>JAVGWX010000003.1:5361280-6082579 GCA_036924085.1 Ariolimax columbianus | reverse complement strand
TTCTTTCTGTCCAGGTTGGTTTTATTGTATCTTGATGCCATTCACCTGCTACAATTCTTTCTGTCCAGGTTGGTTTTATTGTATCTTGATGCCATTCACCTGCTACAATTCTTTCTGTCCAGGTTGGTTTTATTGTATCTTGATGCCATTCACCTGCTACAATTCTTTCTGTCCAGGTTGGTTTTATTGTATCTTGATGCCATTCACCTGCTACAATTCTTTCTGTCCAGGTTGGTTTTATTGTATCTTGATGCCATTCACCTGCTACAATTCTTTCTGTCCAGGTTGGTTTTATTGTATCTTGATGCCATTCACCTGCTACAATTCTTTCTGTCCAGGTTGGTTTTATTGTATCTTGATGCCATTCACCTGCTACAATTCTTTCTGTCCAGGTTGGTTTTATTGTATCTTGATGCCATTCACCTGCTACAATTCTTTCTGTCCAGGTTGGTTTTATTGTATCTTGATGCCATTCACCTGCTACAATTCTTTCTGTCCAGGTTGGTTTTATTGTATCTTGATGCCATTCACCTGCTACAATTCTTTCTGTCCAGGTTGGTTTTATTGTATCTTGATGCCATTCACCTGCTACAATTCTTTCTGTCCAGGTTGGTTTTATTGTATCTTGATGCCATTCACCTGCTACAATTCTTTCTGTCCAGGTTGGTTTTATTGTATCTTGATGCCATTCACCTGCTACAATTCTTTCTGTCCAGGTTGGTTTTATTGTATCTTGATGCCATTCACCTGCTACAATTCTTTCTGTCCAGGTTGGTTTTATTGTATCTTGATGCCATTCACCTGCTACAATTCTTTCTGTCCAGGTTGGTTTTATTGTATCTTGATGCCATTCACCTGCTACAATTCTTTCTGTCCAGGTTGGTTTTATTGTATCTTGATGCCATTCACCTGCTACAATTCTTTCTGTCCAGGTTGGTTTTATTGTATCTTGATGCCATTCACCTGCTACAATTCTTTCTGTCCAGGTTGGTTTTATTGTATCTTGATGCCATTTCACCTGCTACAATTCTTTCTGTCCAGGTTGGTTTTATTGTATCTTGATGCCATTCACCTGCTACAATTCTTTCTGTCCAGGTTGGTTTTATTGTGTCTTGATGCCATTCACCTGCTACAATTCTTTCTGTCCAGGTTGGTTTTATTGTATCTTGATGCCATTCACCTGCTACAATTCTTTCTGTCCAGGTTGGTTTTATTGTATCTTGATGCCATTCACCTTGCTACAATTCTTCTGTCCAGGTTGGTTTTATTGTATCTTGATGCCATTCACCTGCTACTATTCTTTCTGTCCAGGTTGGTTTTATTGTATCTTGATGCCATTCACCTGCTACAATTCTTTCTGTCCAGGTTGGTTTTATTGTATCTTGATGCCATTCACCTGCTACAATTCTTTCTGTCCAGGTTGGTTTTATTGTATCTTGATGCCATTCACCTGCTACAATTCTTTCTGTCCAGGTTGGTTTTATTGTATCTTGATGCCATTCACCTGCTACAATTCTTCTGTCCAGGTTGGTTTTATTGTATCTTGATGCCATTCACCTGCTACAATTCTTTCTGTCCAGGTTGGTTTTATTGTATCTTGATGCCATTCACCTGCTACAATTCTTTCTGTCCAGGTTGGTTTTATTGTATCTTGATGCCATTCACCTGCTACAATTCTTTCTGACCAGGTTGGTTTTATTGTATCTTGATGCCATTCACCTGCTACAATTCTTTCTGTCCAGGTTGGTTTTATTGTATCTTGATGCCATTCACCTGCTACAATTCTTTCTGTCCAGGTTGGTTTTATTGTATCTTGATGCCATTCACCTGCTACAATTCTTTCTGTCCAGTTTGGTTTTATTGTATCTTGATGCCATTCACCTGCTACAATTCTTTCTGTCCAGGTTGGTTTTATTGTATCTTGATGCCATTCACCTGCTACAATTCTTTCTGTCCAGGTTGGTTTTATTGTATCTTGATGCCATTCACCTGCTACAATTCTTTCTGTCCAGGTTGGTTTGATTGTATCTTGATGCCATTCACCTGCTACAATTCTTTCTGTCCAGGTTGGTTTTATTGTATCTTGATGCCATTCACCTGCTACAATTCTTTCTGTCCAGGTTGGTTTTATTGTATCTTGATGCCATTCACCTGCTACAATTCTTTCTGTCCAGGTTGGTTTTATTGTATCTTGATGCCATTCACCCGCTACAATTCTTTCTGTCCAGGTTGGTTTTATTGTATCTTGATGCCAATCACCTGCTACAATTCTTTCTGTCCAGGTTGGTTTTATTGTATCTTGATGCCATTCACCTGCTACAATTCTTTCTGTCCAGGTTGGTTTTATTGTATCTTGATGCCATTCACCTGCTACAATTCTTTCTGTCCAGGTTGGTTTTATTGTATCTTGATGCCATTCACCTGCTACAATTCTTTCTGTCCGGGTTGGTTTTATTGTATCTTGATGCCATTCACCTGCTACAATTCTTTCTGTCCAGGTTGGTTTTATTGTATCTTGATGCCATTCACCTGCTACAATTCTTTCTGTCCAGGTTGGTTTTATTGTATCTTGATGCCATTCACCTGCTACAATTCTTTCTGTCCAGGTTGGTTTTATTGTATCTTGATGCCATTCACCTGCTACAATTCTTTCTGTCCAGGTTGGTTTTATTGTATCTTGATGCCATTCACCTGCTACAATTCTTTCTGTCCAGGTTGGTTTTATTGTATCTTGATGCCATTCACCTGCTACAATTCTTTCTGTCCAGGTTGGTTTTATTGTATCTTGATGCCATTCACCTGCTACAATTCTTTCTGTCCAGGTTGGTTTTATTGTATCTTGATGCCATTCACCTGCTACAATTCTTTCTGTCCAGGTTGGTTTTATTGTATCTTGATGCCATTAACCTGCTACAATTCTTTCTGTCCAGGTTGGTTTTATTGTATCTTGATGCCAATCACCTGCTACAATTCTTTCTGTCCAGGTTGGTTTTATTGTATCTTGATGCCATTCACCTGCTACAATTCTTTCTGTCCGGGTTGGTTTTATTGTATCTTGATGCCATTCACCTGCTACAATTCTTTCTGTCCAGGTTGGTTTTATTGTATCTTGATGCCATTCACCTGCTACAATTCTTTCTGTCCAGGTTGGTTTTATTGTATCTTGATGCCATTCACCTGCTACAATTCTTTCTGTCCAGGTTGGTTTTATTGTATCTTGATGCCATTCACCTGCTACAATTCTTTCTGTCCAGGTTGGTTTTATTGTATCTTGATGCCATTCACCTGCTACAATTCTTTCTGTCCAGATTGGTTTTATTGTATCTTGATGCCATTCACCTGCTACAATTCTTTCTGTCCAGGTTGGTTTTATTGTATCTTGATGCCATTCACCTGCTACAATTCTTTCTGTCCAGGTTGGTTTTATTGTATCTTGATGCCATTCACCTGCTACAATTCTTTCTGTCCAGGTTGGTTTTATTGTATCTTGATGCCATTCACCTGCTACAATTCTTTCTGTCCAGGTTGGTTTTATTGTATCTTGATGCCATTTACCTGCTACAATTCTTTCTGTCCAGGTTGGTTTTATTGTATCTTGATGCCATTCACCTGCTACAATTCTTTCTGTCCAGGTTGGTTTTATTGTGTCTTGATGCCATTCACCTGCTACAATTCTTTCTGTCCAGGTTGGTTTTATTGTATCTTGATGCCATTCACCTGCTACAATTCTTTCTTTCCAGGTTGGTTTTATTGTATCTTGATGCCATTCACCTGCTACTATTCTTTCTGTCCATTAGTTTGTAAACACGAGCGTAAGACGGCTATAGCCACTTCAGCCAACAAACTTGAATTTCTGCAGTTTTTGTGTGTGTATACTTGGTTGTATTTCTACTATTGATCTTATAATCATTGCATATTTTTTAATTAATATATAAGGTTACATACGATCTTTGCCTTGTTTGTTTTGGCGGGGAGGGAACGGACAAATGTTGTTTAGCACTAAGTGCCTGTTCGGTTGAGAAGTTTTTGGAAGTTATCTTCCCATTGCTGCTGTCTCGTCCGTTCGATCAATATTGGCGATCCCTTTTTTTATTGAAATACGATTGAAGATCTCATCTCCTGGCCTGATTCTTTGGATATATTTATATTTAACAAATATAATGGCTGATTGTTGCATATGGATGTCAGTTGTTCTCCATAATTTATCCATGATTCTCCTGTCTCGATGTAGATGATCCGTTTTGTATTTTGTCTGGGACCGAAAGTACAGAAGGGAAAAATGAATGAGCTGAAAGCAGCCATCGACTGACGCATTGACCCATTACTGAAGGGAGCCGCAAAGCGCATGATTAACGCCCTGGCTTCGCATCTGAGTTGTCCTGGGTTCATTCCCCAGTTGAAACGGAAATGGTTTTTTCAGTCCGCAATGGCTCCCGGATAACCCAGCCTTAAATGGGTACTGGTTCAGTCCAGGAAGTAAAGGCGGCGGGCGTAATGCTGACCACATCATCCACTACGTGCCATGTGTTACAAAATAATATGGGCCAGACACCATATTTCCCATGCGCCGCATGACATGACGGGATCTTAACTGTTTTTTACCCATAACTGAGCAAGGCTCTTTTCTGCCTGCAAGTGCCGGACCTGGAAACATACTGCAACCATGCGGCCTGACTAAGAAATTAGAGATGAAATAGAAAAGTGAACCTCGTCCCAAACATGATGTGCTGAAGTCAGCTGTAACGTGTGCAGAACAAGGTATGTACAAGCTGAGGAGTAGGAGCAGAAAGTTATACAAGCTGAGGAGTAGGAGGAGAACGTTGTACAAGCTGACGAGTAGGAGGAGAAAGTTGTACAAGCTGAGGAGAAGGAGGAGAAAGTTGTACACGCTGAGGAGTAGGAGGAGAAAGTTGTACAAGCTCACTATGGAGGAGTAGGAGGAGAAAGTTGTACAAGCTGATCATGAAGGAGTAGGAGGAGAAAGTTGTACAAGCTGATCATGAAGGAGTAGGAGGAGAAAGTTGTACAAGCTGATCATGAAGGAGTAGGAGGAGAAAGTTGTACACGCTGAGGAGTAGGAGGAGAAAGTTGTACAAGCTGATCATGAAGGAGTAGGAGGAGAAAGTTGTACAAGCTGATCATGAAGGAGTAGGAGGAGAAAGTTGTACAAGCTGATCATGAAGGAGTAGGAGGAGAAAGTTGTACAAGCTGATCATGAAGGAGTAGGAGGAGAAAGTTGTACACGCTGAGGAGTAGGAGGAGAAAGTTGTACAAGCTGATCATGAAGGAGTAGGAGGAGAAAGTTGTACACGCTGAGGAGTAGGAGGAGAAAGTTGTACAAGCTGATCATGAAGGAGTAGGAGGAGAAAGTTGTACAAGCTGATCATGAAGGAGTAGGAGGAGAAAGTTGTACAAGCTGATCATGAAGGAGTAGGAGGAGAAAGTTGTACAAGCTGATCATGAAGGAGTAGGAGGAGAAAGTTGTACACGCTGAGGAGTAGGAGGAGAAAGTTGTACAAGCTGATCATGAAGGAGTAGGAGGAGAAAGTTGTACACGCTGAGGAGTAGGAGGAGAAAGTTGTACAAGCTGATCATGAAGGAGTAGGAGGAGAAAGTTGTACACGCTGAGGAGTAGGAGGAGAAAGTTGTACAAGCTGATCATGAAGGAGTAGGAGGAGAAAGTTGTACAAGCTGATCATGAAGGAGTAGGAGGAGAAAGTTGTACAAGCTGATCATGAAGGAGTAGGAGGAGAAAGTTGTACAAGCTGATCATGAAGGAGTAGGAGGAGAAAGTTGTACAAGCTGATCATGAAGGAGTAGGAGGAGAAAGTTGTACAAGCTGATCATGAAGGAGTAGGAGGAGAAAGTTGTACAAGCTGATCATGAAGGAGTAGGAGGAGGGAGTTGACACATATGTAACTCATTCAATTTGTACTAAACTTGAGAAGTACAAATTTCCATTCTGGACGGGTTTACCCTGAATGGTACATGGCGCAACACACCTTATTGACCGGATCTGCTACACTAACGGTTTGTCAGAACAATGGAGAAATCAGAGGCCAGAACTGTGATAAAATTCTTGGTGTTGCAGGGAGAAAAACCTACAGAAATACAGAGGGAGATGGAACCAGTGTTTGAGGAATTATGTCCTTCGTATGCTTCTGTAAAAAACTGGTGTAGGCAGTTAAGTGTGGCCGTTCCCATGTTGCTGATCTTCCAAGATCAGGAAAACCATCCTCAGAGCGCAGCGATGAAAATGCTGAAAGAGTGAAGAAAATCATTGACCAGGGTAGGAAAATGACAATTGCAGAAATATCTAGGTCAGCAAAGCTGAATGAAAGTACAGTTTTTAGAATTTTACACAACAGACAGATCATGATAAAAGTGTGTGCCCGCTGGGTCCCACGTCTGCTGACATGTGAACAGAAACAAACGAGGGTTGATTGCTGTGGCCAGTTGCTCAAAATGTGTCGGTCGAAAAACATGTTGCCGACCATGGAGACAGTAGATGAGACTTGGGTTCACCATTATGACCCAGAATCAAAAATTTCCAGCCTGCAGTGGAAAACCCAGGGCTAACCAACACATGTCAAGCCAAGAGCACAGAAATCTGCAAAAAAAGTGATGCTCGCTGTTTTTTGGGACGTCAAAGGTGTCATATTGTACGATTACCTGCCTCATAGCAACACGGTTAATGGGAAATATTATACAGATCTCCTTACCAAACTAAGAAAGATTGACCAGAGAACGAGGGATACTGCGGACTCAAATTCTACCTTTGCTTCAAGATAACGCGCCCTTTCATAAAGCAAGACTTGTGCTGCAAACAGCCAACGATTTGAATATTGAAATTCTCCCACACCCACCATATTCTCCGGATTTAGCTCCTTCAGACTTTTTTCTTTTCCGAAAACTTAATAAACAGCTGAACGGAAATCATTTTGACAGTGGCGAAGATGTCATACTGGCTTGTGATTACTGGTTTAGTTCGAAAAATAAGTCACTTTATTTTGAAGGTCTTTTCAAGGTCACGTAGAAATGGCAGAAATGTATAAATTCAGGTGGTGGCTACATTGAGAAGGAATAAGCACTGTTCCAAATTTCAACTTTCTCCTCCTACTTCATGGTTAGGGCCAAGACTTATGAGAAGCCCATTGTTACTTGCTTCTTGATAAGTCACATGCTTTTCCTGTGTGTTGGAGGTTTACCATGTCTTGTGACGTTTTTTGTCTTTTCTAATCTGCACTGATTCTTTATCTTCTGCATTCCACTAGGCAGTTATTTTCTTTCTGTTTTTGTCTTAAATATTTTGTTCCGTCTTTCCTTTTGAGTGAATCCGTTCATCATCGGCTCTTTTCGTCTTGTCAGACGATAGTAATTGTGCTTTGAAATATAATGTATGCGACTACAGTCCATGGCGGTAACGAATGTGACTCGTAAGACCAATCCGGGCAGAGAAGCGTCTTGCACAGTGTGTGCAAGGAAAGGCAGGACCGTTTGAGGCATCGCATGGTGTGGCGTGTCTTCTCAAACTCTGAGTCTTTATCCTATCGGCAATCAGTATCTCATTTGTCTGTATTCCATGCTTAATCCTGCCCTTCCATGTAACACGATCCATTGCGTCCTGTTCCCATGATTCCAAATCGATGCCTGCATCATTTATTTTCCGCTTGCATCCATCCTTGTACCGAAGTAGTGGCCGGTCCCGAAACCTTTTCCCCAACTGTAATTCCCCATAGAAGGGATATTTTGGTATTCTGCCATCATCCATCCTCCGAATGCGCCCCAGCCATAGGAGCCTTAGAGGACTAAGCAAGGAACTAAGGATTCTCAGGTCCGCCACTTGCAGGCGGAAAAGAGCCTTGGTCAGTTACGGGTCACTGACCCCAATGCAAGCAGCCAGCAATGAGTCAGTCGATGGCTGTTGTCCACTCATTCACTTCTGTATTTTCGGCCCCAGAATAAATGCAAAACGGGTCATCTAAGTCGCGACAGGAGAATCACGGATAAGCTGATTTCAACAGATCTGTATCCGTTACAGCTGTCTTAAAGATGGTAGATGACCTCGATAACTAACTTCTGCACGGCTCTATGTGGAGGTTGAACGTAAACAAAATCAGTCTGCGATTGGTCCGGCAATCAAGAACGGACGTAGGCGTTGTCACCCGCACGAGAGGAGATTTGAACGTGAAACTCACACTAGCCACATGCTATTCCTGGTTGGCACGTCCACTCTACAAAGAATGTAATACCGCCATATCCTCTGTGATCTTACTATCACCACATAGGCGTGTCTCACTTAGGGCCACGATATCTTGGCTGTACCGTGTGCGCCTACCCATCATTATGTCATGTTCATCAATCGCAGCGGTATCTTGTCATTCAGATAATACTTCCCTGTTGTCGAGCGCACGCAACAGTTGAGCATCGTTGTTCTAGGCAGCAAAGGGGGTGGGGAGGAGAGCACGACATTTGACACGACAACACATTCTGTGCTATGACAGGCGTCGTGTGTCTGACAGAACGAAACACGTGACAGCAGGATTTGATGTGAGTGGCTTGAAATTACAGAGTGGTTGGTTGGGCGGATCAAAGCAGACAACAACAGCTTAACATCAGTACTTGGACAGACCAGCTGACCGTTTTCAATCATGACTTTATCCAGTACTTGGACTAGCTAAATGACCGGATTCAATCATGATGTTATTCTACCCATGATACCACTCAATACGTCTGAGTGGCAAAGTAGTAGAATGTTCGCTTTTGGCCTGACAGACAGTGGGTTCGATCCCCGTTTTCTACACTTTATATCTGTAAATGGATAATTTGCTCACTGTTACAGAAAAAAAAAACTGTGGCATCCTACAATCAAGTCACTAACACTTCATCCCTGACAACAGTGCATGCTCTTGGACTATCTTTGCCTTGATAAATACCATTCGCCCTATATTTGTATATGCTTCTGCTGGAGCACGTGTGAGTACAACGATTGGCAAGCATCTACCAGTATATTTGCTTTTGCCTGTCCACTTCACGTCTGCCCAAACTGTGTTGTTGGTCTGGTTTTCATACCAAGGTCTTGTTCTCTGGACTTTGTTTTACCTTCCAACACTTATCTTCCTCAGTGGAACTCAATAAAGTCCATTTGTAATTACAATGGTATTTTGATTCTGGAGGGTGTGTTCAACCCATCTCCATTGTCTACATTTAACCTGCTTTGGACACACTGGTCTCCTCCACACGGCACTGTTATTTATTAATTGTAGTTATCTGATAGGAAGTGAATGCAATATTTACCAAGTATGTGTGATGACTTGACGCATGTCTGAGCCATATGGGTTTATGTGACGACATGTTGTGTTTCTGAGCCATATGGGTTTACTGAAGAGGAGATAATCATCATTTTGAATTGCTCCGTTTCCCTAGCACATATTGCATCATTATCCCAGTTTTTCATTTCCATCTGACGTCATCACTGTCATATATATTTGACCTGAGCTCATATTCCTGTATTAAGTAGGAACACACCGAATATATATGTTGTACTATTCTACTGAATACGCATATAGACCATTGACTATTTGACTGAATAAGGATGCAAAGAGTGAGTACATGTTTGGTAAAACAAGTTGTGTTGGCTAGGTCCACGGACATGTGCTATAATTATCAATTAATCAACAACAAAATATAACGTTTCTAAGTGTCACGCTAACACGTTGGAGAATGTTTTATAGCTAATCTTTCTAACTAATTGCTAATTACTTTTTTAATCAGTGGACAAGTCATCGAGGCAAGAAACTTGCATTCGTTTTTAGTAATAGAAGTCTTTCAACGTTGTCTGCTGTCATCTGTTGTCTGAAAACGTGTAGCCGGCATTGCTGAATAGATATCTACTTTTGGCACTTATTGAAGGCGAACGTGTATTTAATCAACTTCAGCAAACACTATAAAATATAGCAAAACAACAATTCACGATTTAAACAAATAGAAGCCACAATACGATGACTAACACAAATGCTGATATTTACACGTTTTGGGTGTGACCGGCTGGATACTCCTCCTAGTCAGTTCAAGAAACTCACGACATGATACGGTGCATTAGCCCATCGCAGGAACCGTGAGACAAGTTTGTACGGAATTGACACAAAGTAATCCCATGTTTTGGATATAATAGAGCCACTCACAGGACACACCATCATAGCATCCAGTAAATTGAGAACCACATAAAAATACCTTTGTAGAATCTTTAACTAGGCTGAAAAACCAAACGTCTTTGAATTAAATAAATCTCGTTCTTCAAAATTAAAATCTAGGTCGGAATAAATTAACAAAATGTATTCTACTCAACTAATCAAGATGAGTCACCCTGCCAAGTTAAGCGCATGCTGACCATTGGTTAAGTACCTACATTTTGAAGAAAGATTGACACAGAAGTGCGTACGTGCGGAAAGGTTGGTCGCGGGAGATGATGTCATGTCGTCCTGAGAAGCGTCAGATTTGTAGCGATTGTAAGGCCTGGGCTTAGGAAGAGTGTCAGAGAAAAGCTTACTCAGAACCAAGAGCCTAAACGACAGAAAACAACAGGGCTGAACTCAGTGAAAACCTTTGCAAATAAAACGTGTCTGTTTTCAAGTCTTCCTTAAAACACAAATTCTAGCCTAGAGCATTCAACGGAATCAGTCTGAATATTTACAGTATAGAAACAAATCCTAACATGTACATTTTCAAGTCAAAGTTAAAAAACGAGCTCTAGTCCATAGTATGTATCAAGTTAGATCAACGGAAAGCAGTTCAAATATCTGCATACCCATTAAACGTCTACGACTCAGATAAGGCGAATAAGACTGAGAAGATCGACTCAGGGCCGTCAGGTTTTCCAAAGATAGATCTCTCCATATCTACAATCCAGTCGTCCGCCCTCTAATTGTGTTAGACTTAGTCTGATGCTGGAAAGAGATAGACGTGTTAGCAATTATGTTTGTATTTTAGTGTCCTTAGAGAGAATGTTGGCAGCGAACCTTATTAGTTCACGTAGCGTCCGATACATTTCGTAGGTCATTTTCTGCAGAATATTTTATTATTTCTAATTTCAATGTGCACTTGATATTTTATAACTGTGGTTGTACTTGTGTTATATATTATTTGTCTCAAGTGACATTGGATAGGGTTGGGAGGTAACAGAGAAAACTGTTACATGGAGGAAGAGCAGTGAGAAAAGGGACTGGACAATCACCTCCGTTGAGACTAAGAATAGCCAAGACGCTAACACTTTATCTTCGACAGCAGTGCCTGCTAGGGACTATTGCATCTGTTGAGACTCTACGACATAACTCCCACCGGAATTCAGTTACAGGTTTCCATCTTATCTCAATCTTCTTCTTCTTCGATCAACTGATGATAGGCTTCTAGTCCGGTGAGGGTTACGATCAACTGATGCTAGGCTTCTTGTCCGGTGAGGGTTACGATCAACTGATGCTAGGCTTCTAGTCCGGTGAGGGTTACGATCAACTGATGCTAGGCTTCTTGTCCGGTGAGGGTTACGATCAACTGATGCTAGGCTTCTTGTCCGGTGAGGGTTACGATCAACTGATGCTAGGCTTCTTGTCCGGTGAGGGTTACGATCAACTGATGCTATGCTTCTAGTCCGGTGAGGGTTACGATCAACTGATGCTATGCTTCTTGTCCGGTGAGGGTTACGATCAACTGATGCTATGCTTCTAGTCCGGTGAGGGTTACGATCAACTGATGCTATGCTTCTAGTCCGGTGAGGAGACTGTGCGCTTCAGGTCTTCACCTGTCCCTCACATCATGTTGGACTAGTCACTCTCCCGTACCCAACTGCCTCTCTTTGGTCATTATATGTAGAGCATCCTTCAGGACATGTTCTGACGTTTGCTTGGGTGCTCTAGAATCGCACGTTTCGGCGTCCCTGAGACCCATCTTGTGGAGGTGGACCTTGAGTCTCCAATATTGTGTCTGAAGATATTTGTCTGCCCATCTCTGGCTTCTGTTCTTTAAGCTGGTCTCTCCATTCCATTCCCCTTCTCTCAATCAACACTACCTCCCTCCCTTCCCCTCCCCGCCTCTCCCATGAAGATAATGGCAGCGTTCAGTATCTTACCAAGAACTCTCAAATGTGCACCCAATCTGCCATAGAAACATGTGCCACTTTTTACAATTCACTATACCCAACACGCACGTCAATAGAATGATGGAAATAAACATTATGAATGTTTAACTTGCCATTGTGTGACCAATGCGTTCAGTCACAT
Source organism: Ariolimax columbianus (assembly GCA_036924085.1). Classification (NCBI taxonomy): domain Eukaryota; kingdom Metazoa; phylum Mollusca; class Gastropoda; order Stylommatophora; family Arionidae; genus Ariolimax; species Ariolimax columbianus. The sequence continues at coordinate 6,070,307 of JAVGWX010000003.1, read as the reverse complement.
CACGGACAAATGCTATCAGTCACATCACGGACAAATGCTATCAGTCACAATACGGTCAAATGCTATCAGTCACATCACGGGAAAATGCTTTCAGTCACATCACGGACAAATGCTTTCAGTCACATCACGGTCAAATGCTTTCAGTCACATCACGGACAAATGCTTTCAGTCACATCACGGACAAATGCTTTCAGTCACATAACGGACAAATGCTTTCAGTCACATTGCCAAGCTGATTTCTGGAATGAAAAAAATAAAAATCATCGTGTCGATTGAACAATCTTCTTAAACTCTACATTGACTCGCTGGTGACTTTATGGCTAGCCCAGGGCGGGACAAATCTTGGGCGTAAGATCGCCATGGCGCTTAGACATGTTTCTGTTGCGCCTAACATTTCAGGATCAGTCCTGCACGAGGTAGCTTCAAAAAGTTCCCGGAATAGTCGACTCGTGTTTGAATGAAAGATGATATTAGGGAGAGAATATATTTATTAGTTGGTAGTGACCTTAATGAAATGATATGGTAGATGTGACCTTCGCATATACTCTCGAACAGAAGTTGCAGAATTTTGTTTGTGTGGTGTGTTCGTTGCATCGTCGGAGTTGAAAATATCCTTGACTGAACAAGGTACACATGCCAAACTGTGTTTTGCTTGAGAAGTAACCCTCAGAGACACAAACATTACTTAATAAAGCATATGGCGATACCGCAATTAAGAAATCGCAAGTATTTGAGTGGCACACGCATTTCTGTGAAGGTCATGTTAGTGTCGAGGATGATGCACGTAGTGGACGACCATCCACCGCGACCAACAATAAAAACATGGGTGTTCGAAACGTTGTGTGTGCTGACAGGAGACTTAGTGTCGAGAGAATAGCCTCAGAAGTTGTGAGTGATTTCAGTTGGAAGTTGCGACACAATTTTTCACAATCAACTGCACATGCACCGCATTTGTCAATAAATGGCTCCGAAAATGTTATCCAGAAAGAAGTGGGATTGACCATGGCAGGAGACCTAATCACAATGGCTGATCAAGGTAGCAATTTTTTCAACAACATAATCACAGGAGATGAGCCCTGGTGTTTTTCGTACGATCCTCAAACAAAACCTCGGTCCTCTGATCCTCAAACAAAACGTCGGTCCTCTGATCCTCAAACAAAACCTCGGTCCTCTGATTCTCAAACAAAACGTCGGTCCTCTGATCCTCAAACAAAACGTCGGTCCTCTGAATGGGAATCTGCCACATCTCCCCGGACACATAAATTTTGTTTGGACGAGAGCAAAGGAAAAGTTATGTTGGAAGTTGTTTGTTTTTTGCCCCCATGGTATTGTTTACCATGATTTCATTTATGAAGACCGAACGGTTAACAAGGAAATATCATCATTCGTCTAAGAGATGTAATCAAGAGAAAACGATCAGAAACATGGAGAACAAACAGTTGGATTGTGCTGCATGACAATGCGCTAGCACATTGACCCCTGCTGGTGAAGCAGTGCCTCGCCAAGCACAATGTGATTACCTCGGAACATCCTCCATATTCTGCCGACCAGGCACCGGCTGATTTTTGTCTTCCTCCCTCGACTGAAATCGTCACTGAAAGGACAACGAATCAAGGATGCTGAAGACGTTATCGCAAATGCTACAAGACCGCTGAGAGAGGTGTCCAAGAATGGATTCCACAAATGTTTCCAGCAGATGTATGCATGCTGACAAAAGTGTGAACTACTTTGAAGGAAATATAGTGTAGATAATTCTACTGTAACTTATTTACATACACTCCACTAATTCTGTGAGCTTTTTGAAGCTACCTCGCATTTGTTCGCACAATTCTCTCAGTCACGTGTATCCATCCTCGGGTTTAAGGGCAATATTTCCTGTGTAATATCTTCCAATCCACTCGCCGACTTTTAACATCAGTCTGCCGGCGTCGTGCTACGCAGCTAATAACGTTCTTCTTCTTCTTCTCCGTACGTTGCCAGACGTCAACCTTTATTTTTTCTAAAAAAGCAGCGGTCATCCTGAGGCTGTCGACACTGCCATAGAGCTTGTCTTGTGTTACCACTGGTGATGGCCACATCTGCTTTCTCTGATCCTCGTATTTCGGGCAGTTTTGCAGCAAATGTTCAGCGGTCATTTTCCCAGTACCGCACGTGCATTCGTCAGTGCCACCTATCTTCAATTTATTGAATAGGTGGTACCTCAGTCTATTGTGGCCTGTGCGAAGTCTGAAGACCACGACCTGCTCTCTTCTGTTCAACTGGTAATATGCATCGTTTTTTGTGTAGCCAGTATGTTCTGTTTCCCATTCGGTCGTGTATCTAGCTCTAATAAGCCTTTTTGACGCTTCGTATGTCACACTAGGATCTGGTTGTGCTAGTATTGCCTCTTCTTTTGCCAGTCTGTCTGCCTCCTCGTTACTCTGGATGTTACAGTGGGATGGAACCCACTGTACCACTACTCTTTTTGGTACGGACTGCTGGCATAGTTGACAGAGTACTGCTCTTAAATCATTAAGTACAGTATTTTTCTGGCTCTTTAGTGCTGTGACTACGGCCAGGGCATCTGTAAACAGGACTATATGGCTTTCATTTCTTTTGCCTGTCACCATTTCTTCTACTGCAGCCCTCAGTGCCTCTGCCTCCGTTCTGAAATTGCTTGAGTATTTTCCAATCGCCACTGACCGTCTTATTTTTCTACCATTTGGTAGGCTCAAGAACACCCCTACCCCTCCGTTCTGTGTTGTGTTTGTTACAGAACCGTCGATGTATGCATGGGTCCAGTCCATGCTTGGGTAGTTTTTCGTTATGTACCTCAGGGTTATGTCTCTTCTTTCTTTGTCAGTCTGGCTGTTTTTGTTTCCAATACTTGGTATATTTTCTACCACCTCTGAAAATATATGCTGGCTCCAGGTAGGTTTGCGTACAGTAGGGATGGGCTTTGGTGTTGTAAGTGCGTTCATAAGGTCTTCGCTCATCTTTGCTTTGGCTATTTCTGCAAAGTTTCTCCGCTTTAGTTTCCCATTTCCAAAGTTACTTAGTCTCTGATGCATTGGATGGTCTGTCAGTCTTCTGAGTTTCTCTGCTTGCTGCTGGGCCCTGCAGTCTCTTCTGTCGGTCATGGATTGCAGATTTGTAATCTTTTCAAGTTCTACAATTGACGTTGACTTCATGCCTCCTGTTATAACTCTCATGGCTTGGTTTTGAAGTTTGCTAATTTTATCAAAGTTCGCTTTTGCTGCTGTTGTCCATGCCGCAATGCCATACTCGAGAACTGGTCTCACAACCATGTCATGCGCCGATCAAATGTGACTCCCAGGTAGTTTGGGTTGTCGTTTGGCCGCAGGTATTTGCCGTTAAGACTTATTTTGGTGTTTTGGGGTTTGTTGGAAACCGAGAATATCTTACATGTTGTTTTTTCCTCATTTATTTTGACCAGCCATGAGTTCGCCCACTCCTGCAGCGATGTTAGGGCCTGCTGCATCCAATTACTTGCTATGGTGAGATTCATTTCAGAGGTCCACATAGCCAGATCGTCTGCAAACATTGAGCTGTAGATTCTTCTTGGTATATTCTCTGTTATGTTATTTATATACACCAGGAAGAGTGTGGATGACAGTACCCCCCCCCCCCCCATTCCCCTTGGGGTACTCCCTGCTCAAGTTTCACCTTCTTGCTCACCTGCTTTTGTACTTGAATAACGTTCATAGAAACTGATGGTTAACTTGCTCACTTGACGAGCATGACAACGCTCTTCAGTAGCCTACATTCAATATTCACAAGATGAATCCTTCCATTTTTATATGTGTTGTTCTATATATGCAGTGTGCGGTTATAGACAATTCTATATTCTCTGGTTGAGCTCAACCAGATGTTGACAAAATCAACTCCGTTTTCTGGTTACACATAAGCAGCCGCTCACCTCCCCAACTGCACAATTACACATCACTTTCTGTTTGAAAACAACCGGATGTTACCTTGCGAAACGAACTTTGGTGTCCTCTAATGTTTTGATCAGGACAAAGAGCCGACAAACAGGTTCTAATGACCTTGCTCCACTTCTCAGTTTCACTAAAGTGGAAACAAAAACGATACACTTGCGTCAGTTTTAAAGATGTATCAGATAAACAAACTCGCCAACTCAGGCCTCAACATAACAACATAACAACTGCTTAATATGACATTTTGAAATACGTCAATCCGTCAAGACAGATTATGTGTCACTATTTCTTGATTGAGTTGAATGTCACCTGTGAGAAAGATGAGACGAAACGAGACGATGGTAATACATGCATGCTTGTTGTCAACAAACGATGTTCGGCTAATGTTGACGCTGTGACTCAGTATTGCTGCACTCACTTTAGCCTGACTATAGGCCTATCAGTCATACACAGGGACAACCATACAAGTTCTATGTATGCAATGGACGTCTTGCTTACGTTGTTGCTCCTCTTATACCCTGGATGTAGATGTTTGTTGCTCATCTTCTACCCTGGATGTAGATGTGTGTTGCTACTCTTCTACCCTGGATGTAGATGTTTGTTGCTTCTCTTCTACCAACATGTTGATGTGTGTTTCTCCTCTTCTACCCACATGTAGATGTGTGTTTCTCCTCTTCTACCCACATGTAGATGTGTGTTTCTCCTCTTCTACCCACATGTAGATGTTTGTTTCTCCTCTTCTACCCTGTATGTCGATGTTTGTTTCTCCTCTTCTACCCACATGTTGATGTGTGTTTCTCCTCTTCTACCCACATGTAGATGTTTGTTTCTACTCTTCTACCCACATGTAGATGTGTGTTTCTCCTCTTCTACCCACATGTAGATGTTTGTTTCTCCTCTTCTACCCCACATGTTGATGTGTGTTTCTCCTCTTCTACCCACATGTAGATGTTTGTTTCTCCTCTTCTACCCACATGTAGATGTTTGTTTCTCCTCTTCTACCCACATGTAGATGTTTGTTTCTCCTCTTCTACCCTGTATGTCGATGTTTGTTTCTCCTCTTCTACCCACATGTAGATGTTTGTTTCTCCTCTTCTACCCACATGTAGATGTTTGTTTCTCCTCTTCTACCCACATGTAGATGTGTGTTTCTCCTCTTCTACCCACATGTAGATGTTTGTTTCTCCTCTTCTACCCCACATGTTGATGTGTGTTTCTCCTCTTCTACCCACATGTAGATGTGTGTTTCTCCTCTTCTACCCACATGTAGATGTTTGTTTCTCCTCTTCTACCCACATGTAGATGTTTGTTTCTCCTCTTCTACCCTGTATGTCGATGTTTGTTTCTCCTCTTCTACCCACATGTAGATGTTTGTTTCTCCTCTTCTACCCACATGTAGATGTTTGTTTCTCCTCTTCTACCCACATGTAGATGTTTGTTTCTCCTCTTGTACCCACAGGTAGATGTGTGTTTCTCCTCTTCTACCCGGCACGGTCGGCACGGGCAGGTGTTGGAGATTGAGCTGCCATGTTTGAGAGCGTACCGTTTCTCTTAGTCTTACTTCTCTGACCTTCCTTACATCTCCATTTAGATGCTTGGAGCTGGCTTATCTTGGTTGTAGTAGTTGTCCATAATTCACATCTGTAAGTAAAAGTGGTACATCAGTGGAGCTGTTACAGATCTTAGCTGTGTAGATTTGTTATGGATAAGATTGTAAACATGTTTTATTGAGGTTAGAAAGGGTGGGAGTAGAGCATTGATAGCCAGTAACCATTCATTGTTTCTTATAGAATTAAACTAACAAAGCTAGCCAGTACAGATGTACTCAAATCTGGACATCGGAATGTTTGCAATGCATAGCGTTGGTTTCCGAGCCTAGCAGATGTTAAAAACTACGTCCTCTTTCATAACGCCTAGGCGCCTGTTACAGCATGATCAGTAGTGTCGATTGCTATTAACTAGCTTTTTTTTAAATCTCGAGGAGGAAAAAAACCTAGGTGCGAGATCTAGAAAAAGCCGCGGATATAGCTAGATAGGACAGCCGAAGTCAGAATAATCCCATAGGAGAGACACGTTGATATCATTTTGGTGCGAAATAGCGGAGAGACAAGAGAACAGATTCATTCTGGTGCGAAATAGTGGAGACACAAGAGAACAGATTCATTTTGGTGCGAAATAGTGGAGACACAAGAGAACAGATTCATTCTGGTGCGAAATAGTGGAGACACAAGAGAACAGATTCATTCTGGTGCGAAATAGTGGAGACACAAGAGAACAGATTCATTCTGGTGCGAAATAGCAGAGAGAACAAGTCGGCAGCGAGCAATTAGGAGAACAGGACCGTCTTGATAACGGTAAAGAGAAAGCATATACATTTTTTGAGCCGAGAGGGAGCGAGAGAGAAAGAGAGAAAGAGAGAGAGAAAGAGAGAGAGAGAGAGATATGTTTTGACAGACAATCTTTCACCACGAGAGTCCAGGTGTTCAGCAACAAATCTAAGAGAGGTAAATAGTAATGAAATTGATGAGCATCAAGAGTTTAACTGCAGTATCTCAAGAATCATTGTCTAACAGAAGTATCTCAAAAATCCAGCGTCTAACAAGAGAGATATTTGACTAGCACAGCAATTCAGCTCTTCAATGTGGTTGATGCATGTGTGTGTGTGTGTGGGAGGGGGGGGGGGTGGGAGGGTGTGTGTGTGTGTTTGGAGCTGAGATTGGGTTCAGAGCTGACAACTCTGGCGTTACGATTTAGCGTAGTCGGGGTTGGTAACAGTCAAATGCCGCCTGGACCAGCAAAGACATTTAGAGTGACAGGATTTCGGGGATAATCATCCAATAACAACTAATTGAAGGTAGTTCCAAATTACAGTGATAGATAAGTCAGACAACCAAGAGAAGTCTATTAGACAGCCATGAAGTTGCTTGAGACCATAAAATACTCTGCAAAGATAAACTCAAGGAGACGGACTAGAAGAGACTGTCTAGAAGCGAGTGGCTGAGAGACTGGCTTTAAGAGATTATCTAGAAGAAAGTGGCTGAGAGACTGGCTAGAAGAGAGTGACTGAGACTGGCTAGAAGAAAGTGACTGAGACTGGCTAAAAGAGAGTGGCTGAGAGACTGGCTAAAAGAGAGTGGCTGAGAGACTGGCTAAAAGAGAGTGGCTGAGAGACTGGCTAGAAGAGAGTGGCTGAGAGACTGGCTAGAAGAGAGTGGCTGAGAGACTGGCTAGAAGAGAGTGGCTGAGAGACTGGCTATGAGAGAGATTGATAAGCTGTTAGTAGTCTAGCAGACTGAGAGAGTGAGTTTGCAGGGTGACTGAACCAGGATTCAGCTTTGAGTTTTGGCCAGTCGCTCTATAAGTACATGTGTTTGACACCCTGTAAACGGAAAGAGGTCTGAATGTGTGTCGTACGTGCAGGACACCTAGTGAACGGTGCGTGATCTAGTTACAGATGAACGCAAGAATACTTGAAGAGATTAAATAAGAGATATGAATGTCTGGGGAACTGGGCAGGACACATTGGGAACGATATGTGTTCTGAGGTATGCGTATGCACAGATCGACTGAGTGTGTGACCACAAGTGAGTACGTGATTCCGACTATAAGTGACGTGATCTGATTGTATTGGAATGCACTGTTCGCCTGAGCATACGTAAGCGATTGTATGTCGATGTACAGATCACCTGAATGAAGGTGATCTGATTGTGTGTGAATGCCCAGAACGACAGAGTACGTAGTACGATCGTGAGGACGAGTTTGTGAGAGTGTGTAGTGTGATGGCAGATAAGAGGAGTGTAGCGGTGAGAGCTTGGTTTAGCTGGTTTGGAGGAAATATTCAAAAGCTAGAGCTGAAAACGTTCCATGTAGTTTCATTAATTATATATTCTGATTATTTAGCTCAGATGTATGTTGTTCTTTTTTTGCTAATAATGTTTTGTGGAGATTGTTATTAAATATGTTACATTTTGTTAGATAGTGTTTACTGTGTTATTTACTGTATGAAGTCGTGTCGTGGTGTGGGTACATGTTGTGACACTTTAAACAAGTAACTACTCAGTGAAACCTAGACTCTGCCACATTAAAGCCAGACAGGTTTTGTTTTGAGTGAAGATTGGGGAGTTGTGAACGTGTAGAAATAAAGTTTCATTGTTGTGTTTTATTTTCAATTAGTGTCCTATGTAATTTGTTTGAAGTGAGAGTATAGTTAGTGCAGACCCCTTTGCACCATCTGCTACGGTAGACCAGCCAGATGGAGCGGCCACAGAGCGGCATACATCCGTCTTAGTTGTATTACCTAGTCCTCGTTAACTGAGGAATCCTCTATTTGTGACACGAGCAAGTCTGACAGTTGCTGCTCTTTGAGTAGTCACCTCTTCTGGCTTATTAATATCTTCAGGGTTTTTGAACTGCTTGATTTGAGCTAGTGGCTGATCTCCCAGCGTGATGTATTATTTCTAGATATTCTCTTCTCTTCAGACCTCAACGGTATTCTGTTTCTAAACAGCAAATGTTGATCAGTCTTTTCCCCAGCTTCTCTTTTCAGATTTGAAGGTTGCTCTAGAGATGTGTCTCAGATTTAGTATTCTAGTCAGGACCACCACATCCGCAAACGCCAGCTCTCATGTAAAGACTGGTCTCATCTTCACACCCAAGTGAGTCATTTTTTGGTTCTCTCCTTACAGGTTTTGATGACGTCATCCATAACTAGTAAGAAAAGATATTGCGATAAAAAGTCTATCTGTATTACGTCATTACTTCTCTGGCGTGTGGTTGACAGATCTAATATAGTTTCTGCAAGTATTATCAAAACTATGTAAAGTACAGATCTAAAGAACCGGAATGTTCTTCCTTTGGAGACATTCACAGAGCTACTTATTCCAAGCATTCACAGAGCCTCCGGTTCCAAGCATTCACAGAGCCTGCTCCATGTATTCACAGAACCTGCTCCAAACATTCACAGAACCTGCTCCAAGCATTCACAGAACCTGCTCCAGGCATTGACAGAGCCTGCTCCAAGCATTCACATAACCTCCCACTCCAAGTATTCACAGAGCCCACTCCAAGCATTCACAGAACCTGCTCCAAGCATTCACAGAGCCCGCTCCAAGCATTGACAGAGCCTGTAGAAAGTCTTTCCCAGATTCAAGAAACGGAGATGTTATTATCACGCTTAAAATCTATTTCATTCAGTTGCCTGAGTGCGAAGATAAGGTCCTGCGTACTTTGGTTTGCAATGAAACTACAATAGGCCTCGTCTACCTACGGCTCAGCCAGACATCTTAGTCTCAGCCAGACATCTTAGTCTCAGCCAGAAATCTTAGTCTCAGCCATCAGCCAGACATCTTAGTCTCAGCCAGACATTTTAGTCTCAGCCAGACATTTTAGTCTCAGCCAGACATCTTAGTCTCAGCCAGACATTTTAGTCTCAGCCAAACATCTTAGTCTCAGCCAGATATCTTAGTCTCAGCCAGACATCTTAGTCTCAGCCAAACATCTTAGTCTCAGCCAAACATCTTAGTCTCAGCCAGACATTCTAGTCTCAGCCAGACATCTTAGTCTCAGCCAGACATCTTAGTCTCAACCAAACATCTTAGTCTCAGCCAGACATTCTAATCTCAGCCAGATATCTTAGTCTCAGCCAGACATCTTAGTCTCAGCCAAACATCTTAGTCTCAGCCAGACATTCTACTCTCAGCCAGACATATTAGTCTCAGCCAGACATCTTAGTCTCAGCCAGACATCTTAATCTCAGCCATCAGCCAGACATCTTAGTCTCAGCCAGACATCTTAGTCTCAGTCAGACATCTTAGTCTCAGCCAAACATCTTAGTCTCAGCAAGACATTCTAGTGTCAGCCAGATATTTTAGTCTCAGCCAGACATCTTAGTCTCAGCCAAATATCTTAGTCTCAGCCAGACATTCTAGTCTCAGCCAGACATCTTAGTCTCAGCCAGACATCTTAGTCTCAGCTAAACATCTTAGTCTCAGCCAGACATTCTAATCTCAGCCAGATATCTTAGTCTCAGCCAGACATCTTAGTCTCAGCCAGACATTCTAGTCTCAGCCAGACATTCTAGTCTCAGCCAGACATCTTAGTCTCAGCCAGACATCTTAGTCTCAGCCATCATCCAGACATCTTAGTCTCAGTCAGACATCTGAGTCTCAGTCAGACATCTTAGTCTCAGTCAGACATCTTAGTCTCAGTCAGACATCTTAGTCTCAGCCAGACATCTTAGTCTCAATCAGACATCTTAGTCTCAGCCAGACATTCTAGTCTCAGCCAGACATTCTAGTCTCAGCCCGAATTCTAGTCTCATCCAGACATTCTAGTCTCAGCCAGACATCTTAGTCTCAGCCAGACATCTTAGTCTCATCCAGACATTCTAGTCTCAGCCAGACATTCTAGTCTCAGCCAGACATTCTAGTCTCAGTCAGACATCTTAGTCTCAGTCAGACATCTTAGTCTCAGTCAGACATCTTAGTTTCAGCCAGACATCTTAGTTTCAATCAGACATCTTAGTCTCAGCCAGACATTCTAGTCTCAGCCCGAATTCTAGTCTCATCCAGACATTCTAGTCTCAGCCAGACATCTTAGTCTCAGCCAGACATCTTAGTCTCAGTCAGACATCTTAGTCTCAGCCAGACATCTTAGTCTCAATCAGACATCTTAGTCTCAGCCAGACATCTTAGTCTCAGCCAGACATCTTAATCTCAGCCATCAGCCAGACATCTTAGTCTCAGCCAGACATCTTAGTCTCAGTCAGATATCTTAGTCTCAGTCAGACATCTTAGTCTCAGTCAGATATCTTAGTCTCAGTCAGACATCTTAGTCTCAGTCAGACATCTTAGTCTCAGTCAGACATCTTAGTCTCAGCCAGACATCGTAGTCTCAATCAGACATCTTAGTCTCAGCCAGACATTCTAGTCTCAGCCAGACATTCTAGTCTCAGCCCGAATTCTAGTCTCATCCAGACATTCTAGTCTCAGCCAGACATTCTAGTCTCAGCCAGACATTCTAGTCTCAGCCAGACATTCTAGTCTCATCCAGACATTCTAGTCTCAGCCAGACATTCTAGTCTCAGCCAGACATTCTAGTCTCATCCAGACATTCTAGTCTCATCCAGACATTCTAGTCTCAGCCAGACATCTTAGTCTCAGTCAGACATCTTAGTCTCAGTCAGACATCTTAGCCTCAGACAAACATCTTAGTCTCCGCCAAACGTCTTAGTCTCAGCCAAACTTCTTAGTCTCTGTTCCACTATCCTAGAGTGGACGTTCTCGGAGACACAAAAAAGGAATATGGTGTTTGATTTTTGCTTGTAGATTGTTCCCCTTTTGAAAATTAGTAAAATTGTAGCCACATCCCAATCCCTCGGTATAGTGTTTATCTGTACTGAGAATTTTCAGAAATTACCGTTCACTGTCATTTGGCATGCACTTGACCACTTCTGATGACATACCATCAAGTCAAGCTGATATACAAACGTCAATCTTCTCTAACAATGTGTTGTTATCACGTCTTTAGTTTTGGCTAGAGTTTTACCTGAAACTTGGCTGCCCTCCTCATCAACGAATTCTGAGAAATAGCCTTTACATCTGTCAATTTTCTCTCTTGATGTGGTAAGCAAACCCTGTTTTTTATCTTTCACAAAATGTGTTGAGGGTGCAGATAAAGGGAGAGGAGTGTGCGGCTAGAACTGGGTTGGATTAGTTGGGGGCAATATTCAATAGCTTATGCTTACAACCTTCGAAGATATTAATAATATTATGAATGTTCATTTGTAATAATATCGTTTATGATTGGTCTGTTTGGTTGGTTTTAGTGATAAAAATTAACACAGACTATTATATGCCATTTGATATGTTATTTGCTGTGTGTGGTCTTGAATGATGTGGATGCATGTGGTAACATTCTAGATAGCTAAACCACTGTGGAAACGCCTTACGCTGCCACACACTATACTGTCATAACACATAGTATTATCATTTATTAATCATTAAAAGAAAACAATATTAACAAAAAGAACAAAGTACACTAAATAATCATTATATATATATAAACTACATAGGAGGTTTTTAAGCACTAACTTTTGATGTTTCCCCCAAACTACATAACCCAGGCTCTTCCCGCTGCACTCCACTTATCTGAACACTCAACACACAAACTCGTCATCACGATCGGATTACGTATTCAGCCGTAGTGTGCATTTACATATAATAAGATCACATTCAGTCAGGTGATCTGTACATCTACATAAAATCGGTTGACGTATGCTCAGGTGATCTGTACATGCAATTAGATCATGTCACTTATAGTCGGATCACGGACTCACTTGTGGTCACATACTCAGTGACTTGTGGTCACATACTCAGTGACTTGTGGTCACATACTCAGTGACTTGTGGTCACATACTCAGTGACTTGTGGTCACATACTCAGTGACTTGTGGTCCCATACTCAGTGACTTGTGGTCACATACTCAGTGACTTGTGGTCACATACTCAGTGATTTGTGGTCACATACTCAGTCGATCTGCGCATACGCAAATAATAAAAACACACATCGTTCCCAAACTATAATGCACATACCACACACCTTTAGATCTCGTCCTTAGGCGATCTGTACATTCACATACAATCAGCGAACTATGCATTAAAAATTACGTAGATCACTTTACGTATTCACACGAATCTATACATGCATATGAAACAAGATCACGAATCGTTCCCAAGACGTCCTACACGTAAGGCACACTTTCACATCTCTTGCTCTTCACAGGATGTTCAACCTATAGAGCGACTGGCCAAAACTCGAGGTGTATGCTGGTCCAGTCACCCTGCAAACTCACTCACTCTGAATCCTGACAGCCTCTCAGCTTTCTTCCAAGCCAGTCTGAATTCCTCTTCTTCTTCTTCATCGTACGACTATATAGCTTTCATTTTCTTTATGTGTCACAATTTCTTCCACTGCCGCCCTCAGGGCCTCTGCCTCCGCTCTGAAATTGCTTGTGTACTTACCAGTAGCGAATCACAGTGTTATTTTTCTGCCATTTGGTAGGTTCAGGAATGCTCCTGCCCCTCCGTTCTGTGTAGTGTTTGTTACAGAACCGTCGGTGTATGCATGGGTCCAGTCCATGCTTGGGTAGTTTTTCGATATAAAGCTTAGGGTAGTATCTCTCCTTTCTTTTTCAGTCTGGCAGTTTTTGTTTCCAATACCTGGTATATTTTCTACCACCTCTGGAAATATATCCTGCCTCCAGGTAGGCTTTCGTACAGTAGTGATGGGCTTTGGTGTTGTTAGTGCGTTTATGGGATCTTCGTGCATCTTTGCTTTGGCTATTTCTGCAAAGTTTCTCCACTTTAGTTTCCCATTTCCCAAATTGTTTAGTCTCTGGTGCATTGGGTGGTCAGTCAGTCTTCGGAGTTTCTCTGACTGCAGCTGGGCTCTGCAGTCTCTTCTATCGGTCATGGGTTGCAGCTTTGTAATCTTTTCGAGTTCTACAATTGGCGTTGACTTCATGCCTCCTGTTATAACTCTCATGGCTTGGTTTTGAAGTTAGTTAACTTTATCGAAGTTCGCATTTGCTGCTGTTGTCCATGCCGCAATGCCATACTCGAGAACTGGTCTCACTTTTCCAGTGTACAGTTTCTTTAGTATGCCTTTGTCTGCTCCCCAGCTTGTGCGAGCAAGTTGTCATTCTTTCTCTGGCTCTTATTCGGTTTCTCTCGATCTGACTTTTCCATGTCATGCGCCGATCAAATGTAACTCCCAGATAGTTTGGGTTGTCGTTTGGCTGCAGGAATTTGCCATTTAGACTTAATTTGGTGTTTTGGGGTTTGATTGAAAGCGAGAATATTGTACATGTGGTTTTCTCCTCGTTTATTTTGACCAGCCATGAGTTCGCCCACTCTTCCAGCGATGTTAGGGCCGTCTGCATCCGATTTCTTGCTATGGTGAGATTCTTTTCAGAGGTCCACATAGCCAGATCGTCTGCAAACATTGAGCTTTGGACTCTTCTTGGTATATTCTCTGTAATGTCGTTTATATACACCAGGAAGAGTGTATGCAGTTTCGGGTCAGTATCAGGACCCCTCCTTTGTGACCTTCTCTATCGAGACGGAAGGTCTGGTATCATTTGATTGAGAATTTATGGTTATTGTTGAGGTGCGTTTCCAGGATACATGCCACGTCAATCTTACTTTCATACAGGTGATGTGTTAGGAACAGCTTTTTGTTAACGACACCCTCCGCATTCCACTGTAGTATTTTGAGGGTCTTGAGTTTTTGGTCAATAGGAGTTGCCCCATAGCCATGTGCCTTGACTCCACGACACATGGGTGGGTGACCACCAGTAGTCAAGGGTGGGCCCCTTCGAGGCGTGAGGCCCGGCACTCTCGCTGCCTGGCAGGACTCCGCAGGATGTGCGCCATACGTTTTCCTGATCGGTTGTACTGTCATCATACTGCGATTTACGTTGCACTGTTCTGTTAGGCTTGTGGCCCCGTGCATGCGATTTCAACAGGCGTTTCTGTAGGGATGCCCTCCTTAGTCTTTGGCTGTCCCCAGCCTATTTGCAAGGCAGCAGTTGTTTGTGATCAGAGTTTTCTCTTTTATGGAAGGTGTCTTACCAGACTAACGAGTCTTCACTACTCGTGTCTATAGGGTGCGGTGATGATATATGAGATGATATATGATATGGACTGGTTTACCCGGAAGAGAGGCAGTCCAGTGTGTCTGTATCCCAGGATCGTCACGTCCTGCCAGAAAATTAGCATTTGCATGTGAGTGGGGTATCTCTTTGCTCCCTTTATTTTCTTGGCTTCTATGCAGGGATGGTACGCCTAGCATTCCTCGCCACCTGGGATGTTGACACAGTGAGGCAGGTGTGCAACGTCCGCTAATCTGCATCTCTTCTGCGTCCATTGGTATGGCTGATAGCGTACAGAGGTAGATATCGAAGCAGAAGTGCATTTAACAAGGGGACAAGCCTGGTAATGTCACGAGATGTTGTTCGCCTGGTTTGCGGACATATTTCGTGATCAAGGAATGAGTCTTGACAGTTCACAGTGAGGTGGCTGCTCTACTGTTTTCGACACCCCGACCAAGAACTAAGTCTTAGGTTGGTGGTTTCGTACCCCATCGCCGTATAGGGTGAATATCGAGCAGCTATACGCCCGCTTTGATCGGCGGATGGGAGAGACCTCTTTCTTTTGCTCGACCTGGTAGGGTTGAGGCGCGATCCCCAGGTCCCGACCATATCGAAGCCTCACATTGCAGTGGTGCTGAGAATTTGGGCGGGATTCCGGCTTACAGGCGTCCGGCCGTAATCCCTCACATGGTAGCCTCGCGCCATTGGCTTATCAGCCTGGTACGTGAACCAAATGTCTGCGGCTCCTCTAGAGTTGAGCAGGATTTCCGTCGTAGCAACGCCCTGTCATTTGTAGGGTAAAACTGACCTGTCTTCCGATGGTCTATTTCCAGCACCCATTCAATATTTGGCCAGGACGAATTAATCAAGGGCTTTTGTTTGTCAGTGACCAGGTATCTGGAACCTGCGGTTTCTGCGGGGTTAAGATACGATTTCCGTATCATTCCTTCATTAGAAGGTTAGAGAGCTGACCTGTTTTCCGTGGGTCTAATACCAGCACACGTTCACTATTAGACCCAACAAAAGTGCTCTCGATTTGTCAGTCGTTCTACAGTATTTGTGTGTTGAGTCAAATTAAGCAGCAGGCTCCACTCCTGGTAGTGCTATTCCGTCAATTCCTTTATCAAACACTGAATGCAGACCAACCGAGCCACAGAGGGCATAACCCCAGATTTCTGAGTGTCTAAGTCCAGCACCCGTTCCATATTAGACCCAAGGGAAGTGGTCTCGGCATGTCAGTCATTTCAGTGTTGGCCGTGTTGAGTCAAATTAAGCCGCAGGCTCTACTCCTGGTGGTGCCCTTCCGTCAATTCCTTTAAGTTTTAGCTTTGCAACCATACTTCCCCCGGAACCCAAACACTTTGGTTTCCCGGAAGCTGCCCGCAGAGTCATCGAAGCAACTCCTGCGGATCATTAGTCGGCATCGTTTATGGTCAGAACTACGACGGTATCTGATCGTCTTCGCGCCTCTGACTTTCGTTCTTGATTAATGAAAACATTCTTGACAAATGCTCTCGCAGTAGCTCGTCTTGCGTCGATCCAAGAATTTCACCTCTAACGCCGCAATACAAATGTCCCCGTTTTTCCCTGTTAATCATTACCTCCATTTCCAAAAACCAACTAACTAGAACCGATGTCCTATTCCATTATTCCATGCACCATTATTCAGGCAGCCGAGGCCTGCTTTGAACACTCTAATTTTTTCAAAGTAAACGCGCTGGCCACCCAGGACGCTCAGCGAAGAGCACCCGTGGGAGAGAGCCGGCAGAAGGTAGGGCAGGAGACAACGGGCAGTGAACCGGCGCGAGCCGGACCGCCCGCCTGCGCCTGAGATCCAACTACGAGCTTTTTAACTGCAACCACTTTAATATACGCTATTGGAGCTGGAATTACCGCGGCTGCTGGCACCAGACTTGCCCTCCAATAGATCCTCGTTAAAGGGTTTAGAGTGTACTCATTCCAATTACGGGGTCTCGAAAGAGTCCCGTATTGTTATTTATCGTCACTACCTCTCCGTGCCGGGAGTGGGTAAGTTGCGCGCCTGCTGCCTTCCTTGGATGTGGTAGCCGTTTCTCATGCTCCCTCTCCGGAATCGAACCATGATTTCCCGTTACCCGTTACAAACATGGTAGGCATGTCACGTACAATCGACATTTGATAGGGCAGACATATGAAAGATGCGTCGCCGGCACATGAAGCCATGCGATCAGCACAAAGTTATCCAGAGTCACCAGTGGGGACGCCGCAACCCCGAGAGGGGAAACGACGATTGGTTTTGAACTAATAAAAGCGCTCTTTCCTTCGTCGACCTAGTGTATAGACGATGATTTACCTTGACACGCATTCAAGCAGCCTTTGTTCCAAGAGTCGCTAGTCCAATCTACCCTGCCCTAAACGCCCATGCTCCAGCTGGAACTGTCACATCAGTACCATATGCCAATTAGTCAGCGACTTTTTTCTGGACACGTCCTCATTTCGCCCTGTGTCCACCTCCCACTACGCGGAGGTGAGGTTGGACTTTATGAGGCAACGTTAACATTTACTCCGGGATACTTTGAGCATCTGAATACATCTTTTCTTGTCATATAAAGCTGCCAATAGAAAGGGCAGGTATATTCTGTACATTTAGTCATATTTGGCATGGAGGAACCTGTATGTATAAGTTCAAGACAATGTATCAGCTCTTTGGCATTGTAAGAAAGTTTGGAAGCCTAACCACAGAGTGAGTCAGTTAATATAATATTTATTTATAATTTAAGATACACCGATACCTTAAATATCGATCCATTGATTGACAAGAGTCAGAATGCATAAATAAAAACTCTTTGTCCGTAAGACCAGAATGGATAAGGAAAAACGTTTTGTCCATATGACCAGAATGGATAAGTAAAAACTATTTGTCCGTATAACCAGAATGGATAAATAAAAACTATGTGTCCGTATGACCAGAATGGATAAATAAAAACTATTTGTCCGTATGACCAGAATGGATAAGTAAAAACTATTTGTCCGTATGACCAGAATGGATAAGTAAAAACTATTTGTCCGTATGACCAGAATGGGAGCAGACTGCCACTATTCTCCCGGATGTTTTTGAATTAGTAAAGCGGAACAAGCAGGTTGGACAATCCCCATTTTCTCGGGGATTTATTTTCAGTCACATGACCTTTCCATGTCACGTGGTTAACATTGCATGTGTCAATAGTTTAAGTCCTGGTACAGTACATAAAGGTGACATAAAACAGTATTTAAGCGCTGAAAAGAACTGACTATTACACAATGCATTTTGTTGTGAATGTTTCTGTCTTTACACGTGGACTAGTTGGTGCATTGTTGAATGGCTACCAGGAATAGATATGTACGTTAGGACTGCAGGTGTGAAGTTCAAGTCACGTGTTGTACACACAGACAAAATGTCAAGGTCAGTGTCCATAAACACTAGAATGTGCTTAGTCGGCTGACCAGACTGTCTGAAATAGATGAATTTATTCTCCGTGTCAGATTAAAACAGATTTGAAACTGGGCTGCACCGCAGTCTCCTCGTGCTGGAAACATCTTGAACTATACCATAGTTCCCCTTAATCTAATCAAGATGGATGTGATTAGCGCTAAGATACTAGCCGGATTTCTAGCCTTCATTCTTGCCATTATTTTTGGACTTGTGCCATGTTGGTGTCTCCTATACTGTTTCAGGCGGACGGAAGTTGCTGGGGTACAGCAGTGTGATAGAAAACAATCGTTAATAGTTCAGTGTCTTCACTCCACGGCATCCGGTGTGCTCATAGCCACATGTCTGCTTCATCTTCTGCCAGAGAGCCTGAGGACTGTCCAGGAAGCCATTTCTTCAAGGTACAGCCAAAATGGAAGCCAGGTTAGTCCAATGATAATCTTCACCAATAATACTCACAAAGACAAGGTTGGTGGTGAAGACGATGTCGACGAAGATCATTACCCTGTTGGCGAGCTTCTTGTAGCCCTGGGATTTCTGTGTGTCTACATGGTAGACAATGGAATTCAATCCTGCTCTAATCGTGCGAGTCGTCCCACGAACCTCGTCAACGACTCCAGCAACGATCAAGTACTGTTCCTACGAAAAGATCACAAAGAGCACTGTCAGAACTTAGCAGCCCAGCAAAGAAATGGTGGGGCTTCCAGCAAGGAGTACGTAAAGAGAATTGGGCAGCGGTTCAAGTGGATAAGGTCAAGGTTAACCGGGTCACAAAGACCATATGAACAAATTCATCAAACAGAGAAAGAGTTGGTGCTGGTTAACGAGCCGTTGTCTGATACAGATATCAGTGATTCCAACCACATTGGGGACGAATTACTTAATGAACAGCCAGATTCTGCGGTGAACACTCAAATAATCTCACTTCCACGCACACAAACCAATCAACGGGAACGACACGAACGGAGAACGACAAATCATTTGAGGTCTATGGCCCTTGTAGCAGCATTGTGTATCCATGGCTTCTTCGATGGGGTTATGCTGGGTCTTCAAACATCTTTACCTATGATCCTGTCTCTGCTGTTTGCCATATCACTTCATAAGAGTTTCGTGGCTGTAAGTCTTTCATTGGCTTTATCAAGCAGCAGCAATAAGAATGCCTCCGCTATGAGTATGTTTCTGTCAGTTTTGTTGTTTGCTGTAGCTACGCCCCTGGGCCTGATCGCGAGTAGTGCTGTCCTACACGAAACATTGAATGGGTCCACAGCTGGAGAACCTAATCTTGCGCCAGGTTGTCTGCAGTCGTTTGCGGTAGGAACATTCATGTACGTCGCATTCACAGAGACAGTGGAGCGCCAGGACGAAAGAGGCATGCTTGCTGATATTATAAATCACACATGTTTGCTTGTCGGCTTCGCGTTTATGGCCAGTCTCCGATACGTTGTTGGAAATTCCTGAAAGAGAATTAGGAAAACTGAGGTTTTTGAATCGTAGAATGCATGAGGAAGAAGCTGCCAAAAACAAGCAGCTTGTAAGTGATTGTAGAAGGCATGTCACACAGGACTAAACGAAATAAGATAATAGTTAAATCAGGTTCGAACAACGCCTCGCTGAGACAGAGACTTGCCATATCTGCCAACCGAATATCCACAGATAGCTTCAGAGAATTAGTGAGCTCTCCGTTTCTACAACCACTTCTGCTCTACTGCTGGTGATTAATCTTGTATAGACCCCGTGATTGATTAATCTAGAATAGACTCCGTGATTGATTAATCTAGTATAGACCCCGTGATTGATTAATCTAGTATAGACCTTGTGATTGATTAATCTAGTCTAGAGCTTGTGATTGATTAATCTTGTATAGACCCCGTGATTGATTAATCTAGTCTAAACCCCGTGATTGATTAATCTAGTATAGACCCCGTGATTAATTAATGTAGTCTAGACCTTGTAATTGATTAATTTAGTCTAGACCCCGTGATTGATTAATCTAGTATAGACCCCGTGATTGATTAATCTAATATAGACGCGGTGATTGATTAATCTAGTATAGACCCCGTGATTGATTAAACTAGTATAGACCCCGTGATTGATTAATCTATTATAGACCTTGTGATTGATTAATCTAGTTTAGACCCCGTGATTGATTAATCTAGTCTAGACCCCGTGATTGATTAATCTAGTATAGACCCCGTGATTGATTAATCTAATATAGACCTCGTGATTGATTAATCTAGTATAGACCCCGTGATTGATTAAACTAGTATAGACCCCGTGATTGATTAATCTAGTATAGACCTTGTGATTGATTAATCTAATATAGACCCCGTGATTGATTAATCTAGTCTAGAGCTTGCTTGTGATTGATTAATCTAGTATAGACCACGTGATTGATTAATCTAGTATAGACCCATGATTAATTAATCTAATATAGACCCCGTGATTGATTAATCTAGTATAGATCTTGTGATTGATTAATCTGGTATAGACCACGTGATTGATTAATCTAGTATAGACCCATGATTAATTAATCTAATATAGACCCCGTTATTGATTAATCTAGTCTAGAGCTTGTGATTGATTAATCTAGTATAGACCACGTGATTGATTAATCTAGTATAGACCCATGATTAATTAATCTAATATAGACCCCGTGATTGATTAATCTAGTCTAGAGCTTGTGATTGATTAATCTAGTATAGACCACGTGATTGATTAATCTAGAGTCTAAACAATGTAATTGATTAATCTAGAGTCCAGATCTTGTAATTGATTAATTCACAGTCCAGACCTTGTAATTGATTAATTCACGGTCTAGACTTTGTAATTGATTAATTCAGAGTCCAGACCTTGTAATTGTAATGTATTATTCGTCGTTAACAATCCCACATAGAAGTAACTGTCAGTTCATCACAGTTAAATATAAATGTAAAGCGTATCACAAATAAATGAATTGTAATTGGAGGACGTGTGGCATGCGGCTTGTGAGCTTGGTTCACCACAGCCCCAAAGTAACATGTTTGAAACATGTCGCGCTCAGTTTATCAGATCGAACATGCGGGTTTTTTCATGGTATAATAACTTCTCACAGTCAACCCAGCTGTAAATGGGTACCTGGCGAAATTAATGGAAAAGTTTCGGAGCCGTCGCGGAAGCAGTTCTGTCGTCTTTCAGCGATGGATGGGACTGAGCCCATGCAGGGACACCTCATGTGTAATGAAATGGGTTCTACGAACTATTGACCATTTCAATATAGTATAGGATGATGAGTCTGTCTAAGCGACTGGTTGGGTAAGATGCTTGACTGAGCTGACCCAACCAGTCGCTTAGACAGACTGGGTCTACTATTAGATAAGTAGGCCATGTTTTCCTTATATGTTGATTTGTTAGTTCAGTATTGTTGTTCTTTGTTGTCCCTGAGGAAGGCCTATTGGTCGTAACGTAGGTTTTGTTTGTGTTCTCGTCTCGGGGCGGCATCTGATCATACCCAGATTAAAGTTTAGATTAAACTCAACCTTAATCAACTTTAACATTTTTTTTCATTTGGTTTTTTTTCCCCATTTAGTATTATTATTATATTGTGTTTGTAGTTTATGTAATAAACATTCATTTGTTTTTGTTGCTGTTAAAATAATTGTTGGTGTTTTAATTCATGTTGTGAGTTTAGGAGTGATAGTTGTAAGAAAGAAAGTTAAGTGGCGATAGAGTGAGTCTGAGTGATAGTTGTAAGAAAGAAAGTTAAGTGGCGATAGAGTGAGTCTGAGTGATAGTTGTAAGAAAGAAAGTTAAGTGGCGATAGAGTGAGTCTGAGTGATAGTTGTAAGAAAGAAAGTTAAGTGGCGATAGAGTGAGTCTGAGTGATAGTTGTAAGAAAGAAAGTTAAGTGGCGATAGAGTGAGTCTGAGTGATAGTTGTAAGAAAGAAAGTTAAGTGGCGATAGAGTGAGTCTGAGTGATAGTTGTAAGAAAGAAAGTTACGTGGCGATAGAGTGAGTCTGAGTGATAGTTGTAAGAAAGAAAGTTACGTGGCGATAGAGTGAGTCTGAGTGATAGTTGTAAGAAAGAAAGTTAAGTGGCGATAGAGTGAGTCTATAACAGACACTCTTGTTGCTTATTTGAATACCAGTGCAGATTACATTCATGACAAGTTCGCATGTGAATGGGATCTCTAAAAGTCAGATTAACATCAGGGTGTGACATTTGTGTATAACTTAAGTTGTTATAACATGACTACGTTAATATGACGCACACACGCACGCAAACAGACATATACAGGGGGGAAAAAGAAGAGAGAGATGGAGAGAGACAGAAAATCTGAGACAGCCATAGAGAGTAATGGAAAATAGAAACATGTAAGGGGACTTGTCACAGATTTGAAACGTTTTCAGGCTGTAAGGTTTAAGACATCCCATAAGATAGATTAGCCTGTCTTTAACCTCAAACCGGTGTCGATCATCATAGGAACATGACAGGATGCAGTAACTTTGATATAAGCTATTCCCTTGTTGTGACCAGGACTGTAGACGTGGTTGGCAGCCGGAGAACCTATTCGTGGGAAATCATGCAAGAGTTGATGGAATAGCTCATGTAGCACTTTATTCTTGTTCACCGTGTCAGTCATGTTGCACTATTGACAGATGACGGTACAGGTTAAAGTACCACCAGACCATCAGGTGAATCCATATTAGATCTTAAACACAGATTTAGGGAAACCCACCAATCATATAGGATAAAACACAAACTCCATCCGCATTTGCTGTTGAAGGACGAGATGCTCAGATAGCAGCCAGTGCGACTATTAAGGCGGCTTCTAGCTAGCAACAACAACACAATTAGCAACAACAACACAACTAGCAACAACAACACAACTAGCAACAACAAAACAACAACACAACTAGCAACAACAACACAACTAGCAACAACAACACAACTAGCAACAACAAAACAACAACACAACTAGCAACAACAACACAACTAGCAACAACAAAATAACTAGCAACAACAAAACAACAACACAACTAGCAACAACAAAACAACAACACAACTAGCAACAACAACACAACTAGCAACAACAACACAACTAGAAACAACAACACAACTAGAAACAACAACACAACTAGCAACAACAACACAACTAGAAACAACAACACAACTAGCAACAAACACAACTAGAAACAACAACACAACTAGCAACAACAACACAACTAGAAACAACAACACAACTAGAAACAACAACACAACTAGAAACAACAAAACAACTAGCAACAACAACAACACAACTAGAAACAACAACACAACTAGCAACAACAACACAACTAGACACAACAACACAACTAGCAACAACAACACAACTAGAAACAACAACACAACTAGCAACAACAACACAACTAGCAACAACAACACAACTAGAAAAAACAACACAACTAGCAACAACAACACAACTAACAACAACATCACAACTATCAACAACAAAACAACTAGAAACAACAAGACAACTAGCAACAACAACACAACTAGCAACAACAACACAACTAGCAACAACAAAACAACAACACAACTAGCAACAACAACACAACTAGCAACAACAAAACAACAACACAACTAGCAACAACAACACAACTAGCAACAACAACACAACTAGCAACAACAACACAACTAGTAACAACAACACAACTAGAAACAACAACACAACTAGCAACTACAACACAACTAGCAACAACAACACAACTAGCAACAACAAAACAACAACACAACTAGCAACAACAACACAACTAGCAACAACAACACAATTAGCAACAACAACACAACTAGCAACAATAACACAACTAGCAACAACAAAACAACAACACAACTAGCAACAACAACACAACTAGAAACAACAACACAACTAGCAACAACAACACAACTAGCAACAACAACACAACTAGCAACAACAATACAACTAGAAACAACAACACAACTAGCAACAACAACACAACTAGCAACAACAACACAACTAGCAACAACAAAATAACAACACAACTAGCAACAACAACACAACTAGCAACAACAACACAACTAGCAACAACAAAACAACAACACAACTAGCAACAACAAAACAACAACACAACTAGCAACAACAACATAACTAGCAACAACAAAACAACAACACAACTAGCAACAACAGCACAACTAGCAACAGCAACACGACTAGCAACAACAACACAACTACCATTACAGAGTTTATTTCAATTGCGGATGTTGACTGAGATGATTTATAGGACAGGAGTGTAAAGGATACTGGTTCCCGCAGTTACCCCACAGTGTACAGAGAAAAAAAACGCGTAAGTGACATGAAAATAGTTTAAAAGTACAGAGGCAGTACATGAATTTGACAAGAATTAAGGCTGGGAGCACAAGGTGGGGATAACATGGTACTGCTACCTTGTGGAAGGCTCACCACAATTTGTGTCCCTTAACTTTCTCAGCTTGGAGTTGGACACTTGTGTATATGTATTATATTTATTTAATGGTATATTTAATGGATTGTTCTGTTTGGCTGGTTAAGTAACTGTTTTTTATTTTAACAAAAAGGAGTATTAATCATAAAAATCTATTAGTTGTTTAAAAAATAGGCTAATGTGTGCACGTACAATAAAATACATGAAGGGTCAGGACCGCTTAGTGCAAATCTCTGGCCCATACAAAACATAATATACATTGTGAATAAACAATAAAAAGTGAACATGTGAACATTCGGGTGTCTAGATAGTACAGTGGTTAGTGCACTGACTTCCCAGCCGAGCGATCAAGGTTCGGTCCCCAGTTGGTGCTGGATTTCTCCGATAAGAAAATCGGTTCTGGCGTCGACCCAGCCTAACAAATTTGGTACTAGAATAATACTGGAAGGTCAGGTCAGCCAACGTGATGTTGACCGCATCGCCACTAGTGGACAAGAGCAACATGGATCAAACTGTGACAGAACTTTTTTTTTTTTTTGCGTACGCCTTATTTTTCTAATCCCCAAGGCGCTGTGCGTTGCACTGTGGTTTTTATTTTGCGCCCGTCGGCCCAGTGCATCCGACTTCAGCATCCATTTTATGTAAGGACCTGCTTTCTCCTGCATTTTCTAAAGGTTTGCTTCCCCGGGGAAACGGCCGGTGCTGTGATAGGGATCGAACCCAGCACCTTCGGTTTGTTAGCCGTGTCACTTAACCACTAGCCCACGCCGTCCCCCGTGACACTTTTAAGCCCATATAGCTCAATCTTAATAGCTATCATTCGTGTTACGCTCTAGCAGGAAATTGAAAGTTATTTTTCCTTTAGTATTGTTGAGGAACATGGTGGTGTGAATGTTATATTCACAGGACGCAAGTCCGAGAACAATGCACCTGTCTGAGTCTGGACAGCTGGACCATGGCCAGAGTATATTAGCATATTTAAACATACTAGGTATAGTTATAGCCAGGCAGTTTGACCAACTCCCCAAAACCCGTGCACACAGGATCATGCAGGTGACACAAGACCCGAGCCGAGCTATTACCTGGTGGGTTCTTAGAAATCACTGTGTCTCTCGCGCGATTGACCAATGGGCTACGAGGGATTGTGCAGTGGAGCTACCCAGCTAAACAGTATTTATTCTAGCTCACGCGCCAGCAGAGGGATTCGAGAATTGAGCTTGGAGCATTCATTCAGTTAGAAAACAGAGCATGGGTCGCACGGTCTACACAGTGCAGACGCCGACATGACCCACAGACAAGACGTCCACGTATCAGTAACTGAACATCAGTAACTTTATTTATCCAAATAGTTTAATTAAACTCAGAGACATTTGATATTAGACGTGAAACAAGACAAGAGAACCCATCTTTATGGATTCTGTCTCACAGTAGACAAGTTCCTAACAACCGTCAAGTTGTTCCAGAAGTAATACCTATATTAGAGAAGCACTCAAGTTAGTTCCCTAGACTAGAAGTGAAGTAAGTCAAGAAAAACCATCTTTGCGGATTCTGTCTCGCAGAAGACAAATCTCTACAGTTGTCAATCATGGGCCAATGAGTGAAATACGGGCCAGTTACAGAAGGTCTGAAAAGCAGCAGTGATAAAGAAAGAATGGTGCTTAAAAATCAGTCGGTAAATGTAAGAAATAGAAGAAAGTTTATTTGGAGGAAGAGATACAAAATCCTGGGAGTAGATTAGACGAGACCAACAAACGTGAAGATTCACAACACGTATCGGGCTATAACATTAGCTCTTAAAGGCCATCATTTTGTAACTAATTTTGCCATAATTATGTTTTCTTTATAAGAAGTCTCTTCATAAAACTTGAATTTTCTTCATTAATTCACAAGGGAGACAAACATGTTATATACAAAATTAAAGGGAAATGAATATGTGGCAAGAATTTGACGGTCTTGTAGAATCTCATAACATATTACAAATAATTGTTCATAATTATATTGTCACTTTTTGTAACAAAAAATATTTTTCAGACATAATGTCACCAATCCATGAATTACCACTTTGAAGGGAGCCATTGAAACGCTTCTTTTGGCTTGACGCAGGCCATCTTTCAGCTCACCATACATAAGTTATTCTGGCATGCAGTTGTCTGGCATGCGCACCACATGGCCGACCCACCTGATCTGGATCTTCTGCGACAGTATGTGGCTGCTCGGCATGTTTGCCTTCATGAGGATCTAGGTGTCTGGTACCCTATCCTGCCACTTTATTTTGAACAATCTACGGAAGTGGTTTATTTTCCTAGCATGCCTGTTGTACACAGTCCACTTTTAACTGGCATGCAGAAGGATGGGGAGCACTACAGCTCGGTAGATTTTAGTTTCGTATCAAGCCTAAGACCCCTCCGATTCCAGACACTGTTGCGCAGCCTCCCAAAGGCAGCACTGGCCTTGGAGATTATGTTAATGACCTCACAGTCAATAGTAGTTTCCCTGGAAAGAGTGCTACCAAGGTATGCGAAGCTGTCTACTGATTCAAGGCGCCTCGTTCTTGACTTTGATATCTGGGTCGCGATATGCGTCACTAGGGGCAGGCTGAAACATTACTTTAGTTTTTTGTTGTATTAAATGTAACACTGAACTTGTCCACACATGTCTGCATGTCTCTTTCGGTGCTGGCAGCGAGGGCATAGTCATCAGCAACAAGCAAGTTGGAGATGGTTGTGTCCTTTACCTTACTGTGTGCTTGGAGTAGCCTGGGATTGAAATTTTGCGTCAGTCCTGAATTTTATTTCCACTCCGTTTTGGTTACCACTCTGATATCTGACGCTGAGCAGGGCAGCGAACATTATGGTGAAGAGTGTTGAGGCTAGTACACAGCCCTGCTTGACACCATTTGTTGAGGCTAGTACACAGCCCTGCTTGACACCATTTGTTGGGGCTAGTACACAGCCCTGATTGATACCATTTGTTGAGGCTAGTACACAGCCCTGCTTGACACCATTTGTTGGGGCTAGTACACAGCCCTGATTGATACCATTTGTTGAGGCTAGTACACAGCCCTGCTTGACACCATTTGTTGTGGCTAGTATACAGCTCTGCTTGACACCATTTGTTGAGGTTAGTACACAGCCCTGCTTGACACCATTTGTTGTGGCTAGTATACAGTCCTGATTGACACCATTTGTTGAGGCTAGTACACAGTCCTGCTTGACTCCATTTGTTGGGGGGGGGGGGGGGGGGGGGGGGCTAGTACACAGCCCTGCTTGACACCATTTGTTGGGGCTAGTACACAGCCCTGCTTGACATCATTTGTTGTGGCTAGTACACATCCCTGATTGACATCATTTGTCTCAGGAAAGGCATTCGATGTTTCCCCATGACTCAGCACATGAGTATTCGACACATGAGTACTAGCCTTCGTGGAATTATTTGACGGTGAATCTGCTTGGACAGCCTAATTTCCCCATGACCGTCCAAAGTTCATCTCTGTTGACGGTATCGAAAGCCTTAGTCAGGTCAACGAAAGTCTTGGTCAGGTCCACGAAAGTCATGTACAGCCCCCGAAAGTCGTGTACAGCTCACGAAAGTCTTGGTCAGGTCCACGAAAGTCATGTACAGCCCACGAAAGTCGTGTACAGCTCACGAAAGTCTTGGTCAGGTCCACGAAAGTCATGTACAGCCCACGAGAGTCTTGGTCAGGTCCACGAGTCATGTACAGCTCACGAAAGTCGTGTACAGCCCACGAAAGTCATGTACAGCCCACGAAAGTCGTGTACAGCCCACGAAAGTCATGTACAGCCCACGTTGCTGCTCTTCGTATTTCTCCTGAAGTTGCCGAGCCGCGAATATCATATCCACAGTTCCACGACCCGATCTGAAGCCACACTGACTCTCTGGAAGAAGGCCATATTCTAGGTGAGTGATCCATCGGTTGAGGAGAACTCGTGCCAGTATCTTACCAGCAGTCGATAGGAGGGAGATTACTCTGTGGTTGTCACATGGTTGATGGTTTCCTTTTCGATTGTGTAAGTGGGCGATGGTAGCATCCTTCAGTTCGTTTGGGACAGTCTCAGTGGTCCATATTGTGTTGTGGGCCAGTCTCAGTGGTCCATATTGTGTTGTGGGACAGTCTCAGTGGTCCATATTGTGTTGTGGGACAGTCTCAGTGGTTCATATTGTGTTGTGGGACAGTCTCAGTGGTCCATATTGTGTTGTGGGACAGTCTCAGTGGTCCATATTGTATTGTGGGACAGTCTCAGTGGTTCATATTGTGTTGTGGGATAGTCACAGTGGTCCATATTGTGTTGTGGGCCAGTCTCAGTGGTCCATATTATGTTGTGGGACAGTCTCAGTGGTCCATATTGTGTTGTGGGCCAGTCTCAGTGGTCCATATTGTGTTGTGGGCCAGTCTCAGTGGTCCATATTGTGTTGTGGGCCAGTCTCAGTGGTCCATATTGTGTTGTGGGCCAGTCTCAGTGGTCCATATTGTGTTGTGGGACAGTCTCAGTGGTCCATATTGTGTTGTGGGACAGTCTCAGTGGTTCATATTGTGTTGTGGGACAGTCTCAGTGGTCCATATTGTGTTGTGGGACAGTCTCAGTGGTCCATATTGTATTGTGGGACAGTCTCAGTGGTCCATATTGTGTTGTACAGCTCAGTTAGTCTCTGTGTTAGGACACAACTACCTACTTTGTAGATCTCAGCAGGTATTAGGTCCGCACCTGCAGCCTTCTTCCCATTTGATAGCCGGTTGATTGCAGCTCTGACCTCATCGATATTTGGAGGAACGTCAAGTTCATTGTTTATAGATTGTTCTAGTGTACTTCAGAATAACAGTCAAATGGAGTTGATGTGTCAGTGAGTTGCATGTCTCCATTCACTCCACATGGTCGACCACAGTTTGGCGGCAATCTGAATGAGTTCTGTTGATTGTACAGTCAAACGTTTTTGCCTTTTAGCAGCACTACGTCCTGTCTGTGACAACGCCCCCTCATCTTCAGCATCAGATTCAGTAGGCTACGTAGGTTGAATAATATTATATTCTATGTCTAACTTTGATTCAACATCAGAAAAACGTGAATGCTCGTCACTAAATTCATCTAGAGTACACTCTCTAGCCTTTTCTACAGATAAAGATAACCTACTATTAGACAATCTTGAAGTGCTAGGTTCGCTACAGATTTTTGTGATAAACTGACTTGAAAGGTTGTAACAAAGTTACAAGGGGCCAATGAGCCAACGCCAAGGAAGCCCTGACAATACCGTTCCTGGTACCCACACATAACTTGAGAACCTTGGCCGAGAGGTTCAGTTCATTGAACGAGGTATTGTCCTTAATTCTCAAACAATGCAGTTTAAAACTGTCCAGCCAAAATGGTTCTGTTTCCCACGATTCTACGAGGAATTCCACGACCTATAGGCCATCCAGTAGTTTGAAAAACAAGGCAGCCTTTCTCTGGGACACGCCAGTTCAAATAAAGTTTGAGGGAAATGAACTCAAGAAAGTAGAAGTCATTGGCCAAAGGGGGGAGCTTAACATATAAACTGGGGGAGACAGATCAGGAGGAGAGATCAGAAGGAGGAGAGACAGGAATTCTACGGTGCATGTTAGTAGGTAGGATATTAGACAAGAACAGTTAGCTCGATAAAACTACAAGACTTAGCCAGTAAGTGACCAGAATAGAAAAATAGAATTAGAAGCCACCAATGCAGGCCAACACTGAAAGGCAACGAGAGACCATGCACGTGTAAGAATCTGTCTGTGTGTGATGTACTGTTCGAGTTGTCACTAACTCCTGTCTCTTGTGACCCGACTTCATTCTCGTCAGATGGAGACATGTTGCTTAACATGAAGCTGCCGTCCTGGATGACCCGTCGTGACTCATGTGTTTGCTCGGCCTGACAACCACAGTAACAGAACCACTGTCGTCTGTCGTAGACACGAGCACTGCTGCAGTCGCCGACTACCTGACGTTGAGACGAGACAAGAGTCTCGGAAGACATCCACGTTGTGTAAGTTGAGAGGTGGAACATAAGGCCATTAGACGAGCGAGGACAAAGGGATGAGGACTCAGAACAAGTAGACAGCATTATGTCAATGAACAGATATAGATTGTGAATAGAACAATTGCTAGATGCCGATCACGTGATTAGAACCCTGGGTAAAGTTTAGTGCAAGGGAAACAACTGTACTAATTGCACACAACTCTTGAAAGACGTTATAGTTAGAGAAGTGGGCTAACAACATTCTTGAGAGACATTAACATTAGTTAATAATTGATGAACAATGTGATTAACGAGCTTAGTTTATTGATCTGACGTGTATGATGTTTGTGAAATAAACATTCTTTGTTTTGCTTTTGTTAAAATAATTGTTAGTGGTTTAATTAAAGTGTGAGTTAAGGAGTGATAGTGGTAAGGAAGAAAGATTGGAAATAAAGTGATACAATAACGTTAGACCTGCTACATAATATAGATCAAATAGTACCGTGACCTAAGATGGAATAACGTTAACCCTGTTATAAGATGACAAATGTTTTCCAGCTTTGATTTTCCTCACAATGCACTTCGCTGCTTTTACAATTGAAATGCAAATATAAGAGTTACTTCCCTTACCGTGTAATGTCAATTAAAATTTAGAAACACTGAAAAAACAAACTTAACACAAATTTGGTTGAATGTGCTGTTAACGATATGAGCGTTTTTCTGGCACCAAGCGGACGCCAGGTAGATGCTGACAGCGTTATTATGGCCTTTAAGAGTTAAAATAGATTAGGTATCCAACAAAGATAACTGTCATAGGCTCTGGAGACAAGTAGTGTGAATCCTGAGAGTTTGTGTGTAGCCAAGAAATCGTTGTGTTTCTGTGTGTAGCCAAGAAATCGTTGTGTTTCTGTGTGTAGCCAAGAAATCGTTGTGTTTCTGTGTGTAGCCAAGAAATCGTTGTGTTTCTGTGTGTAGCCAAGAAATCGTTGTGTTTCTGTGTGTAGCCAAGAAATCGTTGTTGTGTTTCTGTGTGTAGCCAAGAAATCGTTGTGTTTCTGTGTGTAGCCAAGAAATCGTTGTGTTTCTGTGTGTAGCCAAGAAATCGTTGTGTTTCTGTGTGTAGCCAAGAAATCGTTGTTGTGTTTCTGTGTGTAGCCAAGAAATCGTTGTGTTTCTGTGTGTAGCCAAGAAATCGTTGTGTTTCTGTGTGTAGCCAAGAAATCGTTGTGTTTCTGTGTGTAGCCAAGAAATCGTTGTGTTTCTGTGTGTAGCCAAGAAATCGTTGTGTTTCTGTGTGTAGCCAAGAAATCGTTGTGTTTCTGTGTGTAGCCAAGAAATCGTTGTGTTTCTGTGTGTAGCCAAGAAATCGTTGTGTTTCTGTGTGTAGCCAAGAAATCGTTGTGTTTCTGTGTGTAGCCAAGAAATCGTTGTGTTTCTGTGTGTAGCCAAGAAATCGTTGTGTTTCTGTGTGTAGCCAAGAAATCGTTGTGTTTCTGTGTGTAGCCAAGAAATCGTTGTGTTTCTGTGTGTAGCCAAGAAATCGTTGTTGTGTTTCTGTGTGTAGCCAAGAAATCGTTGTGTTTCTGTGTGTAGCCAAGAAATCGTTGTGTTTCTGTGTGTAGCCAAGAAATCGTTGTGTTTCTGTGTGTAGCCAAGAAATCGTTGTTGTGTTTCTGTGTGTAGCCAAGAAATCGTTGTGTTTCTGTGTGTAGCCAAGAAATCGTTGTGTTTCTGTGTGTAGCCAAGAAATCGTTGTGTTTCTGTGTGTAGCCAAGAAATCGTTGTGTTTCTGTGTGTAGCCAAGAAATCGTTGTGTTTCTGTGTGTAGCCAAGAAATCGTTGTGTTTCTGTGTGTAGCCAAGAAATCGTTGTGTTTCTGTGTGTAGCCAAGAAATCGTTGTGTTTCTGTGTGTAGCCAAGAAATCGTTGTGTTTCTGTGTGTAGCCAAGAAATCGTTGTGTTTCTGTGTGTAGCCAAGAAATCGTTGTGTTTCTGTGTGTAGCCAAGAAATCGTTGTGTTTCTGTGTGTAGCCAAGAAATCGTTGTGTTTCTGTGTGTAGCCAAGAAATCGTTGTTGTGTTTCTGTGTGTAGCCAAGAAATCGTTGTGTTTCTGTGTGTAGCCAAGAAATCGTTGTGTTTCTGTGTGTAGCCAAGAAATCGTTGTGTTTCTGTGTGTAGCCAAGAAATCGTTGTGTTTCTGTGTGTAGCCAAGAAATCGTTGTGTTTCTGTGTGTAGCCAAGAAATCGTTGTGTTTCTGTGTGTAGCCAAGAAATCGTTGTGTTTCTGTGTGTAGACAAGAAATCGTTGTTGTGTTTCTGTGTGTAGACAAGAAATCGTTGTTGTGTTTCTGTGTGTAGCCAAGAAATCGTTGTGTTTCTGTGTGTAGCCAAGAAATCGTTGTGTTTCTGTGTGTAGACAAGAAATCGTTGTTGTGTTTCTGTGTGTAGCCAAGAAATCGTTGTGTTTCTGTGTGTAGCCAAGAAATCGTTGTGTTTCTGTGTGTAGACAAGAAATCGTTGTTGTGTTTCTGTGTGTAGCCAAGAAATCGTTGTGTTTCTGTGTGTAGCCAAGAAATCGTTGTTGTGTTTCTGTGTGTAGCCAAGAAATCGTTGTGTTTCTGTGTGTAGACAAAAAATCGTTGTGTTTCTGTGTGTAGATAAGAAATCGTTGTGTTTCTGTGTGTAGCCAAGAAATCGTTGTTGTGTTTCTGTGTGTAGATAAGAAATCGTTGTGTTTCTGTGTGTAGACAAAAAATCGTTGTGTTTCTGTGTGTAGCCAAGAAATCGTTGTTGTGTTTCTGTGTGTAGATAAGAAATCGTTGTGTTTCTGTGTGTAGCCAAGAAATCGTTCTTGTGTTTCTGTGTGTAGATAAGAAATCGTTGTGTTTCTGTGTGTAGACAAAAAATCGTTGTGTTTCTGTGTGTAGCCAAGAAATCGTTGTTGTGTTTCTGTGTGTAGATAAGAAATCGTTGTGTTTCTGTGTGTAGCCAAAAAATCGTTGTGTTTCTGTGTGTAGACAAGAAATCGTTGTTGTGTTTCTGTGTGTAGCCAAAATATCGTTGTGTTTCTGTGTGTAGCCAAAAAATCGTTGTGTTTCTGTGTGTAGACAAGAAATCGTTGTTGTGTTTCTGTGTGTAGCCAAAAAATCGTTGTGTTTCTGTGTGTAGACAAGAAGTCGTTGTTGTGTTTCTGTGTGTAGATAAGAAATCACTGTTGTGTTTCTGTGTGCAGACAAGAAATCACTGTTGTGTTTCTGTGCGTAGATAAGAAAATGTTGTTGTGTTTCTGTGTGTAGACAAGAAATTGTTGTTGTGTTTCTGTGTGTAGACAAGAAATTGTTGTTGTGTTTCTGTGTGTAGACAAGAAATTGTTGTTGTGTTTCTGTGTGTAGACAAGAAATCACTGTTGTGCTTCAAACCAAATAAAAGTTATATTATATGTATTGGAACCTAGCGTGTGTTTAGTGCCTTAACGACTCAGTGTCAGGTGCCACATATACCAATTACCCTGAGCTCCGCCACATATACCAATTACCCTGAGCTCTGCCACATATACCAATTACCCTGAGCTCTGCCACATATACCAATTACCCTGAGCTCTGCCACATATACCAATTACCCTGAGCTCTGCCACATATACCAATTACCCTGAGCTCCGCCACATATACCAATTACCCTGAGCTCTGCCACATATACCAATTACCCTGAGCTCTGCCACATATACCAATTACCCTGAGCTCTGCCACATATACCAATTACCCTGAGCTCTGCCACATATACCAATTACCCTGAGCTCATAGTCAAGAATAACTAGAGAACTCTGCCACAAAACACCATGCCCTCAATATGTCACACTGACATGTTAACTGGATCTTTACTTTGTCCTTATTTTATGTGAACATACAGAAGATGTGTACCACAGGGAAGTCAACAATTGTACACAGAAGATGTGTACCACAGGGAAGTTAACAATTGTACACAGAAGATGTGTACCACAGGGAAGTCAACAATTGTACACATAATAAGAATGTTTGTGCACTCACATTTATTTCAGTCTCAGCTAACAACTTGTACAGTAAAATTAGGTTAACCTGTAACTAATAAATGTGCGTAGAGAATCAGTTTTACAGTAAGATTGACAGTAGTACTTCAAGTAGCGACACTAAACCAGGACAGGTGCAGTCACATTGTCTATTATGTAAAGTCTTTTCAGTCTACAGTCTGTGCACGGAGACCATATAAAGACACAAAAATAAATGCTTCATACAAACATGAGCAAGGGACGGACATGATAAAAATATGTGAATGTACATTTCTAAACATAAGTGTCAATAAAGACATCTAAACATATCACACATGAATATAAACATTGGTAAACCTAGCCAGCTGTTAATATACAGACTTACCTCAGTGTTATCAGAGGCCAATAAACATTTATAGACACTATGTGCCCATCTGATATTTCCGTGTCTATTCTTATGGCTTTTGTGCACATGATTATTCTGAACTACTGATGTGTCTTTGAGGACATTAGATAAATCCAATACAGGTCTATACAATATCAGGTGACAATATTTGTTCAAATCTATGTCAGGTAACAAGTTCAATTATTTCCAAATCCTTTCAGGTGAAAATACAGGTATTTCAAAATCTTTTCAGGTGACAATACAGGTATTTCCAAATCCTGTCAGGTGACAATACAGGTATTTCCAAATCCTTTCAGGTGAAAATACAGGTATTTCCAAATCTTTTCAGGTGACAATACAGGTATTTCCAAATCCTTTCAGGTGACAATACGGGCATTTCCAAATCCTTTCATGTGACAATACAGATATTTCCAAACTCTTGACAGGCAGGCATTTCTATACTTTATTTAAGTTTGCCGCATGTCTTTTAGCTAACATATTGAAATGCCAATAATGAACTGAAAATCTGACAACCTGTCAAGAATAACATTTGAAATACTATCAGGTATGAATTGAGACATTTCTCCTCCATCACATTAGGTGTTAACATGAATCAATAATAGACAACACTGGTACAGGTGTAAATACAACAAGACAATATGCACACTTTCCAATATAAATGAGGTGTCAATATGGACACTTCTACAAATATTTGGGATATCAACATGCATGTTTCTAAACCTAATCAGGTATCAATATAATGTGGTCATGCCTAGACTGCTAGCTATATAACAATATGAACATGTCCAGATTTCTAGCTACATGTCAATATGGACATTTCTAGACAGCTGTTAATATACAGAAAACATATAACACCCAGAAGATGTCTATCACAGGGAAGTCAATAAATAGTATACAAATAATGTAGTATACATACAAACACATAGTCACACACAAATGTAGTATACACACAACAAATCTTGGACATGTGACTTTCCACTATCATCCATCTTGGACATGTGACTTTCCACTATCATCCATCTTGGACATGTGACTTTCCACTATCATCCATCTTGGACATGTGACTTTCCACTATCATCCATCTTGGACATGTGACATTCCACTATCATCCATCTTGGACATGTTACTGCCATCCATCATGCTCAGAGACAAGAAATGAAAAACTGCTCCTGGTTGGGTAGCCATTTTAACTCCCATAATTCTCAGATCAAAATTACAAACTCTGCACTGAAAAGTAGGTCATAGAGATTTTCTAACAGCCAGTCAGTGTTCTCTCGCTTTCATTTAACAACTGATAAATTCTTACCACCTCTGGTTTTTCTCTCACTAAGGCTGTAAAGCAATCGGTGACTGCATTTTTTCTTATTCATCTCACGAAAGTCGACATTCTTAGGCTGTCTCTTTCGGTCTTTCTGCAACTCTTCTGATTCCATCTCCTTTTTCCCATGTCTGTTTTACCGGTAGACTCTACCAGGGTGGTTGGACAAAAGTGGTCCTTCGTTCAATTGACTGGCGTAGTCTATGTAAAACATTGACCAGATCATCTACCTGATATCTGAAAACATGTTTAACTTTCCTGTGCCTGGTTGGCTTTCCTTTTGTGATAAGGACAATGCATGGCATGTGTCCGCTCTCCTGTGTACCAAGTACATTCCAGTGTGTGGAGTAGGTTGTGTCCCTTGATATCAGTACCAGATAGATGACACCATCCGTATCCCCAGATTGAGATGCTAATCTTGCTGGCCATCCATCATTCATGACAGCAAGGTTTGCGTCGAGTAGTGTCTGGTTCAAAGAAATCCCTGGCCTATTTTCAGCGACTCCTTCGATCAAGCATTATAATCGCCAGCAATGAGATACGTTTTGTCAGGCACTTCTGACAATTCCACCAAAAAATGCAGTTTTCTCTGACCCTCTATTGATGTGTTCATACAGGTTATACATTCTCCCTGTAGTTTGACATCCTCAAAGTGCTGGCACAAATATCGATCCATGTGTAGGAAAGTTCTTGCTACATGTACATAGTGAGCCCCTGTCTCTCGGACTCACATGGATTACTGTAGCATCTGCAGCTGAGACATTTGATGGTAACATTGTCCTAGATCATGAAATGTCGAAATCAGATCAATTTTTGGTGAATGGCTCAACATTGACCAGTGTTATGGCAATTCCAGTGGCCGATACGCAAACTCTTTAAACCATTTCTGATTTCTTTCTGCCTTTTCTCTTCCCTGCTCCTATCTTTCTCTCTCATATCCCCTTCCTCTCCTTGTGCATCCACCCTACTTGACACTATCTAATGGAGACATCAATGACTTTTATTTGTGGTTTGTCATCAGAGTTGTTCTTCTCGTAGAGGAACTGCTGTGCCAGGCTTAAAAGTCTCCTCTATCGGTTTTTTCCGCTGTTGTCTTCAAGCGATTAATATGGTCAATTAAGATCATATGTTCGGGGATTGATATCTGCATTTGGCAGCATCTACCTGTGTCACAAGACATTTACAAATATGAAATATGGCAAATCTCATTACAGATCAGCATTTAAAGATGAACATTTCCAATCAATTCTGATGATAGGGAGCACTAACTCTAAACAAAATTTGGTGAAATCTAATCTCTGATGATAGGGAGCACTAACTCTAAACCCAAATTTGGTGAAATCTAATCTCTGATGATAGGGAGCACTAACTCTAAACCCACATTTGGTGAAATCTAATCTCAAAAAACAAAAAGCAATTCAATTCCTCTCAATAGTTAACCTATATTTCAAACAATTGTAATCCACTTATTATTGCATTACATTTTGTTCAATAAATTTGTGCAAACTTTTGTTTCTTTTCCTTGTCATTTAAATGCCTAGATAAATATTCTTGACTTTGCCTCCTGGCTCGCAGAGCCTAAAATATTTACTATTTGGACCTTTACAAAAATGTTTGCCGACACCTTATTTGATATCACACAATATTGAAAGAGCTATCTTGCTGTGAGACAAGTGAATCGTGAGTTAGCAAAGCTAGCCTTTTCTACTGTTGTCCTCTAGATCAGTGGTGTGTGTATATACAGTATCTGGCCTTCAAGGACAGATCTCCTATACATTAAATGTAGAAAAGTTCAGCGTAACAGGTCCAAACACAGCATGCAACCAACACACAGCGAGACCAACACACATTGTGCAGCGACTCGTGAAAGCACACAGCTCTGACTGACATCCTGAACACCTCCCCCCTCTATGTCAGCTATGTAGAGGGGAGATGTGTGTGTCCTGCAGATCTATGTCAGCTATGTAGAGGGGAGACATGTGTGCCTTGCAGATCTATGTCAGCTATGTAGAGGGGAGATGTGTGTGTCCTGCAGATCTATGTCAGCTATGTAGAGGGGAGATGTGTGTGTCCTGCAGATCTATGTCAGCTATGTAGAGGGGAGACATGTGTGTGTCCTGCAGATCTATGTCCGCTATGTAGAGGGGAGATGTGTGTGTCCTGCAGATCTATGCCAGCTATGTAGAGGTGGATGTCCTGCAGATCTATGTCCGCTATGTAGAGGGGAGATGTGTGTGTCCTGCAGATCTATGTCAGCTATGTAGAGGGGAGATGTGTGTGTCCTGCAGATCTATGTCAGCTATGTAGAGGGGAGATGTGTGTGTCCTGCAGATCTATGCCAGCTATGTAGAGGTGGATGTCCTGCAGATCTATGTCCGCTATGTAGAGGGGAGATGTGTGTGTCCTGCAGATCTATGTCAGCTATGTAGAGGGGAGATGTGTGTGTCCTGCAGATCTATGTCAGCTATGTAGAGGGGAGACATGTGTGTGTCTTGCAGATCTATGTCCGCTATGTAGAGGGGAGATGTGTGTGTCCTGCAGATCTATGCCAGCTATGTAGAGGTGGATGTCCTGCAGATCTATGTCCGCTATGTAGAGGGGAGATGTGTGTGTCCTGCAGATCTATGTCCGCTATGTAGAGGGAGATGCCCAAATGCTACACAGATAATGCAAGTAGTTCTCACTGATCCCAATCAGACTATCTGCTATGTTACGTGCAGGGTAAGTGCTCTTCCCATAAACTTTAAATGCCCTCCAGACCATATTTCATCATCTCATAGACAAAATTCAGTCAATTTCATGGATATAAAAACTGCAATCAAGAAATGTTAAAAAACAAGAAGATATAAATAGACACATACATGGCACCTAGAGGAGAAAGTGGGCGAGTTGTTACAATATCAGTGTGGTAATCAGGAGACGGGTTCGTTCCCCAGTAAGGTCTAGGGGTTTCATAGATTGGGGGAAACATTAAAAACATAGCCAGCACATGCAAGGGCAAGCAGCCTTTATTTCTCAGCACATTAATTCACTCAGCGACAACCTAGAAATTGTAAAAAGAGATGCTATGAAAGTGTTGTCATTTGAAACACAGGACATGTCAATAAACACACATAACATGTCAATAAACACACGTGACATGTTAATAAACATAATGGCATGTCAATAAAAATTCAATGTCAATAAACACACACACACACACATGTCAATAAACACACAATATGTCAATAAACACACATATGTCAATAAACATACATGGCATGTCAATAAACACACATGACTTGTCAATAAACACACATGACATGTCAATAAACATTCAATGTCAATAAACACACATGATGTTAATAGACACACATGATAAGTCAATCACATGTCAATTGTAACAGAGTTACAAGAGTACAACGATCCAACGTCAGGGAAGTCCTGAAGATACATTTCGTGGAACCCACCCATAACTTGAGAACTCTGTACCAGAGATTAGTTCATAGAACAGGTCATTGTTTGATATTCTTAAGCAATGCTCGCTCAAGGCTGTCGTACCTTCCCACAGTCTTTACTGGAAAACCTACGACCTTTTAGGTCACATAGAAGGTTAAAAAACAAGCTATCCTTTCTCTGGTAGTTCAAGGAAAGTTGAGGCGAATGAACTGAGGACAAACCGAAGTCATTGGCCGAAGCGGGGAGATTAGGATATAAGTTGGGGGATCAGGGTTTTACGGGGAGAACAAAAAGAGCAGAGAAGAGACTACTACAGTGAAGTCACGAAGGTATGATATAGACCAGAGCAGAAGATAGGATAGACTACAGAACATAGCCAGTGAGTGACAAGAATAGAGAGATAGAAATAGAAGTCACCAAAGCAGACTAGCACTGAAAGGAAACCAGAGAACACACACGTGTAAGAATCTGTCTGTGTGTGATGATCTATTTGAGTCGTCACTGACACCTGTCACACGCGACGCCAACTTCAAAGTCCCTGAGTGGCATTCGTCTGCATTGTCGTCAGAGGGAAACATGTTGCTTCAACACGAAGCTGTCGTCCTAGACAACACGTCGTAACACAGGGTGTTACTCTTAGCCCGACAACCACAGTAACGGACCCACTGTCATAGGCGCAAGAACCGCTACAGTCACTGAGTTCCTGACTTAACGACGAAGAAGAATAACCAGCAGACCTAATCACTGTGAACATCCTCCTGGCGTTGAGAAGAGAAAAGAGGCTCAGAAGACACCTATATTGTAGAAGCTGAGAGGTGGGACATTAGGCCATCAGACGAGTGAGGAAAGAGAGAGAGATAGGACTGAGAATAGTTAGCTAGACAGAATTGTATCAACAAAAAGTTATATGAATGGAACATTTGCTAGAATTGATCATGTGATATAACTCTGGGTTACTTCAGTGCAAGAGAAATACCTGTGCTAATTGCCCAAAGTTCTTGAAAGTCATTATAGTTAGATTAGGTTACGATAGAAAATGATTCACATGCCTAGTATTATTTTTATAATGTGTATGCTGTTTACTAAATAAATATTCATTGGTTTCACTGTTGTTAAATAATTGTTAGTGTTTTAGTTATAGTTGTGAGCTAAGGAGTGATAGTTGTGAGGAAGAAAGTTAATCATTTGTGATAGAGTGAGTCTGATACTTAAATATAATTAGTTTCGTGACTTAGGATAACACTAACCTTAACCTGTCACATAATAAACACACATGATATGTCAATAAAAATACATGACATGCCAATAAACACACATGTTATGTCAATAAACAGGGTAGATGATCTATACAATACTGATCTGGTACGAGCTCCAGTGGTACCTGGTTGAAGTGTAGGACCACTGGAACCTTCCAAGCATAACATAAAAGGTGACTAAAGAGGGTAGCCCATGGGACTTGCAAACGTAATCATGTAAGAGCATTGCAATTTAAATTGTTACTGCAAATGGTCCGACACAAGCTTCCTGCACAAGTGCAAGCTATAGATGTGGCTGTATGCTTCGCTTGGAGTGACATAGTGAACCAATCACACTTCACACTGACCCCATATGACTGTCCAGTTCACACTTCACACTGACCCCATATGACTGTCCAGTTCACACTTCACACTGACCCCATATGACTGTCCAGTATATCCACAGTGACACATCAAGACAGCTGCGCCCATCCGATTATATCATGCTGCCTAGGTAAAAATAATTTGTTGGTGCCATCTGCAGTGTGACCTTGAATTTCTATAGCCTGAGGTGACGTGTCAGAAATGAGGTTCTGAAATTTGGTGTTCGCCCAGGATATAGACGGGCATAGAAAGGGCATTTTGCTGTTTAGGATTTCTAGAGGTCACTGCATCGCAGAGTTGTCTGTGCCGAACCGAACAATGTCCTAAATAACCAATGGTGATGAAAGCTCGGCGTGCGGATATGACCCAGAAACAAAGCAAATGTCCTCTTAGCAAATGTCCTCTTAGTGGCAAACAGCCGTATTTCTTCGATCGAAGAAGGTATAACAGATGAAGCCTAACGTCACGACCATGTTGTTTGCTTTCTTCGACATTGATAGGCTGGTTCATCATGAGTATGTTTCTAGAGAACAGAGTGTGAATATTAAATTCTAGAAAACAGTCCTACAACAGCTCTATGACGCTGCGCACAGACATTGATCTGAGAGGTGCCGCACCAGCAATTGCATTCTGCACCATGGCAATGCCCCTGCTGACAGGTTTGTCCACACATTTTGGCAAAACACAACATCCCAACTCTCTTATACCCCCCCCCCCCCCCCCCCCCCCCCCCCCACACACACCTAATCTTGCTTTTTGTGACTTTTTCTTGATCCCACAACTTAACCCTACCAGACCGCTGTACCCTTTTTCCGGTAATTTTCATAACTGCCGCTATACCGCTGGACCTAATTTGTGGTACTTTGGGTAGTATTTGAAAAAAATGTGTCAGAATTTAAAAATTACCAACCAATCGTGGTCAAACCTCATGGTTAGTCATTGCAAATGTCTGCCCCTCGTGTTGTGTTTGAATTGATTTTGTGTGGTTTAACGTGAAAAAATTCACAATGAAACGAGCGCCTGATGAACCAAGCACTTCAACAGGAAAGCGAAGTAAGTCTAGGCTTATGACAGTCCAACATGTGATCGATAATTTGGTTGATTCAGACTCTGAGGAGTCAGAATTTAATCAAGAATACTTTTCCAGTTCAAGTGACACAGACAGTGAGAGCTTGAATGATGAGTAGAATCTTGAACCTTGTAGATCTAGAGCTAGATCGATAGTAAGAGAAGGGGGGGAGGGGGGGGGGGGGGCATGTCCCTCAAACAGCTGATGGGGGAGTTCTAGGTGGTGATGAAGGTTGGACAAGGAATTTTGTATCACCAAATACAGATCTGAATTTCAATGAGGATGGAAAAGGCCCAGTGAACATTCCTGGATATATCACAGAGGAGAGTGAACTGATTGACTTTTCATCCTTGTTTTTGGATGATACTTTCTGGAAAAATTGTACAGAAAACCAACCTCTGGGCACACCAATTGCATATAGCAAAGCCCAACTCCTACAATGCCAAACATTTCAAGGATGCCACAGTGGAAGAAATGAAGGCTTTTCTTGGACTGAGGATCTATTTGGAATACTTATGTATAAAGCCCAGCTATCGGGATTATTTGACAAATGAAGGCTCTGACTTTGTTGGGTTTACTCCCGGATTTCAAAATTTTATGACTCGAGACAAGATTCTTGGCCATTTGGAGTTTTTTACACATAATTGATGAGGAAGACACAGATATCGATAAGACAGATAGAATATATCAAGTTGGGCCTTTCTTGGAAAGTCTGCTCCCCAAGTTTCTCCACTTCTATCTGCCAAAGCAACATTTGAGCCTAGATGAGGGGATGATCCCAACAAAAAACCGCTTGGCCATCAAGCAGTACATCAAGGCTAAGCCCACAAAGTGGGGCATTAAGTCTTTCCTTCTCTGTGAAGCTGAGACTGGCTACATATTGAATGCAGAAATCTACACTGGTGCTGCACCAATGCCTATAAAAGACTTGGGCGCGGTAGGAAATACAGTCGTTCGTCTCCTGACCTCATGTGCAAAGGTAAATAAATCTCATGTGCTTGTCATGGACCGGTTCTACAACTCTGTAACCCTTGCTAAATATACAATGTCAGAATTACACACAGGAATTGTGGGAACCCTGCAGCAAAACAGGAAGCAGTTTCCTAAGTCGCTGAAAAGTGTAAAAAAACTTGCTAGGGGTGACAGTCGCTATCTATGTCAAGAAAGTGTAACATGTTTAGTTTGGCAGGATAGAAAGCACATCACATTTATTTCGAACTACCATGATCAATCCAGTCCAAAATGTAGTAATAAACTGAAGAAATAAAGATGGCAGTTTGTAAGAAATACAGATGCCACAGCTGGTGAAGGACTATAATAAATATATGGGTGGCTGTGACAAAAATTACCAGATGACCCGCCTTCATCGGTCTCGTCGTCATTACCGCTGGCCCCGGTGGCTTATCATAAAATTTTTTATGTGGGCCAGTTATAATTCTTATATCTTGTATGTTTCAAAGCAGCAAGCCGCTTCAAAAAGCCAGTTTATTTCACCAGATATATTCAGAAACTGTGCCTGCAACTTGTTGGTGGATACAGGACATCAGCCCACTGACACTCACAAAAGGAACCCTGCCCTCAACGGATGACCCCAGGTAATCATTTTCCAGAGATTCCCCCTGGGACATCATTGAATCATATCTGTGTTGTGTGCATGGAAAAGCACTCCAGGTACAACAACAAAAATCCTGGAGTGTCTTACAAAGACAATCCATGCAAGAAGGTGAAGAGCAACATCTGGTGCTCACTTTGCAAGAAGTACCTCTATGTAAAACAAGGCTCATCCTGCTGGGTGGATTGGCACACAAAGGTGGAATATTGGCGCTAGATGAAAGGTAGACCTATTTTCTACAATGTCTCCAAGTTACATCTTATTTCAACCACTTGTTTGCATGTAACTAACATTTTTCTATATCATGTTGGTTTTTTCTCTTTAATGTTCAGGAGCCCAGATATGGGGGACAGTTAGATTCAAGGCCTCAGGTCTGGTAGGGTTAAGAAAACAATGAAAGGTCACAAACTCAATGACTTTGAAGTCAACCTGACGAGACAAATTACTGCTATTACAAAAAGTGCCTACCAGAAGTGCTTTTGTCATTAGCAGGAATGCTGACATAAATACATACAAAATCACAATGGCAAGACTTTGAAGATAAAACAAACTAGCCGGTAAGTCTACTCATTCACTCCCAAAAAATGCAGCCCCAGAACTTAGTAAACAGCTATTGTGAAAAGCTACAATCATTTTGTTTGTAAACTGAAGCTTCCTTTCCTGGATGGAAAAGTGACTTAACTCATTATGCTGCACTCTGTGTTAGGAGTTGTCTGCAGGTCATAGAGTTTCTGTCTAAGAAGGCTCTTTTTATTGCATGTGAAATGAGATCAAATTAAAGCCCTGTGTGACAGGATGGGAAAAGAGTCAATGTGGCTGTAGATATTACA
Organism: Ariolimax columbianus; assembly: GCA_036924085.1. Taxonomy (NCBI): domain Eukaryota; kingdom Metazoa; phylum Mollusca; class Gastropoda; order Stylommatophora; family Arionidae; genus Ariolimax; species Ariolimax columbianus. The sequence continues at coordinate 6,025,530 of JAVGWX010000003.1, read as the reverse complement.
GGTAGTTACTACTGACAAATATGTTACAAATATTGTATAAGATGGCCATTGCTGTCTCTAAATTGAGTGATTAAAGATTCACATGTACTTAATAATTGATTTCCATCCAATCAAAATGGTTAGATGCCTTGAAGTCATCTACAAATCCAGATTCAGACAACAAGGCACCATCTGTCTGATGGAAGCTCTCATCAGTGCTCATACACAGCCCTTAGTACATCTACAGGCTTCTTCTCTGCCTCCTCCAAAGTGGCTCCATTCTGAACTTCATGGCGGTTCATCAGCAGGTTCCTGAATGCTGGCTTGCTCAGACCCAGGTCACTGCTCAGAAGGGCCATCCAATCAAAGGGAAACTCCATAATTGCTTGCTGCACACAGATGAAACAAATGAGAACACATAATGTGGAGTGTCAACTATGCTGAGATGTAACATCTTTATACAGGTTTAGAAGACTCTGCAGAGTCTGTATACAACCAGTTTCATTTACATCTCCTTGATCTAAAAGCTATGCACATCCAATCTATTCTTAAATGCATTAATTGTCCTTGCCTCCACTACTTTCTGTGGCAATGCATTTCAAGAAGTCACCACTCTCTGAATGGGCATATTTGCTGTTTAGGATTTCTAGAGGTCACTGCATCGCAGAGTTGTCTGTGTCAAACAGAATAATGTCCTAGATAAAAACTGGTGATGAAAGCTGGGTGTACGGATATGACCCAGAAACAAAGAAAATGTCCTCCTAGTGGAAAACAGCCACATCTCTTTGATCGAAGATGGCACAAAAGGTTAAACTAGACGTGGCTGTATGCAATCAACACTGAAAATATGCTAGACTCTGTACAAGATTCAGCTTAATGTAAACAATTCTGGGAATATTAGCAACAAATCATCTATACTATTTACCAATTGGTACTGTGAAAATAATCAAGAATGGTTAACAAATGATGATGGAGGAAGGTGAGTTACATTAGGGCAATGCAGCTTGTTTGAAGGAGACGGGGGAAAGATACAATATTCCAGCAGCACAAGTGGTCTGGATGTCATGTGTCTTTCTTCCCTTCTTGCTGCCAACATCAACTAACTACATCATCAGTCTCCTAGCTTAGCTGGTCACTTACATCATCAGTCTCCTAGCTTAGCTGGTCACTTACATCATCAGTCCCCTAGCTTAGCTGGTCACTTACATCATCAGTCTCCTAGCTTAGCTGGTCACTTACATCATCAGTCTCCTAGCTTAGCTGGTCACTTACATCATCAGTCTCCTAGCTTAGCTGGTCACTTACATCATCAGTCTCCTAGCTTAGCTGGTCACTTACATCATCAGTCTCCTAGCTTAGCTGGTCACTTACATCATCAGTCTCCTAGCTTAGCTGGTCACTTACATCATCAGTCTCCTAGCTTAGCTGGTCACTTACATCATCAGTCTCCTAGCTTAGCTGGTCACTTACATCATCAGTCTCCTAGCTTAGCTGGTCACTTACATCATCAGTCTCCTAGCTTAGCTGGTCACTTACATCATCAGTCTCCTAGCTTAGCTGGTCACTTACATCATCAGTCTCCTAGCTTAGCTGGTCACTTACATCATCAGTCTCCTAGCTTAGCTGGTCACTTACATCATCAGTCTCCTAGCTTAGCTGGTCACTTACATCATCAGTCTCCTAGCTTAGCTGGTCACTTACATCATCAGTCTCCTAGCTTAGCTGGTCACTTACATCATCAGTCTCCTAGCTTAGCTGGTCACTTACATCATCAGTCTCCTAGCTTAGCTGGTCACTTACATCATCAGTCTCCTAGCTTAGCTGGTCACTTACATCATCAGTCTCCTAGCTTAGCTGGTCACTTACATCATCAGTCTCCTAGCTTAGCTGGTCACTTACATCATCAGTCTCCTAGCTTAGCTGGTCACTTACATCATCAGTCTCCTAGCTTAGCTGGTCACTTACATCATCAGTCTCCTAGCTTAGCTGGTCACTTACATCATCAGTCTCCTAGCTTAGCTGGTCACTTACATCATCAGTCTCCTAGCTTAGCTGGTCACTTACATCATCAGTCTCCTAGCTTAGCTGGTCACTTACATCATCAGTCTCCTAGCTTAGCTGGTCACTTACATCATCAGTCTCCTAGCTTAGCTGGTCACTTACATCATCAGTCTCCTAGCTTAGCTGGTCACTTACATCATCAGTCTCCTAGCTTAGCTGGTCACTTACATCATCAGTCTCCTAGCTTAGCTGGTCACTTACATCATCAGTCTCCTAGCTTAGCTGGTCACTTACATCATCAGTCTCCTAGCTTAGCTGGTCACTTACATCATCAGTCTCCTAGCTTAGCTGGTCACTTACATCATCAGTCTCCTAGCTTAGCTGGTCACTTACATCATCAGTCTCCTAGCTTAGCTGGTCACTTACATCATCAGTCTCCTAGCTTAGCTGGTCACTTACATCATCAGTCTCCTAGCTTAGCTGGTCACTTACATCATCAGTCTCCTAGCTTAGCTGGTCACTTACATCATCAGTCTCCTAGCTTAGCTGGTCACTTACATCATCAGTCTCCTAGCTTAGCTGGTCACTTACATCATCAGTCTCCTAGCTTAGCTGGTCACTTACATCATCAGTCTCCTAGCTTAGCTGGTCACTTACATCATCAGTCTCCTAGCTTAGCTGGTCACTTACATCATCAGTCTCCTAGCTTAGCTGGTCACTTACATCATCAGTCTCCTAGCTTAGCTGGTCACTTACATCATCAGTCTCCTAGCTTAGCTGGTCACTTACATCATCAGTCTCCTAGCTTAGCTGGTCACTTACATCATCAGTCTCCTAGCTTAGCTGGTCACTTACATCATCAGTCTCCTAGCTTAGCTGGTCACTTACATCATCAGTCTCCTAGCTTAGCTGGTCACTTACATCATCAGTCTCCTAGCTTAGCTGGTCACTTACATCATCAGTCTCCTAGCTTAGCTGGTCACTTACATCATCAGTCTCCTAGCTTAGCTGGTCACTTACATCATCAGTCTCCTAGCTTAGCTGGTCACTTACATCATCAGTCTCCTAGCTTAGCTGGTCACTTACATCATCAGTCTCCTAGCTTAGCTGGTCACTTACATCATCAGTCTCCTAGCTTAGCTGGTCACTTACATCATCAGTCTCCTAGCTTAGCTGGTCACTTACATCATCAGTCTCCTAGCTTAGCTGGTCACTTACATCATCAGTCTCCTAGCTTAGCTGGTCACTTACATCATCAGTCTCCTAGCTTAGCTGGTCACTTACATCATCAGTCTCCTAGCTTAGCTGGTCACTTACATCATCAGTCTCCTAGCTTAGCTGGTCACTTACATCATCAGTCTCCTAGCTTAGCTGGTCACTTACATCATCAGTCTCCTAGCTTAGCTGGTCACTTACATCATCTTATGTTCTACTCCTTCATAACTTCATTTTTTTAATCATATCCTATTTGTTTTGACTATGTTACGAATTTATCTGTAAATTTGTCTACAAAACCGTGTCTGTACTTGCTTGCAGAATGATTTTGTAACAGTGAAGTTACTTCTGTGCTTGTGTGTTATGTAAATCTGCTCTCCAGCAATGTTGTCGTAGATGGGCTGATTAACTCTTCCTGATATCTGTTACCTCAAGATACTGTAGAGGATCATCAGTGTTTAGTTGTATCTCTGTTTGTGGGACACAAACACTGATGGTGTGACAGTTGCTATGTGCACTGATATACTACCAATAAATCTAGACAGGCCCTGTGCTGGAACCTGCAGGGGTAAAGGTGAACTGGAAGACCTTGGAAAATCAGAAGAAAATAGAACTGTATTAAAGCAACTGGACCTTCAAAGGTAAAGCTAGATTTAGAGGGCTCGAACTAGAAATTAGTGGCACACTGATGCCCACACCCATTCCCACCGGCCTTCCTGTGTCAAACTGGATTTGTTTATCATCCTTACAGCTCCTCAGTCCTTAAGATCTTATTCCGTCATTTCGCTATCCTGTATTTTGAGGCATCCATAACAATGGCATTTCCAGATCCTTCTTTGGTAGTCTATAGACAAGAGAGAAACTTGCACGACTCGTTAGTCAGAGACTGATTCAATAGTCATCCCATAGACTACCACCGCGCCCATGACATGAAACAACACAAGTGGTTACATACTGTGCTGCTATGTCATCCAGCAAACCAGAATGTTCTAGTCAACCCAGCCAGAATGTTCCAGTAAAATAAGCCAGAATGTTCCAGTCAAATAAGCCAGAATATTCCAGTCAAGTAAGCCACAATGTTCCAGTCAAGTAAGCCAGAATGTTCCAGTCAAGTAAGCCAGAATGTTCCAGTCAAGTAAGCCAGAATGTTCTAGTCTAGTGAGCCAGAATGTGGATACTCATTGCTATTATAGATTTCTCTTTGTGATCTTCATCAAGGGTTTATTGCATAAAACACTTTATTTATTTAGTGCTACATGTTGTCAGTTTGAACAAACATTAAGCATAAAGAGCACACAAGAGCTGGCTTCACAAAGAAGATCAAGAATTCTGTGGATAGATACAAGTAATAACAAAGATGTCTGAGAATATACCAAAATGCAAAGTCCATTTTTGTAGAGGGGTGTTGGGCATTCTATTACCCGGTAAAAGATAAAAGTTGGAACGCTGCATCAAAATAAGGATAGAAAATAAGGACAGTTTGACATTGAAAGAGTAAACACTAGAATTGATAAACATTACTAAAGACAGGGAGATACAAAGGGTATTCCGTTTGTCATGGAGATGAAGGAAACATAATTATCAGAACCATATCTCACCTGATTGAAACCAGACTCTCCAATGCTGTTCATCTCTGTGATTGGATTAAAACCAGAGGCAGGTAACGGTGGACTCAAGTCCAGCCGAAACTCCTTGTGATTCTCGTCAGTGTTGACCACAGGGGGCTGTATGTCCATCTGGTCCAGTAGCCACTGCCCATTGTTCCTGACCAGGTTGCACAGAGAACTTAGCTCAAGGAAACCTAGAACAAGAATAGAGTGTGAACTACAGGATCTACAAGTGTGAAGCAGACTAGAATAGATTGATTTACACAGAAACAAACAACATTTTACAATGTATAAGGCAGCAGATTCATTTGGATTACTGGACAACATATGTAGATCACTTAATTTGAGAATGCCTGAACCATCTTAAATGGATAACCAATCGATAAGAAGGATTCCTTCAGTTTATTCCGAATAGAAAATAAGAAAATTACTTTCAGATCAACAAGAATAGAACATAAGATTACTTTCAGATTAACAAGAATAGAACATAAGATTACTTTCAGAATGACATGAACAGAACATACACAAATTACTTTCAGATTGACAAGAATAGAACATAAGAAAATTACTTTCAGATTAACAGGAACAGATCCTAAGAAGATTACTTTCAGATTAACACAAATAGAACATATAAAAATTACTTTCAGATTGACAGGAATAGAACATGAAGATTATATTGGGTTTGCCAGGAACAAAGAATTATTTGAGTTTAACAAGAATAAAATAATGCGATTATTGGACATTAACAGGAATATAAGAACCAAAAAAATGTTGGTTTAACTGAAATAGAACATAACAAAATTCTTTGAATCTAGCAAGAATAGAAAATAAGATGAATGCTTTGAGTTATATGGGAACAAAGAACGGGAAGCAGAAATAGTCAAATGTGCATACACTCACAAAGACACTAATAACATAAGCAAGAGAGGTTTCAAATGGTTGGGACACCCAGTTATTGTTATCATTTGTTCTTACCATTTGGGGAGTTCATGATACTTGATGCCAGAAGAGAGTAAATGTGATCAGTGAAGATAGTTGTGGAAGCTTCTGTCACATCAGTGCTTGTCAGAGAGTGGAATCTGTGACAAATAAGAGTGGTTTCAGTGACAGACAGGTCAAGTTTCAGTGACAGACAGGTCAAGCTTCAGTAACAGACAGGTCAAGCTTCAGTGACAGATAAGTCAAGCTTCAGTGACAGACAGGTCAAGCTTCAGTGACAGATTAGTCAAGCTTCAGTAACAGACAGGTCAAGCGTCAGTAACAGACAGGTCAAGCTTCAGTGACAGACAGGTCAAGCTTCAGTGATAGACAGGTCAAGCTTCAGTGACAGACAGGTCAAGTTTCAGTGACAGACAGGTCAAGCTCAGTGACAGATAAGTCAAGCTTCAGTAACAGACAGGTCAAGCGTCAGTAACAGACAGGTCAAGCTTCAGTGACAGACAGGTCAAGCTTCAGTGACAGACAAGTCAAGCTTCAGTGACAGACAGGTCAAGCTTCAGTGACAGACAGGTCAAGCTTCAGTGACAGACAGGTCAAGCTTCAGTAACAGACAGGTCAAGCTTCAGTAACAGACAGGTCAAGCGTCAGTAACAGACAAGTCAAGCTTCAGTGACAGACAGGTCAAGCTTCAGTGATAGACAGCTATTTCATCAATAGTGACTCATCTGTTGCCACGGACTAGCTGGCCGATCTGCTGCTTAATTGTATCAGTTGCCATGCTTGCTGGTCTCCCACACCGCAGTTCATCAATGACGTTTGTCTTCCGGTTTGAAATCTTTCTACCCATTCATACACTCTCCTCTGACTCAAACAACTGCCTCTCTACTGAACCTTCATACTTCTGTAGGTTTCAGAAAGTTTCACACCATCTGACCACAAACAAACTAATAACGACTCATTGTTCTTCCACCGTACAAGTCAACAGTGTGGAAGCCATGTTGTACGTTATATTGCGCATGTGCATACTGCTCGATCGTCAAAATCACTACATGGAGTATTGCTAAAGAGCCATTATGTGTCCTGAAATAGAATTCTTCGTTGTACATACTCTCAATGCACTTTATAATAAAATGACTGTCTCTCATATTAGTGCATGCTTGCTGGCAGTAAAAAGAATGGGCTTGTCAGTGGCACAGGGATTCTTTTGGAAACAGTCTACAGATGGTAGGGACTACCACACTGAAATGGATGGGCTTGTCAGTGGCACAGGGATTCTTTTGGAAACAGTCTATAGATGGTAGGGACTACCACACTGAAATGGATGGGCTTGTCAGTGGCACAGGGATTCTTTTGGAAACAGTCTACAGATGGTAGGGACTATCACACTGAAATGGATGGGCTTGTCAGTGGCACAGGGATTCTTTTGGAAACAGTCTACAGATGGTAGGGACTACCACACTGAAATGGATGGGCTTGTCAGTGGCACAGGGATTCTTTTGGAAACAGTCTACAGATGGTAGGGACTACCACACTGAAATGGATGGGCTTGTCAGTGGCACAGGGATTCTTTTGGAAACAGTCTACAGATGGTAGGGACTATCACACTGAAATGGATGGGCTTGTCAGTGGCACAGGGATTCTTTTGGAAACAGTACACAGATGGTAGGGACTACCACACAATGGATGGACATATTTTCAGGAACTGGATAGGGAACACATTACTCCTCACTATGGATAGACCGTCATGCCAGGTAATGGACAATGGATCCTATCACAATGTTGTAACTCAGGAGGATATAACCCCAACTTCATCAAGTACAAAATGTCAAATCATGACCTGACTTGCAAAGCATAATGTCACTTTGTACAACACTCAATTAAATCTTCAGTTACTGCAGCTTGTGAGACAGACTAGGAAGACAAAAAGTGTGTCTTATTGACAAGATCATTGTACAGCATGGCCCCACCTCTCTTCGACTCCCATCTTACCATTCACACCTTTAGCCCACATCACTCATGTGGGCTGCAGTCAAAGGACAAGTGGCCACACATAACTTGACTATTAAATTGTGTGATGTTAAAGGCTTGACACGTGATTCCCTCTCACAAATAGACATTGAGTACTGGAAGAAAAGTGAAGAGCATGTGCTCCTAGAGGAGAAGGCATACTGGCAGTGAGTTTCTCCAGTCATTAACGGTTGTGAATCTCAAAGAGTTTTTTGGGTGGGTCTACAGTCCTGGTGATGTTAGAACTGATGGCACAGAAAGGCTAGCTATGACATGGGTTGACAGCCCACATAGAGGCTTGGGTGGGTCTACTGTCCTGGTCATGTTGGAACTGATGACACAGAAAGGCTGGCTATGACATGGGTTGACAGCCCACATAGAGGCTTAGGTGGGTCTACTGTCCTGGTCATGTTGGAACTGATGGCACAGAAAGGCTGGCTATGACATGGGTTGACAGCCCACATAGAGGCTTGGAGGGTCTACTGTCATGGTCATGTTAGAACTGATGGCACAGAAAGGCTGGCTATGACATGGATTGACAGCCCACATAGAGGCTTGGGTGGGTCTACTGTCCTGGTCATGTTGGAACTGATGGCACAGAAAGGCTGGCTATGACATGGGTTGACAGCCCACATAGAGGCTTGGAGGGTCTACTGTCATGGTCATGTTGGAACTGATGCCCTGGCCTCAAAGGTACCAACAGAGGGGACACAACATATGGATGGGAATAACATTTTGAAATGGATACATCACTGGGACTTGTGCCATGACACTGTGACTGATGGACCGACAATCAATCCATGACTGCGTGTGGTATTATACTGTGACTTCTTCTTCTTCTTCTTCATCGTACGCAGTCAGACAGTAACCATTATTTTTTCGAAAAAGGCAGCGGTCATCCTGAGGCTGTCGACACTGCCATAGAGCTTGTCTAGTGTTGCCACTGGTGATGGCCACATCTGCTCTCTCTGATCCTCGTATGTCGGGCAGTTTTGCAGCAAATGCTCAGCGGTCATTTTACCAGTACCGCACGGGCATTCGTCAGTGCCACCTATCTTCAATTTGTTGAATAGGTGGTACCTCAGTCTATTGTGGCCAGTGCGAAGTCTGAAGACCACGACCTACTCTCTTCTGTTCATACTGTGACTGATGGACCAACAATCCACATACTACGGAATTATCAAATCAGATAGGGTGAAGAGAGAGAGAGAGAGAGAGAGAGAGAGAGAGAGAGAGAGAGAGAGAGAGAGAGAGAGAGAGAGAGAGAGAGAGAGTGAGAGGAAGGGGGGGGTAGGACACCTAAGAGAAAACAGATCAGGAGTGTGTACAACCACCAGACTATGAGAACCGTCTGTATCTACATCTTTCCCCATTTGATGAGAAGAACTGACACCTATTGGTCTGCCCAGAGTGCAATGACACTGATGCTTAACAAGAGAATAGCTGATGAAGGTTGTGTGGTCAAGCTGTTGCACTCACTCATCAGAAATGTAGGAAGCAATACTCTGAAACCTCAGGTTCAGCCAGTTCTTGTTGGTCCTGATGAACTTTGCAGCAAATCTAGGGTTGTTGGGACCTGCAAGAGATCAACGTTTTCTATTGTAAGAATTATGAACTTCTAGATTCTTCAAATTATCATCTTTTATGGTATGTTTTCAGTTTAACAAACAGAAATACTGAGAGACATTTATGTGTCTATACATGATATAGAGAGTCAGTCCCATTACATTTGAGAGTCGGCCATATTGCATTTGAGAGTTGGTCATATTACATGTGACTCAGTCAGACAAATAAAATTTGAGAGTCGGTCACATTTCAGCTTGTCCAACATTCATCGATGGCCGAATGCTTGCTTCAGTGGATGCATCCTGCTAGCCGGTGAAACATTCAGTGATGGCCGTATGATTGCTTCAGTGGATGCATCTTGCCGGCTGGTCAAACATTCACTGATGGCCGTATGCTTTGTTCAGTGGATGCATCTTGCCAGCCGGTCAAACATTCACTGATGGCCGTATGCTTGCTTCAGTGGATGCATCTTGCCAGCCGGTCAAACATTCACTGATGGCCATATGCTTGCTTCAGTGGATGCATTCTGCTAGCCAGTCCAACATTCAGCGGTGGTCGAATGCTTGCTTCAGTGGATGCATCTTGCCGGCCGGTCAAACATTCAGTGATGGCCGTAAGCTTGCTTCAGTAGATGCATCTTGCCAGCTGGTCAAACATTCAGTGATGGCCATAAGCTTGCTTCATTCCAGGGTTCCTGCTAGCAAGTCCACCATCCAGTTTATTTGCTGCATGTTCTGTACAGTGCAACATAGGACAAGAAGAAAGAACTAGTCTTACCTGCCACAGGATATCGTATTCTGAGAGGGTCAGTTTTAGGATCTGCCAGATTTTTCTCACCTACACCGACAAACTGAGACAGAGAAAGTCAGCTCTCCTAACAGGCTCACTTACCTTTGTCATGTGTCAGGATATGGAACAAGCTATCAGCCACTGTTGAAATATGATCCCTGACCTCTGAGCTAAAGATGGACCCCAGTCTATCTGTGCCAGCCGAGAAGTGCTGCAGTTTCAGGCAAATGGCCCAAGCCATAATCTGAAGAAAAACAAAATTCATCTCTCAAGTCTGCTTAGAAAGTGCACAGATAAACAAGTCTGTAAGCCGGAGGACTACAATATCTCTCAAGTCTGCTTAGAAAGTGCACAGATAAACAAGTCTGTAAGCCGGAGGACTACAATATCTCTCAAGTCTGCTTAGAAAGTGCACAGATAAACAAGTCTGTAAGCCGGAGGACTACAATATCTCTCAAGTCTGCTTAGAAAGTGCACAGATAAACAAGTCTGTAAGCCGGAGGACTACAATATGGCAGCAAGCTTAATTGTGGTCGTCCTTTGTGTGATGGGAACATGCCCCTTAACCCTTTCAAATTGTGCCTCTCTTGCTACGGATGGACCATTATTTTGAGGCACATTATGGACTGTACTACTTGGATTTAGGTCATAATATAGTGACCTCAAGACAGAACACACATTTCCAGAAATAGATAAAAATGGTGCCCACTAATGGGAACATGTTTTCATTGTTTTTCGTTATGGAAAGGCATTTTTTAAATGTAGGATATGATCATTCTAATTGGCCAACAACAGAACAAGTTGTTCAAAGTATTCCCAAGAATGTTAAGACTATAAATGATGTTTCTGTGGCTATTATTCTGAAAAGGACAGGTGTAATCTGATGATCATTTTAATTAGAAAATGTGTGAATCGGATTATCGGATGTGTTCCTGTCCTTCCGAGGATGAATGCAGACCATTATGTCTTCTTTCCTAGGAATATTTTTCTGTAGTAATAACATTTGTGTAGAGCACAGGCAAGGGTTATATAATAGAGGAATGCTCAGAGATGATATGCTCACTATAATAGGCTCAATAGTAGCTCCAGTTAGGGTTAAACATGTAGGATTGATCAAGGATGATATACTAACTATAAGGGCTATAATAACAGCTCCTGATGTGGTTAAAACATGCAAGGAAGTACCCTTTGCATACTAAAATGACAGACACTACAGTTGGGGATGAAGTGTTAGAGCCTTCATTGTACTAAGTCAAAGCTTTGTGAGGTGGGGTAGCCAGTTCCCTTCCTCGCTGCCTTTTTCCTTCCCTAGCTGTCAGCCAGGTACCCATTTACAGCTGGGTGGACCAGAGCTGCTGGTAGTGGGAGTTGAACTCTGTATCTTTGCCATGGATAGCGAGTGGTCTTACACAGAGTTAATCAGCCACTCACTCTACAGCCTGCCACAAAACAGACATGAGATCTAGACTAGCTCTGAGACAGAAGCTCTTTCTGTGCCAGCGTGGCTATTGTAATGTCACTGCTTACGCTATTATTATTATCTAGCTCTCTGCTGAAGACGGATGTGTCGGACCGAAAGGTGCAAATTTCGCAGTCAAGCCGTGAACTAGCTTCACAGCGCACATCTCCGAACTACATCCTGCTACTAGCAAAGCCTGTTCAGGGCTTGGTAGCGGGAGATTGACAACGAACGCAGAAGAAGAAGATTATCTATCTCCATGCACAACTCTTCTAAGTCAGAGTAGATATTACATAACTACAAGAGGGATGACGAGGCAGTTCACCTGGAGCGCCACACACTTGTGACTTGTTCTGATGTTCTGTTCCTCACACTTGGTCTGTATGGCACTGAACAGGCAGCACAGGGAAGGAGGCACCATCACAATGCACTTCTCAATCTCCAACACCACCAGTTGAATACACCTGGCTAAAACATCTTTCAGGCCTGGTGTTTGGAAATGATCAGATTAAAGATAATAACTTATATCGAATGTACAAACAAAGATGGAAAAAAAAAAACCAAGATGTTAACGCTTGGATTAACAAAACTAGACCTGCTTTCCCGAGTGGTCCGCCGGGGTCTTTGTGTATTACAAGGACAAAAATAGTACCACTGCCTAACAGAGAGCATGTCGTAAGGAGAGACTGTGTCACATGGTATAACACCAGCACTAATTAGGTGGTTTGTTAAGAGCAGCATAAATGGCGCCTAGCAGGCTGTGGGTCTTCTTCTTCTTCGTACGCTGTCAGACGCCAACCTGTTTTTGTTCGAAGAAAGCAGCGGTCATCCTGAGACTGTCGACACTGCCATAGAGCTTGTCTAGTGTTGCCACTGGTGATGGCCACATGTGCTTTCTCTGTTTCTCGTATATCGGGCAGTTGTGCAGCAGATATTCAACGGTCATTTTTCCCTGTACCACAAGTGCATTCGTCAGTGCCACCTATCTTCAGTTTATTGAATAGGTGGTACCTCAGTCTGTTGTGGCCTGTGCGGAGTGAAGACCACGACCTGCTCTCTTTTGTTCAACTGGTAGTAGGCATCATTTTTTGAGTAGCCAGTATGTTTTGTTCTGTTTCCCATTTGGCCATGTATCTGGCCCTAATGAGCCTTTTGGACTCTTCGTAGGTCACACTAGAATCTGGTTGTGGTAGTCTTGCACCTTCTTTTGCCAGTCTGTCTGCCTCCTCGTTGCCTTGGATGTTACAGTGGGATGGAACCCACTGTACCACTACTCTTTTGGTGCGGCCTGCTGGCATAGTTGACAGAGTACTGCTCTTAGATCATTAAGTGCAGTATTTTTCTGGCTTTTTAGGGCCAGGGCATCTGTAAACAGGACGGCTGTGGGTCTACTTTGCTCTAGCGTTTGAGTCTATAAAGATGGACTTGCACATCAGTTAATCCCCCGCCGAAGCATTTATCCCAACACAGAGGAGTAATAAGCTGCTTGAGCCTAGCCCACTAAGCAGGAAATCCTTCTCATGCCAGAGCTAGGACCTGCATAGGGTTATCTGCTCCTGTAGACTAAGGTATACTTTCAGCTATCTATGCCCACAACAGAACTCCGTAGCAAAAGAAGAAATGAATGAAATTGTTCTAGTTCTGCATCATTCGTCCTGAAAAGAAAGCTGTGATGTTGTGATGTAGTTTACATCAAGGTTGCCATATCTGCACCTTTTGGCACGATAAATCCGGTTTCAGCTGGTTTTTTGGGTACAGGATTTGCCTTCCTACTGTGATCTCTATTTCCTAAGCCAGGCTACAACAGAGCTTTCCAGGGCAGCCTCCTGGAGGTGGAATAGGGATAGGACATGGAGATTAGGGAGAGAGGGTGGAGATGAGTAGGACATGGAGATTAGGGAGAGAGGGTGGATATGAGTAGGACATGGAGATTAGGGAGAGAGGGTGGAGATGAGTAGGACATGGAGATTAGGGAGAGAGATTGGAGATGAGTAGGGCATGGAGATTAGGGAGAGAGGGTGGAGATGAGTAGGACATGGAGATTAGGGATAGAGGGTGGAGATGAGTAGGACATGGAGATTAGGGAGAGAGGGTGGAGATGGGTAGGACATGGAGATTAGGGAGAGAGGGTGGAGATGGGTAGGACATGGAGATTAGGGAGAGAGGGTGGAGATGAGTAGGACATGGAGATTAGGGAGATAGGGTGGAGATGAGTAGGACATGGAGATTAGGGAGAGAGGGTGGAGATGGGTAGGACATGGAGATTAGGGGGGACAGAGGGTGGAGATGGGTAGGACATGGAGATTAGGGAGAGAGGGTGGAGATGGGTAGGACATGGAGATTAGGGAGAGAGGGTGGAGATGGGTAGGACATGGAGATTAGGGAGAGAGGGTGGAGATGGGTAGGACATGAGGATTAGGGAGAGAGGGTAGAGATGGGTAGGACATGGAGATTAGACATAAAGAGTGAAGATGGATAGGACATGAGGATTAGACAGGAAGAGTGGAGATGGATAAGACATGAGGATTAGGAAGAGTGCAGATGGATAAGACATGAGGATTAGACAGGAAGAGTGGAGATGGATAAGGCATGAGGATTAGGAAGAGTGGAGATGGATAAGGCATGAGGATTAGGAAGAGTGGAGATGGATAAGACATGAGGATTAGGAAGAGTGGAGATGGATAAGGCATGAGGATTAGGAAGAGTGGAGATGGATAAGACATGAGGATTAGGAAGAGTGGAGATGGATAAGGCATGAGGATTAGGAAGAGTGGAGATGGATAAGACATGAGGATTAGGAAGAGTGGAGATGGATAAGGCATGAGGATTAGGAAGAGTGGAGATGGATAAGACATGAGGATTAGGAAGAGTGGAGATGGATAAGACACACATTAGAAGAGAAACCTGGTATACAAGCAAACATGCTTTGGACTGTGGTGCCCCTCAATGAAAGAGAAGTGAGGCAACCAAAGAACACTGGATGAAAAACTGTTGAGGGGAGATCAGGATATCTGGAGTGTCAAGGGCAGAGCTCAAGTTGAGAGGAGGTCAGGATATCTGGAGTGTCAAGGGCAGAGCTCAAGTTGAGAGGAGGTCAGGATATCTGGAGTGTCAAGGGCAGAGCTCAAGTTGAGAGGAGGTCAGGATATCTGGAGTGTCAAGGGGTTATATGTCTATGAAGGAAGAGAATTCGTCACCGTGAGACATTAAGCATCATTTGGAGGGATGACATTACAACTCTATTGTGCTTTTTGGTATGTCTGACAAACCTGGATTGTCCTGGTTTCTTCTTCTTCTTCTTCTTCTTCGTTCATTCTCAATCTCCCCCTAACAAAACCTGAAAGGGCTTAAGTAGCAGAATGTAGTCCAGAGAACGGAATGCGTTGTGTCATAGTTTACAGCCTGGCTGCGATATTTGCACCTTTCGGTCCAACACATCCGACTTCAGCAAGCATTTTTAGTACCGGGTTGGCATTCCCTCTTCAATCCTTTCTCCTTAGTCAGTCTGCCCTGCTGCAGCCTGTTATCCAGGATCACCGCGTGGAGGTGTAGAAGGGTCTTGGCAGCTATGGGTCGCTGACTACTGCAGCTGATGCGCTGCTCAGCATCTTGATCCCGTCCTGGTTTAAATCTCTTCAGTGCTTATTGTGTGCCTCTCTTCTGTTGTCTAATGTGCTATTGATTGTTTGAGTGCCTACAATGGTCTGTTGTGGTCTAAGTATAGGACAAGGACAAGAATAGCACCACTGCCTCACTGAGAGCATGTCGTAGGAGGTGACTAGCTGTGCGATACAGCATAACATCGACCATGGTTAGGTGGTTTGTTTAAAGCAGCATGGCGTCTAACAGGCTTCAGGTCTACCTTGCTCTAGTGTTTGAGTCTATTAAGATGGACTCGCGCATCGGTTAACCACCGCCCGTAAGCGCTTGTCCCAACGCAGGAGTATTAAGCTGCTCAAGCCTAGCCCGCTAAGCAGGAAACCCTTCTCCCGGCTACATCCAGCTCATACCAGGGCTGGGACCTGCACAGGGACATCTGTCCCTGTAGAACTACAGGTCAACTAAGACTAAGACAGTGTATTTGTGCTGGAAGATATAATCTTGTTTTGGTAATAACATGAACCCTGAACAAGGCCAGCAATTAAAATGTATGAAATGATATGCTTGCAAAATCGGTCAGGAACACAAGAATGGACATAGTGAGAAACACTGAAAGCCTTAAGGATGTGAGAATAAAAGCATTCATGATGTACTGTTAGATTGTGTGGACATTTGAACCACGCAGCAAGGTATCAGAGCTGAGAGGAAAACCAAGACAAACAAGGACTGAGTGTTTTTAAGGAATACTACAGAGACATGAAAGTACAAGCAAAGATTGCATCTCCCCATGATTCTAACAATATAAGTGCACACATGAGATGATAATAACGAGTAACATGGCTGCTGATATTCTATGAGAAAATGGTCAACAGCAGATGTAGAATACATGAACAGACATTAGCTTCTGATATCGCTTATAACTTAACATCTTTATACTGGTTTAGAAGACTCTGCAAAGTCTGTATACTACTTCTTTTTCTTCTTCGTACGCTGTCAAACGTCAACCTGTATTTTTTCGAAAAAAGCAGCGGTCATCCTGAGGCTGTCGACACTGCCATAGAGCTTGTCTAGTGTTGCCACTGGTGATGGCCACATGTGCTTTCTCTGGTCCTCGTATGTCGGGTAGTTTTGCAGCAGATGTTCAGCGGTCATTTTCCCGGTACCACAAGTGCATTCGTCAGTGCCACCTATCTTCAGTTTATTGAAAAGGTGGTATCTCAGTCTGTTGTGGCCCGTGCGGAGTCTGAAGACCACGACCTGCTCTCTTCTGTTCAACTGGTAATAAGCATCGTTTTTTGTGTAGCCAGTATGTTCTGTTTCCATTTTGGCCATATATCTGGCTCTAATAAGCCTTTTGGACTCCTCGTAGGTCACACTAGAATCTGGTTGTGGTAGTCTTGCACCTTCTATTGCCAGTCTGTCTGCCTCCTCGTTGCCTTGGATGTTACAGTTGGATGGAACCCACTGTACCACTACTCTTTTTGGTGCGGACTGCTGGCATAGTTGACAGAGTTTTGCTCTTAAATCATTAAGTTCAGTATTTTTCTGGCTTTTTAGTGCTGTGACTACGGCCAGGGCATCTGTAAACAGGACTATATGGCTTTCATTTCTTTTGCCTGTCAGCATTGCTTCTGCTGCAGCCCTCAGTGCCTCTGCCCTGAAATTGCTTGAGTATTTTCCAGTTGCCACTGACAGTGTTATTTTTTTACTATTTGGTAGGCACAGGAATACCCCTGCCCCTCCGTTCTGTGTTGTGTTTGTTACAGATCCGTCGGTGTATGCATGAGTCCAGTCCCTGCTTGGGTAGTTTTTCGTTATGTACCTCAGGGTTATGTCTCTTCTTTCTTTTTCAGTCTGGCTGTTCTTGTTTCCAATACCTGGTATATTTTCTACCACCTCCGGAATGATATGCTGCTTCCAGGTAGGTTTGCATACAGTAGGGATGGCCTCATGTGCCGGCGACGCATCTTTCAAATGTCTGCCCTATCAAATGTCGATGGTACGTGACATGCCTACCATGTTTGTAACGGGTAACGGGGAATCAGGGTTCGATTCCGGAGAGGAAGCATGAGAAACGGCTACCACATCCAAGGAAGGCAGCAGGCGCGCAACTTACCCACTCCCGGCACGGGGAGGTAGTGAGTCTGTATACAACAAGTTTCATTTACATTATCCTTGCTCTTAAAACTATGTGCATCCAATTTATTCTTAAATGCATTAATTGTCCCTGCCTCCACTACTTCCTGTGGCAATGCATTCCAAGCATTCAGCACTCTGACTAAACAAATACTTCCTAACATCTAATCTGGACTTCTCTATTTAGTTAATGTGTAGCTATCCTCTCATGTTCTTCTTGGAGGCTGTATTTTGAAAAACTTGTTATAGTCTAATTTAACCATTCTTTTGATTATCCTATAAACCTGTATTGTCACCTCAATTTCTTATGGTAGCCTTAGGCAAAGTTTACCTGGAGGTTTTGGGTGGTCCTTGAGTGAATAGCTTGGTGGACATCCACAAGGTAGGTCAGCCACATAAGATATTACAGGTCTGATGAAGGTGTCTGCAGTCTTGGCATGGCTGATGTACCGAAGCATTGGTTCCACTATCCTGTACAAATAGGTTAGTTTGGTGAGGGTTACCACAAAAGTCTGTGCACATAGCTGCATGCATTCCTCAAGCCTGTCTCTACTGACAAACCTGTGCACATAGCCGCATGCATTCCTCAAGCCTGTCTCTACTTTCAGACCTGTGCACATAGCCGCATGCATTCCTCAAGCCTGTCTCTACTGACAGACCTGTGCACATAGCCGCATGCATTCCTCAAGCCTGTCTCTACTGACAAACCTGTGCACATAGCCGCATGCATTCCTCAAGCCTGTCTCTACTGACAGACCTGTGCACATAGCCGCATGCATTCCTCAAGCCTGTCTCTACTGACAAACCTGTGCACATAGCTGCATGCATTCCTCAAGCCTGTCTCTACTGACAGACCTGTGCACATAGCCGTATGCATTCCTCAAGCCAGTCTCTACTGAGACCTGTGCACAGGGATCTCAGGCATGGATTCCGAATCAGGGGACCAATGAATGTAAATTGCAAATGTCTTTATTCCGACTCAAGGTCACTAGAGATGGAACTTCAGAGAAATATATGAAATAGGTCCCTCTAGACTAGGCAGGTCGGAAGCAAAGACATGGGTGAGAAAAATGACAAACTCACAGTTGAGACAATGTTTAACTGTATCTCAGTCATTTCAAATAATCCCTGGAGTTGTTCACAATGCAACTTTTCCTAGTCCGAAACCAGGTCATGCAAAATTTGACTGGGTAACGGACATAAATTATTGTCTTTCATTAAACGCACTGTGTACACTATATTATGCGTAGTAGCCCAGTGCATCCAACTTCAGCATGCATTTGTTTGGGGCCACCTCCCTAGCCCTTGGCTGTCCCCAGCCTGCCTGCAGGGCAGCAGTTGTTTGGGGTCAGAGTTGTCTATCCTAGGAAAGCTGTCTTACATAACTTTTAGATCTTCTTTATCTGGATTTTAATCAAGTTTTCCATCTCGTGCGGACGTCAGTCAGGGATGTTGTGCTCCGCCCATGCATGATAGGATTTGCACCCTGGTTCTCGTTCGCGTTTGCTCACTTAGTTTAGCCAGCCAGTCAAAGCCGTTGCCCGAGGGGTGGCGCTGCTGTTCGTTAGCAGACTCTAGGAGTCATACGTAAGTTAAACAGGAGCAGGGGAACCAAGTAGGGTCCAGGCCATCCTTATTGGCTAGAAAGTAACTGTCTCTTGCCGTGAGGTGCTATCCCTTACACGCTCCTGCCCTAGAAAGTAACTGTCTCTTGCCGTGAGGTGCTATCCCTTACACGCTCCTGCCCTGGAAAGTAACTGTCTCTTGCCGTGAGGTGCTATCCCTTACATGCTCCTGCCCTAGAAAGTAACTGTCTCTTGCCGTGAGGTGCTATCCCTTACACGCTCCTGCCCTAGAAAGTAACTGTCTCTTGCCGTGAGGTGCTATCCCTTACACGCTCCTGCCCTAGAAAGTAACTGTCTCTTGCCGTGAGGTGCTATCCCTTACACGCTCCTGCCCTATCCCCCTAAAGTATTAGATGTTTGATTACAAATGGATTTGAAATGATTTATCGTCTTCATATATGGATTGGAACCAGCCCATTTTTGAGAATGGTGAAGTAGATTGTCCTAAAATATCTTTGTGAGGTAGATCTATTTAGTTCGTTTATTTAGATGTAATAAATAAGTTTTATGTGGAAACTAACAGTTGTGCTCATATTATAAACATAGTATCGTTACTTTCTTGTTATTTCAATAGATTATATGATGAGCGACTTCCCCCAATCACGGAGTCCAAATGTTTGTGCTTTGTTTCACCTTTGATTCACAAATTTTCACCTTCATCTTCTTGTATTTTAGAAACTAACAAACACACAACAAAAACAATAACACAAACAAGTTCTATATTCATTTATGCCTTTACACACAACAAAATCATATTTATTGATCAACAAACAGAACGGTTACAGGCTCTTAAAGTCAACAACCATAGCAAAATGTTAAGTGTTGACAAATTATGACAAATGTTTGGATCGTCGTAACAGTGTTCTATCGCTTGAGCATTTCATTCCACAAATGTTTGGATCGTCGTAACAGTGTTCTATCGCTTGAGCATTTCATTCCACAAATGTTTGGATCGTCGTAACAGTGTTCTATCGCTTGAGCATTTCATTCCACAAATGTTTGGATCGTCGTAACAGTGTTCTATCGCTTGAGCATTTCATTCCACAAATGTTTGGATCGTCGTAACAGTGTTCTATCGCTTGAGCATTTCATTCCACAAATGTTTGGATCGTCGTAACAGTGTTCTATTGCTTGAGCATTTCATTCCACAAATGTTTGGATCGTCATAACAGTGTTCTATCGCTTGAGCATTTCATTCCACAAATGTTTGGGTTTTCAAACACATCATCATCATCATTTCCAAATGCTTGTGACTAGTTGCTAGTGAGGCAAGAGTTGAGCATAGAGGAGAACTGGTTTATCAATTCCATGTTGGCTAGAAAATGCAAATACTTTGGTCACATCAAGAGACACAACGGTCTTGAGAGAACGGTGATGGAAAGTATGGTGCCAGGCAAAAGAGGAAGGGGTAGACCAAGAAGACGATGGCACCAAGTTATCCAGGAATGCCTGAGTATGACTGTGGCAGAGGCTTGAGTTTTGGCAAGAGAACGAGTTTCTTCCAGACAGACTGTGATGGGAGCGACGTTCTACAAAGGACATGCTTCGTGATGAGTGACTAGTTTGCCGTTTCCAGAGCTACTAAGGCTGAGCTCAGGACTCTTGTCAAATGTTCATTGGTAGCAGGCTCCTCTTATATCTCTTGGCATACTGAAGGTAGACCTGGGTTCTCCTGGCTGTAGTGGAAAGCAAGGCTTCGCAGTAGTCAAACCACTATGAGGATCACAGTATGAATCCACACATCATTTTACAGGCTGGTGTAACAGCTTGTATTCTCGTGGATGGGAGGTCAGGTGGATGGGAGGTCAGGTGGATGGGAGGTCAGGTGGATGGGAGGTCAGGTGGATGGGAGGTCAGGTGGATGGGAGGTCAGGTGGATGGGAGGTCAGGTGGATGGGAGGTCAGGTGGATGGGAGGTCAGGTGGATGGAGGTCAGATGGATGGGAGGTCAGGTGGATGGGAGGTCAGGTGGATGGGAGGTCAGGTGGATGGGAGGTCAGGTGGATGGGAGGTCAGATGGATGGGCGGTCAGATGGATGGGAGGTCAGGTGGATGGGAGGTCAGATGGATGGGAGGTCAGGTGGATGGGAGGTCAGGTGGATGGGAGGTCAGGTGGATGGGAGGTCAGGTGGATGGGAGGTCAGGTGGATGGGAGGTCAGATGGATGGGAGGTCAGATGGATGGGAGGTCAGGTCTTCTTCTTCTTCTTCTTCGTACGCAGTCAGACAGTAACCATTATTTTTTCGAAAAAAGCGGCGGTCATCCTGAGGCTGTCGCCACTGCCATAGAGCTTGTCTTGCAGTTCCACTGGTGATGGCCACATCTGCTCTCTCTGATCCTCGTATGTCGGGCAGTTCTGCAGCAGATGTTCAGCGGTCATTTTACCAGTACCGCACGGGCATTCGTCAATACACCCTATCTTCAATTTGTTGAATAGGTGGTACCTCAGTCTATTGTGGCCAGTGCGAAGTCTGAAGACAACGACCTGCTCTCTTCGGTTCAACTGGTAATAGGCATCGTTTTTGGTGTAACCAGTATGTTCGGTTTCCCGTTTGGTCATGTATCTGGCTTTGATAAGCCGTTTTGACTCTTCGTACGTCATACTAGTATCTGTTTGTGGTAGTCTTGCACCTTCTTTTGCCAGTCTGTCTGCCTCCTCGTTGCCTTGGATGTTGCAGTGTGATGGGACCCACTGTACCACTACCCTTTTTGGTGCGGACTGCTGGCACAGTTTGCAGAGTGCTGCTTTTAAGTCATTAAGCTCAGTATTTTTCTGGCTTTTTAGCGCTGTGACTACGGCGAGAGCATCTGTAAGCAGGACTATATGGCTTTCATTTTCACTGTGTGTCACCATTTCTTCCACTGCCGCCCTCAGTGCCTCTGCCTCCGATCTGAAATTGCTTGTGTACTTACCAGTAGCGAATGACAGTGTTATTTTTCTGCCATTTGGTAGGTTCAGGAATGCTCCTGCCCCTCCGTTCTGTGTTGTGTTTGTTACAGAACCGTCGGTGTATGCATGGGTCCAGTCCATGCTTGGGTAGCTTTTCGTTATGAAGCTTAGGGTAGTATCTCTCCTTTCTTTTTCAGTCTAGCAGTTTCTGTTTCCAATACCTGGTATATTTTCTACCACCTCTGGAAATATATCCTGCCTCCAGGTAGGTTTTCGTACAGTAGTGATGGGTTTTGGTGTTGTTAGTGCGTTTATGGGATCTTCGTGCATCTTTGCTTTGGCTATTTCTGCAAAGTTTCTCCGCTTTAGTTTCCCATTTCCCAAATTGATCAGTCTCTGGTGCATTGGATGGTCGGTCAGTCTTCGGAGTTTCTCTGACTGCAGCTGGGCTCTGCAGTCTCTTCTATCGGTCATGGATTGCAATTTTGTAATCTTTTCAAGTTCTACAATTGACGTTGACTTCATGCCACCTGTTATAATTCTCATGGCTTGGTTTTGAAGTTTGCTAACGTTATCGAAGTTCGCCTTCGCTGCTGTTGTCCATGCCGCAATGCCATACTCGAGAACTGGTCTCACTCTTCAATTGTACAGTTTCTTTAGTATGCCTTCGTCTGCTCCCCAGCTTGTGCCAGCAAGTTTCCTCATAATTGCCATTCTTTCTCTGGCTTTCATTCGGTTTCTCTCAATCTGACTTTTCCATGTCATGCGCCGATCAAATGTGACTCCCAGATAGGTTGGGTTGTCGTTTGGCTGCAGGATTTTGCCATTTAGACTTAATTTGGTACTTTGGGGTTTTAATGAAAGCGAGAATATTGTGCATGTGGTTTTCTCCTCGTTTATTTTGACCAGCCATGAGTTCGCCCACTCTTCCAGCGATGTAAGGGCCGTCTGCATCCGATTTCTTGCTATGGTGAGATTCTTTTCAGAGGTCCACATAGCCAGATCGTCTGCAAACATTGAGCTATGGACTCTTCTTGGTATATTCTCTGTAATATCGTTTATATATACCAGGAAGAGTGTGGGTGACAGTACTCCCCCTTGGGGTACTCCCTGTTCGAGTGTCACCTTTTTGCTCATCTGCCCTTGTACTTGGACTCTGGCCGTTCTTTGTTTGAGGTAGTGGTTGATCCACTTGTACATTTTCCCACAAACATCACTTTTTCTTAGCTTGACTCTAAGTCCATCTTTCCAGACTTTGTCAAATGCCTTTTCCAGATCCACCCAAGCAGCTACTGTGTGTTTCTGTGCCTGGTAGGCATCTTCTATCTCCTGGGCTATGAGGATGACCTGGTCCTCAGTGGATCTGTGCTGTCTAAAGCCGGCTTTCTGTGGAATTAGTTTTCGTTTTTCTTCCAGATGCCACATCAGTCTGGTGTTTATCATCCGTTCCATCAGCTTGCCGACACAGCTCAGTAGGCTGATGGGCCTGTATCCATTTGGATCTGTTTTGTCCTTTCCTGTTTTTGGTACTGGTACCAGTATTGCGTCTTTCCATGCCTGGGGTACAATTCCCCTTTTCCAGCTTTGGTTCAGGACCGATAGCAGTTTGGAGGTCAGGTCTAATTCAGTATGTTTCACTTCACTCTGACACGATGTCAGGTCTAGGTCAGTACATTTCACCTGACCCTGGCATTAGGTCAGCGCACTGCAGCTGGCCATGTGAGGTCAGGTCTAGGTCAGCACATTGCACCTGACCCTGACATGAGGTCAGGTCTAGGTCAGCACACTGCAGCTGGCCCTGATGTGAGGTCAGGTCTAGGTCAGCACATTGCACCTGACCCTGACATGAGGTCAGGTCTAGGTCAGCACACTACAGCTGGCCCTGATGTGAGGTCAGGTCTAGGTCCCCACATTGCACCTGACCATGACTTCAGGTGGAGACTTGGTTGTATGTTACACCTAACACTAACCTTTGCATCCATACTAACTAGAATGAGGTCTTTCAAAAATTCTAGTATGTACAACAGCTCATCCTGTCACTCTCTCTTACTGCTGACCATAAGACTGTGTCACTGATAGGCCAAGGGTCAAGTATGTTGTGTACAGATAGCTTACCTTTCAATGAAGGGATCCATCAACTGAAATATAGCCAGTATCCACTCTGGAGCCTGATGAAAAAATCACCAACAAGTGATGTTAGGAAAGTAATATAGGATTATATTGTTGATTTCTCTTAAGTTTGTGTTATACAACAACAATATTCAGAGAATATACATAAGTCTTCATTTGACACCTCTTTTTAGTTGGTCAGAAACTAATTGAAATGGAAATTATAAGTAGATAGTGGTGGTGGATAGAACATGGTCCACACAGACAGAGATCAAAATAAAAGCTGACATGTCTCTTCATTAAGAACCCACAGGGGATATCTGTTTCGAAGGAGAAGACCTGGAAAGTCTTGGAGGGTCAGAGAAGTCTGGGAGAGTCAGAAAAAACCTGGGAAGTCTTGGAGGGTCAGAGAAATCTGGGAGGGTTAGAGAAGTGGGAGTGTCAGAGAAAACCTTTGAAGTCTGGGCGTGTCACATAAGTCTGAGAGGGTCACATAAGTCTGGGAGGGTCAGAGAAAATCTGGAAAGTCTGGGAGGGTCACTTAAGTCTGGGAGGGTCAGATAAATCTGGAAAGTCTGGGCGTGTCACATAAGTCTGAGAGGGTCACATAAGTCTGGGAAGATCAGAGAAAATCTGGAAAGTCTAGGAGGGTCACTTAAGTCTGGGAGGGTCAGAGAAAACCTGGAAAGTCTGGGAGGGTCAGAGAAAACCTTGAAAGTCTGGGAGGGTCACATATGTGTGAGATGGTCAGAGAAAACCTGGAAAGTCTGGGAGGGTCAGAAAAGTCTGGGAGGGTCAGGGAAGTCTTGGAGGGTCAGAGAAAACTTGAGAAGTCTGGAAGGGTCAAAGAAAACCTGGGAAGTCTGGAAGGTCAGAGAAGTCTGGGAGGGTCAGAGAAGTCTGGGAGGATCAGAGACATCTGGGAGGGCCAGAGACATATGGGAAGGTCAGAGAAATTCTGGGAAGTCTGGGAGAATCAGATAAAACCTGAGAAGTGTAGGAGGGTCAGAGAAGTCTGGGAGGGTCAGAGATGTCTGGGAGGGTCAGAGAAGTCTGGGAGGGTCTGAGAAGTCGTTTAGGGTCAGAGAAGTCTTGGAGGTTCAGAGTCGTCTGGGAGGGTCAGAGGCATCTGAGAGTGTCAGAGAAGTCTGGCAGGGTCAGATAAAACCTGGGAAGTCTGGTTCAAAGATAGTTGTTTCTCTGAGAACTAACAGATTTTCAATGCCACTATAATATGGCACAAAACATAAAGCTGGCAGTGTTCAAGAGTTCAGATCTAACATTAACTCTATCTACAAGATGACATAGTCCTGCTATAGGCTAACTGACCTAGGCTCTATACTACAAGACAACATACAGTCCTGCTATAGGCTAACTGACCTAGGCTCTATACTACAAGACAACATACAGTCCTGCTATAGGCTAACTGACCTAGGCTCTATACTACAAGACAACATACAGTCCTGCTTAACTTAACGTAACTTAACTTAACGTCTTTATACTGGTTTAGAAGACCCTGCAGAGTCTGTATACAACCAGTTACATTTACATCACCTTGCTCTAAAATCTATGCGCATCCAGTTTATTCTTAAACGCATTAACTGTCCCTGCCTCCACCACCTCCCCTGGCAATGCATTCCAAGCAGACACCACTCTCTGACTAAAAAAATATTTCCTAATATCTAACCTGGACCTCTCTTTAATCAGCTTGTAGCTATGCCCTCGTGTTATTGTAGGTGGCTGTATTTTAAAAAACTTGTTATAGTCTAATTTATCGATTCCTCTGATCATCTTATAAACCTGTATTAAGTCACCACGAATTCTTCTCTCTTCGAGACACTGTAGGCCCGTTTTTCTGAGTCGTTCCTCATAACTGTAATTCTGGAATCCAACTATCATCTTTGTCGCTCTTTTTTGTATTCTTTCTAGCATGTTTATGTCCCCTCTATGATAAGGACTCCACACCTGTACACAGTACTCCAATCTAGGTCTAACTAAAGCTTTATACAGTTTGACGATCACTTCCTTGCTCCTATGTTTAATATTTCTTTTTATCATACCTAACATTGCATTTGCCTTTTTCACTGCTACCTTAACTTGCTCACTCACCTTTCCTGTATGATCTATTATAACCCCTAGGTCCCTTTCCTTATCTATCTTTCTAATATTGTTTTCTCCCATTCTGTATTTATGTTCCATATTGGATCTACCCATGTGGATGACTGTACATTTATCTACATTAAACTCCATTTGCCAGCTTACAGACCATTCTCGAATTTTATCTAAATCCGACATCAATATATCCACTTCCGCTTTAGATGAGACACTACTGCATAGTTTTGTGTCATCAGCGAATTTTGCAATCATGGATCTCATATCAATGTCCAAATCATTTATATATATCAAGAACAAAATTGGTCCCAAAACCGAGCCCTGTGGCACACCACTTTTCACTTCACTCCACTCAGAGTACTCCTTATTTATGCCCACCCTCTGCCTTCTTCCTGTTAACCAATTTTCAATCCATTTGGCAACTTCGCCACCTATTCCATGTGATTTTAACTTTCGAAATAATCTTTGATGAGGTACTCTATCAAAGGCCTTTGCAAAGTCTAGATAAATAACATCCACTGGCTCCCCTTTATCTATGATTTTAGTAACCTCCTCCATGAATTCTAATAGATTTGTTAAGCATGATCTCCCTCTAGTAAACCCATGCTGACTATTTCTATTTTTGCTGTTTTATTCGCTTTCTGAGATATGTTCTGCTTGTCCAAATATTTTACATATGTTTCTTTTGATTTACCTGCCTCTATATATTTTTGCCATGCTTTATTTTTTGCTCTTCTACATTTCACTACAAATCTAGTTATCCACTTTTTACGCTTGGGGTTTACCTCCCTACATGGAACACATTCCTCTTTTAGCGTTTCTAGAACTGTTTTAAAACTTTCCCACTCCTGTTCAACATCTGTTCCTACAATAATATCTTTCCAGATTATGTGGTTCGCTGCCTCTTTCATCCTCTTAACATCTGTCTTAGAGTAGTCGTATGTTCGCGTGTTTATGTTTACTTCTTTCCCTGCAATAAGATCCCAACGGATGATTTGATGGTCACTTGAGCCAAACAGTTCCCCAACGGTAACGTTTTCAATCATATTTTCCTCTGTGGTAAAAACTAGGTCGAGTATGTTTTTGCCTCTGGTGGCTGCTTCTACATGTTGAATTAAAAAATTGTCAGTTATGCATGTAACAAAAGGTTTTGACTCTACAAGTGCTTCTGCCATATCCCATTTTATTTCTGGATAGTTGAAATCTCCCATTAATAATAATTTCCCTTTACTTGCCTTTGCTATGCTACTAATCAGCTCCTCATCTTCCTCTTTTTGACTTGATGGACATCTATAGCACACTCCAATCACTGTTTTTTCACCCCCACTTTCTATTTCTCCCCATACACTTTCATTTTTGTTACCACATGATAAATAATCTTTGATCGTTATATTAACAGAATTTATACAGTATAATAAAACGCCACCTCCCTTAGTTTTGTCTCCAATTATCCTATCTTTCCTTAACATTGTATATCCCTCAATTTCAAGTTCACTATCTGTAATCTCCTCATATGTCCATGATTCTGTTAACCCTATTATATCTGGTTTTTCTTCTTCTACATACAGTTCCAATTCTTCTCTTTTATTTACTATGCTTTTCACATTTGCATAAAAACATTTTAGTTTGTAATGTTGTTGGTTTTCCTCTTTTTGCTTCTGCTTTATCATTTTAGTGTTTGCTTTTCTACTATGTATTTCACACTTCCCTGACACCAAATTACCCCTTTGACTACATCCTCTATAGCACCCTATTGTAGGCCTATCTTTAGTCTCATACTTCATAGGCCTAACTAGTTTAAATTTCTAACACAATGATAGAACATATACTTTGCTACAACATGCTGTCCTATCTCATTTAGATGTAAACCTCCCCTATCTAACATTTTACTTTTGTCTACTTTAACATCAATAAATTCCATTCCCATGTCCGCACACATCACCTGTAACCTAAGGTTGATACCTATTATTTTGCTATCTAGATAGTCTGACCCATCTGCTCTGTCTAAAATGCCCATCATTGTGACCTTTCTAAACTTTTTTTCCTTAAGTGTTCTCATTAGACTTTTATATTTATCCATAATTATTTCTGTACCATCTCTCTTTACATTATTTGTACCTGCCAATACTACCACATGACTGTTTCCTTTGTCATCTAACCTCTTTATTCTCCCCTCTATGTCCTCTATTTTTGCTCCCCCAATATCCATTCTTTCAAACATGTTGTGTTGTTTAGACAAATGTCTGCCAACCTCTCTCACCATTGAATCTCCTACTACCAAAACTGACCCCTCACCTATATGTGCATACTTCTCTCCAAAGCTCTCTGCCCTGTGAGCTGTTTCCTCACTCAAATCTCCCTTACTTCCTTGACTACACCTTGACTGTAGCTTCTTTAAAATTTCCTCCATTTTCACTTGTTTCCCTTCTATTTCCATCTGCCTCTTTTCTATCTCCTCTAATCTCTTCTCATTTTCCCTTATATTGCACTCCATTTGTGCCTGCCTCTCTTCAACTCTACATATCCTACATAAAACGGTTCCTTCATCTTCCAACGTTGTAGTAATACTAACATTTTCGCCACATAAATCACATAATCTGACTTGGCCTTTCCTCGCAGCAGTTCGTCTCGTCTTAGTGGCCATACTAATTTTGCTATTTATTTCCGTTAGCCAATAAGTTATATTAATACCTAATAAAATGTATAATTCTTAAAGCAACGCCAAAAAAGGAACAAACAAATGTCGCTGGTATTTAACTTTCTACAAAGTATCAAAACGACTAGGCCTAGTGTTATCTGAGTGTTACTACCGCTCACTGTTCTACGCTATTTAATTCTGTCAAGTCACTAACTATCTGTTATAACAAGGCCACTATATTTGAAAATACGTATGCTACAATAAACTACAATCACAACTATGTTATTATTACACAAATTAATTTTCAACACTAATACTTATCTGAAACGTTATAAATCTCTGTTTTGTCAATTCAAACCAACCACCATCTGCTATAGGCTAACTGACCTAGGCTCTATACTACAAGACAACATACAGTCCTGCTATAGCCTAACTGGCCCTCCAATGCTCAGAGATCTTGTTAGTTCTTCCCTATTTCTATTTGTTTACAGATGTACTGCCATATTTGTACCTGCCAGTTTGACACCAAAAGAAGCCTAAAGGCATTAACTGACTAATATTTAGCATGTAAAAGGTATTCTAAGGCATCAAGTAAGCTGGTTGAATGTTTACCTTCATCTGTGAGGTGACCAGGGGGTTCTTCACATCAAACATCTCCCAGAGCCCACACCTGAAACCAAATAATGTGGCATGTACAATTCATCTTCTCATTCACATTAATAACTCCTGCTGTTGCCATGCTGGATGTGAGTACCTGACTTAGAATTATGGAAGGAAAATATAGTGAGGATGGGAACTGACACACAAGCTGCACCTTAGTATACTGACCGTGTGAAACTCGTCCTCACCTATCACCCTCACAGCGTCTCTGTCCGGGATATCCTATTCCGCCATCTCCCTATCCTTCACTCTGATCCTGCCACTCGCAAAGTTTTTCCCGATCCTCCCCTTGTCGCCTACAAGCGTGACAGGAACCTGAGGGACTTGCTGG
Organism: Ariolimax columbianus; assembly: GCA_036924085.1. Taxonomy (NCBI): domain Eukaryota; kingdom Metazoa; phylum Mollusca; class Gastropoda; order Stylommatophora; family Arionidae; genus Ariolimax; species Ariolimax columbianus. The sequence goes on along the minus strand of JAVGWX010000003.1, from coordinate 5,995,867 downwards.
TCAGTAGTCGCCTACACACCAGCCCTCATAGCCTCCCAGGCACCAGGCCGTGCAAAGATTCACGTGGCTGTGTTACCTGCCCTCATGTCATCCTTTCTCGCTGCATTACCTTTCCTAAGGCTGAATTCTTCATCAAAGAGGGGTTCACATGCAAATCTCGTAACCTCATCTATTCCATCATCTGCCGCCAGTGTGGTATGACTTACATTGGGGAAACTGGTATGGAACTACAGGAGCGTTTCCGCCAACACCTCAACGACATCCGCAACAGCACTGGTTCCCCAATTGCCAGCCACTTCAATGGTCCTGAGCACCGGGGTATGGCTGACGTCAGTGTCACTGGTCTAGTTTCGTGCTTCTCTGACGATCGTCATCGATTCGCCCTTGAGAACAGACTTATCTCGAGTATGGGCTGTCTCCAACCACATGGTATAAATATCTTCCATACTTTTTCTTAAACCCTCACACTGGCCCCCATCTATTTGTCTTCCTTCCCCCTCCCGCCCCCCCCCCCCCCCGCCTCCCCCATTCTTCCATCAGTTCTCTTCCCCCCTCTCTTATATCAATATCACGCCCTCCCGGCTTATATTGCCTTCTCATTGTTCTCCTATCTGCACCACTATTTGGCCACGCTTGGCTTATCAGGCATATTCCGCCACTTTTTGTTTGACCGCTCCTATTTCAGTTTCTATCGAGTACTTGGCACGACCGGTCGCTTAGACTGAAAGCGTCTCCCACCTGAAACAGATGAGTTGACCATTTTTTCTTATATGTTGATTTGTTAGTTCAGTGTTGTTGTCCCTGATGAAGGCCTATTGGTCGTAACGTAGGTTTTGTTTGTGTTCTCGTCTCGGTGCGGTATCTGACCATACCCATTTTTAAATTTTGATTAAGCTCAACCTTAATCAACTTTTACTAGTTTTTTTTCATGTTTTTTTCCCACCTTAGTATACTGAAGTCTCCAACACTTCTTTCCTGACCAGCTGTTAGGTTTGCTGAAGGGAACTGGCCACTCCACCGCACACAAGTTGCACCTTAGTATGCTATAGTCTCCAACACTTCATTCCTGACCAGCTGTTAAGTCTGCTGAAGGGCACCCCGTACCTTCATCAAGATTCTTATAGTTTCCTAAACGTGGTGATGGGTCGTGTACAATAAATGGGAATGATGGGTCCATGTAATATTGTGACAGACCAGATGTCTCATGTAATGTTGTGCCGTATGCTTCATAGTAATGCCAGTCTAGTATAGTGTACCGTTGATGGACACAGATTCTAAATGCAATGTTGGGCAATGAACATCAATCAACCAAAGCCTGTCGGTTCTCTCAGTGTATGGGTCATTGACCACATCTTGTCAGCATACACGGCCCTTCCTATCTATCTCCAGGTGCAACCATTTAGTGTAACTATGTCGTTCCCACTCATTTTCTCTTCATGTATTTCTAAGTCTACTTGTCTTTATCTTCCCTTGAGGATTCCATGTGAGAACCTGTCTTGCTATGTTGGACAGCCATTGTTCTATACCGCTCCGTTTTCTTCTCTTGTTATTTCAGTGGCTGTTGTTGGCTCCTTTCCTGCAGGTCTTTACTCGTCATCATGCTCTGCCACTTTATGCTCATTATCATTCAACCTGTACATCTACCAGGGCTGTTGGCCTTGTGCAGGTCCCAACTCTTGTGTCAGTTGGTGGTAGCCGGTAGGTGCATTTCTCTGGCTGGTCCACATTGGCATTTGTTAATGGAAGACTGGAGTCTTTGTTGTATCTCCATGTTTCAGGTTCATACAACAGTTTTGACTTGACAATTGGGGTTGAATATTCTAACTTTGGAGTGAATATTGATTTCTCTGGATCTCCATGTTTCAGGTTCATACAACAGTTCTGACTTGACAATTGGGGTTGAATATTATAACTTTGGAGTGAATATTGATTTCTCTGGATTTCCATGTTTCAGGTTCATACAACAGTTCTGACTTGACAATTGGGGTTGAATATTATAACTTTGGAGTGAATATTGATTTCTCTGGATTTCCATGTTTCAGGTTCATACAACAGTTCTGACTTGACAATTGGGGTTGAATATTATAACTTTGGAGTGAATATTGATTTCTCTGGATTTCCATGTTTCAGGTTCATACAACAGTTCTGACTTGACAATTGGGGTTGAATATTCTAACTTTGGAGTGAATATTGATTTCTCTGGATTTCCATGTTTCAGGTTCATACAACAGTTCTGACTTGACAATTGGGGTTGAGTATTATAACTTTGGAGTGAATATTGATTTCTCTGGATTTCCATGTTTCAGGTTCATACAACAGTTCTGACTTGACAATTGGGGTTGAATATTATAACTTTGGAGTGAATATTGATTTCTCTGGATTTCCATGTTTCAGGTTCATACAACAGTTCTGACTTGACAATTGGGGTTGAATATTATAACTTTGGAGTGAATATTGATTTCTCTGGATTTCCATGTTTCAGGTTCATACAACAGTTCTGACTTGACAATTGGGGTTGAATATTCTAACTTTGGAGTGAATATTGATTTCTCTGGATCTCCATGTTTCAGGTTCATACAACAGTTCTGACTTGACAATTGGGGTTGAATATTCTAACTTTGGAGTGAATATTGATTTCTCTGGATCTCCATGTTTCAGGTTCATACAACAGTTCTGACTTGACAATTGGGGGTTGAATATTCTAACTTTGGAGTGAATATTGATTTCTCTGGATCTCCATGTTTCAGGTTCATACAACAGTTCTGACTTGACAATTGGGGTTGAATATTCTAACTTTGGAGTGAATATTGATTTCTCTGGATCTCCATGTTTTGTTTATTGTCAGGAACACTAATTATTTCCTTCAAATTCAAAGTCTTTACATCTGTACCTCTTGATGTGTCTATTGTACTGTCCAAATAGGTAAAGGCACGCACCCCTTCATGTTGATATTCAGTCCTAATTTGACCGATTGTTCTTTCACCCTATCAAGGTTCTCTTTCATTTGGCTATGACTGTGTGACAAAAGTACCAGATCATCTGTGTAGTCCAGGTCCCCCAATTGTGACTGTTCCCTGAGTACCAGTTTGTCTGTCCTCATTTCATGTCTTCTCTACACAATTTAAAGCCAACAAGAAAAGGAAGGGTGAGAGACACCATCTCTGTTTCACCCCTGCTTGCACCCTGAAGCTGTCAGTCAGTGCTCTTTCATGTACCACTCTGCTAACTGCATCTTCATACATACTCTGTATGCAGGTTATTTACATGTTTAGTATTTCATAGTGTCTGGTAATGAACACAACAATACAATAGTACGCTTAAGCGACCAAGGTCCGTCGTGTCAATTGACCGTGTCCATGACCACGTCTGATGGCTGCATCCCAGGCAGCCTGCAGTTCTGTTGGGGAGGATGCAACCTGTTTTAGCCAGGTGGTGGCAGACGGTTCCGAGGAGGTCTCGAGAATAAGCACGGCCTCTTCCCGTAACACCCCCCCCCCCCCCCCCCCCCCCCCCATCTGTCAGAGCATCTCGTGGGCTGGGACTTCCCTGGAAAGGCGAGCAGCAATGGCCGAAGAGGGAGAGACGATGATCAATCGTTGAGACAATGTCTGCAAGCTGAATTCATCAAACCACTTCACTATTGTAAATCATGTCATGCCAGACGATCCCGAGGATGCACCTCTGGTTGCGCAGGAGGAAGGCCTTAAGATGCTGCCGGTCCTGTTGTAGTAGTGTCCAGGACTCGGAACTGTACAGGAGAATGGGGACAACGTAGGATGAGTAAAAACGAAGCCTGGTCTCCAGGGAGAGCCTTCACTGGGACCAGACTCTGCGGAGCGAGTGCATGGATGAAGCCACTAAGCCCATCCTACGGGTGATGTCGTGGCTACTGCGTCCGTCAGAGGACTGTCTGCTATGAACACAGGCACTGGATAATGATTGTGTTCTATCTTATATTACTTGAATGTAGTTTAATGCACTGAGGATCTCCAGTGTGATAAATATGGATATAATGTTATTTCAAGGTGATCAAGCATGTTTAAAACTATCAAATGTCTCTCACCTGTCTATGACTGGCACAATACACTTGGCCAGAGCTTCAGGGAAGTATCTAACTTGGGCCACAGTGTTGATCAGGGCATCTACAGTGTGCTTGATATCAGATGGTGGCTCAGGCTCTGGAGAGCTTTGCATGTCTGATCCTACAGGAGAGGGGGACGAGTCCACTGGTGAGTTGGAGTCTGTCGAGCTCTGGTCAGAGTGCTGGGCCACAAGCAAGGATGTGTCAGACAAGCTGTCAGTCGTGCCTGGGCTGATAACAGGAACAGGTTTGGACCTGGACATAGAAACAATCTATGTCAGCTAAATATTAATGTTCAACAATCTAAGTCAGCTAAATATTAATGTTCAACAATCTGTAACCCCTAACTATTATGTATGACAATCTATAACCACTAATTAGTATGTACAACAATCTATTACCCCTAACTATAATGTACAACAATCTGTAAGCTAACATATGACACCATCAGATCAAGAACATAATCCTGTTCATTAAATAGTCTAATAGCTGAACCTCTTATCCCTCTATCACAGTACCTTATGACGATCAAGCTGGCTTGCTGTTATTTTAATTTCCAACATTTTAAAGTCAAGCCCCCAAACTTCTACTACAGTCATATTTAGAAAGAATAGCATGGGTGGTGTTGAGGCTAGGTTGAAAGGCCAGCAGCTACCCAAATGACAACCACACACTCGTCTGTGCTAGCCAATTGTCTATTGCAAAATGAAAAGTAAGGCGAAGCTAACCACATTAGGTCACAGATTGTGTATGCATTATACACTATACATTTCGCTTATGGCTTGAATAAACTTTCATGGGATGAGGAGACTTAACGTTTGGTCAGTCAAAACATATTAATTGGACATGCTAAGGTCAGGTAAAATATACTGTTCATGACCCCCACCTCACTTCCATGCAGGTCTTTATATTAATTGGACATGCTAAGGTCAGGTAAAATATACTGTTCATGACCCCCACCTCACTTCCATGCAGGTCTTCATATTAATTAGACATGCTAAGGTCAGGTAAAATATACTGTTCATGACCCCCACCTCACTTCCATGCAGGTCTTCATATTAATTGGACATGCTAAGGTCAGGTAAAATATACTGTTATGGACCCCCGCCTCACTTCCATGCAGGTCTTCTTGGAAACAGACTATTTTCATGGCAGCCTGGCTAACAAGGTGGGGGATTAACGTGATCCTCGCAGCAGTGAGCAACACGCAGATGAAGCCAAGCATTGCATAACTACCTGGAGGACCCCCGTCCACGTTCGTCAACATGCTCGGGATGAGAAGAAAGCTACTGCAATCCACCATTTAACGCCCTTTTCTGGGTGCACAAAAGAGTGCTCTCACTCATTGTGGACAAACGACGCCGCCGCCGCCGACGACGACGACGACGACGACGACGACAACAACAACAACAACTTTATCCAAGCAGTGCATACATTTTCCATTCTTTGTCTTCAGCCCATAGATTCTGCAGGCTGGGGCTGGTCTAAAGCTTGCATCGATACAGGATTTATCTCTCTTTACTGGTACATCCCAGTTGACCCACCTGTAAATAGGTATCTGGTAGTGCAGGGACAAGGCAGTGAGGAAGGCAGCTGGTCACACTGACTCACAAACACACTGTGGCTTAGTACAATGAAGTCTTTGACACATCATTTCACGACCAGCAGTTACTGCTGTGGGACTACCTTTACCATTGTAGTCTACTACATGTGAATAGAGTGTATCCTTTGTAGTGTACTACATGTGAATAGAGACATTTTTCACATTTGGATAATATGTTTACCAAACAAATAGGAAGTCACACAATAAGTAAACATCAAATGGTCAAAGACAGGCAACACCAAGATTAAACATCACATTACCAAAGACAGACAACACCAAGATTAAACATCACATTACCAAAGACAGACAACACCAAGATTAAACATCACATTACCAAAGACAGACAACACCAAGATTAAACATCACATTACCAAAGACAGACAACATCTTCAGCATGGTGCCCAGTCTGCCTGAGAGCTCTGCCTGATTCCCAATTAAGATAACCAGTACAATACCTGAATGCATCTGACAGGGCTGTAGCCTGGGATCTGTCTAGCAAGCATGTCCGAGTCAACAGCAAAATGGCTAGAGCACAGTCCTTCATCATCAGAGCCTGGTGTAAAACCAACAGAACAATTATAAACAGTTATTACTAAGAACATATACATGGTCAGTGATTCATGATAATTCTGTCATTCTGTCCTCCTATCTGTCCATCACTCTCAACTTATTCACTCGAACCAATCTCATCTTCCCTCCCCACATAATGCCTCATCCCATTCTCCTTCCTAACGTCCACTTGTCCAGGTCACTCTTTCGCATTTAATGATCACTTTTCAAGGTCACACTCCCAACCTAAATACCAATTATCAAGGCCACACTGCCACTTGTCAAGACCACACTACCACTTGTCAAGGCCACACTCTCACTTGTCAAGGCCACACTACCACTTGTCAAGACCACACTACCACTTGTCAAGACCACACTACCACTTGTCAAGACCACACTACCACTTGTCAAGACCACACCACCCCTTGTCAAGACCACACTACCACTTGTCAAGGCCACACTACCACTTGTCAAGGCCACACTACCACTTGTCAAGACCACACTACCACTTGTCAAGACCACACTACCACTTGTCAAGACCACACTACCACTTGTCAAGGCCACACTACCACTTGTCAAGGCCACACTACCACTTGTCAAGACCACACTACCACTTGTCAAGACCACACTACCCCTTGTCAAGACCACACTACCACTTGTCAAGACCACACTACCACTTGTCAAGACCACACCACCCCTTGTCAAGACCACACTACCACTTGTCAAGGCCACACTACCACTTGTCAAGACCACACTACCACTTGTCAAGACCACACTACCACTTGTCAAGACCACACTACCACTTGTCAGGGCCACACTACCACTTGTCAAGGCCACACTCTCACATGATGGCTCAACTTAGTCGCTCCTCTTCTACCTCAGAGTATAGGTATAAGGGTTTAAGTCTTCTACCACTGATCTTAGTCTTCTACCATTGGATGCAGACATCTTCTGTTTGTTCATATTGTGACATCATTTCTCCAGGGTGGGTTAGGCAGCCCCTTGTCCAAGGCCTCCTTAGTCACCACCTTAGATGGTATGCCTAGCAGGTTACAGTGTGACTTTTCTCTGCTCTAATTCAGGCCCTTGAATGACATAACTTAACTTAACGTCTTTATACTGGTTTAGAAGACCCTGCAGAGTCTGTATACAACCTGTTTCATTTACATCACCTTGCTCTAAAAGCTATGCGCATCCAATTTATTCTTAAATGCATTAACCGTCCCTGCCCCCACTACCTCCCCTGACAATGCATTCCAAGCATTCATCACTTTCTGACTAAAAAAATGTCATAATATTTAATCTGGACCTCTCTTTAGTCAACTTGTAGCTATGCCCTCTTGTTATTGTGGGTGGCTGTATTTTATAAAACTTGTTAGTCTAATTTATCCATTCCACTGATCATCTTATAAACCTGTATTAAGGCACCACAAATTCTTCTCTCTTCGAGACACTGTAGGCCGGTTTTTCTGAGTCGTTCCTCATAACTGTAATTCTGGAATCCCACTATCATCTTTGTCGCTCTTTTTTGTATTCTTTCCAGCATTTTTATATCCCCTCTAAGGACCCCATATCTGTACACAGTACTCCAATCTAGGTCTAACTAATGCTTTATACAGTTTGTCTATCACTTACTTGCTCCTATGTTTAATATTTCTTTTTATCATACCTAACATTGCATTTGCCTTTTTCACTGCTACCTGGACTTGCTCACTCACCTTAGCTGTATGACCTATTATAACCCCTAGGTCCCTTTCCTTATCTATCTTTCTAATATTGTTCTCTCCCATTCTGTAATTATGTTCCATATTGGATCTACCCATGTGGATAACTGTACATTTATCTACATTAAACTCCATTTGCCAGCTTACAGACCATTCTCGAATTTTATCTAAATCCGACCTCAATATATCCACTTCTGCTTTAGATGAGACACTACTGCATAGTTTTGTGTCATCAGCAAATTTTGCAATCATGGATCCCATATCAATGTCCAAATCATTTATATATCAAGAACAAAATTGATCCCAAAACCGAGCCCTGTGGCACTCCACTTTTCACTTCACACCACTCAGAGTACTCCTTATTTATGCCCACCCTCTGCCTTCTTCCCGTTAACCAATTTTCAATCCATTTCGCAACTTCCCCACCTATTCCATGTGATTTTAACTTTCGAAATAATCTTTTGTGAGGTACTCTATCAAAGGCCTTTGCAAAATCTAGATAAATAACGTCCACTGGCTCCCCTTTATCTATCATTTTAGTAACCTCTTCCATGAATTCTAATAGATTTGTTAAACATGATCTCCCTCTAGTAAACCCATGCTGACTATTTCTAATCAGATTAAATTTGTCTGGACTCTAACTACCACTTGACTATGCTCGTTAAACTCACCGGTCTATTTTTCGCTGGATCTGATTTTTTGCCCTTTTTTAATAAGGTGTGTTTAATAATGTGTATGTGTTGGTCATCAATTTTCCCCTGAAGTTGGCTTTCAGTTTGGTCCTTATCTCACAATATGGTCTGTTTGTGGGGAAGCTCCTCCACACTTGGATAGTCCGTCTTTTTATTAGTTACCCATCGCAAGTGATGAGCACCACATCTACAGACGGTTTTGTCTTGATGATGTAACTTGTGCTGTATTTGGATTATAGTGAGGAAGAAACTGCGCTTGTCATCGATCTCACTCTCTGGTCCCAAGCTAACTTGAACCAGTATCAAGACATTGGTCAAGACAACTGGAGGTAACTCAGGATGCAGGCACTCTGGTCCCAAGCTAACTTGAACCAGTATCAAGACATTGGTCAAGACAACTGGAGGTAACTCAGGATGCAGGCACTCTGGTCCCAAGCTAACTTGAACCAGTATCAAGACATTGGTCAAGACAACTGGAGGTAACTCAGGATGCAGGCACTCTGGTCCCAAGCTAACTTGAACCAGTATCAAGACATTGGTCAAGACAACTGGAGGTAACTCAGGATGCAGGCACTCTGGTCCCAAGCTAACTTGAACCAGTATCAAGACATTGGTCAAGACAACTGGAGGTAACTCAGGATGCAGGCACTCTGGTCCCAAGCTAACTTGAACCAGTATCAAGACATTGGTCAAGACAACTGGAGGTAACTCAGGATGCAGGCACTCTGGTCCCACCTCCAGTGAGACCAGGGGTCACTTTAAAACTAGTGGCATTCGATAGTCCACCATTTCTGTTCATCGCTTAGGGAGGCGAGTGCCTGACCTCTCAACAACAGCGACTCCAAAAGACTCTGCAGAGTCAGTAGACAACCAGTGCTACATTCCAGTCGTGTAGTTTCGTCACAAAGTAACCAGCGGATGATTGAGATGTTCATGCTCCCCGAAGTCACACCTGCGCAGTCATGCTGGTTCTGTGGGGGAAGGTCTGGTCTGATGGATCTGGGGTTGTCATTGGCAAGTTCTTTCATGATCAGAGGGCCAGTACTGATCACGGACGATGGTTTCAATTGTTTCGCCCGGCTATGACTCCGTCTGCCTCCACTCTGTGTTGTTTACTTGGAAATTCGCTGCCCCTTGCAATGTGTGTTATTGAGGATGCTAGATGGATTTCATAGACTTCCCTCATGATATCTGCATGAGAACGGGTTGTGTAGAGAAAATGCTTGTAATATTGACGATAAGAAAATAATTGAATAGGTCTCAGTGGCCTACAACAGTCAATTGCGTAGACAAAAAAATCAGCTTGAATGGATGACGAGGAACGTTGAGCAGAGAGAAAAGTAACATACAAAATAAATATCATACTGAATAATGAAGACAATGGAGGATTCTGATGCTCAATTCCAAATCCAAAATTGATATTGATTGATGTTATGAGATAAAATATTGTGCGACCCCGCTCGAATGTTGAAAACATGATGAAAGAACAATATTGACTTCAATGAGTGCATAGCTGTTTTTGATTACCATTAGGCAAAATATGTTTTTCATTCTATGGAAGAGAAAAACACAGCACAATAAAAAATATGATGCACGAAACTTATCCAAATATGATCCACCGTTAGAGGATCACCATAGATATAGCAACAGGAATCCACATCAGGCGATGGAGGCAGATGGAATCATACAGCAACTGGACAAAAGCTGGAAGCAGATGGAATCATACAACAACTGGACAAAAGCTGGAAGCAGATGGAATCATACAGCAACTGGACAAAAGCTGGAAGCAGATGGAATCATACAGCAGCTGGACAAAAGCCGGAAGCAGATGGAATCATACAGCAACTGGACAAAAGCTGGAAGCAGCCCGTAGGGCGTTAGACCGGCTACATAGTCTGTAGACAGCTTCCCGTGTGTGGGTGTTAGCTATGTTGGAGGAGATCCACTGAATGACCAATTATGGGTGTGCTCTATGTTGGAGGGGATCCACTGAATGATCAATCATGGGTGTGCTCTATGTTGGAGGGGATCCACTGAATGACCAATCATGGGTGTACTCTATGTTGGAGGGGATCCACTGAATGATCAATCATGGGTGTGCTCTATGTTGGAGGGGATCCACTGAATGACCAATTATGGGTGTGCTCTATGTTGGAGGGGATCCACTGAATGACCAATCATGGGTGTACTCTATGTTGGAGGGGATCCACTGAATGATCAATCATGGGTGTGCTCTATGTTGGAGGGGATCCACTGAATGACCAATCATGGGTGTGCTCTATGTTGGAGGGGATCCACTGAATGATCAATCATGGGTGTGCTCTATGTTGGAGGGGATCCACTGAATGACCAATCATGGGTGTACTCTATGTTGGAGGGGATCCACTGAATGACCAATCATGGGTGTGCTCTATGTTGGAGGGGATCCACTGAATGACCAATCATGGGTGTGCTCTATGTTGGAGGGGATCCACTGAATGATCAATCATGGGTGTGCTCTATGTTGGAGGGGATCCACTGAATGACCAATCATGGGTGTACTCTATGTTGGAGGGGATCCACTGAATGACCAATCATGGGTGTGCTCTATGTTGGAGGGGATCCACTGAATGACCAATCATGGGTGTGCTCTATGTTGGAGGGGATCCACTGAATGATCAATCATGGGTGTGCTCTATGTTGGAGGGGATCCACTGAATGACCAATCATGGGTGTACTCTATGTTGGAGGGGATCCACTGAATGACCAATCATGGGTGTGCTCTATGTTGGAGGGGATCCACTGAATGACCAATCATGGGTGTGCTCTATGTTGGAGGGGATCCACTGAATGATCAATCATGGGTGTGCTCTATGTTGGAGGGGATCCACTGAATGACCAATCATGGGTGTACTCTATGTTGGAGGGGATCCACTGAATGACCAATCATGGGTGTGCTCTATGTTGGAGGGGATCCACTGAATGACCAATCATGGGTGTGCTCTATGTTGGAGGGGATCCACTGAATGACCAATCATGGGTGTGAGATGTATAAAATAGAAAACAATTTACATGAAAAACATAACTGTTGCAGGTATAAGAAAACTCAAAAGAAGGGATGATGATAATTAAGAGCATCTTTTCCATTCCTTGAAACATATTTAGGGCTCTAATGACGTCTGCTAGCAGGACGATCCTGAGAAACCACTTACCTGTACAAGCATTCCCCAGTTGGTCAGTGGCTGGCTCAGAAACAGACGCAGGTGTAGGTACACAGCTGAAGCTGTCTGCATGTCGTCATAACTGTGAAAGAGAGAGAGAGAGGATGGTTGGGCAAGACATATTAATGCTGTTTGTGTAGACCATGTACGTCTGTGTACACCACGTATATTTCACGATTATGTTGTGCTAACTGCACAACTTCTTGTTTTAGTCTTCCTCCAGTGTTCAGGTTCCTTGATTCCGCTAGAGCTGCAGGTGTATTGTTAGGACAAAGTCTACAGTAATTTCCAGGTCTAGACAGCAGCCCCACAGCTTGGCCCAGCTCAATGTGTACATCTCACACTATAAAGTATCAGTCATCTTATACACATTGTGTACATATTACATTAAAATTGACTTTGAAAATTGAGAGGCCATTGCTGCTGATCGCTCTGCCTGGCATAGTAAAATCTCTACTGGCATGGCTCATATTGAGCGGATAAGAATCAAGGAGGCTGAACGGAGATGAGCGACACGAAAGACGAGACGAGTTCCCTCCATCTGACGGACATACAATGTTTCTCTGCCATCAGCGTGACAGATATTTTCGGGCTCGGATTGGTTTGATCAGCCACCTCCGAACCTACTCCAGAATTGACAGATGACAATGTGGTCCTCTTCAGAAACGATGGACAAACAAGGGAATTACACTATAAAGTCCAAATCATCCTGTACACTATGTGTACAAGTCACAACTATAAAGAATTGACATTCTACATATTCTGATTCTCATGCCAGACATCATGTTTCCAATGTTCTGCCACAAGTCAACCATATTGCCTGTTTCCAGGAGGTTTGGGCAGATCATCAGGTGGTCTTGATCTTATGTTGCTACACAATCGCATGTCTCATCCTCCATGTATCCTTCATCATGATACACCAGTTTGGAGTCTATTTAATGACACCCATGTTGTGTAAGGCAAATTGTATCCAGGCGCTACTGAGCTGCATAGGCAAACTGATGGAACGTATGATAAACACCAGACTGATGTGGCATCTGGAAGAAAAATACATACTAATTCAACAGCAAGCAGGCTTTAGACAGCACAGATCTACTGAGGATCAGGTCATCCTCATAGCCCAGGAAATGCCTACCAGGAGCAAAAACACACAGTAGCGGTTTGCGTGGACCTAGAAAAGGCATTTGACAAAGTCTGGAAAGAGGGACTAAGAGTCAAGCTAAGAAGAAGTGAAGTGTGTGGGAAAATGTACCAATGGATCAGTCACTACCTCAAAAACAGAACAGCCAGATTTCAAATACAAGTGCAGATGAGTAAAAAGGTGACACTTGAGCAGGGAGTACCCCAAAGGGGAGTACTGTCACCCACACTCTTCCTGGTGTATATAAATAACATAACAGAGAATATACCAAGAAGAGTCCATAGCTCAATGTTTGCAGATGATCTGGCTATGTGGACCTCTGAAAATAATCTCACCATAGCAAGTAATCGGATGCAGCAGGCCCTAACATCGCTGGAGGAGTGGGCGAACTCATGGCTGGTCAAAATAAACGAGGAAAAAACAACATGTACGATATTCTCGCTTTCAAACAAACCCCAAAACACCAAAATAAGTCTAAACGGCAAATACCTGCAGCCAAACGACAACCCAAAATACCTGGGAGTCACATTTGATCGGCGCATGACATGGAAAAGTCAGATCAAGAGAAACCGAGTGAGAGCCAGAGAAAGAATGGCAATCATGAAGAAACTTGCTGGCACAAGTTGGGGAGCAGACGAAAGTATACTAAAGAAACTGTACACTGGAAGAGTGAGACCAGTTCTCGAGTATGGCATTGCGGCATGGACAACTGCAGCAAAGGCGAACTTCGATAAAATTAGCAAACTCCAAAACCAAGCCATGAGAGTTATAACAGGAGGCATGAAGTCAACGCCAATTGTAGAACTTGAAAAGATTACAAAACTGCAATCCATGACCGACAGAAGAGACTGCAGAGCCCAGCAGCAAGCAGAGAAACTCAGAAGACTGACTGACCATCAAATGCACCAGAGACTAAACAATTTTGGAAATGGGAAACTAAAGCGGAGAAACTTTGCAGAAATAGCCAAAGCAAAGATGCACGAAGACCCTATGAATGCACTAACAACACCAAAGCCCATCCCTACTGTACGAAAACCTACCTGGAGGCAGCATATATTTCCAGAGGTGGTTGAAAATATACCAGGTATTAGAAACAAAAACTGCCAGACTGAAAAAGAAAGAAAAGATACATCCCTGAGGTACACAACGGAAAACTACCCAAGCATGGAATGGACCCATGCATACACTGACGGCTGTGTAACAAGCACAACACAGAACGGAGGGGCAGGAGCATTCCTGAGCCTACCAAATGGCAGGAAAATAACACTGTCATTGGCAACTGGAAAATACATAAGCAATTTCAGAGCGGAGGCAGAGGCAGTGAGGGCGGCAGTGGAAGAAATGGTGACAGGTAAAAGGAATGAAAGCCATATAATCCTGCTTACAGATGCCCTGGCTGTAGTCACAGCACTAAAAAGCCAGAAAAATACTGAACTTAATGATTTAAGAGCAGTACTCTGTCAACTATGCCAACAGTCCGCACCAAAAAGGGTAGTGGTACAGTGGGTTCCATCCCACTGCAACATCCAAGGCAATCAGACGCAAAAGAAGGTGCAAGACTACCACAACCAGATACCAGTGTGACCTACGAAGAGTCAAAAAGGCTTATTAGAGCTAGATACATGACCAAATAGGAAACAGAACATACTGGCTACACAAAAAACGATGCCTATAACCAGTTGAACAGAAGAGAGCAGGTCGTGGACTTCAGACTTCACACTGGCCACAATAGACTGAGGTACCACCTATTCAACAAATTGAAGATAGGTGGCACCGACAAATGCATGTGTGGTACCGGGAAAATGACCGCTGAACATTTGCTGCAAAACTGCCCGACATACGAGGATCAGAGAGAGCAGATGTAGCCATCACCAGTGGCAACACTAGACAAGCTCTACGGCAGTGTCGACAGCCTCAGGATGACCGCTGCTTTTTTCGAAAAAATAAAGGTCGACGTCTGACAGCGTAAGAAGAAGAAGAAGTATTCAGTCGCAGGTTTCTCCCTCAGCTCGATCCAGGTGAATTGAGTCAGCTCATTCCATTTTTTGATGAGCCATTTTGTGGAACTAGTCTGTAGGGGCTGTGTTGACTGAAAGAAACTTCACCGAGATTTCAATCTTCTACACTGCACCTGGTATCCAAATATAGGGTACCTTAGGTCATATACCTGTTTCTCTCCTTCGATTTCTGAAGCAACTCTTCTTCGTGTCTCTATGCTGATTAGGGGCTATATTTGTGATCTAACTTTACACTCAGGTAGTTCGGAGTTGTACAGTGTTCCAGTTCATGTCCTTGCCATTTGATTTGTAATTTTCTTTTTGCCTCGATGATTCGGAGGTGGAAAGCACATACTTGCGTTTTGCTGGGAATTGGTTTGAGGTGATTTTTGTGGTAATATTGGGCTAGGGCATCAAGGGTGATTGTCAGCGTGTGTTCAAGCTCTTCAAAACCATTTCCTTGGGCACTGACTGCTGTGTCATTGGCATGCATGAATTTCATCACCTTTGTGTCTAAGGTTGATTGGTGGTATAAATGTTATATGGATGCTAAAACACTTCCTTGTGCCAGGTTGTTTATTCGCTTTAATGTTCACAAAATTCATTCCAGAAACACAAAATAAAAATAAAAAGCAACACTCACTGCTTTGTGCCAGAATGGATGAGAGACGGCCAAATCCAATGAAGCCAGTTGGAATTACTACCTGCCAGCATTGTGTCGCCACTGCCTTGGGTTTCAAGCTTGCGGTCATAACCTCTCTTGAACACACTGACAGGAAAGATTTTCAGCAATCAATGCACTGAGTCTTGTTGTTTAGCAGCATTCAATTTTCATATGATCATAATAACAGAGCAGAGCTAAACAGGGACTGTATAGACTAGTGGTCAACAGCTAAACAGGGGCTGTATAGACTAGTGGTCAACAGCTAAACAGGGGCTGTATAGACTAGTGATCAACAGCTAAACAGGGGCTGTATAGACTAGTGATCAACAGCTAAACAGGGGCTGTATAGACTAGTGGTCAACAGCTAAACAGGGGCTGTATAGACTAGTGATCAACAGCTAAACAGGGGCTGTATAGACTAGTGATCAACAGCTAAACAGGGGCTGTATAGACTAGTGATCAACAGCTAAACAGGGGCTGTATAGACTAGTGGTCAACAGCTAAACAGGGGCTGTATAGACTAGTGATCAACAGCTAAACAGGGGCTGTATAGACTAGTGATCAACAGCTAAACAGGGGCTGTATAGACTAGTGATCAACAGCTAAACAGGGGCTGTATAGACTAGTGATCAACAGCTAAACAGGGGCTGTATAGACTAGTGGTCAACAGCTAAACAGGGGCTGTATAGACTAGTGATCGACAGCTAAACAGGGGCTGTATAGACGTTATGAGGAAAGACTCAGAAAAACAGGCCTACAGTGTCTAGAAGAGAGAAGAATTCGTGGTGACTTAATACAGGTTTATAAGATGATCAGAGGGATGGATAAATTAGATTATAAAATGTTTTTTTTAAAATACAGCCACCCACAATAACAAGAGGGCATAGCTACAAATTAACTAAAGAAAGGTCCAGATTAAATATTAGGAAATATATTTTTAGTCAGAGAGGGGCGAATGCTTGGAATGCATTGCCACAGGAGGTAGTGGAGGCAGGGACAGTTAATGCATTTAAGAATAAATTGGATGCGCATAGGTGATGTAAATGAAACTGGTTGTATACAGACTCTGCAGAGTCTTCTAAACCAGTATAAGACGTAAAGTTAAGTTAGTGGTCGACAGCTAAACAGGCGCTGTATAGACTAGTGGTCTACATCAGGCCTGCACAGCCCATAGCAACAGACAGGCCGCATATAATGTGCTCAAACTATCTATGCAACATATGGTCATGGACTGCATGCAACTCGCTCTAACTGCCAGCACAACATATGGCTCCCAGGCCGCATGCGACTCGCTCGGATGGTCAGGCAGGATCTGCAAGCTTTGTTACTATTGAATAATATGGTCAGGCAGGATCTGCAAGCTTTGTTACTATTGAGTAATATGGTCAGGCAGGATCTGCAAGCTTTGTTACTATTGAGCAATATGGTCAGGCAGGATCTGCAAGCTTTGATTGAGTAAAGGATGGTCAGGCAGGATCTGCAAGCTTTGTTACTATTGAGTAAGATGGTCAGGCAGGATCTGCAAGCTTTGATTGAGTAAAGGATGGTTAGGCAGGATCTGCAAGCTTTGATTGAGTAAAGGATGGTCAGGCAGGATCTGCAAGCTTTGATTGAGTAAAGGATGGTCAGGCAGGATCTGCAAGCTTTGTTAATTATTGAGTAAAGGATGGTCAGGCAGGATCTGCAAGCTTTGTTATGTATTGCAGCCTATAATGTACAGTGAAAGATAACATACCGGTAGAGCAGCTCTATTGGTGATGTGATGACAGCCAGGGTCGCCAAGAGGTTTGAACACTGGTTGTGAATGCTGTAGTGAGGTAGCTGGTTGTGGCCTGGTTCTAGGTACTGTGAAATGGTGGAGGAAGCCTTGATCAGGTGCTCGGCTGTACACAATAGAATGGCTGTGATATCATATCTGAAATATCAAACAGCGCTGTTACATATAAAATAAAGCTTTGATAATATCTTAAATATCATGCATTTTTATCTAATTGATTCTCTTTATGCCCTGTGGCACATGAGGCTTCCACAAAGACTCTCCATGTCTTTCTGTCTTGGGCAACCTTTCATGTAGTGCCCCATGTCAGACCATGTCTTTCAGTCTTGGGCAACCTTTCATGCAGTGCCCCATGTCAGATCATGCTTTTCAGTCTTGGGCAACCTTTCATGCAGTGCCCCATGTCAGACCATGCCTTTCAGTCTTGGGCAACCTTTCATGCAGTGCCCCATGTCAGACCATGCCTTTCAGTCTTGGGCAACCTTTCATGCAGTGCCCCATGTCAGACCATGCCTTTCTGTCTTGGGCAACCTTTCATGCAGTGCCCCATGTCAGCACAGCTAATCCTCCAATGTGCGTCTCCAAGTAGTTCTTGGTCTACCTTTCTACCTTTAACCTCCGGTGTCCACGTCAGGGTTGCTTTTGTGAGCATGTCCGGACTCATTCTCATGACGTGTCCCAGCCATCTCCATCTTCTCTCTCTTATAATGCTGTCCATATCTTCTAGGTTGGTGTCCTGTAAGAGTTTGTCATTTGATATTCTAGCTGACCAAAACACTCTAATAAGTCTGTGAAGGCATGTATGGTGAAAGGTTTTCAATCTCTGGGTATCCCTCTTTTTCATCTCCAACATTACGAACCATATAGAAGTACAGGTAAGACACTACCATCATATAGCCTGAGTTTAGTTTTGCTACTATATATAACGGATTCCAAAATTGGTTTCACCAAGGCAAAGGCAGCCCTGGCCTTATTTGAGCGGGATTTTATGTTCTCTTGTGTAACTTTGTAACATCTGAAATACAGCTGTTATGTCATGAGAAATACCTTGTGTAACATCTGAAATACAGCTGTTATGTCATGAGAAATACCTCGTGTAACATCTGAAATACAGCTGTTATGTCATGAGAAATACCTTGTGTAACATCTGAAATACAGCTGTTATGTCATGAGAAATACCTTGTGTAACATCTGAAATACAGCTGTTATGTCATGAGAAATACCTTGTGTAACATCTGAAATACAGCTGTTATGTCATGAGAAATACCTTGTGTAACATCTGAAATACAGCTGTTATGTCATGAGAAATACCTTGTGTAACATCTGAAATACAGCTGTTATGTCATGAGAAATACCTTGTGTAACATCTGAAATACAGCTGTTATGTCATGAGAAATACCTTGTGTAACATCTGAAATAACATCAAACAACATCCCAAAGTGCTGTACACAAAGACCTCTCTAGATGGGAAAACTAGGGGCCAAATAGATTATATCTAAATACAATGGAGATGAAAGTCAAACATCACCTCAACCAAGATGCTCCCAAAAGCAGATTGCAACTCTGATCCACAGTTACTAGTAGCGAAATACAAAACAAGACTGAAGAAAATCATGAGAGGGAATAGACCTGAGCGCTTTAATATCAATGCAATACCACTCGAATACAGCTTTGAAGTAAAAAAAACAAATTTGAAGTATTGATGACAGCACACGAGAATATGACAGTCAATAAACTGGCAACACAGACGAGAGATGTCTTACTCGATACAGCACGGGATCTGATCCCTAAGAAAAAAGACTAGAAAAGAAAGTAGAATACGAAATCCATGAATCGCAGGCCGGATTCAAACAAGGCAGAGTCACGAGCGATTGCATCTTCAATTTGAGAAGCATCTTTGAAAAATGCAGAGAATGCAATGCTGAACTATTTACCTACTTCATCGATTACACCAAAACTTTGAACCGTACAACATCAGCAGCTGTGACCATCTTATAGAAACACTTTACAGTGGACAACAAGCTGCCGTCAAAATTAACGAAGGCACCTCGGATTGGTTTGAAATTCACAAAGGTGTTAGACAAGATTGCATCCTCTCCCCCTACTTATTCAACATATAAGCGGGGAATATCATGCGAAAGATAGATGAAAACTAAAACTATGTGAATTTCGGCCCATTCTCAATTGGAGGAAAGGAGATTCCAGAACTAAGATATGCAGATGACACAGTTACTATCTCAAACAGCGGCTAATGACCTGGTACAATTGCTTACGTCCATTCAGACGAACAGTGAAAATCAGAACCTTTTCCTGAATATAGAAATAAACAAAGATAATGTCCATTGGCACACAGACCCCAACCCAAGACTATTGGTTATGAAGAAATTGAACCCATGGATTACTTTGAATACCTTGGCTCTTTGATAACAAACTATGGAGACTGTACAAGGGAAATAAGGAGACGATTGTCCCTAACTATGCAGAAATTGAATAGTATGCAAATTGTGTGGCACAATACTAACAAAGAATTAAAATTGAAGATTCTAAGAACATGCGTATTTCCAGTGGCAATGTATGGATGTGAAACATGGATCATCACACAAATGTTAAGAACTAGAATCGGGGCTTTTGAGACAAAATACTACAGAAAAATCCTCAAAATACCTTGATCTTGATGACCTGTTACTGCAAGTCCCAACTTCTACTCCAACGGATGCTGTCTTGGGCCACGGCAGACCAGTGTGTGGTAAGTGCTCCTCTAGAGGCATCACGGATGTTGCAGCGTACAGCAAGGGAGTCAAACCAACGCATTGTAGATTTCCCACGCGGTATCTTCTTAATTCTTACTTTCTGACTCTATATTGTAAGCTGTCCATGTACCTGAACTGTCTGACTCTATATTGTAAGCTGGCCATGTACCTGAACTGTCTGACTCTATATTGTAAGCTGGCCATGTACCTGAACTTTCTGACTCTATATTGTAAGCTGACCATGTACCTAAACTGTTTGACTCTATATTGTAAGCTGGCCATGTACCTGAACTGTCTGACTCTACGGAAGCTCGGCTTTATTCTTGAGTATCTCTGCATCAGCAACAGCAGTGAGTCTTGCAGTATATAACCAAATAGACTCTGGGCTCGTTTAGGAGACAGGATTGTCCACATGTCACTGCAAACACCTCGCAGGTGAAAGTTCCACATCTGAATGGAGAATGAGCATCTCTCGTCCTGGACTCAGCAAATGTTTGGAGAAGAGACACATCAGATATTTATTATTTTATGAGAAAGTGATCTGTGGTATATCTGTCATCAATACATGATATATTGATCTGTGGTATATCTGTTATCAAGTAATGAGAAATTGATTTGATGTATATCTACCATCAATAAATGAGAAAGTGATCTGTGGTATATCTGTCATCAATAAATGAGAAAGTGATAAATCTGTGGTATATCTGTCATCAATAAATGAGAAAGTGATAAATCTGTGGTATATTTGTTATCAATAAATGAGAAAGTGATCTAAGGTATATTTGTCATCAATAAATAAGAAAGTGATAAATCTGTGGTATATTTGTTATCAAGTAATGAGAAAGTGATTTGATGTATATCTACCATCAATAAATGAGAAAGTGATCTGTGGTATATCTGTCATCAATAAATGAGAAAGTGATAAATGTGTGGTATATCTATCATCAATAAATGAGAAAGTGATAAATCTGTGGTATATCTGTCATCAATAAATGAGAAAGTGATAAATCTGTGGTATATTTGTCATCAATAAATGAGAAAGTGATCTAAGGTATATTTGTCATCAATAAATGAGAAAGTGATAAATCTGTGGTATATTTGTCATCAATAAATGAGATAGTGATATGTGGTATATCTGTAATCAATTAATGAGAAGATAGTGATATGTGGTATATCTGTAATCAATAAATGAGAAGATAGTGATATGTGGTATATCTGTAATCAATTAATGAGAAGATAGTGATATGTGGTATATCTGTAATCAATAAATGAGAAAGTGATTCATCTGTGGAATTTCTATCATAAATAAATGAGATAGTGACCCCTAGCTGGCTGCTTGCATCAGGGTCAGTGATTTATAATTGATCAATATAATTGATAAATTTTGTCTCCAAAAGTGACCTGGAAACAGACTGGAACAATGAGGCCTGGTTAAGAGATTAAGAATCCAATAGGGACGCCAAATCTGGTCCTCAAAATGCCTTGCTGCAATCGGATGTGCCGGGCTGAATGTCACAGATATAATAGTTCAGTTGTATACTACAACACAACGTCACAGACGTCCTTTTCAGAACGTACGCCAAATAAGAGGAAGAAGATTTATTCATTTGGAAACAGCACAAGAAGATGTGACTACAGCTGTTACCTCATAGAAGTCCTTGGTGTCAGACCAGTTGCCACTGTCAGCATCGCTCAGCACTGCCGTGGAAATGAACTGGTTGTGCAGCTGAAGGACATGCTTGCCTAGTCCATCAACAAGCTCTGCGTACTGCTTCAGGAGGCTGGACATGAACTTCTTCCTGAGAAGAACAACCAAGCAGAGACAACTGTTTATATCAGAAATGTGTATCAGGATCTTGTCTGCAGGAGTTATGCCTGCACATTATTCAACAATTTGTTCCCAAATACAAAAATGTCACATTCATCACTGGAATATAAATACTTACAGAAGTAACTTTGAGTCAATTTTACATCGGCACAAATATAAAATAAAACAACAAACTACATTGTGACTGATAGATCTTCACCAGGGACAGAGGACACAAGTAGAAATAACTAACACATCCCTCTGACTTAATTAATTAATTTTTTTTTTGCGTTCGCCTTATTTCTCTAATCCCCAAGGCAGTGTGCGTTTTTATTTTGCGCCTGTCGGCCCAGTGCATCCGACTTCAGCATGCATTTTATGTAAGGGTCTGCTTCCTCCTGCATTTTCTAAGGGTTTGCTTCCCCGGGGTAACGGCCAGGGCTGTGATGGGGATCGAACCCAGCACCTTCTGGTTGTGAGCCGTGTCACTTAACCACTAGGCCACGCCGTCCCCTCCGACTTAATTTAAACAGCAGATTTGGAGGACATGCACTCTCCGCACGTAAGCCCACCTTGATGTGGTTAGAGAGCTTGTGTGCCCCAGTGACCTCAGGAGCTATGCTGGTGGGAGTTTTACTCCTGGTAGGCTCACCCAAGCCGGACAGGTCCTGAGAGAGGGGTCAGGCCAAGGGGCTGAGGGGTAGATGGAACCCTTTAGGTGTGGATGCAGAACCCACCGGCAAGTGGTACATCCTATGGTCCGCACCAATCCTTAAATGCTTTTCTTGTCTCATTCTTTGCTTTGTTCTCCATGTGAGGGATGCACTAAACCACCGCTGCCTTGTGGTAGTTCCAGGAAGAACAAAGGCTAAGACAATAAGGCCTGAATAGAAAATGTGGGCAGGCAGAGCACATAAGCCTGGTAAGGCAATCTGTCTATGGAAGGAGGCAATCTTTCTATGGGAGGAGGCAATCTGTCTATGGAAGGAGGCAATCTATCTATGGAAGGAGGCAATCTGTCTATGGGAGGAGGCAATCTGTCTATGGGAGGAGGCAATCTGTCTATGGGAAGAGCCAATCTGTCTATGGGAGGAGGCAATCTTTCTATGGGAGGAGGCAATCTGTCTATGGAAGGAGGCAATCTATCTATGGAAGGAGGCAATCTGTCTATGGGAGGAGGCAATCTGTCTATGGGAGGAGGCAATCTGTCTATGGGAAGAGCCAATCTGTCTATGGGAGGAGGCAATCTGTCTATGGGAGGAGGCAATCTGTCTACGCGAGGAGGCAATCTGTCTATGGAAGGAGGTAATCTGTCTATGGAAGGAGGCAATCTGTCTACGGAAGGAGGCAATCTGTCTATGGAAGGGAGGCAATCTGTCTATGGAAGGAGGCATCCAGAGTGAAAACCTCAATCATCGAAGTCGGAAGATGTAGGCCCAAGTGACACAGGATTAGAAAATGGACATCTACGCAAAACAACGTATTCTATGCAACAAACACTAGACTGTTATGGTGTTGTCCGTATGGGACGTGGCCAGGTAGGAACGATGCCGGGCCCCGCACCTCGAACGGGTCGACCAAATGCTACTGGAACCACAAAGTCTGATACTTCCGGGAAGTCCAGGAAAGATCGGAGTAATGCTACTGGACGAAGACTTAAAATTATGCAGTGGAATACCGAGGGGGTAAGGCCTAAGAAACTGGAATTAGAAAAGTTCCTGAAAGAGCAAGAAATCGATGTGTGTTGTATACAGGAGACATACCTCACCAGCGATCACAGATTCTCCATAAGAGGATATGAGATCTTTCGACTGGACAGAGAAGACCAACCAAAAAATCCTCAAACATGTCTACACTGGTACAATCAGACCAATCATGGAATATGCCTCTAGCACTTGGTCAACAGCGGACAAAAAAAAAATACAGGAAAAATATGGGTCTCATAATTACCCTTGAGGCATTGGAAAGCACTCCAATTACAGAGCTGGAAAAAGATAGCAAATATTGAGCCCCTTGAATTAGAAGAAAATATAAATCGCTTACTCAGTTTGAAAAAACTAAAGAGGTTACCTGATCATCCTCTGCACCAGCAGTTTCAAGAGAGAACAAAAAACAGACTATTAAGGAAAAGCCACAACCATCTGGCCAGAGAAATCTACAGAAAACACGCAGACATCCTTGAAGCTGAAATCAAAAAGTGCAAAGCACTTATTCCAGAACCCTGGACACGGAGCCAGGACTGGTCCAGAATAATCTTGGCGGTTCCAGGGTTAACAAAAAAAATGAGCAGTCGGCAACAGAGCAAAAAATCCACGTTCTACAGGAGCTCAAGAGACAGTACGCTAGCAACTCTTGGACACACGTGTACACAGATGGATCTGTCTCGGTGAGCGATAAAAGGGTAGGCAGTGGAATCTACATCGAACACTCCAATGGCGACATAGAAAATCACTCCATACCAGTAGGAGAAACCTGTACCAATTTCATAACTGAAGCAAGAGCTGTTCATGCAGCAACTCAGATTCTTATCAGCCAAAACATAAATACAAGGAAAACGGCTATTCTAACAGACTCCAGGAGTGTACTCCAAGCCACAAATAAGATAAGACTCTCACATGAAATAAAACATAAGATTGCTGTCTCAAAAAACAGATTTAGTCCTACAATGGATTCCGGCCCACTGTGGGATCCCTGGAAACGAGAAAGCAGATGAGCTTGCAAAAGCTGGAAGTGGCAGCAAGGAGATTCCCCATTCACAGAGCTATAAAGAAACAAAGACACTCATCAAACAATCCATGAGGACAGAATGGAGAGAACAGCACAAAGAATACAAGCCAGAAAATGACAGCATAGACAAACTTGGCAGAGAAGGGCAGACAAAGATCTTCAGACTGAGAATGGGACATTGTAGACTCAAGGCCCACCTCCACAGAATGGGTCTCAGAGACATTGCCTAGTGCGATTGTGGAGCACCCAAGCAAACACCAGAACATATTCTGCAAGAATGCCTTACCTATGCAGACCAAAGAGAGGCAGTCTGGCCTGGGGAAGCGACCATGCTCAAAAAGTTCTGGGGGACCGGCGAAGACCTGAAGCATAGTCTCCTTCGTGAACCTCACTGGACTTGAAGCATAGCATCAGTTGATCGTGAACCTCACCGGACTAGAAGCACAGCATCAGTTGATCATGAACCTCACCGGACTAGAAGCACAGCATCAGTTGATCGTGAACCTCACCGGACTAGAAGCACAGCATCAGTTGATCGTGAACCTCACCGGACTAGAAGCCCAGCATCAGTTGATCGTGAACCTCACCGGACTAGAAGCATAGCATCAGTTGATTGTGAACCTCACCAGACTAGAAGCATAGCATCAGTTGATCGTGAACCTCACCGGACTAGAAGCATAGCATCAGTTGATCGTGAACCTCACCGGACTAGAAGCATAGCATCAGTTGATCGTGAACCTCACCGGACTAGAAGCATAGCATCAGTTGATCGATTAAGAAGAAGGGGGACATGCAGCCATAGCTGTAACTGAAAAGGAAGATTTGAGGGGACATGTAGCCATAGCTGTAACTGAGAAGGAAGGTTTGGGGGACATGCAGTCATAGCTGTAACTGAGAAGGAAGGTTTGGGGGACATGCAGTCATAGCTGTAACTGAGAAGGAAGATTTGAGGCGACATGCAGTCATAGCTGTAACTGAGAAGGAAGATTTTCATCAGCACTTACCCATTATCTTCTGTGGACAAAGCAGTTTCCACATGTTGTAAGTAGTTTCTGATGTGCATGGCATTTGAGATGATAATCAGGAGCTGCTTCAAGCTGGCCTTGTGAGGGATGTCCTTGCTTAACTAGGGTAGAACAAACATCATCAATTAAGTCCAGGACCTATCCTTATAGGGGCACATAGCTTCATTAACTTGAGTAGAACAAACATCAAAGTCTTGGACCTATCCTTATAGTGATAATAGCTTCATTAACTTGAGTAGAACAAACATCAAGATGCTGAGCAGCGCATGACCTGCAGTGGTCAGCGACCCATAGCTGACTGCTAGCGTCAGGGCCAGCGAACCATAGCTGCCAAGACCCTTCTACACCTCCACGCGGTGATTCTGGATAACAGGCTGCAGTAGGGCAGACTGGCTAAGGAGAAGAGATCAAAGAGGGAATGCTAACCCGGTACTCAAAAAATGCTTGCTGAAGTCAGATGTGTTGGACCAAAAGGTGCAAATATCGCAGCCAAGCTGTAAACTACGACACAACGCATTCCATTCTCTGGACTACATTCTGCTACTTAAGCCCTTTAAGGGTTTGGTAGCGGGAGATTGAGAACGAACAAAGAAGAAGAAGAAGAAGGACCTATCCTTATAGTGATAATAGCTTCATTAACTTGAGTAGAACAAACATCAAAGTCTTGGACCTATCCTTATAGTGACAATAGCTTCATTAACTTCAGTGGAACAAACATCAAAGTCTTGGACCTATCCTTATAGTGACAATAGCTTCATTAACTTGAGTAGAACAAACATCATTAGTGAAGTCTTGGACCTATCCTTATAGTGATAATAGCTTAATTAAATTGTTATTTAAATGAATTAGACTTAGTTTTTTCAAAATACAGCCGAACAAGAGGGCACAGCCACAAATTAATTAAAGAAAGGTACAGATTAGATACCAGAAAATTAATATTTTTAGTCAGAGAGTGGTGAATGCTTGGAATGCATTGCCACAGGAAATAGTGGAAGTGGGGTGGGTCAATTAATGCATTCAAAATTAGATGTGCATAGGTATTTTTAGATCAAGTGAATGTAAAAGAAACTGGTTGTATACAGACTATGCAGAATCTTACAAACCAGAATAAAGATGTAAAGTGAAGTTAAGATGCTGAGAGAGTGAGGACCTCTGAATTTGCAGGTGTGTGTTCACTTAAGTAATCCAGAGAGTAGAACATGAATTGAAGGACAACTTTTAACAGTAGAAACTATACACATGCATGTTAATGTGCTTATGGGATTACATGGAGAATAATGGATACATTAGGGACACTATAACCTCACAATCTAAACATTTGATATGTACACATCCAAATGATGACAAATTCATTTCTATTAATTTATAATTTTTTCTCCATTCTTTTTTATAGAACTTATTTTCAGTGTCAAACACTGACCCTATACGTATTTTTTTTTAAATATCAATGAGGCAGGACCTCTTGACTTTAGTATTATTCTCTTGTCTACCAATGAAGTGGGACCTCTTGACTTTAGTATTACTCTCTTGACTACCAATGGGGATTAAGATGCTGAGCAGCACATGAGCTGCAGTGGTTAGCGACCCATAGCTGCCTGCTAGCGTCAGGGCCAACGAACCATAGCTGCCAAGACCCTTCTACACCTCCACGCGGTGATCCTGGATAACAGGCTGCAGCAGGGCAGACTAGCTAAGGAGAAGGGATCGAAGAGGGAATGCTAACCCGGTACTCAAAAAATGCTTGCTGAAGTCGGATGTGTTGGACCGAAAGGTGCAAATATCGCAGCCAAGCTGTAAACTACGACACAACGCATTCCGTTCTCTGGACTACATTCTGCTACTTAAGTCCTTTCAGGGTTTGGTAGCGTGAGATTGAGAACGAACGAAGAAGAAGAAGACTACCAATGAGGCAGGACCTCTTGACTTTAGTATTATTCTCTTGACTACCAATGAAGTGGGACCTCTTGACTTTAGTATTACTCTCTTGACTATCAATGGGGTGTCTTCACTTGATTTTTACCATGACTTTTCAAACATCAACAGACAAATCACAGATGTGGTGACCTAATGGCCTCCCAGGTTATAGAGGAAGGTGAAGATAAAGAAAATGACAAAGAAGACAGGCTTTACTGTGGTGTACCTGTGAGTTGTGACCTAATGACCTCCCAGGTTATATAGGAGGGGGAAGGTGAAGAAAAAGACAGACTTTACTGTGGTGTACCTGTGAGTGGTCAAACTTGTTTTCTCATGCTGCCCTAGGGCTGGTCAAGTTTGAGATCCCTTCCCGAGAAGATAGACAATAAATCAGTCAAAGCTATCTTGAACAAAATTAATCCTTTACACTCTTTTGGACCGAAAGGTGCAAATTTCGCAGTCAAGCTGCAAACTATGACACAACGCATTCCGTTCTCTGGACTACATTCTGCTACTTAAGCCCTTTCAGGATTTGGTAGTGGGAGATTGAGAACAAAGCCAGCCAAGCCAAGCCAATCCTATACAACCAATAAATAAACTATGAGTACGTACAGTGACACAGTGAAGGTGAAAGTTTTTGACAGCTAATCCCAGAGAGTCAATAAATGCTGTCCGGACAGGAATCAGACAGCCTTCCATGCCAGCCCTGGCCAAGGGAAGTAACTCATCAACAACTTGGATAAAATCTTTAGTATCCTAGAACAGAAAAAATACGGAAACTGATTTAGGTATGTTGTCAACAAATTCAATGTGATTTATATATGCTGTCAACAAATTCAATGTGATTTAGGTATGCTGACAACAAATTCAATGTGATTGTAGGTTACAGTTCACACAATTGATGACTACAATTATTTGACCACAACAATCAACTGATAAAACTCTTATCAACAGCCTCCATAGGTTCACTGATTTGGGGCCTTTTGTATCATAACTGTTATAAAACTCAACGGTACAGCTCACATTTACAGCTGAGATAACTTGACATATGTTCACTATGGCAGTGATTTCAAAACTGTTGTCAACGACAAAGCACATCACTACAGATTACTCTGTATCATCATTTATTTTTAAAAGGGAGCGTTGTGACCTCCTACCCCATAAAAACATAAAAAATTTACACAATTTCCCCTGCAGCTACACAATTTTTCTGCACCTCACGTTTTTCTACGGATTTTGACTTTAAGAGCCCATAACATTTTTATTTGATGGTCTATAGATTAGATTGTTTGTGTGTTTATTGATGATAAAATAATGACAAAGCACTTGTCCCATATACCTACCTTCGATTGCCAGAAGCATTTTTTTTTATGTCTCGTCAGCATGGCTGTGGCACTGTGGAGGAAAAATATGTTTCTTCTTGTTCTGCGGTCATCCTGTAAAGGACGTTGCGTTGTAGCTTACAGCAAGGTTGCGATATCTTCATCTTTCAGCCCGACTCGTCCAATTTCAGCTGCCTTTTTTTAGTACCAGGTGTGCCTTCCCACTGCGATCCATATTCCTTGGTCAGACTACACTACTGCAGCCTGTTTCCAGGGCTGCCACGTGAAGGGGGAATTGGGTCTTTGTCAGCTATAATTTGCCAACCCTGATGCAAGCAGCCAGCTAAGAGTCGCTGGCTGCTGTCAGTTTATTCACTGCTGCATTTTGGCCCAAGAGATATATTTGACATTAGTAACACACTATTTGACAATCCCCTGTGATGCATCGTTTGAGAACAACCATTATAAAAACAGCAAACATCTTTTCCTAATTAAAATTATGGAGACTACAACTGACCTTTGACACCAGTGGTGGGTGGTCAAAGCCATCATTCCAATGAACAAACTCAACAGCGGTCGTTTCCAATGCATGGCCCTTGGCCCAAAGTGCAGTTTCATGTGACAGGGTAGTGGACATTGTCATGTCCAGCTTGGTTTCAATGGCAGTGGCCAGTCCAGCAGAAATCTTCTTGAATATCAACCTCCAGTCCCACTTGACCTTGTCCTCAGATCGGTTTCTCTCAATAACTTAAAAACCACAAAACAGGAAATGATCAATAAGTTGCTAGCAAAGAATCTGGAGGAGAGACATTTTGCCATATGCCACAACACTGTTGACCATTTTTTCTACATTATTCCATTTTACTTTTTCACTTTGCTCCCTATGAAGCATAGTTCCACTAGTGTAGGTGGAAAAATTATTCATGTCATGGAATGATATGAGATTTCAAAAGGAAATTTACGGAACAATCTCAGAAACAACAAAGTCTGCCAAATGCTCAGATGAGGTCTGAAAATACACTGTGACAACAGTAAAGACTGAAGGTAGAAAATAAGTTGAGGCAGCCAAACAACGAGGATCTGTATTGACAGGAAAAAAGACACTGGTATGTTTACAAGACAGAAAGTTGTTTTGTAGACTCTGGGTATGACACATGTAGATGATATTTCAAAACAAACCAAATGTTTATGAAGATGAAGCTACAAATCAAATGACACAAGTAAAGTGGTTGTCACTATAAAAAAGTGATTGAAACAGCAAAATGGTTGTCACTGTAAATAAACTACAAAAGTGGTTGTCTCTATAAAACAAAAAGTGGATTACACAATTAAAAAACTATTGAAGCCTCTATAAAAATATCTTCAAAAGAAGTTGTCTCTATAAAAAAAACTAGTGGATTTCACAATAAAAAAACTACAAAAGTGGTTGTGTGTTTAAAAAAAAACTACAAAAGTGGTTGTCTCTATATAAAAAAAATACAAAAGAAGTTCTTAGTCGACCTGTACTTTTACAGGGGCAGCTCTGGTATGAGCTGGATGTAGCCGGGAGAAGGGTTTCCTGCTTAGCAGGCTAGGCTCAAGCAGCTCAATACTCCGCAGCGTTGGGACAAGCACTTACAGAGGGTGGTTAACCAATGTGCGAGTCCATCTTCATAGACCTCAAACTAGAGCAAAGTTGACCCGCAGCTTGTTAGGCGCCATCTATGCTGCTCTAATCAAACCACCCAACCATCGCCGGTGTTATGCCATGTCACACAGTTAGTCACCTCTAACGACATGCTCTCTGTGAGGCAGTGGTGCTACTCTTGTCCTTGTTACAATTTAAAGACCACGGCAGACCACTCTGGCTACAAAAGAAATTGTCTGTGGTTGTGTAAAATCATATGGCCACCAGAACGTCGTTCTGAGTGTCCATCTGTTATCTGGCATGCACAACGTGGCCAGCCCAGTAGTATTGGCGAGACAACGCAGCCTACACGACGTCTCGGAATTGAGTGCGTTCTCTTATTTCAGTATTGTGAATATATATATATATATCTCTGATCGAAATCCCAAGGATGCGTCTTTCCATCGTTCGCTGGGTAACTCGTATTTTCTCGGCATCCGCATTCATACAAAAAATGCAGATAAATTTGATATTAATCCTTACAGCTTTCGGACAGAGTGATACAACTAGTACAGCTTACGAGTACTGTGGCTAGTGTCAGAGGCAACATACTGGCCAAGAGGCAACATACTGGCCAAGACTCAACCTCGTGTCCACACCACACATCTGGAGACAAGCTGCGATACTGTCACTCCCATAAAAGTGAGTCCTGCATTACAACTTACAAACATGCTGATGTAATCACCACGGTTTACAAATTGATGTAATCACCACGGTTTACAAATTGATGTAATCACCACGGTTTACAAATTGATGTAATCACCACGGTTTACAAATTGATGTAATCACCACGGTTTACAAATTGATGTAATCACCACGGTTTACAAATTGATGTAATCACCATGGTTTACAAATTGATGTAATCACCACGGTTTGCAAATTGATGTAATCACCATGGTTTACAAATTGATGTAATCACCACGGTTTACAAATTGATGTAATCACCACGGTTTACAAATTGACGTAATCACTACAGATTACAAACTGATGTAATCACTACAGCTTACCTTTAGGAGGTGGGCCAGCATCTGACTGATGAACTGTGGGTGAGTGTACGGTTGGGTTAGATGACTCACATTGGGTGTCACTGCTGCTGAAGCTGCTGCCCAAGTTAAGAGAGTGTCGTTTCTGTTCGGGGCTTGAACTTGGCTTCAGCACTCCTGAAATGGGTTTTATTCACCATCACAAAACATTGTGACACCATCACAAAACATTGTGACACCATCACAAAACATTGTGACACCATCACAAAACATTGTGACACCATCACAAAACATTGTGACACCATCACAAAACATTGTGACACCATCACAAAACATTGTGACACCATCACAAAACATTGTGACACCATCACAAAACATTGTGACACCATCACAAAACATTGTGACACCATCACAAAACATTGTGACACCATCACAAAACATTGTGACACCATCACAAAATTGATCTGGTTCACAAAACATGGTGTCACCATCACAAAACATTGTGACACCATCACAAAACATTGTGACACCATCACAAAACATTGTGACACCATCACAAAATTGATCTGGTTCACAAAACATGGTGTCACCATCACAAAACTGCCCATTGACATAACATTAAAAATGGACCAATCATGAGGCTGTATTAGGACACATGTTCAGGAAAGCTTGATACAGTGAGGGAAATGCTTACTTTTTTAAGACTTCGCACCTGTCCACGATACTCAACTTCTGTGGCACTCCCTTCATTACTTAATTACTCAATAACAGAGTCACAGACTACTCAGGATATTGTTGATGTTCTTTGATGCTCCTCCTTATCATACTGCTTACCTCTTTAGTTTCAGATCTACCTCAAAGACTTTTTCTTGAATGGCCTAACTTTAAGGATGTGCACATTTGTCTTAAGATGAATGGGGCACATCTCGCAGATATAAAAGGAAACAAACTAAGGAGGTCACAGACAAGGTAGAGGTGAACAGAGAAGTAATGAATGAAATCAGTCTGATAGTCTAAATATTTTGGTCATTTAAAAAAACATCATGCAGCTGAAAACCACTTTGAAAGGAAAGGCGGAGTAAGACTATACTCTACACTTTCCAGGACGGACACAAAGAATCCTGTTAGATTGCACAATCAAAGCAAAATTTAGAAGCCAGCAGGTGATTGCAGCTGTCCTTCGATGTAGAGATGGCAAAAGACATGATCTGATCTTAAGCTGAGAAAAAAAGTTGTAGTTGATCTATTCAGTCTTGTGAACCCTTAAAGACATAGGAAAACAACCAGTAAGTTGCTAATATTAAAAACACATATAACTCAGTAGACAAAATAATATAGTTACATAAGAGACGAAGAGCTGCAACTTGGTCTAGCTTCAATACCATAAAACCTATACTCCTGCAGCTGAAAAACACCATTGTAAGAGCGCATCTTTTCAATTCTGAAAGAAACTACGAGTTACCCAGAGAACGATGGAAAGACGCGTCCTTGGGATCTCGATCAAAGATCAAATCCACAATACAGAAATAAGAGAACGCACTCTATTTCGAGACATCGTGGAGGCTGCGTTGTCTCGCAAATACCACTGGACTGGCCACATTATGCACATGCCAGATAACAGATGGACACCCAGAACGATGTTCTGGTGGCCATTTGATTTTACTGGACCACGCGGCCGCCTACCCATACGATGGCGAGATGGTCTGCTGAGAGACGTGGCTCCAAAATGGTACGACATGGCGAAAGATCGGACTGCATACAGGACATTGTTGGCTATCTCGCATACGGCCAGACTGAAGTCGAGGATATTGTATTGTATAAGCAAGAGACACATATAAAAATTGAACACAACCATGGCAGGAGCCAGCATGGCACAGCATAAAGAGAACATCAGGTTCAGTAATGAGCTCTCTGGAGATTTGAATGCATTTCTAAACCATTCTAGACAACATTCTCCTACTGCAAGGCAGAGACATGCTAGAGTGTTTGACCATATTAACCCCTTCGAGCTTTTGGGCACTGTCCTCAAATACTGATAAACAGAAAATTCAGGTCTGCTATGACCAACGCAGACTTCAACAGAAACATGCATTTGCATTTTGTGATTAAGATTGTGGAATTTCATATGGCGCTACACGATGGTAGCAAGCACACGTACATAATAGATCTTTAACTGTAAGATTATTTCTGATAGGTACACGTTTGATCAAGTTTTTATACTTCAAAGTTGAGGTGGGTTCAAGACCAGACACATTTTTTTATTATTTGATCAGGCCAATGATCATGCATCTGGATTACCCATGGATATTCAACACACATAATACGAAAGTTATGTTTAACGGAATTGATGGATATATTTGTGAACCACACAACTTGACGTACAAAAATATTTGTCCCTCTCCAATGTCCACCTCCACATTAATGTCATTTAACACATACAATATGTCATCTTTATTATAAATAAGTCATGTCTGAGATAGTTTAATTATGTGTCTTACAATGTTAAGATCATAATTCTAGCTCATTTTATACAACATTAATTCATTTTATTTTGAATGAAACTTTGACATTCGGAACTCAAACACTTAGCCCGAATGGAAAGACACAAATTGCCCAAATTAGTATGGACTGGTAAATGTTAACAAAAAGGATTCACTCTTGTTGCTTTGGGCCACATATGCCTACAGACAGACTTATAGTGTGCATGCCTCAACAGCAGTTTCATAAATTATCTGTACTGTTGTTTGGCCTTCATCTTGTGTCTTGATACATACAGTACAACTGCCTCCCATTTACTTATAAATATCCTTTGTTCCTCATATTATTGATACTGTTGTGGGACATCTGTCTCATGTCTCTGGCACATACAGTTAAAGACCTGTCACATTAATGCTTATTGCACTTTACCAGAAAAATCAATTCACAAGTTCAGCAATGTGGTAAACTTCTTCTTCGTACGCAGTCAGACAGTAACCATTATTTTTCCGAAAAAAGCGGCGGTCATCCTGAGGCTGTCGCCACTGCCATAGAGCTTGTCTTGCAGTTCCACTGGTGATGGCCACATCTGCTCTCTCTGATCCTCGTATGTCGGGCAGTTCTGCAGCAGATGTTCAGCGGTCATTTTACTAGTACCGCACGGGCATTCGTCGGTACCACCTATCTTCACTTTGTTGAATAGGTGGTACCTCAGTCTATTGCGATTTACGTTGCACTGTTTTGTTAGGATTGCGGCCCCGTGCATCCGATTTCAACAGGCGTTTCTGTAGGGATGCCCTCCTTAGCCTTTGGCTGTCCCCAGCCTATCTGCAAGGCAGCAGTTGTTTTACCAGACTATCGAGTCTTCACTACTCGTGTCTATAGGGCAGCAATGTGGTAAACAATTCCAAATGTTTTATAATTGCACAAATTGTCCATTCATTATTACCTGTGGTTTACCAGAAAATCAAAACTGACAAGCTCAGCAATGTGGTAAACAATTCCAAATGTTTTATAATTGCACAAATTGTCCATTCATTATATCACCTGTGGTTTACCAGAAAATCAACACTGACAAGCTCAACAATGTGGTAAACAATTCCAAATGTTTTATAATTGCACAAATTGTCCATTCATTATATCACCTGTGGTTTACCAGAAAATCAACACTGACAAGCTCAACAATGTGGTAAACAATTCCAAATGTTTTATAATTGCACAAATTGTCCATTCATTATTACCTGTGGTTTACCAGAAAATCAAAACTGACAAGCTCAGCAATGTGGTAAACAATTCCAAATGTTTTATAATTGCACAAATTGTCCATTCATTATATCACCTGTGGTTTACCAGAAAATCAACACTGACAAGCTCAACAATGTGGTAAACAATTCCAAATGTTTTATAATTGCACAAATTGTCCATTCATTATATCAGCTGTGGTTTACCAGAAAATCAACACTGACAAGCTCAACAATGTGGTAAACAATTCCAAATGTTTTATAATTGCACAAATTGTCCATTCATTATATCACCTGTGGTTTACCAGAAAATCAAAACTGACAAGTTCAACAATGTGGTAAACAATTCTGATTGTTTTCAGAATGCACAACTGGGATAAAATTAGTAAATAGTTGTGTTTCTGTTCTAGTTTATACATCAACATTCCCATATTTGTTCGAATAAAAGGTGTTTTTTATGTATGGTTGAAGTGAGGTTATTTATTTCAGAGGATGAGAGACAAAATTAACTGCTCAGAATGTCAAAATATTGTATTGCTTCACAAAATCTAAGAAAACTGTCAAAACTCCTCAATTTATCTGTCAGAATGAACAACAAAAAACTGTAATAATTGGCCACATCAACATCTTTAAAACTGGGTAAAATAACATCAAACAATATCAAAGGGTCTCTATATACCTCTTAAACTTGACTTCTTCTTAACCTTTTTGTTAGGCAGGCCGGTCACATCCCAGGAGGTCATCTTGGTCAAACTGTCCAGAAAATCTTCCAGCTTCAAAAGTGAAATGGCAATGTGCCTCAAAGATATGATACAGTCCTTAGGAAATGCCATGCTGGACTGTTTCTGGGAAACAATAGCAAGACAAAATATCTTCATGAAAATCTGTCATATCCATATCTGAAAGGACATTGTAATATCTACTATAGTATTCTATTGAAGTCTGCAACTCTATGACCGCTTGTGTACACACCTGTACGACATCTCTGGGAAGGAGTTGGTGGTGGCTTTTCCTGTAACTACCCTCTTCAACAGACCTGACCATCAAGGCACTGATGACAGATATCGGTTAGTATTGCGATAAAATCATAATACATTCCCTATGTATCAACAACATACATTAGACTAGTGGTTTAAATACATTTCAAACATTTTACTGATGTTCCTGTTGCCTTCTCGGTCATTCCTTCTCCATCTTACCTCCCTTAGAGTAATATATCATTTTTCTTCTTTGATTTTCAAGTTATCTCTCTCCCTTTCATTTTCTTTAAATATTAAAAAATGCTATCTCTTAAACCAAAATTCTTATAATTACTTTCTTCCTTCATTTAGCATCACTTCTTCTGTCTCCATCCAGCAGTATCATTTGTTTATGAAAATGAAATCATTTTTTAAAATTTGTATTTAAAGGAATTTAATTTGTTAGCTAGTCTAATCTGTGTTGCAGCAATTTTGATATTCTGTGGTCCCTGATGAAGGTCTTGTGATCGTAACGTAGGCAAACATTTTGTATTTGTGCTCATGTAAAACTGATCAATTATTGATGTGAGTATTCAAATTTAGTATTTAACAAGGACTGCTGTAAAACTGAAGACCAATGATTCATTGAGAAATTTAAAATATTGAAATGCAGCTTTACAAACAAACAATTACAAACGATAACCAATGTTTGGGCTAAATAAAATGGGGGTGACAAATTTGTTTAGGATCTAGGGGCCAGGTAAAAAATGCAGGAGCAATGAGGGAAATTATGCCAGTAAATTAGGCGCTGATCTTGTAATGTTAGGTGCCACAGCAATATTTCTAAGCATCTTGGCAAACGGTATCATGGCAACCAGCATTTGTTGCGCCCTGAAAAAGGCCATAGTTTTTCAAACTGGAAAAAATGAAAACAGCACAGATAACCCAAGCCAACTAAATGTATAAACTAATAGAAAAGGAATACAACAAAGTATTAAATAATGCCAAACAAATGAGCCAAACAAAGCGATGAGGGCGATAGATTCCTTGTAAAAATAATTACGTTAGTGGATGATGACAAATAATGGTTCGGTTAGAATCATCAATAGAACATTTATAATAACTGATGGATCTGAGCTACAAGATCAGAAAGCCAGTCGAGGCTTATCTGTCTGACTGAGGCCGGGTCATTGTTGAGAGGAGCGGTACATACTTAACAACGTCCAGTATCAGAATGGAGACAAGAGAGTGACTTCAGTTTGGAACTCATTAATGAGGGCCGGAATCATATCTGACTCTCCTTCAGAAACATGCTGGCAGTAACATGAGAGGCTGGCAGTAGCATGAGTTGATAGCGGACATATAGGCCTTGAACCTCTGGGCACTTGTGTGGATCTACTGTCCTGACCATGTTGGAGTTTGCAGGAATGAAGGCGCTGACATACTGGCCTCAGGGACACATCCAGTGGGTGGGGACATTGGCAATGGATAGAGGTGACATTTTGAAGTTCATCAATGACCACCTTTTGGATGAAGACATTACAGTCCGTGATACACAGATTGCACGATTTTGAAATCAAACACAGGTCCAGCAGAGAGGGGCACCTGAGAGGACAGAGCAGGAGTGTGTACAACCAGTGAGCTACAAGAACCATTATAATCTACCCTCTTTGCAATTTGCTGAGAGAGATTGGGCCCCTATGGGTCTGCCTATGAAGTTTTAACTTAACTTCTTTACACTGCTTTAGAAGACTGCAGAGTCTGTATACAACCAGTTTTTTTTTTACTTCCCGTGTTCTAAAAATAACTATGTGGATCCAATTTATTCTTGAATGCATTAATTGACCCTGCCTCCACTATTTTTTGTGGCAAAGCATTCCAAGCATTCACCACTCTCTGACTGTCCTAATATCTAATCTATATCTTTCTTCAGTTAATTTGTAACTGTATCCTCTTGTTCTAATTGGTGGTTGCTATAGTCTAATTTATCCTTTCTCTTCATTATTTTATAAACTTGTATTAAATCACCTGGAATTCATATCTTTTCGGTGGCAAATGGTTTTATTTATGATACAGTTCTAGTCCCATGCACAACCCTCTTGTCGCATATATTATGATATGCTTGTAAGGTTACAGTGATATTACTTTTTGTTTTCCAGCATCTACATGGGTGAGTTTTTTAGGGGAGGATTTTTGTTGTTGCTTTATCCCTCTGACCCCTGGCTACCCAGTCCGTAAAATCCCATTCCCCAGTGCTTCTGAGAAAATATGCACAATGTAGACATTTGAGTAAAGCGATTTACTAAAGACAAAACTATGTGCTCTAATTTAGTTATTCTATCTAAAATTGACTGACCAGCTAATCTCTAATGTTCCTACTTCAGTAGAGTGTAGAATATATTCATCAAATTGACTTGATATATTATGTGGAATACAAGATCTAGCTTGATCCTAATCAATGAACGAATGATAATCCAAATCACACACATGTTGTCGTTCTTCTTCTTCTTCTTCATCGTACGCTGTTTACAGCGATATACGTTGCACTGTTTTATTTTGTTACGCCTGTGGCTCAGTGCATCCGATTTCAACAGGCGTTTCTGTAGGGATGCCCTCCTTAGCCTGTCCCCAGCCTATTTGCAAGGCAGCAATTGTTTTTGGTCAGAGTTGTCTCTCTTAGGGAAGTTGTCTTGCAGGACTATCGAGTCTTTCCCACTCGTGTCTATAGGGTTTGGCAATGATATGATAGACTATGTACTAGTTTGTACTATCCCGGAAGAGAGGCAGTCCAGTGTGACTGTCTCAGGATCATCACGTCCTGCCAGAAACGTAGCATATGCATGTGAGTGAGGTATCTCTTTGCTCCGTTTATTTTCTCGGCTCATCTGCAGTGATGGCACGCCTAGCATTCCCCGCCACCTGGGAGGTTGTCACAATAAAGGTGCAATGTCCGCTGGACTGCATTTCTTCTGCGTCCATTGGGATGACTGATAGCAGACAGAGGTAAAGAGCGAGGCAAGAGTGCATTTAGCCAGGTGCATTTCTGCGGCTCGACCGAGCCAGGCTGAGACGCGAGCCCCAGGTCCCAACCATATCGTAGCCTCCCATCACAGTGGTGCTGAGATTTAGGGCGGGATTCTGGCTTAGAGGAATTCGGCCGTAGTCCCTCAGATGGTAGCTTCGTACCATTGGCTTATCAGCCAAGCACGTGGACCAAATGTCAGCGACCTGCGATTCCTCTCGAAGGAGTGCATTTAACCAGGGGACAAGCCTGGTAATGGCACGGAGATGTTGTTCACCTGGTGTGCGGACATATCTCATGATCAAGGGTTGCGTCTCAACAGTTCACAGTGAGGTGGCTGCTCTACTGCTTACGACACCCCGACCGAGAACTAAGTCTTCTACTAGTGGTTTCACACCTCATCGCCGTATGGGGTGAATATCAGGCAGCTTCCCGCCCGCTTTGATCGGCGGACGGCAGAGACCTCTTTCTGCGGCTCGAGCTGAGACACAAGCCCCAGGTCCCAATCCTATCGTAGCCTCCCATCACAGTGGTGCTGAGATTTAAGGCCGGATTCCGGCTTAGAGGCGTTCGGCCGTAATCCCTCATATGGTAGCCTCACGCCGTTGGCTTATCAGCCTAGCACGTGGACCAAATGTCTGCGACTAGCGATTCCTCTCGAGTTGAGCAGGACTACCATAGCAACACCCGGTCATTAGTAGGGTAAAACTGACCTGTCTTCCGAGGGTCTAATACCAGCACCCGTTCACTATTAGACCCAACGAATCAATAGAGGGCTTTTTTTGTCAGTCATGACCAAGTGTCTGAAACCTGCGATTTCTGTAGGGTTAAGCAGGATTACCACAGCAGACGCTCTTTCATTAAGAGGGTAAAACTGACCTGTCTTCCGTGGGTCTAATACCAGCACACGTTCCCTATTAGACCCAACGAGAGTGCTCTCAGTCTGTCAGTCATTTTACAGTGTTGGCGTGTTGAGTCAAATTAAGCTGCAGGTGTTGTCGTTCAAATTACAACTCATCTTTTTCAGAATAATCTCCATCTAAATCCAATTTATCAGCCTCAAAATACTTTACTTTCGATGACTTATTCTGTTGTTATCTGTTTAGAATGTTCATTTTCTGAATTTTCAAAACAATTTTTAATCACGAAAATCATCCGGAAGGCATGCTTCGATATTTGCGGCGCCATATTTGTTATTTCAAGAAATGTGTGTACTGTGTAGACATCACTATAATACAGCAAAAATCCAAGAGGTACAGTCAAAATTACTCCTTAAAATAATGGTCCACCTGTAACACTGACAAACGAAATGAGGTATTTACACACATTCCGATATCTGTGTCACAGGTTCAAAGAGTTAAAGCATGTATAATTAATCATCACAATAATGTCTTTTTCTTCTTCGATTCTTATTCGATAAATAAGAACAACCTTTATATGATACAGTGGGCATTAGGACAGAGAACACCTACAGAACCTAGTTAAATGGTATGAAAACACATGACCATCACCTGTAACTTTGGGGTTGGTGGCTTATCCTTGTCTGTCTTGTAGCTGGAAGCCAGAAACATGGTGTCCAGGCTCTGAGAATAACAGGGAGTCTTAGAGGCCCAAACCTCACTGCTGGACCCTGCTGCCAGAGAATACATTATAGGTGTTTGAAAACATGGCAGACTGACTCACTATAATAAAATAAATCTCATTCTTCCCATGCAGACCATTCAATGTGGTCACTCTCAAGAACAGTAGCCCTCAATGTTTGCTAGCTCAATGTTCTATTTTCAGTAACAAAGTCAACTAGTAATGACTGCCACCACAAAGTCATGTATTCTGTGCTCTCAAAAAGTATTTACGATGAACAACAAAATCTATTCTCTTGTTGGGTGTATGTCTTTTCTGAGAGCAACAAATAATTGTCTTTATGGTGGTTTACGTTACAATAATTTGTTTACAACATTTTACCCTCTGAATTTTCCCATTTCATTACTATTCACAGTAATACATGATCCATGGGAAAATTGTAGAGAAATTTAGGGATGTGATAGATAATACTGGATAGTGACAGAATAATTTAGGGATTTAATACATAAAACTGGATCATGGCAGAGTAATTTAGGGATGTGATACATAATACTGGAAAATGACAGTGTAATTTAGAGATGAGATACAATGAGAGTAATTTAGGAATGTAATTATTAATACTGGATCATGGCAGAGTAATTTAGGAATGTGATACATAATACTGGAACATGGCAGAGTAATGTAGGGATGTGATACATAATACTGGACCATGACAGTGTAATTTAGAGATGAGATACAATGACAGAGTAATTTAGGGATGTGATATAAAATGCTAGACTATGACAGAGTAATTAAGAAATTTAGACTGGATCATGATAAGACAGACAAAGATATTAAACATATACCAACGTTCTCATACAGCTGTCATCTTTTATTCAAATGAATCTGTTCTACCTCATATGAACACCTGCCTGTGATGCTGGTACAATGTTATGGTTGATATGTTACAAGAGAGCTAGGATGGTTCTGTTTCTAGAAATGTCCAAACAGCATTCTATAAACATATTGAAGTGAACATAACAAAAAACAGTTACTTCAACAAGATAGAAGAAGAATCAATGACAAATGAAAACTGAACAAAATGAGGCTCTCACAACAAAAATGCAGTAAAGTAAATGAAATTCAGAACTTGAATGGCTCAGGTTACACAGAAGAAGGATTTCACTGACCTCCTAAGCTTCCTCGTGAGCCTACTTTAGCTTGCGATTTGCTCTGTGTCGTATCTGTTTTGGCTAATCCGTGGTCACTCTTAGAAGTCTTGACAATTTTTTTGTTGAAATCTCGAATGTCATCAGCAATCTCTTCTACCAGCAGTGACATCTCGTCTGAATACTTCTCCAGGTACAGGTCATGTAGAATATGGTACATACCTGATAAACAGATTCAGGTATCAAAAACAATATATTTACTGATAAACAGATTCAGATATCAAAAACAATATAAGGACTGATTAACAGATTCAGGTATCAAAAACAATATATGGACTGATAAACAGATTCAAGTATCAAAAACAATATAAGGACTGATAAACAGATTCAAGTATCAAAAACAATATGACTGATAAACAGATTCAGGTATCAAAAACAATATAAGGACTGATAAACAGATTCAAGTATCAAAAACAATATAAGGACTGATAAACAGATTCAAGTATCAAAAACAATATAAGGACTGATAAACAGATTCAAGTATCAAAAACAATATAAGGACTGATAAACAGATTCAGGCACTAAATAACACAACCACACACGCATGAATAGACATATCAAGGTGCTCAATGTAACAAGCTTCTTCCCATTAGCCATGTTTTTTTTACTACATCTACACGTGAAGCCCAGTTCTCTAGTTACAGGTTGCTGAAGTGGAGAGTTCTGCAAGGCTTCCAAAAAAATTTGTGCGGGGGTTCATAAGGCAACATGGGTATCCGCAGACCAGAAAACGAAGAATCAGATTGACCACATCTGCGTAAACTCCAAATTTAGACGATCATTATTAGATGTCAGGGTCTACAGGGGGGCAGATGTGGCCTCAGACCACTTTTTAGTTATTGCAAAGGGTACAGCTAAAGTTAAGGATAAACAGAACGATGCTAGTCAGCAGGCCACAGTACTGCGTACAATACCTGAAAGAAGATGATAAGAAAAACGAGTTCCGTAAAACACTCAGGAATAAATATCAAGCACTGGAGCAGCTAGATGAAGGTGCCAGCATTGAGGATAAAAGGGAACAAGTACAAAGTACATGGAAAACTGCATGTGAGGAAGTGCTAGGAATGAAGAAACGGCAGCATAAAGAATGGATAACAGCAGAAACAATCACTGAGATCGAGAAGAGGCGAAATAAGAAAATGGCCTTACTAAATAGTAAAACGAGAGCCGGAAACAGCACTGCACAGAAAGATTATGTAGAGAGCAGTAAGGATGTTAAATAGAGCGTCACGGCGGACAAAAGACGTTACATTGATGGTCTGGCTGAGGAAACGGAGGAGGCTGCAGGAAAGGGAAATATGAAAGGTCTATATGAGGCTACCAAGAAACTATCGGGAAAGTATCAACAAGGTAGATAAATCAAAAATAAACTTGGGGAAAAGATAACTAACCTTGAAGAACAGAAGAAAAGATGGGTAAAATACTTTGAAGAGCTTTTGAGCGGAGCAGCACCAGACAACTTACCAGCAGAGGAGGACCTGCCAGTCAACTGTGATAATCCAAAAAGAAGAGATTAGAAGGGCAATAGAATTTCTAAGGAACGGAAAAGCAGCAGGACCTGATAGGATACCACTGGAAGCCATAAAAGCAGATGTTGAAACATCTACTAACATGCTCCACAACTTGATAGGCGCCATCTGGGAGCAAGAAAGCTTACCAAAAGGTTGGAGAGAGAGAGGGCTAGCTGGTGAAATTGTCTAAGAAGAGAGATTTACAGGAATGCAAAAATCATAGAGGAATAATGTTATTATCAGTGCCAGGAAAGGTGTTAAATAGAGTAATACTAGAAAGGTGTTAAATAGAGTAATACTAGAAAGGTTGGAAAATGCAGTGGATAACAAAATAAGGGATAGGTAAGCAGGCTTCAGACAGAATAGATCATGCGTTGACCAGATAGCCACACTGCAGATAATTGTGGAGCAATAATTGGAATGGAATTCAAGTTTGTACATCAATTTTGTTTATTATAAAAAGGCTTTCTACAGTTTGGACAGAGATATACTCTGAAAACTACTGAGGCATTATGGAATTTCTCAAAAGCTCCCAAACATAATTAGACAGATGTATGAAAATATGCAATGTAGAGTTATACACGAAATACAACTCACAGAGCAATTCAAAATTAAATTTGAGGTACGACAGGGTTGTCTACTGTCGTCTTTCCTGTTCATCCTGGCAGTGGACTCGATTATGAAAGTAACAACAAATGAGAGAAACGGAATCCAGTGGACCTTGAATAAACAGCTGGACCTGGATTTTGTAGATGATATAGCCCTTCTGTTCCACAGTTAAAGCAAAATGCAAAGGAAACTGGATAAACTAGATTACACCTATAAACAAGTCAATTTGAGGACAAAAATAATTAGGGTCAATGCAGCAAATACAGAACCAATCAGGCTGAGAGGAACGCCACTGGAAGAGGTAGAGGTATTTACATACCTAGGAAGTATCAACAAGGAAGAAGGTACAGAAAATATAAAAACAAGGATACAAAAAGCAAGCGTTGCATTCGGAATG
The DNA here is from genome assembly GCA_036924085.1 of Ariolimax columbianus. Lineage (NCBI taxonomy): Eukaryota > Metazoa > Mollusca > Gastropoda > Stylommatophora > Arionidae > Ariolimax > Ariolimax columbianus. Next base: position 5,951,242 of record JAVGWX010000003.1, on the reverse strand, counting down.
TTGAAACCTGTATGGAACTCCAAGGAAATAAGAAGGAAAACAAAAATAAGGATTTTCAATTCAAATGTGAAGCCAGTCCTGCTGTATGGAGCGGAAACCTGGAGGATGACCAAAGGCAATGACAGGAGACTGCAGGGTTTTGTCTACAGATGCCTGAGAAAGATTCTTGGTATAAAATGGTTTGACAAAGTTACAAAACAGACTGTGGGAGAGAGCAGGACAAGGTAGATTGGAACAGGAAACCTTAGGAAGAAAGTGGAGATGGATGGGTCATATGTTTAAGAAAGCCCCAGGTCAATATCACCAGGTAATCCCTGTCATGGAACCCCCAGGGAAGCAGAGGCAAACCAAGGAATATATGGAGAAGAGATCTGGAGGTGGAAGTAAAGAAAACAGGAAAAAGCTGGAAGGAAGTGGAAAAGATTGCACAGGACAGAGCTGCTTGGTGAGGGTTGGTTGATAGGCTATGTATCCTTGGGTGATAGAAGGCGAAGGAGAAGAGAAGTGGCCATTCAATCTGGTATGTTCCGTTCTCATGCAGAACAGGAACATCTTCTCTGCTCGATCAAGGCAGTGATAGTTGTCTCTCATCTGGTCAACTTTCCTTATGGCTTGGATAAGGCGCTTCTTTTTCTTGGAAGGCGATTGTTGGTTCTTTTTGTTCTCGTGTTGCTCCCTCCTTTGCTAACCTGTACACTGTCTCATTTCCTGGTACACCACAGTGTGATGGTATCCACTGCAGCTCTACCCTTGTCTTTGCTTTTAGTTAACTTAAGGCTGTTTTAAGGTCTGGCAGTTTACCAGGCATGCAGAACTGAAATTGCATCTGTAAGAAATACAACCTGCTGGTATTGGCTAATCAACATAACAATGTGTGACTGGTACACAGATTCAAAGAAGAAATAAACAGAATCAAAAATTGTTCAGGGATACATCACACTTAACATCTAAAGACATTTCTTGTTATAATGTACAAACATTAGTGAAACAAGATTACCTCCTATCTTTTTGAAAATGCCTGTACATAGCACGGAGAAATCTTCCTCAATCATTTCCATAATCCGGTCAACAACACATCCACAGTTACAACAAAACTCTTTGTAGTTAACATTCTCTGAATCACTGTCCGGCAGCAGCGAGTTAAAGAGGAGCTCCAACTGTTGTCCTCTGACATTTCTATACGTAACCCAGGCTGCATCATCACTGACCAGAGACCTGAGTCCTTCTACAAGTTGCAACCTGCGCTCAATGACAGCCCAAGACCATCTCCTGTTCTCCCCAAGTGCTGGTATTTTCAGCAACTCTGCTGTTATGTGCTTCTGTATGGTCAGTGACAGATCGGTCCACTTCCCATCAATCACCTGCAACAGGAGCAGGTGGTACTCGTGAATTTCAGGTTATACTAAAAGATGCATCCTATGATGAAACAACAAAATATGTATACTTTCAAATGCAGACCTTCTCAGTGAAAATAATCAATTCATGATGGTGACCAAGTTTGGGTAGTCAATATAAATGATCACTTGATGATTTGGAAATAGAACATAGAAATGAGAAAAGATGGTTTTCAAATCTGATATTAAATAGTAGGCAAGAATGGAAATCAGGCTTGAAATATAATCCATCATAACTAACACAATTAACACAAAGATTGAAGTATCAAAAACAATATATGGACTGATAAACAGATTCAGGTACTAAATAATACAACTAACATAATGACACAAATAACATAACTAACCCAATAACAAAAAGAATATGCCAGCATCACACATGACAACAAAATCTCATCAACTTTCACTTAGATACGAAGTGCATTCAAGTCAAACTGGAACTTTTTGTTCTAGTTTTACCTAAATGGGTGATAGCGTGCTGGAACTACTATCATTAGTTAGGGGTACTTGTGTCCTATTACTGCTAGGTGACCCACTTGTGTCCTATTACTGCTAGGTGACCCACTTGTGTCCTATTACTGCTAGGTGACCCACTTGTGTCCTATTACTGCTAGGTGACCCACTTGTGTCCTATTACTGCTAGGTGACCCACTTGTGTCCTATTACTGCTAGGTGACCCACTTGTGTCCTATTATTGCTAGGTGACCCACTTGTGTCCTATTACTGCTAGGTGACCCACTTGTGTCCTATTACTGCTAGGTGACCCACTTGCCATGGGCCAGTCAGATGACAAATAAATAAAAATGGCAAACAACACTGTTAGTGCACTCCTTGGAACAGCATGTTGTGATGACGTTTCTTGTGAAAGAAGGCCTGAAACCTGCAGAGATTTACAGAAGACTGCAACCACAATACGGTGATGAGACACTCAGTCGCAGTAAGACATTTGAATGGTGTAAACGTTTTAGAGAAGGCCGTACATCCGTGAGTGATGATCCTCGGCTGTGGTGGCTCTCAACCCACCAGTCATTCCTGTGAATATCCAGATAATGCAATGCTATATACTGGTAAATTGACACAAAACATGTCAGAAATTGCACAAGAGGCAAGTCTTTGCTGGGTATGGTGAACGCTATTATTCATAAACATTTACATTTTCGGAAGGTTAGTGCACGTTGGATTTGATCACAAAGGGCATTCTGCTCCTGTAAGAGTAAGTAACACTTGACATCATATAGCTCAGCACACTAGGTGCCATCTACAGCAACTCGACTGGCAGGTATTGGCACATCCATCTTACAGCCCAGACCAAGCGATTTTCACCTGTTCAGAGTCCTAAAAGAATTCCTGGAAGGTCAACATTTCAGCACTGATGATGAAGTGAAACAGGCTGTCCCGGATTGGTTCAGACATTCCACCTTTCTATGCTGAAGCTTTTCAAGCATTACTTAAAGATTCGTATAAGTGCATAAACATTCGTATAAGTGCATAAACGTTAGTATAAGTGCATGAACGTTGCAGGAGATTGTATCGCAATATAAATGACATTTTGACTACTTAAACACTTTTTTTCCTTACACAAAAAATTCCTGGTATGACTTGAAAGCCCATTGTATTTACTGACAAACTTGAAAGAAAGAGCACCAGACTATTCTGATGCTGTTCTCTTGGCCTGGTTCCAACCCTACAGTTTTCCGTTTGTCTTATATTGTCAGCCCAGTGGACTTTGCATTGTTGTGAGGATCAGTACCCTTGGCTTTTGCTTCCCATAAATGATGTGGTAGTCAATCTTATTTTAATTCCGCAGACATGGCCAAATTCCTGAAGTTGAGATTGCTCCCTTGGCGTCACAAGGACTGAGTTTCAAGAATGTGTTGTCTGATTGCGGATCTTGTCTCACCTTGTTTCTTCGATCATCTTTCTTACATCTAACTTCAGAGGCTTGGAGCTGGCTGTACTGGGTTGTGGTCATTGCCCATGATTCATATCTGTGAGTTGAAACTGGTACATAGTTGGAGTACTTACTAAACAGTAAGTAAAGGTCCCAATTTCACACCTGTGCAGCATATTGGGAATATGGTGTTAGGCCCATATTTTTCTTGACCAACGGCACACTAGGGGTTAACATCATGCCAGCAGCCTTAACCTTCCAAGATTATTCTGGTACCCATGTTTTTAGGCTGGGTGGACACCGGGAGTTATTCTGTAATCGGGAAAAATCCTGCACCAACTGGGGACCGAACCCCAATTGTTCAGCTGGGAAGCCAGCTCACTAACCACTGCACTACCTCTACTCCCTGGTATTATGATATCCATCTCCCAATGTTTCCCCAGGGTAACGGCCAGTGCTGTGATGGGGAATGAACCCAGCACCTTTGGGTTGTGAGCCGTGTCACTTAAAAACTAGCCCACGACGTTACCAGGTTTCTTACTTGATTGTGGATGTTGTTTTGATGGAGTTGCTCTTTTTATTGTCACTCGGTAATGGTTACTTCCGATTTCTGGCCTTCTCCAGGCTTTGACATTTTTCTCATACTTAAATTAATCTTCCCTCATGATTGCATATTCAATTATGGTTTGCTCATCTCTTGTTGGTTCCACTGTGTGTATGCACTTGTGATAGAACTGTATTTGTAATGAACAGGTTTAGTTCATGGCAGAATCTTAGGAGTTCTCTACCATTGTCAATCAGAACATATTCACTGCATCTCCCAATCACTCCATCCCATATAGAATCATCATTCCCTACTTCAGGAAGGATAACTTCATCATGACAATAATCAACTGTTTATTCAAGCAGCTCAAAGAAGTCATTCTTGGCATCTACCCCATCTCCCTCGTTTGGTGCACAAACAATTGCTTCTGTGGGGTCCAGCACCACAATATCCACAAGGATAACTGTCATCACTTGATATTGTCCTGGTCACAATACACCCCTCTCCCTCTCTTTGAGACAATACACCGCACTCTCCCTCTCTGATTCCTGGTCCCAATAGACTACACTCTTCCTTTGGCTCTGACAATAGTGGAATCTCTGCAGTAGAGAATGATATTCTCCTCAAAATCTATGATCCCTGTCCTTTTTTCTTAGTTTCTGTGAGAGCTAGGATTTCTAATTGTTCCATGAGGTTGTCCTCTTTTCCATCGATACTTATAATGTTCCATAAATCGTTATATTTAATTCAAGTCAGTTAGTTGTCATTCAGGTCAGTCCAGCTGATTTTTCTATCTATACATGCAATCCAGTGTGTAGATGACCATGTGAGTGACGTGCTGTGTCTTTGCATGGTAGAGGAGTTGCTTCCTTTTGGTTTCCATGCAGAACACCTCTGGCTGATGGATGTTGTTGTGGACATTGATATCAAATACTGCAGATGTACTGTGGATTAAAATCAAGTGTAAAAATCAAGTTTATGTATGAGCAGATTCTACATTAGGATGAAAACAGAAATGAAACCTACATTATGACTTACAGGCCTTCATCAGATTTGTTATCTCCTATTTTTGTTATTCCTGATGAAGGCGTTAAGGTCAAAATGTGGGTTTTGTTTCTGTTTTCCTCTGACCATCCCTATCCATGTTTTTGTCAGCGACCCATAGCTGCCAAGACCCTTCTACGCCTCCTCGCAGTGATCCTGAATAACAGGCTGCAACAAAGCAGACTGGCTAAGGAGAAATAATCGAAGAGGGAAGGCAACCAGGTACTAAAAAAGCATTGCTGAAGTAGGATGTGTCAGACCAAAAGGTGCAAATATCACAGTTAAGCTGTAAACTACGACACCACACAGTCCATTCTCCGGACTGAATCCTGCTACTCACAAAGCCCTTTTCAGGAGATTGAGAACGAACAAAGAAGATTATTACACTGAGTAAATACTCCCAACCTGATCCATGGAGTCCACTTGCATGTTCAGAGAACTGGTTGACTGAGAAATACATGAGTCTGGTGAACTTCTTAATGGCAAAATTAGGCCCTCATCTGAGGCTAGTCTCAAGATCTCTTGCAGAATTGACTCCTCACTTCCGGGACTCTTTTCCAGAGAGTCACTCTATGTGAGAAAAAGAACACGGTCATTGTATCACACAGAATATTCTAGAAAACAATTTCTTCTTGCATGTTGGCAAAATGAGTGGTCAATATTTCTCTTATTTGGTGCAACTCTGTAAACCTGGCAGGCAAACTGACTCAGGCTATGAGATTCCAACACTGAATCCTGGCAAGTCCCATTCCTTCTCCTTGATGGAATCAACACTATGGAGATTCAACTAATCTCATACGCACATCAAAAAGCTGATTCCCAACAAAGCTGTTACACATTTAAACCTAAAGCAAAGATGGCCTGCCCTCTTATATATTCATTTGGCTCTGTCTATATACTTGACTTACAGCTGTTGAAAGTAATGAAAGAGCTAAGAGGCAAGTTTCAATGACATAAGTCATTTAATACCTACAGCTGGACATTGACATGGCATGGGATGAAGTGCAATCTGAAGACGACAGGAAATTTGAGAAAACTTGGGATGACATCCAACAGGAAGTACTTAAAAGTGTGTTTAACCATGGAGCTAGAGGAAATCATCAACACGCATAGTTTGACAAGAATTAATACTTATAGCATCTGTTCTACTAAAGAGTAACTACTTTTGTTCATCTCATCACTTCACACTAGTTCTGTTTACCTGCAAATTGTTATGAATTTGTAAATTTTCCACATTTGATGTGTAAATTCAGAACATTTCTAACATGTTGCAGTTCTTTCATTAATATTTATGTTTTTCTTATTATGTCTGTCATCTTTCTTCATTCAATGACACGTATCAATGCTAAATAAAACACACATTCTCAAGTCATTTGACTAGAAAATATAATCTTCAGATATTGGTGACTTAAAAGTGAGTGTCTTTAACTGTTGAAATGTCCATCAGATGTGGTTATGGTTGCTGTCCTTCATATTGCGCACAAGCCCATGTTAAACTCCTGTATCATTTATAATCTGGAGCTGATGATGCAGCACAGTGAATGAGCTGACAGCAGCCAGCAACTCACTGCTGGCTACTTACATAAGGGTCAACAAACTACAGCTGACCAAATTCCTATTCAGACTCCAAGCGGCGGCCCCGGAAACAGGCTGCACTAGTGTAAACTGGCTAAGAGAATAGGATGGCAGTGGCAAGGCAAACCCAGTACCCAAAAAAGCGAGCTGAAATGGGATGTGTTGTGCTAAAAGTCGCAAATATTGCATCCTCACTTAAACTATGACACATCATCCTTTTCAGGATGAGCGCCTAAGAAGAAATTTATAATCATCACTGAAAATTAAATGTTACTCCAAATTATATAGCTATTTTTAAACTGACCAATGCCTTTATGATCGCTACAGCTTCATCTTGTTGAGGATCATAGCAAGTATCCTTCTCCAAGGTGTGGCTACTGCACATGTAGCCAAGGGCATCTTTCGGAGTAGAGAATGTACGGACCCCTGGCAAATTATTTGCTGCTGACAAGATAGACTGCAGACATCTGTCCAGTCTAGATACACAAAAGGAAAGCAGTCATTAAATAAACATTTTCAGCTGCACAGATATTTAGAGCAGCAAATCTATAAGATATTAATTTTATAAGTAAGTCCAAAGAATATTCTAACAAGAACAACAAAACAGGAACTTGTAAGAGGAATCAATCAATCTATTGACACTTTGCAGTGTGCTCTCCGTCACATGATAAGTAAGTGCAAAGAATATTCTAACAAGAACAACAAAACAGGAACTTGTAAGGGGAATCAATCAATCTATTGACACTTTGCAGTGTGCTCTCCGTCACATGATATCTGTATTTTTGGTCTTATTATCAATAGTGGTGTATAAGGCTCTCCGTCACATGATATCTGTATTTTTGGTCTTATTATCAATAGTGGTGTATAATGCTCTCCGTCACATGATATCTGTATTTTTGGTCTTATTATCAATAGTGGTGTATAATGAAAAATAGTTGTGATACCAACCACACCTTAACCACTTTCTCTACCATTGCCCTCTCCCCAGACCGCACCTATCGTCTCTTCCTACTTGATATCTGTTCGCTTTACATCTCTATTTCTTACTCTGATGACTTATTGTCCCTCCGTTTCTTCCTTGAACGGAGGGTTAACCCATCTATCTCGACAATCACTATCATCCATCTGGCCGAACTCGTCCTTCCCTTAATACCTTTGAGTTCAATGGCCAGTTCTTTGACCAGATCAGCACCAGAATGGGCCCCAGCTAATCTTGTCTTTTCATGGGTCACCTGGAATATTTGATCTGGCTTCAATATCAGGGCCCTTTTTCTTTGATGTATTATCGATACATCAATGATGGGATTGGCATTACTGACATGTCTGAGAAGGATCTCTTAAGCTTCAGCGACTTTGTCAATGACTTCCATCCCTCTATCAAGTTCTCGTCTGCCATCTCCCTCACATCTGTCCACTTTCTCGACATCACTGTTTCTATCTGCCATTCAGGTCTCTCCACCACTGTCTACTACAAACCCACTGATGCCCACAACTACCTCCTCTACATTTCCTCCCATCCTCAATTCTGTCGTGATTCGCTTCCGTTCTCCCAACTTCTCCGCCTTTGTCAGGATGACGACGACTTCCTTCTCAGGGCCCACAAGATGCTTGACTTCTTCCACGAGCGACTCTACCCTGAGACCACTCTCTCCTATGCCCTCCAGTGGGTTCTCTCTATCTTCTACCACGACTCCCTCACTCCCACCCTCCCTCTGACCATGTGAAACCTGTTCTCACTTTTCACCCTCAATGCACCTCTGTCCATGATATCTTATTCTGCCATCTCCCTATTCTTCACTCTGATGCTGCCACTCGTAAAGTTTTTCCCGATCAACCCCTTATTGCCTACAAATGGGACCGAAAACTGAGGGACTTGCTGGTCAGTAGTCGTCTACACACTAACCCTCTAGGCACCAGGCCATGCAAAAATGCATGTGGCTGCGTTACCTGCCCTCATGTCATTCTCTCTCGCTCCATTAACTTGCTCAAAGCACAGTTCTTCATCAAAGAGGGATTCACATGTAATTCTCGTAACCTCATCTATTCTATCATCTGCCGCCAGTTTGGCATGACATACATTGAGGAGACTAGTATGGAACTGTGTGAGCGTTTCCGTTAACACCTCAATGATATCCATAACCATACAGGTTCCACAATTGCCAGCCACTTAAATGGTCCTGAGCACCGGGGTAAGGCTGACATTAGTATCACAGGCCTAGTTTCTTGCTTCTCTGACGATCGTCATTGATTCGCCCTTGAGAACAGACTTATCTCCAGCATGAGTTGCCTTCAACCGAATGGCATTAATATCTTTTATTAAAATCTCATACTGGCCCTCCCCATCTATTTGCTTTCACCACCCACCCACCCCCCACACCCGCCTTCCTTACTTGTATCCCTTTCTTTTTGTTCCCCCCACTTGGATCACTATTTTGTGTTTTCCGTATTTGGTCGACACTGCCTTATCCGGCCCTTTCCCACTCACTTCTTACGCTCTCCTGGCCACCTTATCGGATCACTGTCCTTCCTTTAGAGCCAAGCCTTCGACTCGATAAGTCGTGATATAGACACTATATCAGATAAATACACCATTTTGTCCTTATATGTTGACATCCCTCATACACTATGATTTTTTTCTATGATTTGCTAGTTTAACATTGTTGTTATCTGTTGTCTCTGATGAAGGTCTATTGGTCATAACGTAGGTTCTGTTTATGTTCTCATCTCGGTGCGGTAACTGACCATTCCCATTTTTTAACTTTGATTAAATTTAATTTTAATCAACTTTAAACATTTTATTTCATTTATTTTTTTCTACTAATGAAAAATAGTCATAAAGAAGGATATAACAGAGGCCTGGCCCATCCCAGGTGAACTAGTCGTACATACTGTTTTGTGTTGGAGTCCAACTGAATATCAATCTCTACAATAAGACTCTGCAGTGCTGCAGAGCTGGGTAAATTTGCTCCTTGAAAAATAGCAGACACAGGAGGGAAATAATCTGCTGGACCAATATCTGGTGCGTATTGTGCCATGTTTGCTCTCGTCTCGGTGTACTGTGACATCACTGCACGCAGCTCTGAAGTTTCTCACACTACTGGTGTTGTTTATGTACCTGTGTAGATCAGATTAAAGTCCCAGTACTAATTATTGACAATAGTGACAAGAGAAAACATATGGTAGGCATGCAGTTTCCTTATCACACAAGACACTGGACATAAAACTGTATGTGTAAATGGTTACATTATCATTAATATTCTTTTTTTTTCTTCTACAATCATTGCTCATTTAGGTTGGCACTCTTGATTCTTCAATAATAAAGTCTGCAGTCTTTTTCACGGTCTCAATACTGCCGTACAGTTTCTATTTGATGATAGTGGGTTGGGCCACATCCTTCTCCTCAGAAATGTGTGCCGGGGGCATTCCTGAAATACATGTGCTGCTTTTACATTTTCCAGACGCAGTAACATAGGCTTGCGGTTCCTATCTTGAATTTGGTGTACACAATTTTAGACAATATATTTTATTTGCATTTTGTTAGTTATTAATAACTTATTATTGAATAATAAGGAAAACAGAAATCAGAAATGAGATGCAATGTATTTTATATCACATTTGATCAATACTAAAAGTATGTAAAATAATAATTGTTGGGTAGTCATCTATATCAGGATCATTCCATGTTAGACGAGACGAACGGTTTTAGTCTACTAAGGCTTAAACTAACCCGAACCTTACTCTTTAGGTGACCATAAAAGCATAAGCCATAATCAAAATTCAAAATGCATGAAATTATCAAGGCCACCTCTGATTAAAACGGTGAGTTCTACATTCAAGTTCATCTTAATAAAGTTTAGAATCATAGAAGGTTAGAGTATGATTGCTACTGATAATCTTACTATGAAAACAATGAAGCGTTCACTTACTTTTTGACTTTCGTTGTGACGATCACGATCCTGCAATGCAGCACTTTCTGACTAATATTAAATAATAATATAAATAAATTTTATAAATGATTTATTATATGTTTTCTTCTCCCCCTTCTGACTGAAGGCGCGAGAGAATGCCTTCACCTTTTAGGAATTTCCTAGAGACAGTCAAAATAGTATACTAAGCGAGGCTGACTTTACCGTGTAATGTAACCAGAGTGTAGGATTGTTGTGAGAATGTTGTCAATAAGTAGACTCAAGAAAAACAGGAATGGATTAAATATTAAATTATTGCAAAATATTTCGGAAATTTAAAAGATTAAGGAGGCTATTCGCTATGCTCACTAAACCAAGCACTGAGATTTTAAACTTGAGAAACGCAGCCATCAAAATAATCAGTTCCACTACGAATCATGTATGAGCTAACTCTGCAGCCGGTATTCTACAAGTATGCTTACTGGTACCCAACCCAACTCAATCAACATCTGACATTTTGTTGGCAATTTTCCCCTTGAATAAACGCAGTTACCTCTCTTGGTTATCGTAAATGTACGCCTTTTCTTGCGAGACAAATCCTGCAAATAAGTGATGGTACGAGATGATAATCAGACAATGTTTAGTCCCACATTTGTTATTGTTTTTAATAAATGCATATAAAAGGGCATCAAATAAGTTGATGTCGTAAATTAACATTATTTCTGGCTAAAGTAATTCAATCCGTTGAATTTTCTGCTGAAAATAAGCCAGTATGTGACCATCACTGCCATCAGCACGCACCAACAAGTTCCGATAGCCCACTCAGAGTGAAACACGATCATCTCCTGGCTTGCAACATAATAATCAGACTGATCTCAAATATGAAGCATTTACTGAAACACAACTTGCTGCAGATACTATCCAAGAACCACTCCTGCTTCAATCAGAATTCCCTACAGATCTAGGACTCTTCACTAATACGGATTTAAGCACAAGATTGATACGAAAATTGTGTAAAATTGGACCATGTCAACAAGGTCTCAATGAACCATTTACATTTTCGAGAGATGAATTTGAGCGCAAGTTTCAAATATCTTAAAACACAAACAGTTTTGGAAAGGGTAGTATGAAAGAGAAAAAAATTGGCTTGCCTATTCACCAACAAATGAAAAGATGTACTGCCAAGCTTGCTGGTTATTTGTTGAACCTAAATCTGAAAATTATAGCAAGGAATGGTCTGACCCAGATTCAGGAGTTTTCAATTGGAAGAAAGGTTTGGACAAAATTGTTAAACACGAAACTTCTAATCAACATCAAAATGCAATACGCCAATATTTGCTTGCTAGATATCTTATTTCAAATGACAAAACTGTAATATCTAGTTTGATCAGTCAGGAGTGTCGCCAAGTCGAAAAGAATAGAGAAGTTTTGAAACGGATAATATACGTGACACTATTCTTAGCAAAACAAGGTTTGCCATTCAGAGGACCTCTAGAACATTCTTCGTTAAGTGATAGTAATAGCAAAAATACTGGAAATGTTCCTGAAATGTCATCTTTATTAGCCAAATATGATTCAATTTTGGATAATGATAAAAAGTTTGAAAAGAAAAATTAACTTTATTCAAGTCATGATGTGCAAAATGATTTAATTCAATCACTCGTATCTGAATTTTCTGTGACAATTGGTAATGAAGTTGAGTCTGCACAATTTCTTTCTTTAATTATTGATTTAACTATTTATATTTCCAGAATTGAGCAGATGCCAGTTTCTTTACGATCAGTTTTAAAATCAGGACATGGTGTTGAAAGATTTATAGGCTTCTAATAATAGCTGTCTATCGTTGTCGATTAGGACCGCCGACATCATCCTTGTCACAGATTTCCCTATTGGGTGTGGGTGAGCATGTGGCTGAACAGGCCAATGCGAGCACGAAAACATCTGCTACATATCGGGCACACGAGGTTTGTAGAAGGGGATGGTGTTCCCGCTGCTCGGGATTTCCGGTTCTCGCGTCTGTTCTGGGCTTTCACAACATGGTCATCTTCACCGGCAGCTACACCCGATTTGACTGCGCTTCTCCAGTCAGATCTGTTTTGCGAAAGACATTCCCAGGTGTCGATGTCTATCTGGCAACTTTTTAGTGAGTCCTTCAGACCGTCTTTAAAACGTTTCTTTGGGCGCCCTCTCTCGCGCCATCCCTCTCTCAGCTCGCCGTAGAGAAGCTTCTTTGGGAGCCGCTCGTCTGACATACGGACGAGGTGTCCGGCCCATCCTAGTCGTGCTTTTTCTAGCAATGCATGGATGCTGGGCATGTTAGCCCTCGAGAGAGAACCTCGATGTCAGTGACACGATCTTGTCATCGGATGTGGAATATTCGCCTCAGGCAACCTGTGTGGAAGTGGTTTAACCTCCTTGCATGTCCAGAGTATACAGTCCAGCTTTCGCAAGCGTATAGTAGGGTTGGAATGATGGTTGCACGGTAGACTTTGAGTTTGGTCTTGACGCTGGCTCCACGACGTGCCCAAACCATCTAGCGCATTCTACCAAAGGCTGTGCTGGCTTTTGCTATTCTGCTTGCCACCTCGTCGTCTAGGCTGACAGATCTCGACAGCGTGCTGCCCAGATATGTGAATTTGTCTACGGCATTCAACGTCTGCCCGCTGACTGTAGTCTCTGCTTTTGTGTACGGCATGCCTGGTGCTAACTGGTACATGACCTCTGTTTTTTTGGCATTTATGGTCAGGCCAAAATTTTCGCATGCGGCAGAGAACTGGTCCATTCCAACCTGCATGTTCAGTTCTGAGTTGCTCATTAGAGCGCAGTCGTCAGCAAATACAAGTTCCCTGATTATGTCGCCAGCCACTTTGGTTTTGGCCTTCATTCTTCTGGAATTGAGTAACTTGCCATCTGTGCGGTACTTTATGGGTATTCCAAGCTCCAATGATCTGAAGGCGTCTGTCATCGTGGCCGCGAACATCATGCTGAACAAAGTCGGGGAGAGTACACATCCTTGTTTTACTCCGTTTGATACTAGAAACATTTTAGAGATTGCACCGCTGTCCAGTACACGAGCACACATGCCTTCGTGTAGCTGTTTCACCATTGTTATGAACTTGTTGGGGCAGCCAAACTTAGAAATTATCATCCACAGCCCTCCTCTGTTTACTGTATCAAATGCCTTTGTCAAATCAATAAATGTGGTGTACAAGGCCTGATTTTGTTCTCGACACTTCTCTTGTACTTGGCGAGCGGCAAAAATCATGTCCACTGTTCCTCTTCCGGCTATGAATCCACATTGGCTTTCTGTGAGGTGGTGGCTTTGTTCAAGGTGTTTGTTGAGCCTGTTTAGCAGTAAGCGCGCTAGGATCTTGCCTGCTACGGAGAGTAGCGATATTCCACGATGATTGTCGCATTCCTGACGGTTGCCTTTTCTTTTGTACAGGTGAACGATTGAGGCGTCCTTTAGCTCCTGCGGAATTTTACCTTCAGCTCACATGTGTGACAGAAGAGTTCAGTGATCCTTCTGGTGAGGGATGGGCCAGCTGTCTTATATACCTCTGCTGGTATTGCATCAGCTCCTGGAGCTTTTCCTATAGATAGTGAACTGATTGCTCTGTCGACGTCCTCCTCAGTAATAACTTCATCCAACGCCAGGTTCAGTTCCACCTGCGGCATTCGCCGGATGGCCTCTTCATTTATGGACGATGGGTGGTTTAGTATTTTGCAGAAGTGGTCTGCCCATCTGTTTAGAATCTGAACCTTATCTGTTAGCAGTACCCCATCCGCACTGCGAACTGGAGTATTATTAGAGGGCTGCGGGCCGTAGAGAGCTTTCAGTGCCTCGTAAAACCGTTTGGTTTCATGACGCTCGGCGAACATCTCAATTTCGTCAGCTCTTTTGCTGAGCCAGGAGTCTTGCATCTCTCTAAGCCTGGTCTGGACAGCTGTGCGAGCAGTATTGAAGGCAGCTTTTGCTACCGGAGATGGTGTGTCCCTGTGGTATTCCCTGTACGCTTCATGTTTTGCATCGAGAAGGCCCTGTATTTCTAGATCGTTCTCATCAAACCAGTCCTTATTCTTGCGCGTGAGTGGGCCAATGTGTTTAACAGCTGTATCGTAGAGTGTGTTTCTCAATGATGCCCAGTTCTCTTCGATGTCGTATAGGCTTCTATACACTGGAGAACAGCAATGCAACAGCATCCACTGAGGTCATTTTAACAGAGCTACAAAATCGAAACATTTATATTACACTCTGTCGAGGACAGGCATACGATGACGCCTCTGTGATGTCTGAAGTTAAGTGGCCTTCAAACTCAGATAAAGACACTTTCACCTAACGCTATCTATATTCACTGCTGTGCTCATGTTTTGTTTTTGGTGACCATCAAAGCAATGTCTGTCAACAGTGATGTACAGTTGTTTTTGATGACCATCGAAGCAATGTCTATCAACAGTGATGTACATGTACAGTTGTATTTGGTGACCATCGAAGCAATGTCTGTCAACAGTGATGTACATGTACAGTTGTTTTTGGTGACCATCGAAGCAATGTCTGTCAACAGTGATGTACAGTTGTTTTTCGGCACAACAGAAAAGTTGTATACGTTCCTTAAATCTAGTTTACCACAACTACATACTCTTGAAAAACATATAAAATCTCAATATGAATCAACGGTAGATACTCTGAAACGACTTTCTGAAACAAGGTGGGCAAGCCGCCAGTTGATGCAGTTGTTGGATCTTTCTCTGCTATTTAAGCCACTCTAGATTATATAAATTTTGCTGAATCAAAAGAAAATAAAGGAAGTGTCCGAGCAGAAGGTATGGAATTATCTGTTGTGCTAAAGAAATATACTGTTGTTTTTCTAATTCTATTTCTACAAAAGCTGTTAGATACTTACTTCGTGCTATCAAATTACTTGCAACTCAGCGACATTGACATATCCTTTGCAAAACAATTGATCAATGCTGCAAGAAAAACGTTTCTTGACATGAGAAGCGATGAAGTTTTGGAAACTCTTGAATGTAGCTGCCAATAATTCATTTATTAACGAAAAATGTCCCGGAATAGATGTTAAAACAGAATTTAAGGAAAAGCGAATATCAAGAAATAAATGTATGGCAGACGAACTTCGCAGAGATAAAAGGATTGATGATCCAACTACACAGCAGAGATGAAAGGATTGATGAGGATCCAGCTACACAGCAGAGATGAAAGGATTAGTGATGATCCAGCTACACAGCAGAGATGAAAGAATTGATGATCCAACTACACAGCAGAGATGAAAGAATTGATGATGATCCAGCTACACAGCAGAGATGAAAGGATTGATGATGATCCAGCTACACAGCAGAGATGAAAGGATTGATGATGATCCAGCTACACAGCAGAGATGAAAGGATTGATGATGATCCAGCTACACAGCAGAGATGAAAGGATTGATGATAATCTAGCTACACTTTAGAAGAGATGAAAGAATTGATGATCCAGCTACACTCTTTAAATGGGAAACGTACTTCACTGTACTGGATACACTTGTTACACAAACAGATGAACGGTTTAATGGCTTTTTAAATACACTTACTTATTTCTGTTCTTTTCATCCATCACAAATATTGAAAAAAGGATTATTTTAGAAGTTTATGTTAAATTTACAAAAACGACATTAACATTGAAAACGCAATAATAGAATATGATGCATTCAAAGACTTGTATGCATCAATACATCCATCACTATCTTGAGAAATAAAACGTAAAGAGGTGTTGCCTTTCTTGATTGACAAACAGATGGCACAAGTTCTCTCTACGTTGTCAATACTTTACTTTACTCTTCCTGTCACACCTGCTACTGCTGAAAGAAGTATCAGTAGATTGAAGATGATCAAAGATTATTTGCGATCAACAATGACAAACCAACGTCTGTCTGGTTTGACATTAATCTCAATTGAACGTGATCGTGGCGGGTAACACTGACTTTGAATCAACAATAATTCAATTTGCCTCGATGAAATCACGCAGAAAGCAATTTATATAAACTTGTCAGTTTCTGGCTTATATTGTTAAATGCACCATTGACCCTCATTTTTGTTACTAAAGTTGTTAAAATGCATTTGCTTAGATTATTGATTTTGTTCGACGAATTAGTAGATTTGTCCTGGAGTTCCCGTGAAATTCTCTTTGCCTCTTAAGTCATGGACAAGTTTAGACAGTGTGTATTAAGTCCTGGACAAGTCTAGACACTGTCTATTAAGTCATGGACAAGTCTAGACAGTGTCTATTAAGTCATGGACAAGTCTAGACAGTGTCTATTAAGTCATGGACAAGTCTAGACAGTGTCTATTAAGTCATGGACAAGTCTACGCTGTGCGTATCATTCCTTACTTGGTGTAGGGGTGTCAATCGAGCTCCAATGTACTGGGTTCGAAATCATTTCCTGTCCAGTTTGATTGGACATGTCGGGGATTTTTATCGGTATAACTACTTCTACATAAAGGATTGGCAAAACTAATGTACTGCAAAACTTTTTTAGTGACACACAAACAGATAAACACACGAATCCATACACTGGTCAATACATCCAAATTACAAACAGATACAAAGACGCATCCATACACTGGTCAATACATCCAAATTACAAACAGATACAAAGACGCATCCATACACTGGTCAATACATCCAAATTTCAAACAGATACAAAGACGCATCCATACACTGGTCAATACATCCAAATTTCAAACAGATACAAAGACGCATCCATACACTGGTCAATATATCAACATTATAAACAGATAATGTAACATATTTTAGCTGTGTAGATTTATTAGGGATACAATTTTAGACGTGTTTTATTAAAGTTAGAAAGAGTGGGGGTAGAGCATGGATAGTTGGTAACCATTCATTGTTTCTTATAGAATTAAACTAACAAAGCTAGCCAGTACAGATGTACTCCAACCGGACATAGGAATGTTTGGAATGCATAGCGTTGGTTTCCAAGCCACGCATGTGTTAATCTACGTATCATAGGCGTATTTTTGCATAACGCCTAGACGCCTGTTTCAGCCTGATCAGTAGTAACGATTGAAACCGGAAATGCTATTAAATGTTTTTTTTCTGGAATCTCGTGGTGAAAAAAATTAGGTACGAGATCAGAAAACCGCGTCGTTAGCGCACTATGTGATCTGGGAAAGGCCGTGGATGTAGATATTTAGGAGATACAAGAGGACATATCATTACAAAATGAGCAGCGGAAAGAAGAGGACATTTTGTGATAGCGAGTGAAGAGGAAAGTAGATCCCGAAACACACATGTCAGAGTTTAGAGACGAGTCGTGAGAAAGCAGATAGATTTTGGAGCCCAGAGAGAGAGAGAGAGAGAGAGAGAGAAAGAGAAAGAGAGAGAGAGGTTTTGACAGACAATGTTTTACCACGAAAGCCCAGATGTTCAGCAGCATATCAAGGACAACTAAATAGTAATGACATTGATGTTTCGCCTAGTAAGTGTTAGAAACGGATATAGTAGTGCGTCACGAGGAACACGCACAAGATAGACATCTTAGATACTATTATTCGCATCGCTTATGAGATTACCAGCGACGAATTCCAACAATTTTCTCTCAGCGATAGACAGATGTCGTAACAGCTCCTTCAAGCAGTAACTACACAGAGTCATTCAGTAACTAGTCATTAGCCAATTTACCAAGAGTCTGAGATCTCGTCTGAAAGTTAGACAGATCCTAAAGTGTTGAAGCACGTCCACTAGCGACTCTTAGACTTTGAAGTCCCACAAGCGGTGGTTGATAAAATAAGGAACACCTTGTGTTCGACGAGATACCTGAATTGTGCACAAGCGTTTACCAGAATTATCTCAAGAATCAACGTCTTAGCAGAACTATCTAACAAAAATCCAGCGTCTAACTATAGAGATATTTGACTAGTACAGCGATCCAGCGCTTCAAATATCGCTACAAGTCACCGTCGACGAAGAGAATAGGACCACGGACGAATCATCTGGGTGTAGAACAAACACGAATCTTCTATTATGTGGCAATCCACATAACGGTTCGTCTATCAAGTAACGGTTCGTCGATCACGATACAATTTGTCTATCAAGTTGTAATTAGTACTCAAGTTTCTTGTAGTTTAATTTAGTTCATAATTTCTTACAGCCAGACAGGTTTTATTTTGAATGCAGATTAGGGAATCATTTGTGAACGTGTAGAAAAAAAAGTTTCATTGTTGTGTTTTATTTTAATTAGTGTCATATATCATTTGTTTGAAGTGAGAGTATAGTTAGTGCAGACCCATTGCACCATCTGATACGGTAGGTCAGGCAGCTAGACCTGCTACAATAAACACACGAATCCATACATTGGTCAATACATCCACATTACAAACAGATACACATACACATCCATACACTGGCCAATGCGTTCTGACTACGGCCTGGAGTGGAAAGGGCGTGCCTTCGCCAAGAGAATCAAGAAAGACAAATCTTAATGAAACACATTATGCCGTACTAAAAGTCACAATGAAAGTACACCAAATAAGAAAACTGCTCCAAGATCCCAGAGCCCATGGATATTTTCCAAAGGGACATGGATACAGTGGAATTACGATCAACCTGTATTACGGAGAAAATATATATTTTTTTTAATTGGAGGAGTTGAAGGTGGATAAATATCCGGGTCAAGATGGTATTCATTCAAAATTGCTATTTGAAGTTAGAGACCTCTTAGGAAAAGGACCTAGGGGTTATAATAGATCACACAGGTAAGGTGAGTGAGCAAGTCTAGGTAGCAATGAAAAAGGCAAATGCAATGTTAGGTATGATAAAAAGAAATATTAAACACAGGAGTATGAAAGTAATAGTCAAACTGTATAAAGCATTAGTTAGACCTAAATTGGAGTACTGTGTATAGATGTGGAGTCATAATCGAAGAAGGGATATAAACATGCTGGAAAGAGAAACAAAAACTGATAGTGGGATTCCAGAATTACAGTTATGAGGAAAGAATCATAAAAACCAGCTTACTGTGTCTAGAAAAGAGAAGAATTCGAAGGAATTTAATACAGGTTTAAAGATAATCGACGGAAAAGATAAATTAGACTATAATACATTTTTCCAAATATAGTCGCCTACAAGAACAAGAGAGCACAACCAAAAATTAATTAAAGAAATGTCCAGATTAGATTCCAGCAATTTTTTGTTTAGGCAGAGAGTGGAGAAGGCTTGAAATGCATTGCCACAGGACACAGTGGGGGTAGGATCAGTTAATGCATTCAAGAATAGATTGGATGCGCATAGGTATTTTTTATCAAGTAAATGTAAAAAAAACTTGATGCGTACAGACTCTGCAGAGTCGTCTAAACCAGTATAAAGATGTTAAGTTAAGAGAAACAGCTCTCAGACCGTACATGGGTGCATGCCTATAATAAAGATACCGTCCTTCCTATCCATGTTGATCCCCTATCTACATTGATCATTGCTTATATACGATACAGGTGCCAGCATAGTTGAGACAGAGAAAGATTGATCGATTTGAATGACGTGGGTTTACCAGAACAATCATTCGTAGCCCTATACAGCAGGAAACTCAAGCTCGTGCCATTACAAGTCAGTTATAGAAGAATGCGAAATGGGGAAGTAATCCAGACTGACAAAAATGTTGTCATAGACATGAGACAAACTATTTCTCAACCATGTTTTTTAGAAGGTTGCAAGTGGGAACTGCACGAAGGAGCTCTTACTCTAAGAGATGTCTTACGATACATTGAGAAATGTCTTCTGACTTTTAATCTGATCTTTTTCCTCTTCTTCTTCCTCTTGTGCGTTAAGGTTCATTGGGGGTCGTTCACACGTGACGCCACATAACTGCGGTAATTTGTTCACCTCCCACTCCGCTGTTCCCGTTGTTCGTTATATATGTTACTCGAGTGCAGATAAATACTACTCTGGTGATGGTTGTCAGGAACAAACATTCTTTGTTTACAACTCGCTGCCACGGTTTTTCACATTTTCTTTTTCTTATCACGTTCTCTAATTGAAACTATCACTGTTCATTGTTTGTTCACCTGCGGCACAAATCAGTGAAGGTCTGTGCGGTATGTGCTTGTTGGTAGGAAGTTTAGGAAGTAATTGAGTCCATAAATGTGTTGTCATCAATCTCAACCAGTACAAAGTCACAAGTCTTGAAAGTCCCAAGTCTTGAAAGTCACAAGTCTTGAAAGTTGCAAGTCTTGAAAGTTGCAAGTCTTGAAGACTAGGCCAGGTGAGGAACATTCCTGTTGGACGTCCAGCTGGTCTAGTATCTTAACTCATTGCTCTCTTGTGGCAAGGCGTATACATCACCTGGAGGTCCGGTGTTCAAATTCTGGGCTACCTATTACTTCAGTTTTTTTATGTTCGTTATAACATGTTTTCAGAGTGCAGATAAATCAAACGGAGTGGTATGTGCGGTGATAGTATCAAACGGAGTAAAACAAGGATGTGTACTCGCCCCGACTTTGTTCAGCATGATGTTCGCGGCCACGATGACAGACGCCTTCAGATCATTGGAGCTTGGAATACCCATAAAGTACCGCACAGATGGCAAGTTACTCAATTCCAGAAGAATGAAGGCCAAAACCAAAGTGGCTGGCGACATAATCAGGGAACTTGTATTTGCTGACGACTGCGCTCTAATGAGCAACTCAGAACTGAACATGCAGGTTGGAATGGACCAGTTCTCTGCCGCATGCGAAAATTTTGGCCTGACCATAAATGCCAAAAAAACAGAGGTCATGTACCAACCAGCACCAGGCATGCCGTACACAAAACCAGAGACTACAGTCAGCGGGCAGACGTTGAATGCCGTAGACAAATTCACATATCTGGGCAGCACGCTGTCGAGATCTGTCAGCCTAGACGATGAGGTGGCAAGCAGAATAGCAAAAGCCAGCACAGCCTTTGGTAGAATGCGCTCGATGGTCTGGGCACGTCGTGGCATCAGCGTCAAGACCAAACTCAAAGTCTACAGTGCAACCATCATTCCAACCCTACTATACGCTTGCGAAAGCTGGACTGTATACTCTGGACATGCAAGGAGGTTAAACCACTTCCACACAGGTTGCCTGAGGCGAATATTCCACATCCGATGGAAAGATCGTGTCACTGACATTGAGGTTCTCTCGAGGGCTAACATACCCAGCATCCATGCACTGCTAGAAAAAGCACGACTAGGATGGGCCGGACACCTCGTCCGTATGTCAGACGACCGGCTCCCAAAGAAGCTTCTCTACGGCGAGCTGAGAGAGGGCGCCCAAAGAAACGTTTTAAAGACGGTCTGAAGGACTCACTAAAAAGTTGCCAGATAGACATCGACAACTGGGAATATCTTGCGAAAAACAGATCTGACTGGAGAAGCGCAGTCAAATCGGGTGTAGCTGCTGGTGAAGATGACCGTGTTGTGAAAGCCCAGAACAGACGCGAGACGCGGAAATCCCGAGCAGCGGGAACACCATCCCCTTCTACAAACCTCGTGTGCCCGATATGTAGCAGATGTTTTCGTGCTCGCATTGGCCTGTTCAGCCACATGCGCACCCACACCCAACAGGGAAATCTGTGACAAGGATGATGTCGGCGGTCCTCATCGACAACGATGGACAGCTATTAGATTAGATTAGATAACATGTTTTCAGAGTGCAGATAAATACGTGTCTTGTCATCGTTGTGTCTTGTCATCATTGTATCTTGTCATCGTTGTGTCTTGTCATCATTGTGTCTTGTCATCATTGTGCCTTGTCATCATTGTGTCTTGTCATCATTGTGTCTTGTCATCGTTGTGTCTTGTCATCATTGTATCTTGTCATCATTGTGTCTTGTCATCATTGTGTCTTGTCATCATTGTGTCTTGTCACCGTTGTGTCTTGTCACCGTTGTGTCTTGTCATCATTGTATCTTGTCATCATTGTATCTTGTCATCATTGTGTCTTGTCATCATTGTGTCTTGTCATCATTGTGTCTTGTCATCATTGTGTCTTGTCATCATTGTGTCTTGTCACCGTTGTGTCTTGTCACCGTTGTGTCTTGTCACCGTTGTGTCTTGTCACCGTTTTCACGAAGAAACATTTTCTATTTACAACTCGCTGCCCTGGATTTCCATATATGGCTCTTGTTACGAAGTAAATAATCGCCATCATCGCTTGCGATGGACCAGCTAAGTAAATGATATAACTTGACTGACAGAACCACATTCTCTTTCATCGTATCTCGTCTCATCTTATCTCGTCTAATCTTATCTTATCTCATCTTATCTCATCTTATCTCATTTCGTTTTATCTGTTCACTTATCTCTTTAGACACAGTGGAGAGGTGTAATTATCTTTAGTGACCTATCTCTGTGGTCTATGAAATGTTCAGTCTGTGCCTCTGAAAGGTTTCTTTAGTACCATGTGTCATGTTGTCTCCTATCTTGTTCTGGTCCCCGTCGTCTCCTCTCTTGTCCTGGTCCCCATCGTCTCCTCTCTTGTTCTGGTCCAGTTGTCTGACATGCGGTCAACTGGCTTGAAGGTTTGGAGACATCTTTGTCATGTGACCAAACCATTTAATCTGTTTGTCTATAAAAACCATACAAGCCAATATTCCTTTCGTTTCTCACGGCGTCTTCAAATGGTAGTTTGTCAGGTTACATAACCATATCTATCAACTCTTGCTACGTAACCATATCTCTGACCTCTTGCTACATAACCATATCTCTCACCTCTTGCTACATAACCATATCTCTGACCTCTTGTTACATAACCATATCTCTCACCTCTTGCTACATAACCATATCTCTCACCTCTTGTTACATAACCATATCTATCAACTCTTGCTACGTAACCATATCTCTGACCTCTTGCTACATAACCATATCTCTCACCTCTTGTTACATAACCATATCTCTGACCTCTTGTTACATAACCATATCTCTCACCTCTTGCTACATAACCATATCTCTCACCTCTTGTTACATAACCATATATCTCACCTCTTGCTACATAACCATATCTCTCACCTCTTGTTACATAACCATATCTTTCACCTCTTGCTACATAACCATATCTCTCACCTCTTGTTACATAACCATATCTCTCACCTCTTGCTACATAACCATATCTTTCGTGTCACAGGACATGGTGAGGAATGAATACCTATGGGAAAGAAGCCAACAACATCCACTGGAACAACAAGTTAAGCGAATAAAATTGGGTTGGAAAGGACATACGCTACAGAAGGCACAGTCCAACATAGCCAGACAGGCTATTACATAGAATCTCCAAGGGAAGAGAGAGAAAGAGAGAGAGAGAGAGAGAGAGAGAAGAGAAGAGAAGGGGGATGGGCAGACCAAATAAATACACAGAGAAGAGAATGTGAGAAGGATCTAAGATTAAATGATTACACATGGAGAGAGAGGCAGAAAGATGTGATCGTGCATGGTGGCGGGGATGTTGTCAATGGCCTAAACTCCAAGAGGAGAGACGCGCTGTAATTGAGTGATTTGAATATTACAATTACATTTTGTTCAACTTTTTTGAAAGAAACGTAGATAATATATATAACACAGAGAGAGAGAGAGAGAGAGAGAGAGAGAGAGAGAGAGAGAGAGAGAAAGAGAGAGAGAGAGAGCGAGAGAGTGATGTCCCTTGTAAAGATCGTCACAGTCCGACGTTGCTCTTGAGCGTTTTCCCCATTGGAAATTAAAACTAGCCTTTTGTGATGTATTCAATAACACAAGAGTAGATACAGCGTATAAGTATCCTCCAGCAAGGGGGGACGGTTAGTTTGAATTCGATGATTATCAACAATCCAATCGCTCTCTTCGTAATTAAACTGATAGAAATGCTTACGCTATGTGTTGAGATTGTTACTGTGATGTGAAACACACACTAACATTCTTGTTCCCACTACCCTGTGAAGAGGCTTCAGGAGTAAACCCTTAGGAAAAATCGGGAGCTAGTGTCCCAAAGACAGTCAAGTGGTGATTTCATCGCTATTATGGTAGCTCCTGTGACGTTGCTGACTCCAGGCTGTATCGGCTAATGTCGTTCCTCTTGATCAATTCGCAACGTATAAAGATGGAGACCGCTTGCACGGACAACAGCTTGACTTTCATAGCAAGACACCCACGCACATGCCATGTTGAGGCTTGCCAGCTCCACGCAACGGTGTCGAATCAACGCGTGCAGCAGTAGTTAGACTGGGATGTTGACATGTCCGTTGCGCGCGTACACACACACACACACATACACACACACACACACACACACACACACACACACACACACACATACATACATACATACATACATACATGTATACATACATACATACATACATACATAAATACATACATACATACATACACACACATACATACATACATACATACATACATACATACATACATACATACATACATACACACACACATACATACATACATACATACATACATACATAAATACACACACACACACATACATACATAAATAAATAAATACATACATACATAGATACATACATATATACACACATACATACATATATACATACATACATACATACATACATACATACATACATACATACATACATACATACATACATACATACATACATACATACATACATACATACATACATACATACATACATACATACAGAGTTGCGATAATCCGTCAACAGCGTTCATTAATAAACTTTAACTTCGGATCAATTGGTTAACTTCAGATCAAATGGTTAACTTCAGATCAAATGGTTAGATTCAGAATAATTGGTTAACTTCAGATCAAATGGTTACCTTCATATCAAATGGTTAGATTCAGATCAAATGGTTAACTTCAGATCAAATGGTTAACTTCAGATCAAATGTTAACTTCAAATCAAATGGTTAACTTCAGATCAAATTGTTAACCCAGAATCCTACAGCAAGCGGAAAAATTCAAAAGAATCATGGACCACCCGATGCATCACAGACTAAATGGGTTGGGACGCGGCAGGCTAAAACGAAAAAGTTTTATAGTCCAGGCAAAAGAAAAGATTAAAAACAATGCTGCACTCTTAAACGAAAAAATAAAACCAATACCAGCATGCTCCACCCGCTGCCTCTGGAAAGGAAGACCGTTCCCTGATATTATTTGCTATATCCCCAACATTGAAGACAAAAAGACACAAACAGAGGAAGAGAAAAAAACACAATTACAAATTACATCAACTAACAATTTCTGCCAACAGCCTGGACGCACGCGTATACGGATGGCTCAGCCAAAGATGCCATTGGAAACGGAGGAGGAGGCATCCCTATAAAACTAAAAAGCAAAGAATACTCAGCAGCATTTGCCACTGGGAGACGCTGCAGCAACTTCAGTGTCGAAGCCAGTGCCCTGAGACAAGCAGCTGAAACCCTTATAGACCATAAGGAGCAGGCAGAAAAGGAAGTGGTCATTTTCACAGACGCCCTTGCAGTGTTAATGGCGCTCAAGAACCAGCACAAAAATGTTCTCTGTACTCTGGCAGACTCGCTGGAACGCTTGTCCCTTCAAAAAAAAGCAGTCCAGTGGATACCAACCTACTGCGACATTCCAGGCAACGAGGAGGCAGACAGACTCGCCAGAGAGGGAGGAATGCTGCAGCAGAGTGATACAGAAATCACATGCAATGAGACAAAAGCATTCATCAGGGCAACGGAAAGTGCAAAATGGAAAAAAAGACCACCCTGGCCACATAGAAAATGATGCCTACCATCAACTCTCCAGGCGAGACCAGATGATAATTATCCGGCTAGGCACAGGTCACAACAGACTTGGATGCCATCTGTACAACAAGTTCAAGATTGGCATTACAGACCTTTGTGCCTGTGGCACAGCCCCCATGAAGGCAGAACATATTGTGCAGTCCTGTCCACTGTATATCGACAAAAGAAGCAGCTTTTGGCAACAGCCAGTGTCCCACGAGAAGCTGTACGGAAGTGTACAGAGCCTTGAGTCGACTGCTGCCTTCGTTAGAGTCCTTGAAGTTAAGGTCTGAAGATAAACGAGGAAGAAGAAGAAGAAAAATGGTTAACTAGATCAAATGGTTAACTTCAGATCAAATGGTTAACTTCAGATCAACTGGTTAACTCCAGATAAAATGGTTAATCGGATAAAATGGTTAACTTCAGATCAAATAGTTAACTTCAGATCAAATGGTTAACTTAAGATAAAATGGTTAACAAGATCAAATGGTTAACTTCAGATCAAATGGTTAACCAGATCAAATTCTTAACTTCAGATCGCAGCACCGATCACAACAAATTCGGATACTGTAGACGCCCGTGACTCTTCGTTTTCCTTCGTTCTCAAATTATTGGATCGATTTCAATCTCAAATTTCTCACGTTATCATGAAAAGAAGACGAAAAAGACGAAGTAGAAGAAGAAAGAGAAGAAAAAAAAAAGAAAAATTAAGAATAAGTAGAAAAAAAGAAGAAGAAGAAAAAGAAGAAGGAAACGAAAAAGAAAAAGAATAAAGAAGAAAAATAAAGAAGAAGAAAAAGAATAATAATAAAGAACAAGCAGAAGAAGATGAAAAAGTAGAAGAATAAAGAAGAAGCAGAAGAAGAAGAAGAAGAAGAAGAATAAATAGAAAAAGAAGAAGTGATGACAAAGAAGAAGAATAAAGGAGAAGGAGAAGAGAAAAGAAGAAGAAGATGAAAAGAAGAAGAAAAAAGAAGAAGAAGAAGAGAAATAATAATAAAGACAAAAAAAGAAGAAGAAGAATAAGGGGAAAACAAAATGTGCTAAAGAAATAGTTCTCCAGTAAGAACGGTAGAGTGGTTAGAGCGTTTCTCTGCTGGCGACAGACAGACCTGGTCCAATTTCTGACTAGCTGTAAATGGGTACTCGACTTACAGTTAGGGTAGACAAGGCGACGAGGAAAGGAACTGATTCCTCACCATACCTCTCTCATCTCACTCCACCTGCCCTCACCTCCTCTTCCCTCTCCTCACATCCACTCCCATCCGCTCACCTGAATCCCCTCCTACTTCAGAACAAGCTGAGACCTAGCACACAAGTCTTCCCAAACCACACGTTATCTCCAACAGCAGCGTCTGATACGAGCATACCTTAGATCTCACCTGCTTGAACCCATCTGTCAATGATTTTCAAATATAAGGTCTAGACAAATTTATTTAGCCGTTTCTTTGAAGCATTGAAAATAGTTCCAGCAAAAAAACAAAACCCCTCCAAAAAGCCACTATCGCTGTTAAGAAAGTGGTATCATCTCAGCTGATAGACCAAGCAAGTGGGAGCTACTCTCAGGAACCGTGCTAACTACACTACATACTACACTGTCTTTGTTAACAGCCGCTCTCAGCCATCACACCTTACGTGAAAGTATTAGCACCCAAGAAAACGAACTTTCAAGTTGCCAGCCAGCTGTAAAACGAAACATTTGCTGAAACCATGAGTGGGTTCCAACGTTCCCGCGAGGAAACTGGATGGAGTTCTGTACTTGAAAACATAAAAACATCTGTTCTGTTCTGTAAGACCCGACGTCATCGCACTCTGGATAGACCTATAGGTGTTAGTCCCTCTCAGCAAGTGGTGAATATTGGAGGTTCCTGTAGCTCACTAAATGTATAGCGTCTGCTCTATCCACTGAGACGATCATCTCTGATGAACCCACGCAGATTATTTTAAAACTTCGCAATCGGTTGTACGCATGTGACCGTGGATCCACTTCAATATGTCACCCCGATCCATTTTCAATCTTCCCACTATGGGGGTACTTTGGGACTAGGATGTTAGCACTTTCGTTAGCACACACCACAGCATTGACCAGAGCAGCAGATCCACGCGAGATTATCATATGCTATCATGTTAACGCTTTAGACCAGACGCTCCTAAGCTGGAAGCCCACAGAGATTATACCAGACATACTCGAATGGATACAAATACTGGTCAGGCCGCACACAAAATCCACAGGATCAGGCTCTCTATATTTGTTATCCACTCATGGCAATGACTTTGCACACATTCTGAAGGGACAATTGAAACGCGGCTCCGATCAGCAGTGACTCTGTCTCTCACTCTAGCAAAGAAGTCCCAACGGAATATACCCCGCGCAGTACAGATACATCGGGAAATATGTCAACACTATCATCCTGAGTAACATAACGTATCGGTTGTTGAGCCTCGAGGCCCTAGTCACCGTTACCTTTCATTGGTGCATGGAGAGCATCCAACCAAACTACAAAGATGGATAAACATGGGCTGTAATTGGGTTCTACGTGTGCCAGCAATCAAAGTCACATGATACCGCTCCGCTTAGGTCTCGTTTGGCAAACAATCATCATAGGGGCCGTTAACTGTGCACCAGCCCCCCAAAGCATTCCGTGTTTGATGGCTATTGCTAAAACAGACAAGTACAGTTTCCCGCGCTTGCTCTGTCGTCGTGTCTTGTACTTAAGATGTCTCATAAAACCATCAGACTTTAGAAAAGGCACGAGAGTTTAAAGTCTAGTTTAGTGTGTTTCCGTGCGGGCCCCGAGCTACACTTCAAGGAGAACCCCGAAGAGATGATTATGACAGACACGGGGCAACAAGGTGAAAAATACTTTACACGGCTAGTCACTTCTGCTTAGGTCCACACTCCCGCTCAATGGTGATTGCAGCAATTTGTGCTATATGCTGGAATCATTTTCCCAAATCATGATTAACCGCATGCTAACTCTGGCCATTAACCATCTTGAGGAAAGAGGGTTGTTGTTTTGAATTCCCACAATCAGTAGGTTTATTCTTTTGTGCGGCTGAAAATGACGTTAAGTGGCGAAAATGTATCAGTTACTCAATATGATGTCCAGAATGCTCTAGGGCAGTAGTGGACTAGTTAGTTGATGTTCTACAACTATCGCGGCAGCCTCTTGCGAAGGTTCGAAGCTTGAGACAGCTTTGTAACAGTCGCTAATAGAGGATCATTTGGAGATTGTCTGCAAATCTGAGATCTAGTTGCAACCTTTGTTATAGAGAAAGTATCAAGAGAATGTATTAAGTTTGAGATCTGAGAGAGGCTATAGTCGTAGTTGAGAGGTCAGACAATCGCCTCTCAAAGAGAGGAAAAGGTGAGCGATAGAATCCCGCAATTATCAAGCGACACCTGCACTCAAGAGATATAAGACCAGACTGTCCTGTGATACTTTTAGTGGTCTCGACTGGTCGTTTTGCTACTGGTTCAAAATACTATCTGGTTGTGTCGCCATCATTGCTTGCAATGGACAACTAACTTGAATAGAGCGGGGTTCAAACACGACATTTTGCTAATCCTGCTAAATCGCCCAGATAGCGAAAACTATTTGTGCACTGACTCTAGAACACTCGTCCAGGATACAATGATTATATGCGTACTGACTCTAGAACACTCGTCCAAGCTACAATGATTATATGTGCACTGACTCTAGAATACTCGTCCAGGATACAATGATTATATGCGTACTGACTCTAAAACACTCGTCCAGGCTGCAATGATTATATGTGCACTGACTGTAGAACACTCGTCTAGGATACAATGATTAAATGTGTACTGACTCTGGAACACTCGTCCAGGATACAATGATTATATGTGTACTGACTCTAGAACACTCGTCCAGGCTGCAATGATTATATGTGCACTGACTCTAGAACACTCGTAAAAGATAACAGAGGTAAACAAATAAGAAACGAGATGTTTATGTACACGATCTGGCTTTGATGTTCCATGTAATGGAAAATACATGCTGTTAGCCGCAACTCGTTTAGCTACGGTCGCTGTTAAGCGATTCCGTGTTCAAGAAGTCACGTGAGACACAGCTCTTGTTGTGATTGGAGGAACAGAAATGAAGTGTGATACGGAGAGCTGAGAAGATGACTGTGACAGATAAGCCGCTTCCATCTTTTCTAATTTATAGACTCGTGAGTGGCGAGCCTAAGTTATGAGAGAACCAGTTTTGTCATAATCAGGCGGTAATATCCCCCCACTGCGGGTGTGCTGATGAGATTGATAAAGACAGCTTGCTTTTGAAGATGTCGTTAATAGTCTGTGTGAATCTGAGGCTCACAGATGCATGCTTGTTTTAGCGGGAGAAACTAATACTGCTCTTCTGGGGCTATGAGACGCACAAGTGTTGGTCTAAGTCGCTGGCCACTGGAAACATGTTGTTAAAAATGTAATATTTGATGTTGATGAGGAACCAAGAGAAAGAGGCGGGAGTAAGAGGGTCTGTGTTCGGGAATCGGTGCATGCGAGTAATAACAAGTCGGTGCTGCATCGAGGAGATTTTCTAACAGTGTTGGAGGCGCCACGAGAGTTGCCCTGCAAGTGCTATACAACTTGTCTATTCAATGCTACATGTGGTCATAAAAATGGCTCACTATTTAGACCTTGTTCTGGATATAGAGTTATTGGTTGTGTACTGCGAGCGGTTTCATCCGCAGCACCGCTCAGATTCACAAGACATCGGGCAACGGAGAGAACCATTTATTCACTCAAAGTTATGTCCATCTGTCAGGCCGCCATAGTTTTCTTGTCGTATTTACTACAGCATCCTGTCCGTTATTCCAACAATAAGTCTCGTGAGACTACTTGGTGTCCATTAAGTTTCGTGAGACACTACGAGGTGTCCATGATGTTTATCTCACGTTCTAAATGTTGACTGTTCAATATCTTTATTGCAATATGGGATATATCATGTCACGTAACACAGGTGTGGTGTGGGCATCAAACAGTCTGGAAACCATTGCTGGAAACCATAAGATCAGTACTCTGTCAAGTATGGGAGCTGTTCACACCCAGAATAGTCGTAGTACAATGGGTTCCGTCCCACTGTAACATACAAGACAACGAGAAGGCTGACAGATTGGCAAAAGAAGGTGGAAAGTTATTACAACCAGATTCAAGTGTGACGTACGAAGAGGCTAAATGGTTTATTTGGGCCAGATACATGGGCAATTGGGAAACAGAACATACTGGCTACACAAAATGATGCTTATTACCAGTTGAACAGAAGAGAGCAGGTCGTGGTCTTCAGACCCCACACATGCCACAGCAGACTGAGGTAACATCTATTCAATAAAATGAAGATAGGTGCTACTGACGAATGCATCTGTGGTAGTGGGTAAAGGACCCCTAAACATCTGCTACAAAATTTCCTGACATACGAGGACCAGAGAAATAACACGTGGCCATCACCAGTGCCAATTCTAGACAAGCTTTTTGGCAGTGTCTACAGCCTTTGGATGACCACTGCTTTCTTCGAACAAATTCAAGTGGGCGCTTGACAGCTTACGAATAAACAAAAAAGAAGAAAATGAAGAAGGCGAAAGAACAGTCTAACATAGCCAGACATGCTATTACATGGAATCCTCAGGGGAAAAGAGGGAGAGAGAGAGATGTAGACCAAAAAATACATGCAGAAGAATGTGAGAAGGGGCTGAAATTAAATAATTACACCTGGAGAGAGACAGAAAGGGCAACCTATGACCATGTAAGCACCGAGAGGATTGATTGATTGATTGATTGATTGATTGAAGAAGAAGGAACTATTGCTAGCCCACGTGAAAATGAGTCCATGGATTGATGAAGTGTCAGAAGCTCTGTCTAACCCATGTCCAAATGAGTCCATGGATTGATGAAGTGTCAGAAGCTCTGTCTAACCCATGTCCAAATGAGTCCAGGGATTGATGAAGTGTCAGAAGCTCTGTCTAACCCATGTCCAAATGAGTCCAGGGATTGATGAAGTGTCAGAAGCTCTGTTTAACCCATGTCCAAATGAGTCCAGGGATTGATGAAGTGTCAGAAGCTCTGTTTAACCCATGTCCAAATGAGTCCAGGGATTGATGAAGTGTCAGAAGCTCTGTTTAACCCATGTCCAAATGAGTCCATGGATTGATGAAGTGTCAGAAGCTCTGTCTAACCCATGTCCAAATGAGTCCATGGATTGATGAAGTGTCAGAAGTTCTGTAACTGTAAACTACCTGACAACAGTCAAGCAGAGGTACCCATCATGCTTCAATATACCTTCAGAACCTTTCATTCAAACTATGAGAGCAGCCATGCCCTATGACCTCGAGTCGTTTGTGCCGTAAATCTACCGCTACTATCGAGGTGGCAGAGGTTTTCCTTAGGGTGAAACGCCCGTTTCACAATAACCGGGTTCGAATCCCGTCGTGTACAGTTTGGCAGACACATTAGTTTTCTTGCTTCGATCATGCGAGTGCCTGCATCCTGAGTTATCTTCAGTCGTTTCGCCTGATCGTCTGGGGACTGGTCCAAGCTAATTAGGTAATGGGGTTGATGACCAGAGCATTTCTTTCCTCATTATAATATAACAGTTACATAATGACGACAGACAAACTGTCTGATGATGTCACAGTCCTCGCTAGCCATAGACAACTGACATTGTTGTCAAGCGGAACCAGCTTCAACACCTACACAGTTACTGCCCTTGACTATTCCCGCTCCTTAGTTTTTGAATCC
This sequence comes from Ariolimax columbianus, assembly GCA_036924085.1. Taxonomy (NCBI): domain Eukaryota; kingdom Metazoa; phylum Mollusca; class Gastropoda; order Stylommatophora; family Arionidae; genus Ariolimax; species Ariolimax columbianus. The sequence goes on along the minus strand of JAVGWX010000003.1, from coordinate 5,918,377 downwards.
CTTATCTTGACTACCCTTGAGAATACAATCCTCCCCTCCCCCCTCCCCCATACACCCACATCCCAAAACTCACGTTGAATAGTTGAATACAGAATATTTGGTCAATGGTCACTAACAGAAAGCAGTACGTTTGCTGATCATGAGGCTTGGATTGACAAATCATGTGGAGGTTTGTGGAAGAAGCTGAAAGCTTTAGAAGAAAAGATCTAATTTCTCCTACATAATTACACTAACAATAACAGATTGTGCTCAGGGTCTAGATAATAAGGGCCCAGCATCATATAGGACACGCGACGGGAAAACTTTACTTTAAACACAAGATTGTACCCAAGTGTTGGATAAGATGGCTTCAGTGTGGTCAAGTGTTGGATAAGATGGCTTCAGTGTGATCAAATGTTGGATAAGATGGCTTCAGTGTGGTCAAGTGTTGGACAAGATGGATTCAGTATGGTCAAGTGTTGGACAAGATGGATTCAGTATGGTTAAGTGTTGGACAAGATGGATTCAGTATGGTCAAGTGTTGGACAAGATGGATTCATTATGGTCAAGTCTTGGACAAGATGGCTTGTTCTGAGATCACTGTTAACTTAATATTTAGTGTAAATGTAAATGTAATTCAACTACTCTTACCCATCCCGATTGTTTTTTCTGTCTGTCTGTCTCTCTCTCTTTCTCTGTCTCTCTCTTTCTCTGTCTCTCTCTCTCTCTCTTTCTCTTGCCACTCATTCCTATCTTGAAACTGATAGTGACATTAATGAGTTATTTTTTTTCTACAATTCATTGTCTTTCTCTTCTACACTAGAAAATGGCTGACACCAGGCTAATGTGATAGACTAAGTGGAGATCGTAAATTCTTTCTAATGCATTTATTAAAATAAGAAAAAAGACAGAAAGAAAGCTAATCATAAAGATGACACTTGATCCTACCCACTAACCACTAATGGCACTGGAAAGGAAAACTAGAAAGTTACAACGTATGTGCTGAGATTAGCTTGAACATCCTCAAGTGACTGGCGTCGACCATATTTTCGCCAGCCATTAAACGCGACCACTTGAAAGATTTACCCTTTGAGATAGAAAATATTTCCCAGCAGCAGACCCTTGTCTAGATTGTTTATCAAAGTAGGTTGGCCATGCTCCCCATGACCTCAGAGTTTATCACTTGGGCATTATATAAAAGATGCAAAAGAAGCTTTTGTTTGGTTAAAAAATACAACAGTTTTCAGGTTAATGACGTCACCGCACAGCGCAGTAACTGCCACGTTCTCGATCGGCTTGTGAAGGGGGGTGCTGTTTTGGCGTCTAAATATCACAGAGCCAGCTATTTAGATAACGCCTTTATATTTCCAGAGTGTAGTTCATAATGCAGTGCTAAATGATTTATCTTTCCAGATGTTGCGGTCGTGCTGTTCGTCAAATACTGAAGCACCATTTCGGAACTTTGTGAAACGTGCATGAAAGCAGCCACCGAGGAAGACATTCTGTCTGTGACTGTCTTGGACAAAAATGTCGCGAAGTTTATTTTCCGTTCTTCTGTTCGCTACCTTTGGGGCATAGGACCTCCCAAGTATGTACCTTACTTGGATGAAGGGGCATGCATCAAAGAACTAACCCCCCTTCTCCTGCAAGGAAGGATGTGATCACCCTGTCAAGGTGTGCGTGCTGCAAGCCTCAGTGATCAAGCGATCTAAGCTGGTAAGAACGTATATTCCTTGTAAGGCCACCCAAGCTGGAAAGGTCACTGGAGAGGTAGCAGCCGGGCAGGTAAAAGACTCCGTTAACACGCCAGTCTGGCATAATGAGCATTTGGTGTTAGGACCAGATTTGTATTGATCACCGGCACACTAGGGTTGATGTCCACCACATTCCGCCGATAAAATTTACTTGCCCTAATTATGCCGGTGTCCAATTGTTGAAGCTGAGTCGACTCGAAGATCCGTTCTGCGATTGGGAAAATTCCGCACCAACTGAGGACCGAGCCCCGATTGGTCGGCTGCTAAGCCAGTACATTAACCATTGCTCCACCTGGTCTACCAGCCCGAAATGTGGTGCTCAATAGTCCAGGAAGACAGACCACTTAGACCAACTGAGGACCGAGCCCCGATCGGTCGGCTGCTAAGCCAGTACATTAACCATTGCTCCACCTGGTCTACCAGCCCGACATGTGGTGCTCAATAGTCCAGGAAGACAGACCACTTAGACCAACTGAGGACCGAGCCCCGATCGGTCGGCTGCTAAGCCAGTACATTAACCATTGCTCCACCTGGTCTACCAGCCCGACATGTGGTGCTCAATAGTCCAGGAAGACAGACCACTTAGACCAACTGAGGACCGAGCCCCGATCAGTCGGCTGCTAAGCCAGTACATTAACCATTGCTCCACCTGGTCTACCAGCCCGACATGTGGTGCTCAATAGTCCAGGAAGACAGACCACTTAGACCAACTGAGGACCGAGCCCCGATTGGTCGGCTGCTAAGCCAGTACATTAACCATTGCTCCACCTGGTCTACCAGCCCGACATGTGGTGCTCAATAGTCCAGGAAGACAGACCACTTAGGAGATGACAACTTTTCACAAAGTATGGGGCAAACGGAGCTCGGAAGCCCAGGAGGGCAGGACAACATAGAGCATTATTCCATTTCGAACACAACAAGAAAAAGTCTAAAGTGACAATCATTCCTTTCTAAAGCGACAATCATTCCTTTATAAAGCGACAATCATTCCTTTCTAAAGCGACAGTCATTTCTTTCTAAAGCGACAATCATTCCTTTCTAAAGCGACAATCATTCCTTTCTAAGCGACAATTTTCCTTTCTAAAGCGACAAAAAAAAACAAATATCCGACCGAAAATGGCCCCAGCCAATGGAGAAAATGACCTCAAGTACACGGTGTATCACCGTACTAAGGGACTGTCTGACGGACGTGAGGAGAGGAAACCAGGCTCATGGGACTGATCCTGCCTCTTCCTCGACAAGGGGCATCTCTGAAAGGGTGACCGTATAACTACCCTATCAAACCATATATATACATAATATCCAGAATTACAGGCCGCCAAGCCTGGTCTTGGGAATACCCATAAGCTAGACATGCAGATACGAATAATAAGCTGAAGTGCTGGACCGAAAGGTGATTATAAAACAGATCGTTGCTCCAAACCACTACACAACGCATTTCATCCAAGGATAATCAAGGACCAGAACTTTACACCAGAAGGAACCCACACAGACAAAGGCATGTCTCTCCTACCATGGACACACTGACACATCTGCCACCCAAACCATGCATATGCTGCAACATATCGATGAAGGTATAGACGACTACAAAAAGCACTGTCCAGAAGACTACTTGTTGGAAGGATTCATATTGCCTGCACCCAAGAAGCACACCTTAATCATGACCATCATAATCATAATCATTGTTTGTGCCTTAATCCCAAGCATATATTTTTTATGAGAGGATATGAATCCCACAGATTGGATAGGGATGGTCATAAGGGTTGCTTGCTTATTGTTTCTAAAATATTGATCCATAAAAATGTGATCTCCGTGGAAACCAGTAAAGAAGCCGAAACAATAGGCGTGGACTTAACCTTACCGGGCCAGACAGTCCGAATCTGTAATACTTACTGCCCACCAACAAAAAATCTGGCCCTAGAAGCCATGAATATTATGGATCAAGCAGCTATAGTGATAGGAGATTTCAACAGTCAGTCTGAGAGGTGGGGGTTACGCAAATAGCAATGCAAGAGGACACGAACTAGAGAAATGGGAAGTTGACAGCAATCTCTATCTGACCAACCTCACAGAAGACCCTCCAGCGTTCTATTCAAGGTGAAGGTCATCAAAATCATCCGTGACCCTGCTTCTACCACCGGCGACCTAAGCCCAAAAATACAAAAGAACAGTACTCGCACTTCCCGCAGAAAGTGACCATCAGACCACCAGTGATTGCCCAGAGGAAACTATAAAACAGCAAACTGGTAGAAGTTTGCCACAAGTACAAATCTTTACTGCCAATCCATCAACATCCACCACAAGAAAGTAGGTAAGATATTGGAAACATGTCATCAGTTCCTCCTAAAGGCAGCAATGGAAAGTATTCCAAGAGACGCCAGAAGAAACCACAAACTGTATTGGTCACCTGAAGGGCAATAGATGGAACTTCAACTATCAGTGGCAAGAGAAATAACGGAAATTGGCCAACCTCAATAAAGTAATATCGCACTCAGGGCAGTTGTAGCAGAATGTAGGAAAACAGTCAACCAATCATGCAGGCAAATCTGGCACGAGCATACAGACACACTCCAGTGTGTTAGGGAGAGCAAGAAGCTTTGGAAGCTAACAAAAACCTCAAGTGATGAAAACAGCAACTAGCCAACAACACAGATTGAAAATAAAGGAAAGGTACTGGCCGGGAAAAAAATAGCAGATGTTCTAATCCATAATTTTGCAGAGACAAGTAGAAACAAAATCCCCACACACATGAAAAGCTACATTTAGAAGGAAATAAACCAAATGGAGCACTCGACGCGAGTACTTTAAGACCATCTTATGGCAAATATCATCACGACAACTGGACTCAGCCATTAGTAAACTCAAGAAGAGAAAAGCCCCAGGAAAGGATGGCATCACTAGTGAAATGAACTCTCCCATCCTTAAACGTGGGAAGGACAACACGAAACCAGGCAGCTACTTGCCTATTAGTCTACTCAGGTGAGTGAGAAACCAGTGGAACGAATCATTAACTCTTGAATAATCTGGCATTTAGAATTCCTAGCTTTACTTATCCCCTGGCAAGATAGTTTTCGGCCAGGTGACATATATCTTGCAGGAGATTGAAGATGTACGAGTATATCAAGTAAAAAAAAAAAAAAAACACAAGCAGTCTCGGTAGATCGTGAAAAAACCTTTGATAGAATATGGAATAGTAGACTGAAACTCAATCTACTGTAAATGGGTGTAACCAAAAACATGTACATATTGGTCAATGATTACCTGAACACAGGACAGCAAGAGCGCAAATCTAAGATCACCTTTATAAACCGAGGAAAATAAAGCAAGGAGTTCCACAAAGTGGAATACTCTCACCAATTCTGGCCCTACTTTATAGAGTAGGCCTTGCATCAATGCTGATCTTCATATAATAATAATAATAATAATAATAGCTGTCCATCGTTGTCGATGAGGACCGCCGACATCATCCTTGTCACAGATTTCCCAGTAGGGTGTGGGTGCGCATGTGGCTGAACAGGCCAATGCGGGCACGAAAACATCTGCTACATATCGAGCACACGAGGTTTGTAGAAGGTGATGGTGTTCCCGCTGTTTGGGATTTCCGAATCTCGCGTCTGCTCTGGGCTTTCACAACACGGTCCTCTTCACCGGCAGCTACACCCGATTTGACTGCGCTTCTTCAGTCAGATCTGTTTTGCGCAAGACATTCCCAGGTGTCGATGTCTATCTGACAACTTTTCGCCTCAGGCAACCTGTGTGGAAGTGGTTTAACCTCTTTGCATGTTCAGAGTATACAGTCCAGCTTTCGCAAGCGTATAGTAGGGTTGGAATGATGGTTGCATGGTAGACTTTGAGTTTGGTCTTGACGCTGATGCCACAACGTGCCCAGACCATCGAGCGCATTCTAACAAAGGCTGTGCTAGCTTTTGCTATTATGCTTGCCACCTCATCGTCTAGGCTGATAGATCTCGACAGCGTGCTGCCCAGATATGTGAATTTGTCTACGACATTCAGCGTCTGTCCTCTGACTGTAGTCTCTGGTTTTGTGTACGGCATGCCTGGTGCTGGTTGGTACATGACCTCTGTTTATTTGGCATTTATGGTCAGGCCAAAATTTTCGCATGCGGCAAGAGAACCGGTCCATTCCAACCTGCATGTTCAGTTCTGAGTTGCTCATTAAAGCGCAGTCGTCAGCAAATACAAGTTCCCTGATTATGTCGCCAGCCGCTTAGGTTTTGGCCTTCATTCCTCTGGGATTGAGTAACTCGCCATCTGTACGGTACTGTATGGGTATTCCAAGCTCCAGTGATCTGAAGGCGTCTGTCATCGTGGCCGCGAACATCATGCTGATCAGGGTCGGGGCGAGTACACATCCTTGTTTTACTCCGTTTGATACTAGAAACGTTTTAGAGATTGCTCCGCTGTCCACTACACGAGCACACATGCCTTCGTGTAGCTGTTTCACCATAGTTATGAACTTGTTGGGGCAGCCAAACTTTGACATTATCATCCACAGCCCTCCTCTGTTTACTGTATCAAATGCCTTTGTCAAATCAATAAATGTGGTGTACAAGGCCTGATTTTGTTCTCGACACTTCTCTTGTACTTGGCGAGCGGCAGAAATCATGTCCACTTTTCCTCTTCCGGCTCTGAATCCACATTGGCTTTCTGTGAGGTGGTGGCTTTGTTCAAGGTGTTTGTTGAGCCTGTTTAGCAGTAAGCGCGCTAGGATCTTGCCTGCTACGGAGAGTAGCGATATTCCACGATAATTGTCGCATTCCTGGCGGTTGCCTTTTCTTTTGTACAGGTGAACGATTAAGGCGTCCTTTAGCTCCTGCGGAATTTTTCCTTCAGCCCACATGTGTGACAGAAGAGTTCAGTGATCCTTCTGGTGAGGGATGGGCCAGCTGTCTTATATACCTCTGCTGGTATTGCATCCGCTCCTGGAGCTTTTCCTATAGATAGTGAACTGATTGCCGTGTCGACTTCCTCCTCAGTGATGACTTCATGCAGTGCCACGTTCAGTTCCATCTGCGGCATTCGCTGGATGGCCTCTTCATTTATGGACGATGGGGGGTTTAGTATTTTGCAGAAGTGGTCTGCCCATCTGTTTAGTATCTGAACCTTATCTGTTAGCAGTGCCTCATCCGCACTGCGAACTGGAGTATTACTAGAGGGCTGTGGGCCGTAGAGAGCTTTCAGTGCCTCGTAAAACCGTTTGGTGTCATAACGCTCAGCGAACATCTCAATTTCGTCAGCTGATTTGCTGAGCCAGGAGTCTTGCATCTCTCAAATAACAATAATAATAATAGTAATGAGCCCATCGTCATCGATGAAGATCACCAACATTATGTCACATGATGCTGCATCCTTGAGTACGTTGGTGCCCGTGTGGCTGACCAAGCCAAGAAAAGCGCTATAAGTTCTATGACACGACTGGCAAACATAATCCACAGTTGCCTCTGGTATTTCCTCTGCTCTAGACTTCCTGATTGCGCGTCTATACTGGACTGCCTGAACACGAGATCCTCACTGATTTCAGCGCGTGTATGACCATATCTTCTCAGGTTGAACGATTTTTAGCCAGCTTTTCCCAGGTATTCATTGTCTATTTAACATCTCTTAAGGCACTCCTTCAGACCGCCCTTGAAACGTTTCAGTGGACGTCCTTGTGATCGTTCTACTTCACTCAGTTCACTTTACAGGAGTCTATTTGGGAAGCCTTTCGAGCAAAGTGGCCAGCTCATCTCAGATAGGGTTTTTTTGTTGTAAAAGTGCATGAATATCTGGTATGTTGGCTCAGGATAGTACTTCATTTTCTGTGATATGGCTCTGAAAGCGAATATGCAGTATGTGTCTCAGACAGTTCGTGTGTAAATCATTTATCCATCTAGCATCACCAGCGAAGACAGTCCAGCAGTATATGTCTCAGACAGTTCGTGTGTAAATCATTTATCCATCTAGCATCACCAGCGAAGACAGTCCAGCAGTATATGTCTCAGACAGTTCATGTGTGAATCATTTAGCCTCTTGGCGTCACCAGCGTAGAACAGGGTAATAGATGTAGTAGACTTGGTGATATGGACATCCCAAAAGTCTTCACCTGTTGCTAGAAACGAAATGCAAGAGATCACAAATATAGTAGCGTTATGGACTAGCAAATGCCAAATTCCCAAAATTGAAACAAAAAAAACCCACAAAAAAACCACACACATAAATCTTCTCTCTATCTCCCAAACCTCAGGAAACGATTCTAAAAGTAAGTGACACGCTGCAACTAAACATAAGTACAACTTATCTAGGAATAACAATGGACAGAAAGTGTTATACCTCATCAAGAGACAAGTAGGTATAACACCAGTGCTAGACCTAGACCTCACCAAGAGACAAGTAGGTACAACACCAGTGCTAGACCTCATCAAGAGACAACACCGGTGCTAGACCGCATCAAGAGACAAGTAGGTACAACACCAGTGCTAGACCTCACCAAGAGACAAGTAGGTACAACACCAGTGCTAGACCTCACCAAGAGACAAGTAGGTACAACACCAGTGCTAAACCTCACTAAGAGACAAGTACGTACAACACCAGTGCTAGACCTCATCAAGAGACAAGTACGTACAACACCAGTGCTAGACCTCACCAAGAGACAAGTAGGTACAACACCAGTTCTAGACCTCTCCAAGAGACAAGTAGGTACAACACCAGTGCTAGACCTCATCAAGAGACAACACCAGTGCTAGACCTCATCAAGAGACAAGTAGGTACAACACCAGTGCTAGACCTCACCAAAAGACAAGTAGATACAACACCAGTGCTAGACCTCATCAAGAGACAAGTAGGTACAACACCAGTGCTAGACCTCATCAAGAGACAAGTAGGTACAACACCAGTGCTAAACCTCACCAAGAGACAGCAAACCAAACGGTTCAACCATGTGAGTCAACACACAGCAGGTAGTGTCCCCCAGAAAGCAATGCTATACAGATACAATGGATGCAAGGCAAATGGCCAACCAAGCAAAAGATGGATAACTGAGATAACAGAAGCAGTAAAGCTACTGGTGTATGAAACACATACTAGTGCCCGGTCAAGAAACCTCTTCATAACCTGACGCTAAAAGGCACAAGCAGGACAAAGAGAGAAAAGAAGAACAAGAACTCGAATTTCTTATCTTCTTGACTCCGTTTTCTGTCGATATTAAGAGGGTTTCTTAAATCACGCAAGCGAAGCTTAGCTTGAGTGTGACACTGTCTTGAAACAGAAATAAACGAACATCGCCATTCTAAAATTCTTCACCTTCCGTCCTGATATATATATATATATATATATATTTTCAGGGCTGTTTTCTGAAGTTAGAAAGATTCTAATCAAGTTGCAGAGGACTTATATTTGTGAAGTTGTTTTTGTTATTGAGGATAAATAAAACAGCACTAAGTCCAAGACTGACAGATAACATTTGGAAGCAACACTTAGACGAGTATCATCTCAGGATATGAAACCTTGAATTGATTTGCTTGTTTATCCGTGTTGGGATCTGCAACTCTTGTGAACACTTGTACCGCACGAGATAGCCAGAACAACACCTTCTTGCCAGCCATTTTCAGCCCTTTAACTACCTGTTGCGCGAGCTAAGGGCCGAGCTATATAAGAACGGGTGTCCGAACTACAGCTGACATGCAACACTGAGGCCCTCCACAGTTTTTAAACCGGCTAGCCAGTTACTTTTGAAAGAGTTAGTCTTGGCAGAAACAATGGTCGTGACAACGCTCGTGACAATGGTCGAGACGGGACAATGGTCGAGACGTGACAATGATCGAGGCGTGGCAATGGTCGTGACAATAATCATGACCATTCAATGGTCGTGACAAGGTCATGACCTGGCAAATGTCGTGACAAAGGTTGTGACAATGATCGTGGCAAATGACGTAACAAATATCGTGAGAATAACATGACGTCGCAACTGCTGGGACAATACTATAACGTGACAATTGTCGGGACACTACTATAACGTGACCAAATGTCGGCACAATACAATGGTGTGACAAATATCCGTATAATACTATGACGTGACAAATGCCATGATAATATCACGACGTGACAAATATAGTGGCAAATGACGTGCAATACCATCACGTGGCAAATGTCGTGACAATAGCATCACGTGACAAATGTCGTGACAAAGGTTGTTACAATGCCATGACGTCATAATGATCGTACCAAATGTCGTGAAAATGGTCGTGACGTGACAAAGGAGGTAGCAGTTGTCGTGAAAATGGTCGTGACAGTAGTCATGACAAAACGATGGTCGAGACAGAGGTTGTGACAAAGCCATGATGTGACAATGATTTTGATAAATGTCGTGACAATGGTCATGACGTGACACAGGAGGTAGCAGCGGACGTGACACTAGTGGCAATGGTCATGACGTGACAAAGGACGTAACACTAGTGGCAATGGTGCATTGTCTTAATCTCGTCTTATTTTGAAATCATTGATAGGACATTTAGGACTCCAGAGAAAATATTTTGGAGCCGTGGGCCACTGCGGGCCTCGTGAATGTCGCCGAGAACTAAATTATTTGATGTCCATTTGTTGACAACCTCTCGGAAGTTATGACAACCAACAGTATTCAATCTCAGAGAGAAATTGTCAGGGGAATCGCCATGCCCTGAATTACCTGTCACACAGGACGTATGACCATCTGTGGCGGTTAAATTAGCACTGGGAAACAAGTACAAGAAGTTGAATTGTCCAGCGAATGTCTATACATGAGGGAATGTACGGCAAGTCCGTGAACTGTGAGATGTGCTCTCAGCAAGACTTTGGATTTCTCAATATCTTGAACGAGCGGGTGAGCGAGGGCTTGTCATATACTAAGTATGTTATTGCTTTGTCGTCGATTCAAATTAAAATGTTTACTAGCGATAAAAATGCGATTGTTTCCGAAACCGAGTTTACCACCAAACTGAATTAGCATGAATACATTTCCTATATAAGGTAAGGACAGTTTCATAATAAGCACTGTTGTCGGGGAAATAGTAGACTGTATTGTATGAGATCACAGCTTGTTTATGGTTTCGGATGACCAGTTCTATTCCTTACTGACTTTCTTTCCCTTACATTTAACAGTTATGCATGTAACCACTCAGCTGGGTCGACTAGAGCGAGACGTGAAAAGCGAGTGCCCTACCACACCGATAATCAGACGTACTAAAATGTTCTATAATTTCGTCTTTAATCATTTATTCTGTAGATATTATTTCGTCCTAAGCGTTTGAGAAGACAGCCCACACCACAAAATGTTGTACATAGATCTGACTTTCCTTGCACACACTGTGGAAGACGCTTCTCTGTTCTGATTGGTCTTACGATTCGCATTCATTATCTTCATGGACTGTAGTTACATACCTTTTATCAAAGCACAACATCCTATCGTCTGACAAGACGGGAAGAGACATTGAACGAATGATGATCATTTTGTCTTGATTCATTTGTTGTATGGAAACGGTTACAGCTGTTTTCTTCTGTGAGCAATGATAACACGAGATCGTGAACAAAATCTGCACCTCAGTTTCACAGGGTGGGCAATAATTAGTTACAACATTAAGTTATCGAATCACACAAGACATGATTTGTATCTTTTCTGCAACGTTACTGCTTGTACATGACAATGTCTTCTTCTGGGGGCCTGTGACGCTAGTCCTGTCAGGCAATGACCAGGACGTCGTGTCAGGGTCAGGCACTGACCAGGACGTCGTGTCAGGGCCAGGCACTGACCAGGACGTCGTGTCAGGGTCAGGCACTGACCAGGACATCGTGTCAGGGTCAGGCACTGACCAGGACGTCGTGTCAGAGTCAGGCACTGACCAGGACGTCGTGTCAGGGTCAGGCACTGACCAGGACGTCGTGTCAGAGTCAGGGACTGACCAGGTCGTCGTGTCAGGGTCAGTCACTGACCAGGACGTCGTGTCAGGGTCAGGCACTGACCAGGACGTCGTGTCAGGGTCAGGCACTGACCAGGACGTCGTGTCAGGGTCAGGCACTGACCAGGACGTCGTGTCAGGGTCAGGCACTGATCAGGACGTCGTGTCAGGGTCAGGAACTGACCAGGACGTCGTGTCAGGGTCAGGCACTGACCAGGACGTCGTGTCAGGGCCAGGCACTGACCAGGACGTCGTGTCAGGGCCAGGCACTGACCAGGCCGTCGTGTCAGGGTCCGGCACTGACCAGGCCGTCGTGTCAGGTTCAGGCACTGATCAGGCCGTCGTGTCAGGGCCAGGCACTGACCAGGACGTCATGTCAGGGTCAGGCACTGACCAGGCCGTCGTGTCAGGGTCAGGCACTGCCCAGGACGTAGTGTCAGGGTCATGCACTGACCAGGACGTCGTGTCAGGGTCAGGCACTGACCAGGACGTCGTGTCAGGGTCAGGCACTGACCAGGACGTCGTTTCAGGGTCAGGCACTGACCAGGACGTCGTGTCAGGGTCAGGCACTGACCAGGACGTCGTTTCAGGGTCAGGCACTGACCAGGACGTTGTGTTAGGGCCAGGCACTGACCAGGACGTCGTGTCAGGGTCAGGCACTGACCAGGCCGTCGTGTCAGGGTCAGGCACTGACCAGGCCGTCGTGTCAGGGTCAGGCCGTCGTGTCAGGGTCAGGCACTGACCAGGACGTCGTGTCAGGGTCAGGCACTGACCAGGACGTCGTGTCAGGGTCAGGCACTGACCAGGACGTCGTGTCAGGGTCAGGCACTGACCAGGACGTCGTGTCAGAGTCAGGCACTGACCAGGACGTCGTGTCAGGGTCAGGCACTGACTAGGACGTCGTGTCAGGGTCAGGCACTGACCAGGTCGTCGTGTCAGGGTTAGTCACTGACCAGGACTTCGTGTCAGGGTCAGGCACTGACCAGGACGTCGTGTCAGGGTCAGTCACAATACACTGACAAAGATCCCAATTTCTCTTCCATGTAGCCCTTCCTGGAAACAGGCTGTTTTCAAGGCAGCCTGGCTGACGAGATGTTGATCGATGTAATCCCGGTAGTAATAAGCGCCACTCGGATGAAGCCAAACATAGCACAATCCTGTAAGATGTCTCTCCATCTTCATCAGCATTCTCGGGATGTGAGAAAAGCTACTTCAACTCGCCGCTTAATGATTTTTTTCAATGCGCACCAAAGAGCAACTTACTCATTGTGGGCATTAAACAACAACAACTTCTTTTTCTTCTTCTTCTTCTTCTTCGTCGTCGTCGTTGTTGTCCGTACTGAAAAGGACGTTTCGTTACGCGCTGTCGTAGTTTCCAGCGAGGCTGAAGCATCTAGTTTCAGCATGGAACAGATTCTGAACTAGGTTTGCCTTCCCTATTTGGTACATTTCAGCCATGGTCGCCACTTGGAGACGGACTATGGTCGCTGACAGGTTTGATTCGGTGACCCTGATGAAAGCAGTCAGATATGAGACATCGGTTAGTCGTGTCGTCGGCACTTGTATTCTGTTAGGGTCAGATAACTTGTGATCGATACCAGGTAGCTAAAAGCTGCCATTTCATTCTGCATTGTATCTGGCCAGCTCTTACAATACTCCGGCCCATGTCTTTCTTGGACTGCCTCTTAGTTACAATGTTCCGTGCAAGTCGTCTTTGTACTACCTGTGAATTTAGAAATTTCTACCACGTGACTTCTTCATCATCATCATCGTCACCTTCTTTCTCTTTTTCACCTTCTTCTTCGATCAACTGATGCCACGCTAACTACACCGGTGAAGTTCACCAACGTACGAGGTGTGTTCTAAAAGTATCCGACATTAATATTTTTCTACGGAAACAAATGAAGCATACATGTTGTCATTCTGAAGGGAGGTATAGGGGACCGTCATAATCAGGAGTGAATTTGTTCCCGCCCGCAGATTGCGTCAGTCCCTGGCAGTCAGCCTTTCAGTGTTGGGTTTAGGGAGCACTCGTCAGTCACTGGCAGTCAGCCTGTCAGTGTTGAATGTAGTGAGCACCCGTCAGGTTTTCATTCACCATGAAATGACAAAAAGAATTAAGCAGTTGCGTTGCATCAAATTTTGCCCAAAACTAGGTGATACCAAAGTGCAAACCATTTGTAAGTTTCAACAGACTCTCTGTAACGATGCCATGATAATCACACAAAGCTGTCCTCTATTCCCAAAAGGGCCTTTCTGAAATGCTTCCAACAATGACGGGACCGCTGGGAGATGTGTATGGAGTCCCAAGGAGCGTACTTTGAAGGGATTAGCGTTCAAATCGTCAGGTGAGTAATTGTATTATTCCGGCCTACAGGTCAGATACTCGTACGTTTCACATCTTCGCCGTACCGCTACAGCTTCTCGAGCTTAGTCGCTCCTACGGGTCAGAATGTCTCTCTTTGGTCTGCATAACTAGGGCAGTCCTGTGGGATATGTTCTGATGTCTGCCTGGGTGCTCCGCAATTGCACGTGGCTTTGCCTCTAAGACCCATTATGTGGAGGTGGGCTTTGGTTGGTTCCTATATCCCGTTCTGAGTCTAAAGATCTTTGCATGCCCATCTCAAGCTTGTCTATGCTGTTCTTTTCTGGCTTGTATTCTTTGTGCTGGTTTCTCCATTATGTCCTCATGGATCGTTTGATGAGTGTCTTTGTTTCTCTATAGCTATGTAGACGGCGAATCTGCGTGTCACCACTTTCCGCTTTTGCGAGCTCATATGCCTTCTCGTTTCAAAGGACCCCACAGTGGGCCAGAATACAATGTAGGACTAAATCTGTTTGTCCGTACAGCATCCTGGTGATATATTTTATTCAATGTAAGAATCGATATTGTTCAGACCTTGAGATGGCTTGGAGCACGCTTCTGCAGTCTGGTAGAATGTCTCCTCCCCCCCCCCCCGTGTCTTCCTTAGACTGCCTCTCAGAATGCCCCCCTCCCCCGCGTCTTCATCGGACTGCCTCTCATAATTTTCTTCCCCCCTCCCCCGCGTCTTGCTCGGACTGCCTCTCAGAATGCCCCCCCCCCGCGTCTTCATCGGACTGCCTCTCAGAATGTTCTTCCCCCCTCCCCCGTGTCTTCCTCAGACTGCCTCTCAGAATGCTCTCCCGCCCCCCTCCCCGTGTCTTCCTCGGACTGCCTCTCAGAATGTTCTTCCCCCCTCCCCCGTGTCTTCCTCGGACTGCCTCTCAGAATGTTCTCCCCCCCCCCCCCCCCCCGCGTCTTCCTCGGACTGCCTCTCAGAATGTTTCGCTCCGTGTCTTCCTCGGACTGACTCTCAGAATGCCCCCCCCCCCGCCCTCGTGTCTTCCTCGGACTGCCACTCAGAATGCCCCCCCCCCCTGTCTTCCTCGGACTGCTCTCAGAATGTTTCGCCCCGTGTTTTCCTCGGACTGCCTCTCAGGATGTTCGACTCCGTGTCTTCCTCGGACTGCCTCTCAGAATGTTCGACCCCGTGTCTTCCTCGGACTGCCTCTCAGAATATTTCGCCCCGTGTCTTCCTCGGACTGCCTCTCAGAATGTTTGACCCTGTGTCTTCCTCGGACTGCCTCTCACAATGTTCGACCCCGTGTCTTCCTCGGACTGCCTCTCAGAATGTTCGACCCCGTGTCTTTTTTGGAATACATCTGTTTCATTTGGCTATAAACGGTTTATAGTAGGTGTATAGTAGTATCTATGTTGCCACTGATTAGACCCGAGAAAGGGGTAGCTCCAGGGTGTATATGCTAGACCGGAGAAGGTGTAGCACTAGTGTAGCTCTAGGGTGTCTATATTAGACCGGAGAAGGTGTAGCACTAGTGTAGCTCTAGGGTGTCTATGCTAGACCGGAGAAGGTGTAGCACTAGTGTAGCTCTAGGGTGTCTATGCTAGACCGGAGAAGGTGTAGCACTAGTGTAGCTCTAAGGTGTCTATGCTAGACCGGAAAGGTGTAGCACTAGTGTAGCTCTAGGGTGTCTATGCTAGACCGGAGAAGGTGTAGCACTAGTGTAGCTCTAGGGTGTCTATGCTAGACCGGAGAAGGTGTAGTACTAGTGTAGCTCTAGGGTGTCTATGCTAGACCGGAGAAGGTGTAGCACTAGTGTAGCTCTAGGGTGTCTATGCTAGACCGGAGATGGTGTAGCACTAGTGTAGCTCTAGGGTGTCTTGGTTAAACCTGGAGAAGGTGTAGCACTACTGTAGCTCTATGATGTCTTGCTTAGACCTGAGAAAGATGCAGCTCTAGTGTAACTCTGATTTAGCTCTAGGATGTCTTGGTTAGACCTGGAGAAGGTGTAGCACTAGTGTAGCTCTAGGGTGTCTATGCTAGACTTCGGGAGTGTGTAGTTCTAGTTTAGCTCTAGGGTGTTATGGCTAGCCCTGTGGAAGGTGCAGCTCTAGTTTAGCTCTTTTTTCGCTCTATGTCTTAACTTAAATTAACTTAACGTCTTTATACTGGTTTAGAAGACCCTGCAGAGTCTGTATACAACCAGTTACATTTACATCAGGTTGCTCTAAAAGCTATGCGCATCCAGTTTATTCTTAAATGCATTAACTGTCCCTGCCTCCACTACCTCTCTTGGCAATGCATTCCAAGCAGACACCACTCTCTGACTAAAAAAATATTTCCTAATATCTAACCTGGACCTCTCTTTAGTCAGCTTGTAGCTATGCCCTCGTGTTATTGTAGGTGGCTGTATTTTAAAAAAAACTTGTTATAGTCTAATTTATCGATTCCTCTGATCATCTTATAAACCTGTATTAAGTCACCACGAATTCTTCTCTCTTCGAGACACTGTAGGTCGGTTTTTCTGAGTCGTTCCTCATAACTGTAACTCTGGAATCCCACTATCATCTTTGTCGCTCTTTTTTGTATTCTTTCCAGCATGTTTATGTCCCCTCTATGATAAGGACTCCACACCTGTACACAGTTCTCCAATCTAGGTCTAACTAAAGCTTTATACAGTTTGACGATCACTTCCATGCTCCTATGTTTAATATTTCTTTTTATCAAACCTAACATTGCATTTGCCTTTTTCACTGCTACCTTAAATAGCTCACTCACCTTTCCTGTAGTATCTATTATAACCCCTAGGTCCCTTTCCTTATCTATCTTTCTAATATTGTTTTCTCCCATTCTGTAATTATGTTCCATATTGGATCTACCCATGTGGATGACTGTACATTTATCTACATTAAACTCCATTTGCCAGCTTACAGACCATTCTCGAATTATATCTAAATCCGACATCAATATATCCACTTCCGCTTTAGATGAGACACTACTGCATAGTCTTGTGTCATCAGCAAATTTTGCAATCATGGATCTCATATCAATGTCCAAATAATTTATATATATCAAGAACAAAATTGGTCCCAAAACCGAGCCCTGTGGCACACCACTTTTCACTTCACTCCACTCAGAGTACTCCTTATTTATACCCACCCTCTGCCTTCTTCCCGTTAACCAATTTTCGATCCATTTGGCAACTTCCCCACCTATTCCATGTGATTTTAACTTTCGAAATAATCGTTGATGAGGTACTCTATCAAAGGCCTTTGCAAAGTCTAGATAAATAACATCCACTGGCTCCCCTTTATCTATGATTTTAGTAACCTCCTCCATGAATTCTAATAGATTTGTTAAGCATGATCTCCCTCTAGTAAACCCATGCTGACTATTTCTAATTAGATTAAATTTGTCTAAATGCATTACAATGTTTTCTTTGATTTTTGACTCTAACAATTTACAGACTATGCTCGTTAAACTCACCGGTCTATAATTTTGCTGGATCTAATTTTTTGCCTTTTTTGAATAAGGGGATCACTCCTGCATCTTTCCAACCCCGTGGAACAATCCCTTTTGTAAGTGATTGAGAACATAATATAGCCAATGGTTTTGCTAGTTGGTCTCTAATTTCAAACAGCAATTTTGGATGAATACCATCTTGACTTGGACATTTATTCACTTTCAACCCCTCCAATTTTTTAAAAACCATTTCCTCTGTAATACAGATTGATCTTAATCCCGCTGTATCCATGTCTCTTTGAAAAATATCTATAGGCTCTTAGATCTCGGAGCAGTCCTCCTTTGTGAAGACTGTGCCAAAGTACTGATTGAGCAGATTAGCTGCCTCCCTATTCTCACTTATTATTTTCCCTGTACTGTCTATGAGAGGGCCTACTTTGTCTTTCGTTCTTTGTTTATTTCCAACATAAGAGAAGAAGCTTTTACTGTCAGTCTTGATCCTCTGAGCAAGTTTTTTTTCAAAGTCTATTTTTGCTGTTTTATTCGCTTTCTAAGATATGTTCTGCTTGTCCAAATATTTTACATATGTTTCTTTTGATTTACATGCCTCTATATATTTTTTCCATGCTTTATTTTTTGCTCTAATACATTTCACTACAAATCTAGTTATCCACTTTTTACGCTTGGGGTTTACCTCCCTACATGGAACACATTCCTCTTTTAGCGTTTCTAGAACTGTTTTAAAACTTTCCCACTCCTGTTCAACATCTGTTCCTACAGCAATATCTTTCCAGATTATGTGGTTCGCTGCCTCTTTCATCCTCTTAACATCTGCCTTAGAGTAGTCGTATGTTCGCGTGTTTATGTTTACTTCTTTCCCTGCAATATGTTCCCAACGGATGATTTGATGGTCACTTGAGCCAAACATTTCCCCAACGGTAACGTTTTCAATCATATTTTCCTCTGTGGTAAAAATTAGGTCGAGTGTGTTTTTGCCTCTGGTGGCTGCTTCTACATGTTGAATTAAAAAATTGTCAGTTATGCACTTAACAAAAGGTTTTGACTCTACAAGGGCTTCTGCCATATCCCATTTTATTTCTGGATAGTTGAAATCTCCCATTAATAATAATTTCCCTTCACTTGCCTTTGCTATGCTACTAATCAGCTTCTCGTCTTCCTCTTTTTGACTTGATGGACATCTATAGCACACTCCAATCACTGTTTTTTCACCCCCATTTTCTATTTCTCCCCATGCACTTTCATTTTTGTTACCACATGATAAATAATCTTTGATCGTTATATTAACAGAATTTATACAGTATAATAAAACGCCACCTCCCTTAGTCTTGTCTCCAATTATCCTATCTTTCCTTAACATTGTATATCTCTCAATTTAAAGTTCACTATCTGCAATCTCCTCATATGTCCATGATTCTGTTAACCCTATTATATCTGGTTTTTCTTCTTCTACATACAGTTCCAATTCTTCTCTTTTATTTACTATGCTTCTCACATTTGCATAAAAACATTTTAGTTTGTAATGTTGTTGTTTTTTCCTCTTTTTGCTTCTGCTTTATCATTTTAGTATTTGCTTTTCCACTATGTATTTCACACTTCCCTGACACCAACTTACCCCTTTGACTACATCCTCTATAGCACCCTATTGTAGGCCTATCTTTAGTCTCATACTTCATAGGCCTTACTAATTTAAATTTCTAACACAATGATGGAACATATACTTTGCTACAACATGCTGTCCTATCTCATTTAGATGTAAACCTCCCCTATCTAACATTTTACTTTTGTCTACTTTAACATCAATAAATTCCATTCCCATGTCCGCACACATCACCTGTAACCTAAGGTTGATACCTATTATTTTGCTAGCTAGATAGTCTGACCCATCTGCTCTGTCTAAAATGCCCATCATTGTGACCTTTCTAAACTTTTTTCCTTAAGTGTTCTCATAAGACTTTTATATTTATCCATAATTATTTCTGTACCATCTCTCTTTACATTATTTGTACCTGCCAATACTACCACATGACTGTTTCCTTTGTCATCTAACCTCTTTATTCTCCCCTCTATATCCTCTATTTTTGGTCCCCCAATATCCATTCTTTCAAACATGTTGTGTTGTTTAGACAAATGTCTGGCAACCTCTCTCACCATTGAATCTCCTACTACCAATACTGACCCCTCACCTATATGTGCATACTTCTCTCCAAAGCTCTCTGCCCTGTGAGCTGTTTCCTCACTCAAATCTCCCTTACTTCCTTGACTACACCTTGACTGCAGCTTCTTTAAAATTTCCTCCACTTTCACTTGTTTCCCTTCTATTTCCATCTGTCTTGACTAGACCCAGGGAAGGTGCAGCTCTAGAGTGTCCTGTTAGTTTGACCGTTTTGGCATTTATCTAACCCATCAGTACATGCCTGCACTCAGCCTTTGGCGGCGTTGCCAACAGTAAAGATGTCATTGTTACATGTGAAAGTTGATGTCGTCTGTGAAGGTTTGTGTTGGATGTGAACATTGATATTATAAGTGGTTGTTTATGTTAGATTATCTTGGTTATGTTAGTTGTGAAGGTTTATGTTGGGAAGATTTGTTTGATGTGAAAGTTTATGTTAGACGTGAAGATGTAAGTTAGGTGTCAAGATGTAAGTTAGGTGTGAAGATTATGTTAGGTGTGAAGATTATGTTAGATGTGAAGATTGTTAGGTGTGAAGATTATGTTACATGTGAAGATGTAAGGTGTGAAGATGTAAGTTAGGTGTGAAGATTATATTACTTGTGAAGATTGTTAGGTGGGAAGATTATGTTAGGTGTGAAGATGTAAGTTAGGTGTGAAGATTATGTTACGTGTGAAGATTGTTAGGTGTGAAGATTAAGTTAGGTGTGAAGATTGTGTTAGGTGTGAAGATTGTGTTAGGTGTGAAGATTATGTTAGGTGTGAAGATTATGTTAGGTGTGAAGATGTAAGGTGTGAAGATGTAAGTTAGGTGTGAAGATTATGTTAGTTGTGAAGATTATGTTAGGTGTGAAGATTATGTTAGGTGTGAAGATGTAAGTTAGGTGTGAAGATGTAAGTTAGGTGTGAAGATTATGTTAGGTGTGGAGATTTAAGTTAGGTGTGAAGATTGTGTTAGGTGTGAAGATGTAAGTTAGGTGTGAAGATGTAAGTTAGGTGTTGAAAATGTAAGTTAGGTGTTGAAGATGTAAGTTAGGTGTGAAGAAATAAGTTAGATGTGAAGATGTAAGTTAGATGTGAAGATTTAAGTTAGATGTGAAGATGTAAGTTAGGTGTGAAGATGTAAGTTAGATGTGAAGATGTAAGTTAGGTGTGAAGATTATGTTAGGTGTGAAGATGTAAGTTAGGTGTGAAGATTATGTTAGGTGTGAAGATGTAAGTTAGGTGTGAAGATGTAAATTAGGTGTGAAGATGTAAGTTAGATGTGAAGATTTTAAGTTAGATGTGAAGATGTAAGTTAGGTGTGAAGATGTAAGTTAGGTGTGAAGATGTAAGTTAGATGTGAAGATTATGTTAGGTGTGAAGATGTAAGTTAGGTGTGAACATGTAAGTTAGGTGTGAAGATGTAAGTTAGCTGTGAAGATTTAAGTTAGGTGTGAAGATTTAAGTTAGGTGTTAAGATGTAAGTTAGATGTGAAGTTTTGTTAGATTAGAAGGTTTATGTTAGATTAGAAGGTTTGTTATATGCGAAGGTGTATGTTATATGTGAAGGTCTATGTTATATGTGAAGGTCTATGTTATATGTGAAGGTCTATATTATATGTGAAGGTCTATGTTGGATGTGAACTATTATGGGAAATGTGTATGTTAAATGTGAAGGTTTATGCTGAGAATATTTGTTTAATGTGAACATTTATGTTAGATTGGAAGGTTTATGTTTAAATGGGAAGGTGTGCACACATACAACTATATTATATTCTCCTCTGCTCTAGCATCACCGCTACCAAACGGTGGTCTTTAAACCAACGATTTGCAACTAGCAGGCTACGTGTTATAGTGGCATGAGTCCACATTCCACGGTCAACCAGTTCCTGCTTCCACATAATCATAACCGCGTTTAGAGCGACACCTTCTCCAAGACATTCTAGAGCTACACATTCCCCAGGTCTAGTCAAGACACCCTAGAGCTACACATTCCCCAGGTCTAGTCAAGACACCCTAGAGCTGCACCTTCCCCAGGTCTAGTCAAGACATCCTAGAGCTGCACCTTCCCCAGGTCTAGTCAAGACACCCTAGAGCTACACTAGAGCTGCACCTTCCCCAGATCTAGTTAAGACACCATAGAGCTACACTAGAGCTGCACCTTCCCCAGGTCTAGTCAAGATATCCTAGAGCTACACATTCCCCAGGTCTAGTGAAGACATCCTAAAGCTGCACAAGAGCTACACTTTCCCCAGGTCTAGTCAAGACACCCTAGAGCTACACTAGCGCTACACCTTCCCCAGGTCTTGTCAAGACACCCTAGAACTACACTAGAGCTGCACCTTACCAGGTCTAGTCAATACACCCTAAAGCTACACTAGAGCTACACTTTACACAGGTCTAGCCCAGATACCCTAGAGCTACACCTCCAGATTTAACCAGTTTTGTTAGAGCGTCATCATCTCGCGCCAAAGGTGCCATAGTCAATTAGACGTGTATTGGCACTCCACTCTTGATACTACACGCTTGACACTCCGCGCTTGACACTCCGCGCTTGTCATTCCACGCTTGTCACTCCACACTTGAACTCCACGCTTGAACTCCACTCTTGATACTCCACTCTTGACACTCCACACTTGACACTCCACACTTGACACTCCACGCTTGAACTCCACTCTTGATACTCCACTCTTGACACTCCACACTTGACACTCCACGCTTGACACTCCACGCTTGTCACTCCACGCTTGTCACTCTACTCTTGATACTCCGCTCTTGACACTCTACGCTTGACACTCTACTCTTGACACTCCAATCTTGATACTCTGCTCTTGACACTCTACACTTGACACTCTACTCTTGACACTCCAATCTTGATACTCCGCTCTTAACACTCCACTTTTGACGCTCCTTTTCCAAGACCGAAATAGGTATCTGATTTACAATTAAGGAAGAAAAACTCAGCGAGAAAGGAAATTGGTCAACCAGTTACTTAGAAAACCTGACGTCTTGTACAACTAAGCTTCTAACCGTTAACCGACTGCTGGTAGTGCCAGCTACCACTTATGTCGTGAGAGTCGGCTTAGGCGTGTTGAGCACGAAGCTAGCAACCTCACCATGACCATTACTGCAGCAGAGAGTTCACTATACGTGAACCGGAAGCGCTCTATGGTATGACGATACCTGCAGTAGGTCATCTCTAGTGCTAGCCACATTCTCTGTAGAAAGTGTCAATGTTAGAGTGTGTGTGGGGGGGGGGGGGGGAGATACATCAGGACATGACCTGACAGAAGCCAGTGACTGACTCATCAGGGTAGGTGAACCATATCTGACCAAGACCATATTCGGTCTCCACGTGGCGACCCAGGACACAGGCTGCACTAGTGTAGCCTGACCAAGAGATAAGGATCACAGGGGGAAGGCAAAACCCGTACTTAAAAAAAGCTAGCTGAAATCGGCTTTCTCGCCGCAAACTACAACACAACGTTGAAACTTATTTTTCAGGATTAAAGCAGAAGAAGAAACAGATGAAGAAATTTAAAAAATAAGATGATGAAGGTATATAATCCTTAAATGATTCCTCGTTGCGCCCCAAGTGAAGCATAGGAGCACATCTACAGCTGACCATTGACATGGAGCCTGTATCCGTGCATTTGTAGTAGTAGTTTCAATGAGAATGGCTTTTCCTGGTGAGATTGCTAGCGCCATCCACATCCTTCTTTAGACACAGTTTATCACATGATTGCAATACCACAGTGGGCAAATACCTTTCCACGCCGGTAGCCCTTAGCCGATCTAAGGTTAATGACGTCAGTATTAGTTTCAATGTTTATATTTCTTTTGGGACTTTCATCCACAGACATAGTCTTTTGTTTATTCAATTAGTCTAGATTTCTAAGATGTTAATATATCATGTGAATGACTTAGTGACAACACCAGTCTCCATGGAGGAATTTAGTGAGGCAATACATCAAATGAAAAACATCAAAGCAGCTGGTCGGTCCTGATGATTTGAAGAGAGAGTAAATGGCAAACTTTGGACCAGATATCACATGTCTACTAGAGCATATTAGCACGTGCATCGAGTGGCTGCAGTTCCCTCAACTCTGGAGGAAACTCAACGTGGTTGCCTTGACGAAACCCAGGGAAAACCAAACAGAATCTAAGAACGTCCAACCGGTGTAGTTACTAAGCCAACTGGGTTCTTGATAGAATAATGGTGAACAGTATTTCCCTCTCAATAGAGACAGAGGTTATCAAAGAACAAGCTAGTTTCAGACCAGGCTTATCATGTTGCAATCAAATGTTTAACCTGGCACAGTTAATCGAGGACGGCTATGAACGCAAGCAAATCACAGAAGCGGCTTTTATTGATCTGACTGCAGCGTATGACAGAGCTATATTCTGTGACTGGCCCGTCACCAACATAATTAAATGACTTTTACTGAGTAGGCGGTCCTATGGTATTTTGGGAGGGGGAAAATGCGATAGCAAAACAAAAAGAAACAACAAAAAAATGGCCTGAAACAAGGAAGTGTCCTAGCATTTACATTGTATAACATATATACCTTTACATTGTATAACATATATACCTTTACATTGTATAACATATATACCTTTACATTGTATAACATATATACCTTTACATTGTATAACATATATACCTTTACATTGTATAACATATATACCAACAAGCAAATACCTTCCCAGATAGTTGGGTGTAAAGTTGGGTTGAACTCTGTCCTGTGTGATACACTGTCAGGAGACACAACGGATGAGACATGCCAGAAGTAATAGCATCCCATAATTGACTGGCACAATATGGGGAGCACAGCCAGATGCCTTCCTAACATCAGCACAACATGGGGAGCACAGCCAGATGTCCTCCTAACATCAGCACAACATGGGGAGCACAGCCAGATGTCCTCCTAACATCAGCACAACATGGGGAGCACAGCCAGATGTCCTCCTAACATCAGCACAACATGGGAGCACAGCCAGATGTCCTCCTAACATCAGCACAACATGGGGAGCACAGCTAGATGCCTTCCTAACATCAGCACAACATGGGGAGCACAGCCAGATGTCCTCCTAACATCAGCACAACATGGGAGCACAGCCAGATGTCCTCCTAACATCAACACTCGCTTTGTACTTTTCTGTATCTGAGTATGTCGCGCCAGTTTGGTAGTATCTGATTGATGCATTGATAAATGAGACTGACAGGGTCCCTAAAACATGCTCGGACTGAACCACGATTGACATAGCATCGCATGAGGCCCGACGAAGTGTTGAGCCAAAAATTGAGAGAGACAAACAGGCAAACGGTCAATGCATCCTATGTTTGGACACCAAGTGCAGTGCACAAGACTGAATGACACAAGACATCCTATGTTTTGACACCAAGTGCAGTGCACAAGACTGAAATCTAAACGAAGTTTCTTCAGCCAACACAGTCCCTATAAAGTAGTTACGGAAAACAGCGCATCAAACAATGGAAAGATCTTAGGCAGGTTCCGTGAATAATGCTGCGGGAGAAACCTGCCACTAGAGACCATTTGCCTTACACAACATGGAAATCAATAAATATGCTCCAAACTGGTGTATCCCAATACAGGAACACTTACAGAAATGGAGATTCAGGGAGGATGAGACATGCGACTGTGGAGACCCAGATCAAATGATGATTTGTGCAAAGCTTTTGGAAACATGTAATATGGGTGACATGTAGAGGGGGACCGACAAGTCAATCCACGTGGATGGACATTGGAAACATTATGTTTGAAGAGATGCCATGACAGGGAAGTCAGTTGAGGTGTCCAGGACAGAGGAAGTAAGTCTTGATGGGCTTACTAGAGGGAGATCGAGCTCATCAAATCTATTACAATTCATGGAGGACGTTACTAAAATAATAGATAAGGGGGACCAGTGAATGTTATTTATCTAGATTTTGTAAAGGTCTTTGATAGAGTACTTCATCAAACATTAGTTCGAAAGTTAAAATCACATCTAATAGGTGGGGAAGTTGCCAAATAGATTGAAAATTGGTTAACGGGAAGAAGGCAGAGGGTGGGCATAAATAAGGAGTACTTTGAGTAGTCGAAGTAAAACGTATAGTGCCACAGGGCTCGGTTTTTGGGACCAATTTTGTTTTTGATATATATAAACGATTTGGACATTGATATTGGATCCATGATTGCAAAATTTGCTGATGACACAAAACTATGCAGTAGTGTCTCATCTAATGTGGATATATTGAGGTCGGATTTAGATAAAATTCAAGAATGGTCTGTAAGCTGGCAAATGGAGTTTAATGTAGATATATTTACAGTCATCCACATGGGTAGATCCAATATGGAACATAATTACAGAGGGGACGAGAACAATACCAGAAAGATAGATAAGGAAAGGGACCTAGGGGTTATAATAGAGCATACAGGAAAGGTGAGTGAGCAAGTTCAGGTAGCAGTAAAAAAGACAAATGCAATGTTAGGGATGATAAGAAGAAATATTAAACATAGGAGCAAGGAAGGGATAGTCAAACTGTATAAAGCATTAGTTAGACCTAAACTGGAGTGCTGTGTACATGTGTGGAGTCCTTATCGTAGAGGGGAAATAAATATGCTGGAAAGAATACAAAAAAGAGCAACAAAGCTGATAGTGGCATTCCAGAATTACAGTTATTAGGAAATACTCAGAAAAACCGGCCTACAGTGTCTAGAAAAGAGAAAAATTCGAGGTGACTTTAATTCAGGTTTACAAGATGACCAGAGAAACGGATAAATTAGACTTTAACAAATTTTTCAAAATACAACCTCCCACTAGACCAAAGGGCAAATTAACTAAAGAAAGGTCCAGATTTGATATTAGGAAATATTTTTTTTAGTCAGAGTGATGAATTCTTGGAAAGCATTGCCACAGAAGGCAGTGGAGGCAGGGACAATTAATGCATTTAAGAATAAATTGGATGCACATAGCTATTAGAGCAAAGTATGGTAAACGAAACTGGTTGTTTACAGACTCTGCAGAGTCCTCTAAACCAGTATAAAGACGTTAGGCTAGACTTAAAGTGGTGTCCATGACAGGGGAAGTAAGTCGTGGTACCAGGACAGGGAAAGTAAGTCGTGGTACCAGGACAGGGGAAGTAAGTCGTGCTACCAGGACAGGGAAAGTAAGTCGTGGTACCAGGACAGGGAAAGTAAGTCGTGGTACCAGGACAGGGAAAGTAAGTATATAATGTATCTATGAATATAGATTGGGACGATGAGGCCAACGTCTGGTCAGGCAAAACACACTGAATTAAACAATGATAGCCAGGGTCAGAGAAATATGCTGGCCAAGACCCTCACCTGACCTCCTCGTTGGTCGTCCTGGAAGGTTCGATATGATCCCCGTAGTAGTGAGTGACATCCAGATGAAGCCAAGCATTACACAACCACCTGGAGGACCCTGGTCCACTTCATCAGCAAGCTTGGAATGTCAGGAAAACTACTACATTCTACCACAAGTTCCGTCTTTTTTTAGGGCGCTAAAAAGGGTTACCAACCCATTGTGGGCATTAGCAACCCACCAACCCACCAACCAACCAACCAGCCAACCAACCAACCCACCAACCAACCAACCAACCAACCCACCAACCAAATAACTAACTAACCAACCAACCAACCCACCAACCATAAACATAAGCCAAGGGAGCTTAATCGGTGATCTTATTATTAGTGATCTTATTATTGGTGGTCTTATTATCGGTGATCTTATTATTAGTGACCTTATTATTGGTGATCTTATTATTAGTGATCTTATTATTGGTGATCTTATTATTGGTGGGCTTTTTATTGGTGGTCTTTTTATTGGTGGTATTTTTATTGGTGGGCTTTTTATTTTGGACTTGATATTGGTAGTTTTATTATTGGTGAACTTTTTATTGGTTTTTTATTATTGGTGGGCTTATTATCGGTGATCTTATTATTGATGATCTAATTATTGGTGGACTTGATATTGGTGGTCTTTATTATTGGTGATCTTATTATTGATGATCTTATTATTGATGATCTTATTAAAACTACCCAGAAACAACGTTGACGATATGTGACGATCTATCATCTCTTGGGCCCAAGTCTGTTGAAGGCTCCTTCTGTCACGCAAGATTCTCACCATCTTCGCTTTATGAGCAACTGTTCATTAATTACTGGAACCTACATTGTGCTCCCGCCACGTGTGTCATTAAGTCGTCGGGGGAACGTAATTTGTACTAGAACACAAAAGTCACAATAAATTCCCCCACCGAATCAATCAAAGACAATCTGACTACTTTTAAACCGAGGTTCATTCGCGCCTTGGCGGTCTGAGCAGAGAGGTTCTGGCAGACGGTGTAGTCAAGTCAGCCAACTTCAGTCCAACGACATCACTCTCAGGTATGATTCGATTTGGGATGTGACTTGTCGCTTTCCCACGGCTGGGAATTCTGGATGCTGTCCCTTTGTCGTGGTGACCTCTTCCTGGTCTCATGATGAGCTGTCCCTATGGGTCCATCAACCGATGGTCGGGCTTGTAGGCTGGGAATAGGGACCAGTGGAATCATGTGAATAATGGGGGTTCAATCTTGATTGAGCCGTGTTTTACAGCGAACGACTGCGGGAGTGCATGAGAGTGCATGAGAGAGGATGAGAGAGAATGCGAGAGCATGAGAGAGCATGAGAGAGGATGAGAGAGGATGAGAGAGCATGAGAGAGCATGAGAGAGCAAGAGAGAGGGAGTTAGAGAAGAAATGATAATAACGTAGATGTAGTTACATAGTAAAAAAATATGTCCAGATCCTTCAACACAACACATACAAAGGTAAACACCATGCACAGATCATGCAACACAACACATACAAAAGTAAAAAATCTGTCAAATGACATATGTCTTTAGGAGCCTACACGGCACATGAGAATAACAGGCGTTGTAAGACACCATAGGGCGTAGCAAACATTCATTTACCCCAGATGCCATCGGCGATGTTGTTGTTGTATGCCCACAATGAATAGGATTACTTTTTTGTGCGTCCAAAAAAGGTCGTTAAGTGGCAGGTTGTTGTAGCCTTCCTCACATTCCGAGCGTGCTGATGAAAGTGGACCGTGGTCCTCAAGGCGGTTGTGCAATGCTTTGCTTCATCTGCGTGTCGCCATCTACTACATGAAAACAGCCCGTTTCCAGTGAGGACTGCGGGGAAGTCGAGGTCAGGATCTTGTCCAGTATGTTTTGCCTGACTAATCGTTAGTCTTCCTTCCCGCCATCAACAATAGTCTCTTCTCTCTATAACATCAACAATAGTCTCTTCTCAATATAACATCAACAATAGTCTCTTCTCTCTATAACATCAACAATAGTCTCCTCTCTCTATAACATCGACAATAGTCTCTTCTCAATATAACATCGACAATTGTCTCTTCTCTATATAACATCAACAATAGTCTCCTCTCTCTCTATAACATCGACAATAGTTTCTTCTCTCTGTAATATCGACATTAGTCTCTTCTCTATAATATAGTCGTCTCACTGCCTACCATATACCATAACTATTAATATCTTCTCTCCATAACCTAGATAGTAGTCTCTTCTCTCTATAACCTAGATAGTAGTCTCTTCTCTCTATAACATAGATAGTAGTCTCTTCTCTCTATAACATAGATAGTAGTCTCTCTTCCTAACATATAACATAACTGATAGTCTTTCCTATTAATGACGTAACACATATTTGATTTTCTCAATAACATAACCTACATGTTTGTTCCTCAGTGACGTAATATACACTCTCTTCATTACATGGCATTACCAATATTCTCAGCTCTACCACATAACATACATTCTCTACTGTTAATGACATAACTAGCAGTATCTTCTCTCTATGACATAACATGTATTATGTCCTCTATGTGACAAAACATATACACTCTCCTCTATGAAATAACCAATAATCTCTCTTCTCACTGACGTAACATAAATTCTCTCCTTTGTATGACATAACACATATTCTATCCTTTCTATGACATAACACATATTCTCTCCTTTCTATGACATTACGAATATTCTCCTTGCTATATGACACGCTTGTATCCAATTTGGCAGACATGGTTTTTTTGGCTCCTCCGCGTACGGAAAGTAATGGCCACCTACCGTACTGTACACATACCCAGAAACTTATAGCAGCCAAATAGGTTGGCAATTGTAAGAAGTGACATCCTGCAAAGGAGATGCCACTTACTTTTACTTGTTTCCTCTATAACATAACATTTAGTCTCCCCTTCATACATATGACAAACTTCACAATTTGATCTGACTATGAGAGACAACAGTTGTCTCACCTCTATATGACATAAATATTCGAGTATTATGGCACATATTGCTACATATTTGTTGGTGCATAATGCTCTTGAAATGGCGGGGGTTTGAATCCCGCAGGTTTCAAGCCAAACCTGGTCTTTGTCAGAGTACTCGCATCATGAGTTACCTCCAGTCGTCTTGCCACTGGTCCAAGATAGCTCTGGACGAGAGAATGAGGTTGATAACAAGCGCAACCACTTCCAGACTATAATCAAAATACAACACCGTCTGCTGGTGTCAGCATCATCGGTTGCTATAGGCAACTAACTTTATCTGGTAAACGTACGTAGTGGGAAATAACAAATAGTGTAGGCAAATGTAGAATATACTTGTTCTTGGATATTGTAGAACATTCTTGTTCTTGGATATTGAAGGACATTATTGTTAAAATGATGACTATGTATCGTCCCAGACGAGACATAGTCAGCTCCAGACGAGTCATCATCGGCCCCAGACGAGACATCATCGACCCCAGACGAGGCAGCCTCGGTCTTAGACGAGGTATCATCGCTCAGGACGAGGCATCATCGACCCCAGACGAAGCATCATCGGCCCCAGACAAGGCAGCCTCGGTCTTAGACGAGACATCATCGCCCCCAGACGATGGATCATCGCCCCCAGATGAGGCATCATACCACTACTACAGGAAACCCGTCTTTGTACTTTTGCATATCCTGAAAGGCAGACATCTACAAACAAATAACAGACAATGGAAGACAGACTTTAACCCGTGGTCAATTA
This sequence comes from Ariolimax columbianus, assembly GCA_036924085.1. Taxonomy (NCBI): domain Eukaryota; kingdom Metazoa; phylum Mollusca; class Gastropoda; order Stylommatophora; family Arionidae; genus Ariolimax; species Ariolimax columbianus. The sequence continues at coordinate 5,887,656 of JAVGWX010000003.1, read as the reverse complement.
GTGCCAAGCACTGGAACAAAAGGTTGGTAAATTAGTGCCAACCACTCGACCAAAAGATATTTAGAACTGACTATGAGTAGATGTCGCTTGTGGAGCACCGGTTCAAGTCTCAACCATACTCCGACGTTCCTTTCAAATCTGTTTACTGTTGATATTCTGAAGGCTGGTGCATGTCTCAGCTATCAGTTGATCGGAAGGTTGCAAGACTTGATATTGGTCCCCGTGTTCATGGATATCGTACAGATGGTCTACCACACGACCGTGTGTGACGAAGAGACATAAGAAAGTTGGTCGTGGGCTTATAACCCTCATTCTTCTATTGTAATTGGCTGGTGTTTACTATTTATTTCAGCAGAATCAAGTCTTCCTGTTAACACAATGTAACCAGTTGTTGTTGAAGGAATTACCTCAATGGGTAGATTTACTTTTGTGTGCCCCTGAAAAGGACGTTCTGTGGTGGTGTGTTGTAGTTTTCCTCACATGACGAGCGTGCTGATAAAGTTTGGCCGGTGTCCTCCAGGCTGCTTGAACTATACTTGGCTTCATTTGCATGTCGCTCACTTCCATGAGGATCACGTCGATCCCTCGCTTATTTAGACAGGCTGCCATGAAAACATCCCTCTCCAGGATCAGTATATTTTGCCTGACCCTGACTAACATGTCTGATCAGTATATTTTGCCTGACCCTGACTAACATGTCTGATCAGTATATTTTGCCTGACCCTGACTAACATGTCTGATCAGTATATTTTGCCTGACCCTGACTAACATGTCTGACTCTGATCAGTATATTTTACCTGACCCTGACTAACATGTCTGATCAGTATATTTTGCCTCAACCGTCGCCAATCTTCCGTTAAATCCTATCCCTGCATCTTATCTGGTTATATAAGTAGCCAACATATTACTATTAGCCACTTAAACAACAATGTGCAGAGATCACTGAACTATTGATTGATCAGCAGTGAACAGCATTTAAACCTGATAGGTAGCGCATGCTCTGATAAATCACAGATTGTAGAGATAAACAGCAGCCAGCGTCCTCCCCTCCTACTCTCCCCCTTTTACTCTCTCTCTCTCTCTCTCTCACTCTCTCTCTCTCTCTCTCTCTCTCTCTCTCTCTCTTCAAACACACAAATACAAGCCTGGCCCCCGTGCCTTCTCTCAACCCGGTATTTTAATTTCGTCTGCTGAAGTACTTTAAAGAATAGTTTGCCAATCGTTCTGGCCCGTCTTCTTTCTGGAAGGTTTAGTTACCAATTACTCAATTAGAAAACACCAAGATCCGGCGGACCTTGTCAAAGTGCACCCTGCCCGTGAGAGCCACTTCGGCTATTGGTTAAGTCTAGAGATCCCGCCCACGGGATAAAGAGGCCACGCCTCTTCGGCCAGTAGCAGCTCACCAGCCAGCATCCGGCACGAGGCATCACCTCAGAGCAAACAGTAACAGCTCCCTGGCTTCCACTCGCCTTTACTTGACACTTACTTCATTGTGTTGCTGATGAAAAAAATGTTGGTTGGCGGGTACTATTATCTTCTCAGTGAGGCTGTTGTCGCTGATAGTGACGGTGATGTCGCTAATATGAGACAAGCATACAAATGAAGACAAGGATACCGCCAGTTGGGGCACAGGAAACAAGTGTTATCGACCACGTTACTGCCCTTTGATCGGTTACCAACGAAGGTTGATTCTGTTTCATTTTAAGTAGGCTGTTACTTACATTTTTCTTAGATAAAATTTTGTTACATTTACACTTAAGTTATGCTTATTTTTGTGAGTCAATATGCAACCTATTTTAGTATTCAGGGCTTACTGTCAGACAAAATAGTGATCATTGCTGGACTATTGTCATATCAACTTTCAAAGTACTCAGTACTGTATCAACCAAATTGTGCATGCCGTAGTGTTTGTCAATATCAAACGCTCCCAGTACAAGTGCCTATATTCACATTGTTTGGTTGTAACTATCATATGTGTCTCACACACGCGTCGTATCAACATAGGCCCAAATTATTAATGAATGGAAAAATTGATCAAATGGTTCGGCAAAGTGTGCTGCACACTTTGCATACGATGGAAATTGCTTTTAGCTGTGAATGTTTAGCAATATGTCATCTTACAAAACCAGTTTATGTGGCAGATAATAGGAATTCTGAGAAACAAAACGTGTGATTTATTACTAGATTCAGAACATGTGTTCTAATTATTGATATAATTTATATCTAAGGTATAAAAGTAGGACCTTTTCTAGAACATATCGGTGGACGTCTGTGCAACTTGGCACGTGTAAGATGCTATTTGGCAGTGTGTGTATATTTATATATATATAAATATATAAACATAAATCACAGACTTCTGTTTCCAAAATATTGTTAATAACAGCACGTGCTAGAATGTTAGGTTAGCAAGTATTATCCTAAACGCTCCGGAGTATTAGTTAGCTAGTTAGCTAGTTAGTTAGTTAGTTGCCCATAGCAACTAGAGTATTAGACCTACCGTCACATCCACACTAAGCCAGCGTCATGAAGCGACATAATACCATCACATGATAACACTATGTGATATCCGTGAATAGGTGTCGTATCACGCTGGCCAAGATGGTCACCTGGTCAGACAACTACGGTGATTGTAATAAGTGACGAACTTACACAAATGGGATAGATGTTAGACTCTCTGCGCCCCTAACTCCCAATCACTCTTTCTCTGTCTCTCTACATCTCTCTCCCCCTCTCTCCCTCTCCCTCTCTCTCTCTCTCCCTGTCTAGGTAGGTCTAAGTTTATCTTGCTTCCGGTACATCTACAATCAACCTTGTTTATGATGTCCTGCTGCTTTGTTAGCTGGATGAGTGGACACAATACACAGCTTCTCGACATTTCGGAAGCCGCAAGACAAATTAGTTAATGTTGTGGGCCACACAAAAGACGAGCCTTAGACATTGTTTCTTTCTGCTAGAATTCTGAAGCCATGCCTATGGGAACATTTGCTGAGTTGAAAACATTTGAAACCAACTCCAGCGTTGAACACATTTGAAACCAACACCAGAGTTGAAAACATTTGAAACCAACACCAGTGTTGAAACCATTTGAAACCAACACCAGTGTTGAAAACATTTGAAACCAACTCCAGTGTTGAAAACATTTGAAACTAACACCAGTGTTGAAACCATTTGAAACCAACACCAGTGTTGAAAACATTTGAAACCAACACCAGTGTTGAAAACATTTGAAACCAACTCCAATATTGAAAACATTTAAAACCAACATCAGTGTTGAAAAAATTTGAAACCAACATCAGTGTTGAAAACATTTGAAACCAACACCAGAGTTGAAAACATTTGAAACCAACACCAGTGTTGAAACCATTTGAAACCAACACCAGTGTTGAAAACATTTGAAACCAACTCCAGTGTTGAAAACATTTGAAACCAACACCAGTGTTGAAACCAACACCAGTGTTGAAAACATTTGAAACCAACACCAGTGTTGAAAACATTTAAAACCAACTCCAATATTGAAAACATTTAAAACCAACATCAGTGTTGAAAAGATTTGAAACCAACTCCAGTGTTGAAAACATTTGAAACCAACACCAGTGTTGAAAACATTTAAAACCAACATCAGTGTTGAAAACATTTGAAATAACACCAGTGTAGAAAACATTTGAAACGAACATCAGCGTTGAAAACATTTGAAACCAACATCAGTGTTGAAAACATTTGAAACCAACACCAGTGTTGAAAGCATTTGAAACCAACATCAGCGTTGAAAACATTTGAAACCAACATCAGTGTTGAAAATATTTGAAACCAACACCAGTGTTGAATACATTTGAAACCAACACCAGTGTTGAACACATTTAAAACCAACTCCAGTGTTGAAAACATTTGAAACCAACACCAGTGTTGAAAACATTTGAAACCAACACCAGTGTTGAAAACATTTGAAACCAACTCTAATGTTCAAAACATTTGAAACCAACATCAGTGTTGAAAACATTTGAAACCAACACCAGTGTTGAAAACATTAGAAACCAACACCAGTGTTGAAAACATTTGAAACCAACACCAGTGTTGAAAACATTTGAAACCAACACCAGTGTTGAAAACATTTGAAACCAACATCTGTGTGTCGAAAACATTTGAAACCAACTCCTGTGTTGTAAACATTTGAAACCAACTCCTGTGTTGTTCCGTATATTTTACTAAAATATGATTCTTGTCATTTTCGTACTTCCAAATATTTCCATTGATTGTTGTCATGAATTTGACAATACAATTATAATGACAAGGACATATTCTGGTAATGAGGAAACTGACTATTTGTTATTGATTTACTAACAATTCATTGCTAGAAACTGCTGATGGAATAGCTAAGCATAACTAGTGCTACCGATGGCAACCACTTAATTGTGTTCCAAAAGTTGACTGGAATTTGTGTTCCCAAAGTTGACTGGAATTTGTGCCCCCAATGTTGACTGGAATTTGTGTTCTCAATGTTGACTGGAATTTGTGTTCTCGATGTTGACTGGAATTTGTGTTCTCAATGTTGACTGGAATTTGTGTTCTCAATGTTGACTGGAATTTGAGTTCTCAATGTTGACTGGAATTTGTGTTCTCAATGTTGACTGAAATTCTTCGTTGTGGCAAATATTGTTTTACACATGTACGTGCTTCCGAAGAAGAAGATTCTTTTTGTACACATTCTTAAGTTAAGCAATTATCCCTTTTCTACACTCTTGTAACATTCTAGAAGAGACACTTAATATACAGACTCTTGGTAACATTCTAGATGATACACTTAATCTGCAGATCTTGTAACATTCTAGAAAAGACACTTAATCTTCTTCTTCTTCGTACGCAGTCAGACAGTAACCATTATTTTTTCGAAAAAAGCGGCAGTCATCCTGAGGCTGTCGCCACTGCCATAGAGCTTGTCTTGCAGTTCCACTGGTGATGGCCACATCTGCTCTCTCTGATCCTCGTATGTCGGGCAGTTCTGCAGCAGATGTTCAGCGGTCATTTTACCAGTACCGCACGGGCATTCGTCGGTACACCCTATCTTCAATTTGTTGAATAGGTGGTACCTCAGTCTATTGTGGCCAGTGCGAAGTCTAAAGACAACGACCTGCTCTCTTCGGTTCAACTGGTAATAGGCATCGTTTTTGGTGTAACCAGTATGTTCGGTTTCCCATTTGGTCATGTATCTGGCTTTGATAAGCCGTTTAGACTCTTCGTACGTCATACTAGTATATGTTTGTGGTAGTCTTGCACCTTCTTTTGCCAGTCTGTCTGCCTCCTCGTTGCCTTGGATGTTGCAGTGTGATGGGACCCACTGTACCACTACCCTTTTTGGTGCGGACTGCTGGCACAGTTTGCAGAGTGCTGCTCTTAAGTCATTAAGCTCAGTGTTTTTCTGACTTTTTAGCACTGTGATTACGGCGAGAGCATCTGTAAGCAGGACTATATGGCTTTCATTTTCATTGTGTGTCACCATTTCTTCCACTGCCGCCCTCAGTGCCTCTGCCTCCGCTCTGAAATTGCTTGTGTACTTACCAGTAGCGAATGATAGTGTTATTAGACACTTAATCTAATTTGATATTCATGTCCGAGTCACATTATTGGTCAATAAGTTCCATTTGAAGATTCCCAGGAGTGTCTAGAATATTCGCTGAGAAGGGATTAGTTAGAACGTTCACGAGTCTTGCTCTAGTGTGGCATCCTTGGGATTTTGATAGCAACTCAATCTGGAGCTCGGGTCGTGCAGTCAAATACTGAAGAGCTTATTTAGCACATTGCCATTTGAGCATTATTTGAAAATGAGATACATTCTGTTATTGAAAGTGGCATTTTAAATATTGTAATGTGATTTGAAATGCATTGGTGTGATCAAATAGAAGATGTACCAAAGGCAACGAGTAGAGCTTACCAGTTCTTCTTCCGCAAGCATTGATATTAACATACGGTTTTGTCTCGATGATGTAACTTGTACTGTATTTTGATTATAGTGTGGAAGTTACCTTTTTCATTGCGTCAACTTTGTTTGGGCACACAACTTCAGCCGCTGCTACAAAATGCTTCACAATTTGTTTCATCATTAAATGTTTTCGATTTATTTATTCGTTTTGTTAAAGCAATGAAAAGATTAATATTGATGGAATTCTTAGCGTTATGTGATACTTTCTGAAAACTTATTGTAGTGATTTAAATAATTAACGTTGATGGAACTCTTAGCGTTATGTGGTACTTTCTAAAAAACTCATTGTAGTGATTTCAATAATTAGCGTTGATGGAACGCTTAGCGTTATGTGGTACTTTCTAAAAAACTCATTGAAGTGATTTAAATAATTAGCGTTGATGGAACGCTTAGCGTTATGTGGTACTTTCTAAAAAACTCATTGTAGTGATTTCAATAATTAGCGTTGATGGAACGCTTAGCGTTATGTGGTACTTTCTAAAAAACTCATTGTAGTGATTTAAATAATTAGCGTTGATGGAACGCTTAGCGTTATGTGGTACTTTCTAAAAAACTCATTGTAGTGATTTCAATAATTAGCGTTGATGGAACGCTTAGCGTTATGTGGTACTTTCTAAAAAACTCATTGTAGTGATTTAAATAATTAGCGTTGATGGAACGCTTAGCGTTATGTGATACTTTCTAAAAAACTCATTGTAGTGATTTAAATAATTAGCGTTGATGGAACGCTTAGCGTTATGTGGTACTTTCTAAAAAACTCATTGAAGTGATTTAAATAATTAGCGTTGATGGAAGGCTTAGCGTTATGTGGTACTTTCTAAAAAACTCATTGAAGTGATTTAAATAATTAGCGTTGATGTAACGCTTAGCGTTATGTGATACTTTCTAAAAAACTCATTGTAGTGATTTCAATAATTAGCGTTGATGGAACGCTTAGCGTTATGTGATACTTTCTAAAAAACTCATTGTAGTGATTTCAATAATTAGCGTTGATGGAACGCTTAGCGTTATGTGATACTTTCTAAAAAACTCATTGTAGTGATTTCAATAATTAGCGTTGATGGAACGCTTAGCGTTATGTGATACTTTCTAAAAAACTCATTGTAGTGATTTCAATAATTAGCGTTGATGGAACGCTTAGCGTTATGTGATACTTTCTAAAAAACTCATTGTAGTGATTTCAATAATTAGCGTTGATGGAACGCTTAGCGTTATGTGATACTTTCTAAAAAACTCATTGTAGTGATTTAAATAATTAGCGTTGATGGAACGCTTAGCGTTATGTGATACTTTCTAAAAAACTCATTGTAGTGATTTAAATAATTAGCGTTGATGGAACGCTTAGCGTTATGTGATACTTTCTAAAAAACTCATTGCAAAGACTTCAACATTGTTGTTAAGGTTGAGTTTGTCTGTGCGTAGCAGAGCCCAGAGACTGACCAACTTGCTAGCATGTTTTGTGTCATAACGTCTTTTCAAATTGTATTCTATGACAGCAGATACTGATTTCTGACATGATAAACAAGTTGACTTTCAGCATTTTCCTAAAGAAGTAACAACAATTACTGATTTTTGGTTCAGATTGTAAACAATGTCACTACTGTAAACATGTTTTATTGCGATTAGCCGCAGTTTTCAATTGTCTAGTTCATAGTTTCCTTTATGCAACAATCAAAGAGCGCACCACAAACTAACACAATCAAAGAGCGCACCACAAACTAACACAAAGAGCTCAGCACAAACTAACAAAATATGATTTATCGTCAGTTATCTAGATCTTCTTCTTCGTCTTCTTCTTACGCAGTCAGACAGTAACCATTATTTTTTCGAAAAAAGCGGCGGTCATCCTGAGGCTGTCGACACTGCCATAGAGCTTGTCTTGCAGTTCCACTGGTGATGGCCACATCTGCTCTCTCTGATCCTCGTATGTCGGGCAGTTCTGCAGCAGATGTTCAGCGGTCATTTTACCGGTACCGCACGGGCATTCGTCGGTACCACCTATCTTCAATTTGTTGAATAGGTGGTACCTCAGTCTATTGTGGCCAGTGCGAAGTCTGAAGACAACGACCTGCTCTCTTCGGTTCAACTGGTAATAGGCATCATTTTTGGTGTAACCAGTATGTTCGGTTTCCCATTTGGTCATGTATCTGGCTTTAATAAGCCGTTTTGACTCTTCGTACGTCATACTAGTATCTGGTTGTGGTAGTCTTGCACCTTCTTTTGCCAGTCTGTCTGCCTTGGATGTTGCAGTGTGATGGGACCCACTGTACCACTACCCTTTTTGGTGCCTACTGCTGGCACAGTTTGCAGAGTGCTGCTCTTAAGTCATTAAGCTCAGTATTTTTCTGGCTTTTTAGCGCTGTGACTACGGCGAGAGCATATGTAAGCAGGACTGTATGGCTTTCATTTTCTTTATGTGTCACCATTTCTTCCACTGCCGCCCTCAGTGCATCTGCCTCCGCTCTGAAATTGCTTGTGTACTTACCAGTAGCGAATGACAGTGTTATTTTTCTGCCATTTGGTAGGTTCAGGAATGCTCCTGCCCCTCCGTTCTGTGTAGTGTTTGTTACAGAACCGTCGGTGTATGCATGGGTCCAGTCCATGCTTGGGTAGCTTTTCGATATAAAGCTTAGGGTAGTATCTCTCCTTTCTTTTTCAGTCTAGCAGTTTTTGTTTCCAATACCTGGTATATTTTCTACCACCTCTGGAAATATATCCTGCCTCCAGGTGGGTTTTCGTACAGTAGTGATGGGTATTGGTGTTGTTAGTGCGTTTATGGGATCTTCGTGCATCTTTGCTTTGGCTATTTCTGCAATATTTATCCGCTTTAGTTTCCCATTTCCCAAATTGTTTAGTCTCTGGTGCATTGGATGGTCAGTCAGTCTTCGGAGTTTCTCTGACTGCAGCTGGGCTCTGCAGTCTCTTCTATCGGTCATGGATTGCAGTTTTGTAATCTTTTCAAGTTCTACAATTGGCGTTGACTTCATGCCTGCTGTTATAACTCTCATGGCTTGGTTTTGAAGTTTGCTAACTTTATCGAAGTTCGCCTTTGCTGCAGTTGTCCATGCCGCAATGCCATACTCGAGAACTGGTCTCACTCGTCCAGTGTACAGTTTCTTTAGTATGCTTTCGTCTGCTCCCCAGCTTGTGCCAGCAAGTTTCCTCATGATTGCCATTCTTTCTCTGGCTCTCATTCGGTTTCTCTCGATCTGACTTTTCCATGTCATGCGCCGATCAAATGTGACTCCCAGATAGTTTGGGTTGTCGTTTGGCTGCAGGAATTTGCCATTTAAACTTAATTTGGTATTTTGGGGTTTGATGGAAAGCGAGAATTATGTGCATGTGGTTTTCTCCTCGTTTATTTTGACCAGCCATGAGTTCGCCCACTCTTCCAGCGATGTTAGGGCCTGCTGCATCCGATTTCTTGCTATGGTGAGATTCTTTTCAGAGGTCCACATAGCCAGATCGTCTGCAAACATTGAGCTATGGACTCTTCTTGGTATATTCTCTGTAATGTCGTTTATATACACCAGGAAGAGTGTGGGTGACAGTACTCCCCCTTGGGGTACTCCCTGCTCGAGTGTCACCTTTTTGCTCATCTGCCCTTGTACTTGGACTCTGGCCGTTCTTTGTTTGAGGTAGTGGTTGATCCACTTATACATTTTCCCTCAAACATCACTTCTTCTTAGCTTGACTCTAAGTCCATCTTTCCAGACTTTGTCAAATGCCTTTTCCAGGTCCATCCACACCGCTACTGTGTGTTTCTGTGCCTGGTAGGCATCTTCTATTTCCTGGGCTATGAGGATGACCTGGTCCTCAGTGGATCGGTGCTGTCTAAAGTCGGCTTGCTGTGGAATTAGTATTCGTTTTTCTTCCAGATGCCACATCAGTCTGGTGTTGTCCTTTCCTGTTTTTGGTACTGGTACAAGTACTGCGTCTTTCCATGCCTGGGGTACAATTCCCCTTTTCCAGCTTTGGTTCAGGAGCGATAGCAGTTTCCTCTTCGCTGTTTGGCCCAGCCCCATCAGCATTTCGTTTGTTATCCCGTCTTTTCCGGGAGATTTCCTTTTCTTTAATGTTCTCATGGCCTCTTCCATTTCGCTCATTGTTAATTTGGCCATCATATGCTCTTCAGGTGCCGTATTGATGTTGTCGTGCCCCTTTTGCTCTTCACTAATGTCTGTATGCCTATCTGCAGGGACCTCGATGTGGTTTGCTCTGGCATAGTGATCGACAAAAGCGTTTGCGGCTTTCTTACCAGTGAGCAAGTTTTCGCCCTGCTTGATGGTAATTTGTTTGTTTAACGGGGTTTCGTCGTTCATGGCTCTGACTAGCTTCCATAGCTTGTTCCCTTCTTTGTCCAGGTTGAGGCTTTCCGTTTTGTTTTTTCAGCTTTCTCTTGCTGTTTGGAGTTATCTAGATCGAATTATAACTGACTGACTGACTTAACTGGACGCGTATGTACAACTTGACAGTTTCCATAAAGGTCCAGAAACTCCACAGTACATTTCTGGCGGCAGACATTAGAGCTAGATCATAAGTAAACACCTAACATCGCAAGTTGTGAGTACGCTCCCAGAAGTTCAGCTTTCCTGCTCAACCTGAACCGATGGGGGATGCAAGAGCTGCTCCAATATATGTTGTGCTATTTTATATTTGTATAGAAGTTGACAAAAACTTTGATGTAGCTAGGATCGATATATTGTTCCAAAAGCGAATGTCATACAAATTTTTATTCTATGGAATCAAAAGCTGTTTTGTAGCCGATGAAGGTGAAGGTCAATGGAATCTGGTATTCTGTAATGTGCTGTATGAACGACAGAAGTCAGCGTGCTCGATTGGTTGCGGACTATCAAGGATGGGAGGAATTCTTGTAAATACATTTTCTGAATAGTCTGTCAATGACTGGAAGACGGATAATCGGACAAAAATTTTGAAAGTCTACTTTGTCTCCTTTCCTGTGTAAGAGTATCACCTTACAGCTACACCAATCTGTTGGTGTCTCCCTTCATGTATAAGAGTATCACCTTACAGCTACACGAAACTGTTGGTGTCTCCCTTCATGTATAAGAGTATCACCTTACAGCTACAGCAAACTGTTGTTGGCTTTCCCGGACAAAGTTATCTAGTGAAACCTTGAGCCTGAGGTTGATATGGTGGTGATCCACAAGTCTGGAAGTCTTCTACAGTAATGCCAACTGCCACACAAATCGAACTACCATCTTCATCCATTCCAGCACCCAACTGGTCATGGACATCCTACTTGACCGAACCTTTCTTCCTCGTCCTTGGTATCGGTCGTCAGCAACGCGACTGGAAGGGCAGCCACAGAAGTCAATCGGATGATACCGACGCTCAACGAGGAGGGAACGATATCCTTCTGTAAGAAAATCGTACAGAGATGCATCTCTTAACGTTGAGAGTCATGTGAAACTGTTTCCCCATTGTGGCCCAGTCTTCCTCGATGAGACAAGCTTGGAAGACGTCGAGGACAAATGTTATCTTGGACGCTTGCTCAACATAATCATTTAGAACAAGACAGTTCTGAAATGTTGCTGGGATTGGACCCTCCGTTTCTCTCTCTCTCCAGCTCCGCAGTGCTCATTGCAACGTGCTGTGCCACAGACACATGAACACAATGAAGAACAAACCGTGAGTCAGGTTTCTATTGGTCGACCTAACACTCCGCAGCCAGGGCATGCAGCTCCTTCATAATTCAGCGTACGTCAGTTATGGTTGGCGATCGAGGCGGTGGTCCACGCGAGGCGGTGGTCCACGCGAGGCGGTGGTCCACGCGAGACAGTGGTTCAGACGAGGCAGTGGTTCAGACGAGGCATTCAGACGAGGCAGTGGTTCAGACGTGACAGTGGTTCACGCGAGACAGTGGTTCACGCGAGAATCAGTGGTTCACGCAAGCAAAGCAACACATCAATGAGCGGCCCACATGTACGGAAGAAAGAATGAACGTTGGAGCACATAAACAACCATCTTGTGCACTAGACGTGGAATAAGACAGCGGGGTTGACCTTCAATACGTTGGTCAGATTCCCTTGCACTCCGCTACAACATCAACTATACGTCAAAAGGAAAGCTTATTGCCAACTGGGCCACCACAGCCCAGGATAGAGATGGTTGGAGACGATGTTGGAACACACAGTGGTAAACCCCTGCTGATGTCATAAAGTAAATAATGTATATATATATATAAGTTTGGAAAGCTGTCACCTTCCTGGCCACGATTAAGGGTCACGCAAAAATCGGCAGCAGGTCGTGTCTGTGACAGCCACCCAACATCATCGGGTCATGTCTGTGACAGCCACCCAACATAATCGGGTCATGTCTGTGACAGCCACCCAACATCATCAGCAGGTCGTGTCTGTGACAGCCACCCAACATGAGCTGCTCATGTCTGTGACAGCCACCCAACATGAGCGGGTCATTTCTGTGACAGCTACCCAACATGAGCGGGTCATGTCTATGACAGCCACCCAACATGAGCGGGTCATGTCTGTGACAGCCACCCAACATGAGCGGGTCATGTCTGTGACAGCTACCCAACATGAGCGGGTCATGTCTGTGACAGCCACCCAACATGAGCGGGTCATGTCTGTGACAGCTACCCAACATGAGCGGGTCATGTCTGTGACAGCCACCCAACATGAGCGGGTCATGTCTGTGACAGCCACCCAACATGAGCGGGTCATGTCTGTGACAGCTACCCAACATGAGCGGGTCATGTCTGTGACAGCCACCCAACATGAGCGGGTCATGTCTGTGACAGCCACCCAACATGAGCGGGTCATGTCTGTGACAGCTACCCAACATGAGCGGGTCATGTCTGTGACAGCTACCCAACATGAGCGGGTCATGTCTGGGACAAATTTCCACTCGCGACGTCCAAGAATAGACCGATGTTCTTCATGTATTGTTTCAGCTCCAGCAGCGACATTGAGAAATGTAACATGTTGTAAACAAACAACTTTGCAATACGTCAAATACTACAGTAGGAGATGAAGTGCTGTTCATGGTACTAGTTATCCAAGTTTTATCGAATTAAGTTACCTTTTTTGTTGTCTTACCTAATTCCTAGAGCGCCGCGACCAGATTCATATTTTGACCCATTCCATAAGAAACTGTTTGGCTGCGCTCTTTGATATAGAAGACTTTCTCCCCTGGCTACCTGGCGTACGGTTAGGAAAGTAATAGGCAGCGAGTAAAAGGAACTGGCCATCCTACTTCATATTTGCTGTGGCTTAGTAGACTAAAATCTAACAACTTCATTCTCTGACGTTAGTGTAGATAAACCTTGACTTAGTAGACTGAAGTCTCTTACAACTTCATTCCCCGACGGTATGGCCGACAATCGAACGCCGTCTCTTAGCTCTAAAAGTTGCTCAACAAATAGAATTCTAAGAGAAAAAATCAGCACAAAAGTGTACATGTATTTGTTGCACACAACACCCGCCCAGATTCCTTTAGCTTTAATGTATTCAACACGGTAATCACAGATCCCTATGGTTGGAAATGCATGTGTTCCTTATGAAACAACTAGTACATGACACGTCTATTGTTGTGGGTTTATTCAACAGGTTCCAGCTCTGTGGCCACCAGAGCTTGTTGACAGTTAGAATGACCATGTCCAAGGTGGAGGAAGATGAAGAACGTGATAAGTACGAATCCATCAAACGATTAGCCATGGTGCAGCTACAGCCACCTAGAAACCCCAGCAAGCCATTAACTTCCTTTTGTATCAAAGACATCCTTGGCACCTCCAACGTTGAGCAGGACAGAAATCACGCCAACTACCACAACCACCATCACAAACTCGACGAGCACCATTCACCGAGGACGCGAGACCAAAGTCACAATGGTACAGGTGATACTGGAAAATCCTACAGTCAGAGCTCGAAGAAATGTGGCAGCAGAAACATCAACAGCAGGGATATCCATGGACATCTGTTGGATCTCTGCAGGATGGACAAACAGAAGGCCAGTTTGAGGACTGCGCTGTCACTCATTCCTTCTCATCCATCCACTCCCGTGAATGGGCGCCACAAACATCTCGGCTCTGGATTAACCTCTCACGTCCAATACCTGCCACGCGGAGAGCTCAACCACGTCAGCTCACAAACTAAACCCGTTAACCTGACCACCAAAATCGTCCGACCTTGGGACGGAAACCTTGGCATTCATTCCTCCCCAGCTAAAACATCACCATCATCCAGGCTAATCCCTGGGGTGATCCTGACGGCCAGTGAAGCATCATCGTCAGACGAGGAAGAGATAACAGTTGACGACGACGATCCACCAGCCAAGTCCGTCTCCTGCAACAAAGCCAAGTCTGTTTATCCACTGGATGCACTCATGGCCATGACTAGTAAAACATTTGAAGGACTGGAAGGAGGCGTTCCTGCAGGTGAGTGTACCACCTGTCCAGTCCAGTTCAGTCACGTATCAAAAAGATTGTTAAGGAACAACAACGCTATATCATTGAACCAAGTTGTCCAACAAATACAACACAAATGTAAAGCACAAATACAAAACAGATATTTGAATACATTCATTAGAACTACTGCATTTTTATCGTCATAATCATCAACAGCGCCTTCATCATAATATTCATCCTTATCACTGTCATCGTCCTCAAAACCACCGGAATAAAAATTGCGGGATTGACTATGAGTAGTCTGATATTGGTATGATAGACTTGCTCGCCTCTAGTCAGCAGTCCTTGAAGTTTTCCTTTATTTGTGTCTTGACAGTCCGATACATCATTCATACTGTCATCTTTCTTCTGAAAATTGGCTACCAGCACCACTTGACACACAGTTAACATAACCTTCCGTGCTGATGGCATAATCTTGCATAAGATGAAACATAATCGTTTTCATTGCATTGAAGTGCACTTTCATTCAGGTTTGTAGTGATGCCCCACATATTCGCCCACAGTAACAGTCCTATTCAGCATGTCTCCTCATTCATTTGTGTACCGACAGAGATGCTGCAAGGACACGCCCAATTGATTATTTGTCAGTCTGTGTCTGGGTACCCACTTTAAGTACACATTCCAAAAATTGAATCGATTATGTGCATTATACTGTAGGCTAAAACATGAGAACACCCTATTGCAGTTGATACATCGTTACTTGGCTGTCAGCTCGTACCATCTCCCCTACCCACCGTACATAAACGTCTGTTGCTTTTTGAATAGATCGACCATGTCGGGCTACATCAGCAACTTTCAGCTCGTGAGAAAATCGCAGGACTCAGTTGAGCACCGCGTTACACGACAAACACTTCTCGCCGTCAACCATTGGTACTTGTGTATGAATATCATTTCCGGAAAGTCCCTGTAACCACATTCACCAACAACAACAGTACAAAGACTATAAATAATACATACACTAACAATAACATATACGATAACTACAAGATATATAATAACAACACATGCACTAACAATAACATATACGATAACTACAAGATATATAATAACAACACATGCACTAACAATAACATACATATACTAGTAACAACACATATACACACTCTCAACAATACACACACTATCAACAACAACACACACACTATCAACAACACACACACACTATCAACAACACACACACACTATCAACAACAACACACACACTATCAACAACAACACACACACTATCAACAACACACACACACTATCAACAACACACACACACTATCAACAACAACACCAACACTATCAACAACACACACACACTATCCACAACACACACACTATCAACAACACACACACACTATCAACAACACACACACACTATCAACAACACACACTATCAACAACACACACACTATCAACAACACACACACACTATCAACAACACACACACACTATCAACAACACACACATTATCAACAACACACACACATACTATCAACAACACACACACTATCAACAGCACACACACTATCAACAACAACACACATACTATCAACAACACACACACTATCAACAGCACACACACTATCAACAACACACACACACTATCAACACCACACACACTATCAACAGCACACACACTATCAACAACAACACACATACTATCAACAACACACACACTCTCAACAATACACACACTATCAACAACAACACACATACTATCAACAACACACACACACTATCAACAGCACACACACTATCAACAACACACACACACTATCAACAACACACACACTATCAACAACACACACACACTATCAACAACACACACACACTATCAACAACACACACACACTATCAACAACACACACACACTATCAACAACACACACATTATCAACAACACACACACTATCAACAACACACACACTATCAACAACACATAGACACACTCTCAACAATACACACACTATCAACAACAACACACATACACTATCAACAACACACATACACTATCAATAGCACACATACATTATCAACAACACACATACATAGTCAACTCCTCGGGCCAGACTGCCTCTCTTCGGTCTGCCTAGCTGGGCAGCTCTGTAGGATATGAACTGGTGTTTGTTTGGGTGCTACGAAATCGCACATGGCGGTTTCTCTGATTCATTCTGTGGAGTTGGACCTTGAGTTTGCAATGTTACCGTTCTGAGTGAAGATATTTGTCTGCCCATCAGCCAAGTTTGTCTATGCTGTCATTTTCTAGTTTGTATTCTTTGTGCTGGTTTTTCCATTCCGTCCCAGTTGATGGTTTGATGACTGCCTTTGCTTCTTTATAGCTCTATGGATGACGAATCTGTGCGAAGCAACTTCCAGCTTTTGCGAGCTCATCTGCCTTCTCGATTCAGGATCCTAGTGGACCATAATCCATTGCAGGACTAGCTCTGTCTTTGGAGCAAGGCAATCCGATTTTGTTTTATTTTATTTTATTATTTATTTATTTTTAAATTTGATTATGAGAGTTTATCTTGTTTTGTGGCTTAAGACAGCTTAGAGTAGACCTCTGGAGTCTAATAGAATGACAGATTAAACAATAATATGAAGGGATCGATTAGCGGTGAAAGGTTTAGGACAATCACAAACACATACTCAGTTGTAATAGTATCTGAATTTCTAATTGATAATAGTAGTCGACAAACTTCTAATGACATGGAAATGAATCTTATGATGCCATGTAGAGAACACTTCTGATGACATGTAGAGAACACTTCTGATGACATGTAGAGAACACTTCTGATGACATATAGAGAACACTTCTGATGACATATAGAGAACACTTCTGATGACATGTAGAAAACACTTCTGATGACATATAGAGAACACTTCTGATGACATATAGAGAACACTTCTGATGACATGTAGAGGGCACTTCTGGTGACATATAGAGGATACTCATTATGACATGTCTAGGCAACAATATGTAGAGGTGACAATGTTTAAAGACGACAGAGAACACGGCTGAGAGAACAGGTAGGCACTATCAACAGAGCAGGGCACACTAAAGCATTAAATATCACAATTTTTAAGTTACTTGGATTAGGCTGCACCAGAAATTGTTTGAATGCCCTCACTCATTCTGACAAGAGATGAGTCACATCTTCCCAAACACAGAATTTGGATGTAAAAATAGCAGAAAGGAAGAGAAAATCCATTGCAAATGCAGAAGACATAGGGGATGATTTTTATGAAGTGGGGGGGGGGAGTCGATAATTATTTGTGTCACATTATTGTATTTTTTTTTTGCAATTTCTCAAAACTCTAAATTTCGCTCCGCCGCAGCTCTTTATGTCTAGATATTTCAAAAAGTTCTTGCTTGATTGGCTTCAAATTTTGCAGGAATACTCCTGAATATATATTAACCTAAACAGTCTACAATTATGATGTTTTAACTAAAACTTTTGATGTAAGGTGTAGGAAGCTGTACCCCCCCCTCCCCCTGATGTAAGGTGTAGGAAGCTGTACCCCCCCCTCCCCCTGATGTAAGGTGTAGGAAGCTGTACCCACACCCCTGATGTAAGGAGTAGGAAGCTGTACCCACACCCCTGATGTAAGGTGTAGGAAGCTGTACCCACACCCCTTCCCCTGATGTAAGGTGTAGAAAGCTATACCCCCCCCCCCCTGATGTACGGTGTAGGGAGCTGTACCCCCCCGCCCCAATTCCCCTGATGTAAGGTGTAGGAAGCTGTACCCCCTCCCCCTGATGTAAGGTGTAGGAAGCTGTACCCACACCCCTGATGTAAGGTGTAGGAAGCTATACTCCCCTCCCTCTGATGTAAGGTGTAGAAAGCTGTACCCACCTCCGCCTGATGTAAGGTGTAGGAAGCTGTACCCCCCCCCTTCCCCTGATGTAAGGTGTAGGAAGCTGTACCCCCCTCCCCCTGATGTAAGGTGTAGGAAGCTGTACCCACACCCCTGATGTAAGGTGTAGGAAGCTGTACCCCACCTCCCCCTGATGTAAGGTGTAGGAAGCTGTACCCCCCTCCCCCTGATGTAAGGTGTAGGAAGCTGTACCCCCCCCCTCCCCCTGAAGTAAGGTGTAGGAAGCTGTACCCCCTCCCCCTGATCTAAGGTGTAGGAAGCTGTTGCCCCCCCCTCCCCCTGATGTAAGATGTAGGAAGCTGTACCCCCCTCCCCCTGATGTAAGTTGTAGGAAGCTGTACCCCTCCTCCCCCTGATGTAAGGTGTAGGAAGCTGTACCCCCCTCCCCCTGATGTAAGGTGTAGGAAGCTGTACCCCCCTCTCCCTGATGTAAGGTGTAGGAAGCTGTACCCCCTCTCCCCCTGATGTAAGGTGTAGGAAGCTGTACCCCCCTCCCCCTGATGTAAGGTGTAGGAAGCTGTACCTTCCCTCTCCCTGATGTAAGGTGTAGGAAGCTGTACCCCCCTCCCCCTGATGTAAGGTGTAGGAAGCTGTACCCCCCCTCCCCCTGATGTAAGGTGTAGGAAGCTGTACCCCCCTCCCCCTGATGTAAGGTGTAGGATGCTGTACACTCCCTCCCCCTGATGTAAGGTGTAGGAAGCTGTACCCCTCCCCCTCCCCCTGATGTAAGGTGTAGGAAGCTGTACCCCCTCCCCCTGATGTAAGGTGTAGGAAGCTGTACCCCCCCTCCCCCTGATGTAAGGTGTAGGAAGCTGTACCCCCCTCCCCCTGATGTAAGGTGTAGGAAGCTGTACCCCCCTTCCCTTTGATGTAAGGTGTAGGAAGCTGTAACCCCCCCCCCCCTGATGTAAGGTGTAGGAAGCTGTACCCCCCCTCCCCCTGATGTAAGGTGTAGGAAGCTGTACCCCCCCCTCCTGATGTAAGGTGTAGGATGCTGTACACCCCCCCCCCTTAAAATATGAAGTTGCAATTATCATCTAGCAATAGGTCGGCTAAAATGGCTATTATGATAGGCTGAGAGCTGGCTGTAGTCGGTTAAGTTTCATTCTCTATATGTAACTTCCAGTGAGAGCTGGCTGTAGACGGTTAAGTTTCATTCTCTATATGTAACTTCCAGTGACAGCTGGCTGTAGTCGGTTACGTTTCATTCTCTATATGTAACTTCCAGTGAGAGCTGGCTGTAGACGGTTAAGTTTCATTCTCTATATGTAACTTCCAGTGAGAGCTGGCTGAAGACGGTTAAGGTTCATTCTCTATGTGTAACTTCCAGTGAGAGCTGGCTGTAGACGGTTAAGTTTCATTCTCTATATGTAACTTCCAGTGAAATTTTAAAATTAAAATGTTATATAGTAACTAAATAATCTTGTTATTTATTATACCAACTTTTTACAGATTTTTGAAGCAAAAACTGCTAATTTTCACACATGAGCAGCAAAATACACTCAAGCTATGGTATTTTGTACTGGAAACATCATTCTTAATGATCATTCAATAGTTTGATATGATTCCAGGGCTTATTTGATCATTTTTCAATTTAGGGGTTCAACCTGCCCTTAAGGGCACGCACTTTCGCTCGATAAAGGAAGCTCACATTAATATATAGATATAATAAGTAACACGCAATTCTCGGGAAACTGGAGAGGACAAGAGTCCTGCAGTCATCTGTTGAGCCTACACGCCTGCACAGATATACACATTCAACAATGAATCCACCTGTGGAAAGATTGAATGCTGCGTAGCGACAAAAAGCAGAACTGGAGAGGTTTTTGACCGTTCAATGGACAGGTGAGAATTCAGTTCACGAAATACTATGGTGACGCAACATGATCTAAGTCGAGAAAGGTACACAGAAGACAGGTGCAATTCATTGACCATGTTAATTAAAAAGAGGGAATTAAAAATGGGGAGCAACTAAACAAATTGGGGACAAGAGATGCAGAGAAGGACGAAAAGTAAAGAGCTGAGATTATCTGACAAAAACAATCGGGGAATATTATAAGTAGTAATGGATGCTTAAATCAGAAATGAGGATGTCAAAGACAAGACAGTATGGGATGTATTGAGTAGGAATTTCACCGCTATCTTCGAGTTTATAATGTTTGGCTTAAAAATATATGACACTCGGCTGTCTGCAGACTAGGTAGTTTACTCCATTGCCTTGGATTGTCCAAAACTCAATAATACAACCAGTGATTAAATCAACCTCAAAAAGCAAGTTTGCGGCGTCTTGCTCGCATATTGCTTTGAGTAACAACTGTCATGGTTGCCGTGCGGTATTGCTCATTTCTCTCAACAACTCTTGTTCGCCTCCTTTATCTCCCTTTGTTCCTCTCCTCAGGGGTTCTTGTACATTACTATGTGAGAAGCCACTTACGAAAGCAAGTCACATTGTTCAATTACTGGCAGCCGTTTTCCACAATGACAACTAAAATAAATGAATATTAGGTGAAAGACTACTAGGCCTTTCGTAGCTGTAGGTTAGTTTGCATGCCCATACCATTTGGTGGTCAAGCTCTGCTATAGTGTGGGCTAACACACTATTTGGTGTTCCTAAAAGTGCTATAGTGTGGGCTAACACACCATTTGGTGATCCTTAAAGTAATATAGTGGGGGCTAACAGACCATTTAGTGGTCCTAACTGTACTATAGTGTGTGATGACACACTATTTAGTGGTCTTAAGTCTAGACAGTGTGTCACGTTGATGGCTATAGGTCTAGAAATGTGTCACGTTGATGGCTCTAGGTCTAGACGATGTGTCACGTCGATGGCTCTAGGTCTAGACGATGTGTCATGTTGATGGCTCTAGGTCTAGACGATGTGTCACGTCGATGGCTCTAGGTCTAGAAATGTGTCACGTTGATGGCTCTAGGTCTAGACGATGTGTCATGTTGATGGCTCTAGGTCTAGAAAATGTGAGGTGATAAATAGTTCCTTTGCACGCGGTACGCACAATGAAGGGTTGTTTTTCTGGTCTCCCACACGCTCCATGTGCAGCACGGGGTCGCAACAGCACGTGCAACTTACCATAGGAAGCCTGGATCAGACCATCTAGCTGACCAGCTTATCGGCAGCCTCTCTGAAGGCGGCCTCCATCGTTCTTGCAGCGATATAGCCTTTCAATTTCCTGATGAGGTCGCTTCTCGCATATACCCCCCTCTATATTCGCCATTGTATATGCTAGGATGGTTTCAGTGATATTATTTTCTTTTCATGAACATACTTCTAATGATCCTAGCACAAAGCAAGCTGGGGTCTGTTGTTGGAACCCCAGTTGATCTATGTTCTGGATTGTGGGGTTGTTGTTGGAACCCCACTTGATCTATATACTGGATTGTGGGGCTGTTGTTGGAGGACAGTGTTATTGGAGTAATTTTACATTTTTAATATCTCCAACATCGAAGACAAAGTCACAGACAGAGGAACATACAAAAATACATAGTTACAAATTACATCAACCAAAAACGTCCACCAACAGCCTCGAAACACGCCTATACGGATGGCTCAGCCAAAGATGCGATTGGAAACGTAGGAGGAGGCATCACTATAAAACTAAAAAGTGAAGTATACTCAGAAGCATTTGCCACTGGGAGACGCTGCAGCAAATTCAGTGCCGAAGCCAGTGCCCTGAGACAAGCAGCTGAAACTCTTATAAGCCATAGGAACAGACAGAAAAGCAAGTGGTCATTTTCACAGACGCCCTCGCATGGCGCTCAAGAACCAGCACAAAAAAGAACTCGGTGCTCTGGTAGACTCGCTCGAACGCCTGTCCCAGTGCTTGAAAAAAAGCATAGTCCAGAGGATACCAGCCCACTGCGACATTCCAGGCAACGAGGAGGCAGACAGACTCGCCAGAGAGGGAGGAATGCTGCAGCAGAGTGAAACAGAAATCACATACAAAGAGACAAAAGCATTCATCAGGGCAACGTACAGTGAAAAATGGAAAAAATACCACCCTGGCCACATAGAAAACGATGCCTACCATCAACTCTCCAGGCGAGACCAGGTGATCATTCTCCGGCCACGCACAGGTTACAACTGACTTAGATGCCATCTTTACAACAAATTCAAAATTAGCACTACAGACCCCATGAAGGCAGAACATATTTTGCAGTCCTGTCCACTGTATACAGACAAATGAAGTAGCATTTGACAACAGCCAGTGTCCTTCCCCGTGAAGTTGAACGGAATCGTACAGAGCCTTGAGTCGACTGCTGCTTTCGTTAGAGTCATTGAAGTCGAGATCTGAAGATGAACGAGGAAGAAGAGTAATTTTACTCTTGACGATGTGTGTTTGCGGCTGGTTACAAGGGGTTCCTCTTTCAATCATTGTACTTGAGAGTGTAGACCAAGTTCCTCATCACTATCGACCTCATAGTGTAGATCCTCACCTTGTTGACCCGGCTGCTGTGACACGTCATGTTTCCAATAGCCCTGTGATGAAATGAGATGGTATCCATATCAGTATGTTGATGTTACTCCCCAGATGTGATAGTACCACGTGGTCTGTAAGAGGCTGTACTGTCAGGAAGTGGAGGTGTGCAGGTTAGACAAGATGAGAGGTGTGTAGGTTAGACAAAATCACAGGTGTGCAGGTTTGACAAGATGAGTGGTGTGCATGTTAGACATAATCACAGGTGTGCAGGTTAGACAAGATGAGTGGTGTACAGGTTAGACAAGATGAGAGCTGTGTAGGTTAGACAAGGTCACAGGTGTGCAGGTTAGACAAGATCGCTGGCCGGGATCTCACAACCTCCATCCACGCCTCTCTTCTCCTCTCAGTATTCAATATGAAGTAGATGTGCGCGTGTTTTAACAATACCCAAACATGTCTCTTATTTACATTTTTTTTCATATTGGACGCTGACTGACAGCTACCAAGGTCGTGAAGGCACAACCTGTTACTAGCAGCGCGAGCATGTATATTACCGGAATCAAATCGGAATGATCTGTAGATGTTTAAATGAACGGTCAGGTGTTATTTATGGCGAAGAGAGTAGATCCGTCGTGCAGCTGACAGCTAAGGGGGATGGATATACGACCGCCTTCTCTTGAATTAGCTCACTTTGGAGTGGATTCCCTTTGAAGGTACCATTATGTTAATTAACCGTTCACATTTACGCGCCCACGATCAGTTAATGCCGGGTTCTGTCATTGTCGATCTGTGAACGTCTGCGCTGATTGGTCGATAGGATGATCACGTTATCTACATCTTTGTTGTCTCGCCGTAATTATACGGGGGGTGGGGGGGGGGGGGGTGGTGGAGGGCCGGTGTTACCGTCACCTGCGGCTAGTTACATGCCGTTTTATTTCTGCTTGGGTCGGATCGGACTCAATTTGATTGCCTCCTGCATGAATCAATGTTCGCTTCTGTGGTAGGGCGACCGGTCCCAAGAACCAACACATATCTAGGACGAGCGCCCGTCGGTCACTCATATCGATGAGTCATCTACACATTCAAATCGTAGTCATCAGTTGTGCTCATCAATACACAGTCAAATTAAAGCTTATTTCTCCAAAAGTACTACAGTATGGGGTTGAAAGCAGCGTGTCTTCGCCAGTAGAATCCAGAAAGGCATGCCTTTAAGGAGAAATAACGTTCAGGTTTATACTGGAACAACAATTATCAATCCAAAATATTCGTTAAACGATTAACAAAAGTCGTCGATACACTCCATGGCAAGTTATTCTCGAATAAAGACTTTGCACTAGATGTAGCTGGTAGGCATCTAAAGTTCTACAACAGTCTGGACTTTGCACTAGATGTAGTTGGTAGCCATCTGAATCGCTATTGGTCCATTTGAAGATATGTTCACAGCTATCAAAAGACTAAAGATGGCCAGTTGCGGGCATGTCGCGAGGTCCAACGGAATTACCAACTCTGTACTCTTTGGTTCCGTACCGAGACAGAGAGGGCGAGGACATCCAAGGAAGAGATGGTTGGACAACATCACTGAGTGGTCAGGCCTTCGTCCCGGTGAGATACGACAGGCGGCGACAGACAGAGAGTGATGGCGTGGGATTTTGGGAGTGTCTTTATGTGTGCCCCAACGACCGGATGGGTTACGGGATGAACTGACTGATTGAACTGAAACAACATTTTCATTTTTCCTCTTTTTCTTGTCCCATCTTTGATCCAGCCAGAGTATCAGAGCACGACTACAATTTACATCCTCCGGGAGACTACGCAGCAACATATTGCATGATCTTCCAGTAGAGGTTTATGTAGCAATTTGTTTTACATAATGAGGTTGTTAGTCCATGCACGCATCTTGTTGGACAACCTCTTACTACATGCATGGAGGAGCAGCGGACGTATTCTTCCTTCCCCGTTAAGGGGCTCCATACACCACACGGGGAAATAAATGTGTTATTTATATTTATTATATTTGAAATTATAAAATAATGTCAACATATAAAATATCATTATTATCATCTCCAGTGTAATTAATATTGATTGCATTGTTCGCTGACACTAATATTGATTCAATAATAACGCCAGCCGACAATGAATAATAAATTATGTTTGACCCGTGCGGCCCGCATTTGTTTTCATTGGGCCAGTTTGGCCCGTCTTACTTGACAAGTCTCGCAGGACTAGTCTGGAACTTGGATGATCTCTATAAGCATGTTGCTTTACAATCACGTCTTGCTAGAGTACATATGCTTGTAAATAGTCAGTGGCACTTTTGTTGTAAACAGTGCGTGGTACTTTTGTTATAAAATATGTAGTGGTACTTTAGTTGTGAATAGTGCGTGGTACTTATGTTGTAAATAGTGTGTGGTACGTTTGTTGTAAATAGTGTGTGGTACGTTTGTTGTAAATAGTGTGTGGTACTTTTGTTGTAAATAGTGTGTGGTACTTTTGTTGTAAATGTGTGTGGTACTTTTCTTGTGTGTGGTACTTTTGTTGTAGATAGTGTGTTGTACTTTCTTTGAATTATATCGAGTGTTATGTTTGTTTCAAATACTGAATAGTAATTTTGTAACAAATCGTGAGTTGTACTTCTACTGTTTCCCTTGTTGCAATATCCATAGCTTCACTCAATGACTGTATTCATATTTGAGAAGATTACACGTAAATACAAGATGGAAGAGCCCAAATAAACACCGTAGACCTGCTAGCGAGGCATCTGTACAATGGAAGCTCACCGCTCACATCAGGCTAAACTAAGTCGGCGCATTGTTTTTGGTATTTAATGAGACGAGGTACGTGTGTGACATCTCGAAGACAAATGAAGAAATTTGGAAAAAAAGTGAAAAGGGGCCGTTTAACATCACGACACGGAAACATTTAGTAGCGGAGTTATCAAACAGTGTTAGATTGACACCATTCGAGTACACGTGATCACCGACGTCAGTAGAGACTATTTTCGTATACTAACAGATGTGAATGTGGTTAATCATTTCTGCGTTCTTGGCACTCTCATGTATAGAAGTCAGACCTGGGGCACTTACACTGAGCAAGGGCGGCCGCTCAACATCTTTTACAGGAGGTGTCTTTAGCGTGTATCAAGAATTGGGATTGCAATAGAGAGGGCCATATCATGTGAGCTTACAGTAAACACTCCCAAACGACGGTCTTCGATGGTTGGGGCAGGCTTACTGCATGAAAGATGAGAGGCTTTCAATTGTTATCCTCTACAGACAGCTGGCCAATAGAGCTAGAACCAGCAGTTCCGCACTGAGGTTCAAGGACGTATGCAAGAGGGGCATGACGTTATGCGATTACTCAGGATTGATTACTCAGGATTGATTACTCAGGATCGAGCTGTTTGGAAACGATTAGTTGAAAGAGACATAGTGGTCGCCGACGTTTGAAAAGGCCTTCTGGTTTCAGAGAAAAGAGAACGACTGAGGAGATCGGGGAATACCCGTCAAACCATCCTTCTCAGCATGGGTTTATGATCTGAGGCACAGGATGTCATTCATGGGATAGCAGACAGTGTCGAAATACAGGAGACGGAGCTGGACAAAACTCACTGGACGCCACGCTCATGGTCTGCAGACTGAGACACCGATGTTGATTGCCATTAGAGAACTCTAGTATTTCTGTGGTTCCTTTTCTGGCGTATTTCCAGACTGGTCGTCGGTCTTTCAGAGGCTGTCTTATGTTGTCAGCTCAGAGTTAGGCTCGTCCTGGGTAGTGATCTTGAGCCCTGGCTTTTAACAATTCCAATTATTGGTGTTGTGGCTAGTCATCTTTTCTACTGCAGACATGTCCAAACCATTGAGATTGGTTTAGTCGAATCTGTTTGAGATTGGTCTAGTCGAATCTGTTTGAGATTGGTCTAGTCGAATTTGTTTGAGATTGGTCTAGTCGAATCTGTTTGAGATTGGTCTAGTTTAATCTGTTTGAGATTGGTCCAGTCGAATCTGTTTGAGATTGGTCTAGTTTAATCTGTTTGAGATTGGTCCAGTCGAATCTGTTTGAGATTGGTCTAGTTTAATCTGTTTGAGATTGGTTCAGTCTAATCTGTTTGATATTGGTCCAGTCGAATCTGTTTGATATTGGTCCAGTCGAATCTGTTTGATATTGGTCCAGTCGAATCTGTTTGAGATTGGTCCACTCGAATCTGAAAGAGCTGGTAACGTACCGTGTGACTGGGGATCTTGTCGCTGCTTGTTTCTGTACTCTCCCATTCCCTCATTGTATGTGATAATTACCTAACTGTTGTTAACACGGAAAAAAAACTATACCGTATGGGATTGAGAGAACTCTAATGCAGAAATGAAAGGCCAGAAATACTACAGATATATGTGGAAAGCATGTACATAACGCTATTGGGATTACAAGGAGAAATATAGTTATGAATGGGCCAGATGTCACAACATAAGTATGAGACAGGTGACTGGAGAAAACACACACACACGCACACACACACACACGCACACGCGCGCAAACACACGCGCACATGCACACACACTTAATTTAACGTCCTTATACTGGTCTAGAAGATCCTTCAGAGTCTGTATACAACCAATTCCATTTTCATCACCTTGCTCTAGAAGCCGTACGCATCCAATCTATTCTTAAATGCATTAACCGTCCCAGCCTCCACTACCTCCCCTGGCAATGCATTCCAAGCATTCACAACTCTCTGACTAAAAAAATACTTCCTAATATCTAATCTGGACCTCTCCTTAGTCAACTTATAGCTGTGCCCTCTTGTTCTTGTTGGTGGTTGCATTTTTTTAAAAAATGGTTATAGTCTACTTTATCAATTCCTCTGACCATCTTATAAACCTGTATTAAGTCACCACGAATTCTTCTCTATTCTAGACACTGTAAGCCGGTTCTTTTTAATCTTTCCTCATAACTGTAGTTCTGGAATCCCACTTTCTGCTTTGTTGCTCTTTTTTGTATTCTTTCCAGCATGTTTATATCCCCTCTATGATAAGGACTCCCCACCTGTACACAGTACTCCAATCTAGGTCTAACTAATGCTTTATACAGTTTGACTATCACTTCCTTGCTCCTATGTTTAATATTTCTTTTTATCACCCCTAATATTGCATTTGCCTTTTTTACTGCTTCCTGAACTTGCTCACTCACCTTTCCTGTATGATATATTATAACCCATAAGTCCCTTTCTTTATCTATCTTTCTAAAATTGTTTTCTCCTATTCTGTAATTATTTTCCATATTGGATCTACCCATGTGGATGACTACATTTATCTACATTAATCTCCATTTGCCAGATTACAGACCATTCTCGAATTTTATCTAAATCCGACATCAATATATCCACTTCTGCTTTAGATGAGACACTACTGCATAGTTTTGTGTTATCAGTAAATTTAGCAATAATGGATCCCATACCTATGTCCAAATCATTTATATATGACAAGAACAAAATTGGTCCCAAAACCGAGCCCTGTGGCACTCCACTTTTCACTTCACACCACTCAGAGTACTCCTTATTTATACAAATCCTTTGCCTTCTTCCCGTTAACCAATTTTCAATCCATTTGGCAACTTCCCCACCTGATCCATGTGATTTTAACTTTCGAAATAATCTTTTATGAGGTACTCTATCAAAAGCCTTTGCAAAGTCTAGATAAATAACATCCACTGGCTCCCCTTTATCTATGATTTTAGTAACCTCCTCCATGAATTCTAATAGATTTGTTAAGCATGATCTCCCTCTAGTAAACCCATGCTGACTATTTCTAATTAGATTAAATTTGTCTAAATGCATTTCAATGTTTTCTTTGATTATTGACTAACAATTTACAGACTATGCTCGTTAAGCTCACAGGTCTATAGTTTGCTGGATCTGATTTTTTGCCTTTTTTGAATAAGGTTATCACTCCCGCATCTTTCCAATCCCGTGGAACAATCCCTTGTGCAAGTGATTGAGAACATAATATAGCCAATGGTTTTGTTAATTGGTCTCTAATTTCAAACAGCAATTTTGGATGAATATCATCTTGACCTGGACATTTATCCACTGTCAACCCCTCTAATTTTTTAAAAAACCATTTCCTCTGTAATACAGATTTATCCTAATCCTGCTGTATCCATGTCTCTTTGAAAAATATCTACAGGCTCTGGGATCTTGGAGCAGTCCTCTTTTGTGTTCACTGTGCCAAAGTAGTGATTGAGTAGATTTGCTGCCTCCCTATTTTCACTTATTTCTGTTCCTGTGTTGTCTATGAGAGGGCCTACTTTGTCCTTTGATCTTTGTTTATTTCTAACATAAGAGAAGAAGCTTTTACTATCAGTTTTGATCCTCTGAGCAAGTTTCTTTTCGAAGTCTATTTTTGCTGTTTTATTCACTTTTGGAGATATGTATTGATTGTCCAAATATTTTAAATATGTTTCTTTTGATTTACCTGCCTCTATATATTTTTTCCATGCTTTATTTTTAGCTCTTCTGCATTTAACTACAATTCTAGTTATCCACTTTTTACGCTTGGGGTTTACCTCCCTATATGGAACACATTCCTCCTTTAGCGTTTCGAGAACTGTTTTAAAACTATCCAATAAACTCTCACATAAACGCACACCACATAAACATAGACGCACACCACATAAACATACACGCACACCACACACACATAAATGCACACCACACACACATAAACGCACACCACACACACATACACGCACACCACACTCGCACATGCACATGCACACACACGCATGCATGTGCACGCACGCGCGCACACACGCACGCACACATACACGCACATTCGCACACGCCGACACACACCCACACACTAAGGGTATCAGTATGATACCAGATGGAGCAAACACCCCTCCCCTCCTTCGGTGGAGGGAATGCGTGTACTGTTTTGCCAAGTGCTGGTATCGACATTAAACAGCGGTCTATTTAAAATTAATCTGAAATAAATTCATCTGCAGGAACAGTAACATTTCGTTTGATAAAAGATAGAGGGATAGGTTGGCGGTTGTAAGAAGCGCCATTATGTACAGGGCATGCTACTTAGTCTAAGGATCGTTCCGCAGCGCTGTCAGTGACAACTTACCAGCTATTGATCGAAATATGACGGACAGACCGCCAGTTGTTATGCTAATACCGCTACTAGCTTTATGTCCACACGTTTATATCCAACTGTTTCCGTACCATTTTAGTTCCCCGACGAAGGAGACTAAACCCATATGGTCAGGTGCAGTGATATCAATTCTGCATGATATAACCATGTCTTACATATGTCAAGTAGCTCTTGTGTGGGTCTGCTTGTTTCTTGTTTAAACAAGGTCTGTTTGTTATTTTAGCATAATCTACCTTCATCTGGCGACTATTCTTGGAATGTGAACTGGTTCATTCTGTCCGTGTGGGTTCAGAGACACAATAGTGCCATTATCCGTGTGGGTTCAGAGACACAATAGTGTCATTTATCCGATGAGAATAATAGTGTTCACATATTTCATTTGAATATTCTATTTCAATCATCAAGGTTGCCTTTTTTTCATTTTTTACATTCACATTTAATTCTTGGATTACGTTTAAAAAATAGTTTTACGTCTGAGCCTATTTACTGTCCACAAACCAAACTTTTATATTTGTCCACAATTATCATGGAAAGAAGAAAACATAAACACGTGAACATACGACTACTCTAAAACAGATGTTAAGAAGATGAAAGTGTCAGCGAGCGACATAATCTGGAAATATATTGTAGGAGGAACAGATGTTGAACAAGAGTGGGAGAGTTTTAAAACAGTTCTAGAAAATATAAAATCACATGGAATAGGTGGGGAAGTTGCCAAACGGATTGAAAATTGGATAACGAGAAGAAAGCAAGAGAATAGGCATAAATAAGGAGTACTCTGAGTGGTGTGAGGAATAAAGTGGGGTGCCACAGGGCTCGGTTTTGGGACCAATTTTGTTCTTGATATTTATAAACGATTTGGACATTGATATGGGATCCATGACTGACAAATTTGCTGACGACACAAAACTATGCAGTAGTGTCTCATCAAAAGCAGAAGTGGATATATTGAGGTCGGATTTAGATATAATGCAAAAAGGGTATGTAAGCTGACAAATGGAGTTTAATGTAGATAAATGTACACAAAATGTACAAAAATACAATCGTCCACATGACTAGATCCATTATGGACCATAATTACAGATTGGGCGAGAACAATATTAGAAATAGAGACAAGGAAAGGGACCTAGGGGTTATAATAGATCATACAGGTAAGGTGAGTGAGCAAGTTAAGGTAGCAGTGAAAAAGGCAAATGCAATGTTAGGTATGATGAAAAGAAATATTAAACATAGGAGCAAGGAAGTGATCGTCAAACTGTATAAAGCATTAGTTAGACCTAGATTGGAGTACTGTGTACAGGTGTGGGTGTCCTTATCATAGAGGGGTATAAGCATGCTTGAAAAAATACAAAAAGAGTGACAAAGCTGATAGTGGGATTCCAGAATTACAGTTATGAGGAAAGACTAAGAACAATCGGCCTACAGTATCTAGAAAAAATAATAATTCGAGGTGACAATACAGGTATATAAGATGATCAAAGGAACGGATAAATTAAACTGTAACACGTTGTTTCAAAATACAACCAATCATTTACAAGAACAAGAGGGCAAAGCTACACATTAACTAAAGAGAGGTCCAGATTAGATATTAGGAAATATTAGTTTTGTCAGAGAATGGTGAATGCTTGGAATGCATCGCCACAGGAGGTAGTGGATGCACTGACAATTAATGCATTTGAGAATAAATTTGAGACGCATAGCATTTAGAGCAAGGAAATGTAAATGAAACTGGTTGTATACAGACTCTAGGGGACGGCGTGGCCTAGTGGATAAGTGGCACAGCTCACAATCCGAAGGTGCTGGGTTCGATCCCCATCACAGCACCGGCCGTTACCCCGGGGAAGCAAACCCTTAGAAAATGCAGGAGGAAGCAGACCCTTACATAAAATGCATGCTGAAGTCGGATGCATTGGGCCGACAGGCGCAAAATAGAAACCACAGTGCTTAGCACACCGCCTTGGGGATTAGAGAAATAAGGCGAACGCAAAAAAAAAAAATTAAAAAAAACTTTAAAAAAAATAAAAAAATACAGACTCTGCAGAGTCTTCTAAACCAGTATAGAGACGTTGGGTTAAGTTAAGTTAAATCAAACTTTTATATTTGACAACAAATCAATCTTTTATATGTGTGTACAGGGGGACCGTGTAGTGCAGTGGTTAAGCGCGCTGTCTTCGCATCTCAGTGGTCCTGGGTTGAGGCGGTAATGTTTTTTCAGACCACAAGGGCTCCCAGGTCGACCCAGCCTTAAATGGGTACCAGTTCAGTCCGGGAAGTAAGAGCGGCGAGGGAGAGGAGATGGCTACCGCCCTCATATAGCCGAGCCTTTGATTTGTGAGATCGCTAACACGTCACACCCCTACAGAAGTTATGCTATGGGTTACGTTCCTTATTTTTTTTTTTACAAATTAAACTTTTATATTTGTCCACAAATCAATGTTGTATATTTGGCCACAAATCAATCTTTTATATTTGGCCACAAATCAATCTTCTATATTTGTCCACAAATCAATCTTCTATATTTGTTCACAAATGAAGGTTTTATATTTGTCCACAAATCACTCTTCTATATTTGTCCACAAATCAAGGTTTTATATTTGTCCACAAATCACTCTTCTATATTTGTCCACAAATCAAGGTTTTATATTTGTCCACAAATCAAGGTTTTATATTTGTCCACAAATCAATCTTTTATATTTATTCACAAATCAATCTTCTATATTTGGCCACAAATCAATCTTTTATATTTGGCCACAAATCAATCTTCTATGTTTGTCCACAAATCAATCTTCTATATTTGTTCACAAATCAAGGTTTTATATTTGTCCACAAATCACTCTTCTATATTTGTCCACAAATCAAGGTTTTATATTTGTCCACAAATCACTCTTCTATATTTGTCCACAAATCAAGGTTTTATATTTGTCCACAAATCAAGGTTTTATATTTGTCCACAAATCAATCTTTTATATTTATTCACAAATAAATCTTCTATATTTGTCCACAAATCAAAGGTTTTAAACAATATTTGTTTACAAATTAACATTTTCTTTTTCACATATCAGGCGCTTGTGTTTGATCACAAATTCGAGATTTGATATTTGTTCGTAAATCGAGATTTGATACAATTATCTGTTCACAATTAAGATTTTGTTGTTAATACAGTCTTAAAAAACATTTTAGAAGTTGAAATTCATATAAATGTTTCCGTTTTCAATGCTTACATTTCTGCAAAGATGAAAATTTTACATTTGTTAATATATGTAAGTCTTAATTCTATATTTCCACCTTTTTTTAACATTGAATATTTATATATGTTCACACATTTAATATTTATAATGTTCACACATTTAATATTTATATCTGCTCATTATTTAATATTTATGCTGTTCGCATATTTAATATTCATATTTGCTACATATATAATATTTATACTATTCACATATTTAATATTTATATCTGCTCACATATTTAATATTCATACATGTTTACACATTTAATATTTATATCTGCTCACATATGTAATATTTATATGTTCACACAATTAATAATTATATCTGTAAGCTCATTGGATATTTATATATGTAAATACATTGGATACTTATATATGTAAACACATTTGATATTTATATATGTTCATACATTAAATATTTATATCTGTTCACACATTGAGTATTTATATATGTTCACTTATTTGAATTTACATCTTATTTATATATATATATATATATATATATATATATATATATATATATATATATATTTACTGATTTATATTTGTTCACATATTATATATTTATATATGTTCAGATATTTCATATTTTTATCTGTTCACACATTTAGTATTTACTTCTGTTGAAAGATTTAGAGAAAACACATTCTCTTTGTTACTGTTCTACACACTCTTCAAATAGATCTTCCTTGTCCGACATCTGTTTTAATTGTATCCGTTCTGCAAATATGTTTTGTTTTCTAAATTTCAGCTTAATTTTCTTATTACTCTGGCTTATTTTTTCTCATTTTTTTGTTTGCGCAAAAACCGTTCAATCACTTGCACATATGGTTTAAAAATTTGTTTTAATGTCTTCTGCGCATTTCATTTCACCACATGTTTCCTCTTTTCTTCGCTCTATAGCTATACTCATGTTTTTCCCCAGCAGAAAATGATATGCATATTTTCAAGGGGAGACAGTTAGTTGAATCTCTCTGGTTCTGTCCCATTGGTGTTATGGAATCTATTTTTTTTATTAATTCACTATATTTTTTACTATACCATGTCTTCTGATATTATTCGTTAGTTATAGGGCATTTCATGAAGAGCTTTGCAGCTGGTGGTAATCCGATCGTCAGAATGTAATTTAAGCGGTATGTTTCTTCAGTGTTCTTATTCCCACAACTTGTTGCGTTGCAGTTAATCTGCTAAATCGTTACCTTCTACAGCTACATATGTATTACAAAACTGTTTGACAGTGATCAGTAGCAAATAGTTAGAATAGACAGGACATGCTGAGCTATCCCAAACTGGTTTGGAGAATTAGAAAAGGCATCCCTTTCCATAAAGCAGATGTGAAATAAATTAGAAATGGGTGAAATTGGAAATCGTCATTTTAATGCAAGCTCCGTGGCAATCGCGCGAAACGACAAAGTGAATTTTTCAGCTATTAGGTTTAACGTCATCAGCCTATCTTTAGACTAACTCTTCGTAGAAATCAGATGAATTGGTAGAAAGGAGACGGTCATTATGGAGCTACTTTGTCCTCACAGACAACTAGCAACAAATGAGGCCGGCTATCCCCGACTGAGAGTGTTACACTCCAAGCTCTTATAGTGTATTTCACATGTTATTTCAGTGCAGTTTTGTGATTGCGATCTGATCACGTGTTAAAGGGGAGGGTGATATATATTTATGTCCAGACATGAAACAAATACGCCTAGAATGGGTTAACAAGAAAGCGTAGACAACTGTGCAGAACTACGTCAACAGCATTGGTTTCAGCTACCGCATTCAGCACAAACACCAAGTACTTTTCTACATCTGTCCGAAAACGTTAAGTGTGCTACTTTATGTTCATGACTCAGCTTACCCCAAAATTATCATCACGCTTTGCTACTGATAGTGATATACCGTTCTTACGTTTACCATGTATATATACTGGCTTATCATCTGGATAGCAACAGTAGACCCAGCTGTTTACGTCTCTATAAAGTACATGTTTACAGTAGACCCAGTTGTTTACGTCTCTACAAAGTACATGTTTACAGTACACCTAGCTGTTTACGTCTTTATAAAGTACATGTTTACAGTACACCTAGCTGTTTACGTCTCTATAAAGTATATGTTTACAGTACACCTAGCTGTTTACGTCTCTATAAAGTACATGTTTACAGTAGACCCAGTTGTTTACGTCTCTATAAAGTACATGTTTATAGTACGCCTAGCTGTTTACGCCTCTATAAAGTACATGTTTACAGCAACTGGAAATGTTTCCTCTTTCTCTGCCACTTTATATTTCTCCTTTTTTTGACTCATCTCAGATCTATATTCTTTTTTCTCGCCCTAGATCTATATTATTTTCTCTTGTCCAAGATCTATATTCTTTTCTCTCGTTTCAGATCTGTATTATTCTGTCTCTTCTTAGATCTGTATTTTCTTCTCTTGTTTCAGATCTGGATTCTCTTCTCTCGTCTCAGATTTCTATTCTCTTGTTTCGTCTCAGATTTCTATTCTCTTGTTTCGTCTCAGATCTCTAATTTCTAAATGTTTTCCCTGCAATAACAACATCAACATTTATCTATCTGTTATTTGAGCGCCAAACAAGACACATAAGGAAGGAACTCTTAACTCTCCCAAACAAGACACATAAGGAAGGAACTCTTAACTCTCCCAAACAAGACACATAAGGAAGGAACTCCCAGCTCTCCCAAACAAGACACATAAGGAAGGAACTCCCAGCTCTCCCAAACAAGACACACAAGGAAGGAACTCTTAACTCTCCCAAACAAGACACATAAGGTAGGAACTCTTAACTCTCCCAAACAAGACACATAAGGAAGGAACTCCCAGCTCTCCCAAACAAGACACATAAGGAAGGAACTCCCAGCTCTCCCAAACAAGACACATAAGGAAGGAACTCCCAGCTCTCCCAAACAAGACACATAAGGAAGGAACTTCCAGCTCTCCCAAACAAGACACATAAGGAAGGAACTCTTAACTCTCCCAAACAAGACACATAAGGAAGGAACTCTTAACTCTCCCAAACAAGACACATAAGGAAGGAACTCTTAACTCTCCCAAACAAGACACATAAGGAAGGAACTCTTAACTCTCCCAAACAAGACACATAAGGAAGGAACTCTTAACTCTCCCAAACAAGACACATAAGGAAGAACTCTTAACTCTCCCAAACAAGACACATAAGGAAGGAACTCCCAGCTCTCCCAAACAAGACACATAAGGAAGGAACTCCCAGCTCTCCCAAACAAGACACACAAGGAAGGAACTCTTAACTCTCCCAAACAAGACACATAAGGAAGGAACTCTTAACTCTCCCAAACAAGACACATAAGGAAGGAACTCCCAGCTCTCCCAAACAAGACACATAAGGAAGGAACTCCCAGCTCTCCCAAACAAGACACATAAGGAAGGAACTCCCAGCTCTCCCAAACAAGACACATAAGGAAGGAACTCCCAGCTCTCCCAAACAAGACACATAAGGAAGGAACTCCCAGCTCTCCAGCTAGATCGGCCTGGTGCATCTTGTTGCAATTTCTGTATGTTGTTGAGACCCAGAATGGTGGCCTCTCTAGTGATTGTCCTGCGTAGTGTCTCCCTTGGCCTGCCCCTCTTTCTGGTGCCACTAGGTCCTCACATAATGGTTTGGACTGGAAGTATGTTGCTGTTCATTCTAAGGACAAGTCCGATGTTGGCTCAATTATTTTTCCTATGAAAGTAAAAACATTGATGTTTGGTCTCTAATCATATTTATTTATTTATCTTAAATTCTCTCCTCCAACGTTCAATATTTTTTTCTAAAATATATATTTTCAAATACATTCAGCCTATTTTCCAGTTTTGGTTGTTTTCCATCCTTTACATTCAAATGTTAATTGATATTGTGGTAAATTTGATGAGTCTTAGTTGGATATTTTTCCTAATGTTTTCGACCTCCATATACATGTTAATTTGTTAAATTCAAACGAGGTCAAGGCGATTGAAGAGAAGATTTCAGTTGCTGTGTTCCATCTTGCTGCCTAAGTAGGTGAGGTGCTCTACGTTCTGAAATGTATTTTCATTCAGTTTGATATCAGTGACTTTGTGAGTTCCTGGATTTTACTTTCGAAGCATGTCTGTGCTGGCTTAAATGTTCGAATAGTTCGTAGATTATGTCTATCCTCGCCCGTGCCCCCTCATCACATGTACTCAGAAGAGCCAAGTCATCTGAGAAAGCAAGATCTTCTAAGGTCCTAGCATTCGTCCATTCAATGCCGAAATTAGTGTTGTAGGCATTGCCAAGTCTATGGCTATTCAAAAGAAAAATGGCGACGTTATGTAGCCTAGTTTGACTCCAGCTTCTTTATGGAACCTCACCAAAAATATCTGCAAATTTATTCTCATTGCATACTTTATTGACGATTGATTGTAGTTGTGTGAGAGCTACATTATCTGCTGCCTTTAACATTTTACTAGTAATTTCGTCGTCACCAATCGCTTGCTGATGGATTGTTGAACAGTCATTACATGAACTTGCATAGTAGATATGGTGTTTTCTTCGTCACAGTCAGAGGTTATTGCTGGTTGTGGTCTAATTAACACCTCGTCAAATATTCTGCCCAGTCTCGCATCTGCTATTTTCCGTTGTAAGAGGTTGACTGGAAGAAGTTGTTGACTTTAGCCTTGTGATCTGATATCGGTGTCTACCATTTCCTGTTCTTCATGTATCTTCGGCTGCTGAGGGTAGGTCGTTTCTGAGCTGCCTCTTATTACTGCGAATCTTTCATTTTACTGCGCTCTTTATATGGTATCTGTCTTCTTGCATGTTCCATACAATTGGTATATTTCCGCCAGGAGATTTAGTTTTGCTGTTTACTTTTCCTAAGTGGTGCCAAAGGTGTTGCTACTGAGCGATCTCTTCGATCTGTTACGGTAAACCCTGCGGTCATTGTAGCTACATCTTTTACTGTAGTTTTAAAAAGTTATTACTTTTACAGCAGCTGCAAACCAGCAATCTGTGTACATCAATCTTTTTTGCTGTCAGACTGCTGGTGAAACTTCTTTAATTGTATCCTTAGCTTGGCTATACAAAGTTTAAGGTCACTGCGGATTTGTGCACCTCGAAATGTTCCGATATCACGGACTGAAGAGCGATAATTTGTATTTATTCCAAAGTGATCGATTTGATGTTTTGTTATACCATCTGAAGAGCGCCATGTTGTTTTGTGCATGTCTTTGTGTTCTCTATACCAAGATTTTATATCTCACCTAACTTTAACATTCTTTCACAATGCTCATTTATAACTCTCATGCAATGGTTGTGAATCTGGTTTTGTATTGTATTGTTAGCGCTCCCTAGTCTGGCACTGAAGTCCATACCGCTACTACAATATCATGTTTGAGGCTATTGTGTCTATAGCTTCCTTTTGTTCCAGTATCATATTTTGGCTATTGTTGTTAGAGCTTTCTTTTGTTCCAGTATCATATTTTGGCTATTGTTGTTAGAGCTTCCTTTTGTTCCAGTATCATATTTTGGCTATTGTTGTTAGAGCTTTCTTTTCTTCCAGTATCATATTTTGGCTATTGTTGTTAGAGCTTTCTTTTGTTCCAGTATCATATTTTGGCTATTGTTGTTAGAGCATTCTTTTGTTCCAGTATTATATATT
Organism: Ariolimax columbianus; assembly: GCA_036924085.1. NCBI lineage: Eukaryota > Metazoa > Mollusca > Gastropoda > Stylommatophora > Arionidae > Ariolimax > Ariolimax columbianus. Next base: position 5,848,915 of record JAVGWX010000003.1, on the reverse strand, counting down.
GGCTATTGTTGTTAGAGCCTTCTTTTGTTACAGTATTATATATTGGCTATTGTTGTTAGAGCCTTCTTTTGTTCCAGTATTATATATTGGCTATTGTTGTTAGAGCTTTCTTTTGTTCCAGTATTATATATTGGCTATTGTTGTTAGAGCCTTCTTTTGTTACAGTATTATATATTGGCTATTGTTGTTAGAGCTTTCTTTTGTTACAGTATTATATATCGGCTATTGTTGTTAGAGCCTTCTTTTGTTCCAGTATTATATATTGGCTATTGTTGTTAGAGCTGTCTTTTGTTAAAGTATTATATATTGGCTATTGTTGTTAGAGCCTTCTTTTGTTCCAGTATTATATATTGGCTATTGTTGTTAGAGCCTTCTTTTGTTCCAGTATTATATATTGGCTATTGTTGTTAGAGCTTTCTTTTGTTACAGTATTATATATCGGCTATTGTTGTTAGAGCCTTCTTTTGTTCCAGTATCATATATTGGCTATTGTTGTTAGAGCCTTCTTTTGTTCCAGTATCATATATTGGCTATTGTTGTTAGAGCCTTCTTTTGTTCCAGTATCATATATTGGCTATTGTTGTTAGAGCCTTCTTTTGTTCCAGTATCATATATTGGCTATTGTTGTTAGAGCCTTCTTTTGTTCCAGTATCATCTATTGGCTATTGTTGTTAGAGCCTTCTTTTGTTCCAGTATCATATATTGGCTATTGTTGTTAGAGCTATCTTTTGTTCCAGTATCATCTATTGGCTATTGTTGTTAGAGCCTTCTTTTGTTCCAGTATCATATATTGGCTATTGTTGTTAGAGCTATCTTTTGTTCCAGTATCATCTATTGGCTATTGTTGTTAGAGCCTTCTTTTGTTCCAGTATCATATATTGGCTATTGTTGTTAGAGCTATCTTTTGTTCCAGTATCATCTATTGGCTATTGTTGTTAGAGCCTTCTTTTGTTCCAGTATCATATGTGGAAAATATACGAATGCGTCGTCATCTTCAAACTGAGAACTGGGGATAATAGTCGCAATGGTCATCTTTATAACAACAACAAAATGAGGATTGACACAAATGAAAGTTGTCCATGTGGATAGCATACCATAACCGTGAAACACATCCTCCAACGCTGCACGCTCACACAGGAAGAGAGAAAACAATACTGGCTGCCAGAGACATATGATACAAAAGCTTTTTGGAGATAAAACAGTCTTACAAACAAAGGTGTTCTTTGAAAGATAAACCGGTACCTTGATCTGAGGATGAACGAAGAAGAAGAGAAAAATGTATGGAATAAAGTTTCTAGAACTTTCTTACCAACTCAGAAGGCATCTCTCCATTCTGCAATCCGTTGGTCTGTGTGAATGAAGGAGTATGTGTTACCGTAACGTATAGAGTATTCTACCCTCATGGGAAAAGGCGGGTGTTCATTTATACATTTTAAATTTTGACAGGTTGTATTTAAGTCCTCATTGGTCATGTTCTTGGCTTCTCTCGTTTGATGAATATTTAGCATGGCTGCTTTCAACAATGTGTAGCATTTAAGTCCTCATTGGTCATGTTCTTGGCTTCTCTCGTTAGATGAATATTTAGCATGGCTGCTCTCAACAATTTGTAGCATTTAAGTCCTCATTGGTCATGTTCTTGGCTTCTCTCGTTAGATGAATATTTAGCATGGCTGCTTTCAACAATGTGTAGCATTTAAGTCCTCATTGGTCATGTTCTTGGCTTCTCTCGTTAGATGCATATTTAGCATGGCTGCTTTCAACAATGTGTAGCATTTAAGTCCTCATTGGTCATGTTCTTGGCTTCTCTCGTTAGATGAATATTTACCATGGCTGCTCTCAACAATTTGTAGCATTTAAGTCCTCATTGGTCATGTTCTTGGCTTCTCTCGTTAGATGAATATTTAGCATGGCTGCTTTCAACAATGTGTAGCATTTAAGTCCTCATTGGTCATGTTCTTGGCTTCTCTCGTTAGATGAATATTTAGCATGGCTGCTTTCAACAATGTGTAGCATTTAAGTCCTCATTGGTCATGTTCTTGGCTTCTCTCGTTAGATGAATATTTAGCATGGCTGCTTTCAACAATGTGTAGCATTTAAGTCCTCATTGGTCATGTTCTTGGCTTCTCTCGTTAGATGAATATTTACCATGGCTGCTCTCAACAATGTGTAGCATTTAAGTCCTCATTGGTCATGTTCTTGGCTTCTCTCGTTAGATGAATATTTAGCATGGCTGCTTTCAACAATGTGTAGCATTTAAGTCCTCATTGGTCATGTTCTTGGCTTCTCTCGTTAGATGAATATTTACCATGGCTGCTTTCAACAATGTGTAGCATTTAAGTCCTCATTGGTCATGTTCTTGGCTTCTCTCGTTAGATGAATATTTACCATGGCTGCTCTCAACAATTTGTAGCATTTAAGTCCTCATTGGTCATGTTCTTGGCTTCTCTCGTTAGATGAATATTTACCATGGCTGCTCTCAACAATGTGTAGCATTTAAGTCCTCATTGGTCATGTTCTTGGCTTCTCTCGTTAGATGAATATTTAGCATGGCTGCTCTCAACAATGTGTAGCATTTAAGTCCTCATTGGTCATGTTCTTGGCTTCTCTCGTTAGATGAATATTTAGCATGGCTGCTCTCAACAATGTGTAGCATTTAAGTCCTCATTGGTCATGTTCTTGGCTTCTCTCGTTAGATGAATATTTAGCATGGCTGCTCTCAACAATGTGTAGCATTTAAGTCCTCATTGGTCATGGTCTTGGCTTCTCTCGTTAGATGAATATTTAGCATGGCTGCTCTCAACAATGTGTAGCATTTAAGTCCTCATTGGTCATGTTCTTGGCTTCTCTCGTTAGATGAATATTTAGCATGGCTGCTCTCAACAATGTGTAGCATTTAAGTCCTCATTGGTCATGTTCTTGGCTTCTCTCGTTAGATGAATATTTACCATGGCTGCTTTCAACAATGTGTAGCATTTAAGTCCTCATTGGTCATGTTCTTGGCTTCTCTCGTTAGATGAATATTTACCATGGCTGCTCTCAACAATGTGTAGCATTTAAGTCCTCATTGGTCATGTTCTTGGCTTCTCTCGTTAGATGAATATTTACCATGGCTGCTCTCAACAATGTGTAGCATTTAAGTCCTCATTGGTCATGTTCTTGGCTTCTCTCATTAGATAAATATTTAGCATGGCTGCTCTCAACAATGTGTAGCATTTAAGTCCTCATTGGTCATGTTCTTGGCTTCTCTCGTTAGATGAATATTTAGCATGGCTGCTTTCAACAATGTGTAGCATTTAAGTCCTCATTGGTCATGTTCTTGGCTTCTGTCGTTAGATGAATATTTAGCATGGCTGCTTTCAACAATGTGTAGCATTTAAGTCCTCATTGGTCATGTTCTTGGCTTCTCTCGTTAGATGAATATTTACCATGGCTGCTCTCAACAATGTGTAGCATTTAAGTCCTCATTGGTCATGTTCTTGGCTTCTCTCGTTAGATGAATATTTAGCATGGCTGCTCTCAACAATGTGTAGCATTTAAGTCCTCATTGGTCATGTTCTTGGCTTCTCTCGTTAGATGAATATTTACCATGGCTGCTTTCAACAATGTGTAGCATTTAAGTCCTCATTGGTCATGTTCTTGGCTTCTCTCGTTATATGAATATTTACCATGGCTGCTTTCAACAATGTGTAGCATTTAAGTCCTCATTGGTCATGTTCTTGGCTTCTCTCGTTAGATGAATATTTACCATGGCTGCTTTCAACAATGTGTAGCATTTAAGTCCTCATTGGTCATGTTCTTGGCTTCTCTCGTTAGATGAATATTTACCATGGCTGCTCTCAACAATGTGTAGCATTTAAGTCCTCATTGGTCATGTTCTTGGCTTCTCTCGTTAGATGAATATTTACCATGGCTGCTCTCAACAATGTGTAGCATTTAAGTCCTCATTGGTCATGTTCTTGGCTTCTCTCGTTAGATGAATATTTACCATGGCTGCTTTCAACAATGTGTAGCATTTAAGTCCTCATTGGTCATGTTCTTGGCTTCTCTCGTTAGATGAATATTTACCATGGCTGCTTTCAACAATGTGTAGCATTTAAGTCCTCATTGGTCATGTTCTTGGCTTCTCTCGTTAGATGAATATTTACCATGGCTGCTCTCAACAATGTGTAGCATTTAAGTCCTCATTGGTCATGTTCTTGGCTTCTCTCGTTAGATGAATATTTACCATGGCTGCTCTCAACAATGTGTAGCATTTAAGTCCTCATTGGTCATGTTCTTGGCTTCTCTCGTTAGATGAATATTTACCATGGCTGCTTTCAACAATGTGTAGCATTTAAGTCCTCATTGGTCATGTTCTTGGCTTCTCTCGTTAGATGAATATTTACCATGGCTGCTCTCAACAATGTGTAGCATTTAAGTCCTCATAGGTCATGTTCTTGGCTTCTCTCGTTAGATGAATATTTACCATGGCTGCTCTCAACAATGTGTAGCATTTAAGTCCTCATTGGTCATGTTCTTGGCTTCTCTCGTTAGATGAATATTTACCATGGCTGCTTTCAACAATGTGTAGCATTTAAGTCCTCATTGGTCATGTTCTTGGCTTCTCTCGTTAGATGAATATTTACCATGGCTGCTCTCAACAATGTGTAGCATTTAAGTCCTCATTGGTCATGTTCTTGGCTTCTCTCGTTAGATGAATATTTACCATGGCTGCTCTCAACAATGTGTAGCATTTAAGTCCTCATTGGTCATGTTCTTGGCTTCTCTCGTTAGATGAATATTTACCATGGCTGCTCTCAACAATGTGTAGCATTTAAGTCCTCATTGGTCATGTTCTTGGCTTCTCTCGTTAGATGAATATTTACCATGGCTGCTTTCAACAATGTGTAGCATTTAAGTCCTCATTGGTCATGTTCTTGGCTTCTCTCGTTAGATGAATATTTACCATGGCTGCTCTCAACAATGTGTAGCATTTAAGTCCTCATTGGTCATGTTCTTGGCTTCTCTCGTTAGATGAATATTTACCATGGCTGCTCTCAACAATGTGTAGCATTTAAGTCCTCATTGGTCATGTTCTTGGCTTCTCTCGTTAGATGAATATTTACCATGGCTGCTCTCAACAATGTGTAGCATTTAAGTCCTCATTGGTCATGTTCTTGGCTTCTCTCGTTAGATGAATATTTACCATGGCTGCTCTCAACAATGTGTAGCATTTAAGTCCTCATTGGTCATGTTCTTGGCTTCTCTCGTTAGATGAATATTTACCATGGCTGCTCTCAACAATGTGTAGCATTTAAGTCCTCATTGGTCATGTTCTTGGCTTCTCTCGTTAGATGAATATTTACCATGGCTGCTCTCAACAATGTGTAGCATTTAAGTCCTCGTTGGTCATGTTCTTGGCTTCTCTCGTTAGATGAATATTTACCATGGCTGCTCTCAACAATGTGTTGCTGTTTTTCTTAATTCTCCATTGTCCGGTGATTGTGCTAGTTGAAGGTAGGTTACAAGCTCTCCTAGCGATAGTTCATGTATGACTTTGTTCCACATAGTGATGGTGCTAGTCCGAGATAGGTTACATGCTCTCCCAACGATTTATTCTGTATCCTGTTGTTGCACATAATGATACACATATCCACTACGCAACCATTTGTATTTGTCCTCTTATGGCGTACTTGCTAGGCATGTATCAGATACGTATTTATTCGTCCACTAGAAAAGCTATGCCGGTTTGTGCCATTTATATCTGATAAACAATGGTATGTGAGACGATCAAACGCTGAGTTGATGAATGGCGCTGGGGAACCAAAGTTATCTACATTCATAATCTGCTTGCTGATGGTACATAATTGTTGCTACCGGCGTGGCGTCGTTCATGTATTTAGTGCGCCATGCACGTGAGATACAATTGTTCAGGGAAGGGTCGCATAATCGTATATGTTAGTGGCTCGTCGCAAGCATAACTGACACATTTTTTTAATTTAGCATGTAGAAGAAACTGCCAGAGGCAAAAAAAAACCACACTCGACCGAGAATTTACTACAGAGGAAAATATGGTTGAAAACGTTTCGATTGGGGAACTATTTGGCTCAAGTGACCATCATATCATCCGTTGTGATCTTATAGCAAGGAAACAGGTAACATAAGTACACGAGAATACGACTACTCTAAGACACACGTTAAGAAGATAAAATAGTCAGCGACCCACCTAATATAGGAAGATATTGGCGGAGGAAACAATGTTGAACAGGAGTGGGAGATTTTCAAAACAGTTCTCGAAACGCTAAAAGAGGAATGGGTTCCATGTAGGGAGAAAACCTCAAGGGTAACAAGTGGATAACTAGATTTGTAGTGAAATGTAGAAGAGCTAAACATAAAGCATGGACAAATATATAGAGGCAGGTAAATCAAAAGAAACATATTTAAAATATTTGTAAAAGCACAACATAGCTCAGAAATTGAATAAAGCAGCAACAACAAAAAATTTTAAAAAAATAAAACAAAACAAAAATACTTTCTCATAGGATAAAAACTGATGTTAAAAGCTTCTTTTCTTATGTTAGAAACAAATAGAGAACGAAAGACAAAGTATGCCTTCTCATAGATAGCACAAGTGAAATAAAAAGTCAGAATAGCGATGCAGCTAATCTACTCAATCAGTACTTTGGCACAGTCAACACAAAAGAATGGTCCAAGTTTCCAGAACCTATACATATTTTCCAAAGAGACATGGAAACAGTGTGATTAAAATCAATCTGTATTACGGAGTAAACGGATTTGTTTTTAAATTGGAGGATTTGAAAGTGGATAAATGACTAAGTCAAGATGGTATTCATCCAAAATTGCTGTTTGAAATTAGAGACCGACTAGCAAAACCATTGGCTATATTATGTTCTCAATCACTTGCAAAATGGATTGTTCCAGGGGATTTGAAAGATGATAGAGTGATCTGCTTATTCAAAAAGGTCAAAAAATCAGACCCACATAATTATAGACCAGTGAGTTTAACGAGCATAGTCTGTTAACTGTTAGAGTCCATAATCAAAGAATACATTGTAATGCATTTAGACAAGTTTATTCTAATCATAAATAGTCGGGATGGTTTACTAGAGAGAGATCATGATTTACAAATTTATTAGAATTATATTAGAATTCATGGAGGAGGTTACAAAAATGATAGATAGGGGAGCCGGTGGATGTTAATTTTCTAGATTTTGCAAAGACCTTTGATAGAGTACCTCATCCAAGATTATTTAGGAAGGTAAAATCACATGGAATAGGTGGGGAAGTTGTAAAATGAATTGAAAATTGGTTAACTGGAAGAAGGCAGAGAGTGGACATAAATAAGGAGTACTCTGAGTGGAGTGAAGTGAAAAGTGGTGTGCCACAGGGCTCGGTTTTGGGACCAATTTTGTTCTTGATATATATAAATGATTTGGAAATCGATATCGGATCCATGATTGCTAAATGCGCGGATGACATAAAACTATGCAGTAGTATCTCATCTAAAACAGAAGTGGATATATTGAGGTCGGATTTAGATAAAATTCAAGAATGGTCTGTGAGCTGGCAGATGGAGTTTAATGTAGATAAATGTACAATCATTCACATGGGTAGTTCAAATAAGATAATAATTATAGAATGAACGAAGACATTATTAGAATGATAAAAAAAAAGGAAATGGGCCTAAAGGTTTTAATAGATCATACAGGTAAGGTGAGTGAGCAAGTCCATGTAGCAGTGAAAATAGCAAATGCAATGTTTGGTATGATAAAAAGAAATATTAAACATAGGAGCAAGAAAATGATTGTCAAACTGTATAACGCTTTAGTTAGACCTCGAATGGAGTACTGTGTACAGGCGTAGAGTCCATATCATAAAGGGGATATAAATATGCTAGTAAGGATACAAAGATAAGCGACAAAGCTGGTCGTGGAAATCCAGAATTTCAGATGAGAAAAGACTCAGAATTCGAGATGACTTAATGCAGACTAATATTTTTAAGATAATCAACTAACATGATACATTAAACTATAGCAAGTTTGCAACAACAACAAAAAATACAACCACCTACAAGAACAAGATGGCATAGCTACAAATTAACTAAATACAGGTCCAGTTAGATATTAGAAAATATTTTTTTAGTCAGAGAGTGGTGAATATTTGGAATGCATTTCTACAGGAAGTAGTAGAGGCTAGGACAATCAATACATTTAAGAATATATCGGAAGCGGATAGATTTTAGAGCAAGAAAATGTAAATGAAACTAATTGTTGACAGATTGTTTTATTTGGATTATAGCACGGAAAAACTGCGCTGGTCACCAACCTTACTCTCTATTACCGAGCTTCATTGAACCAGTGGCAAGACATAAGTCAAGACGACTAGAAGTAATTCAGGATGCAGGCACCTGGAGGTGGTCCCTCGCGACCAGTGTTTGCTTGAAACTTGCGGGGTCGCTAGGCAACCCTCTCAGTTCATCGTTCTTGCCTTACCTCACGATCACATAGCGCCCTACCTAACGACCACAAAGTGCCTTACCTCACGACCACAAAGTGCCTTACCTCGCGACCACAGAGCGCTTTACCTCATGACCACATAGCGCCCTACCTCACGACCACAAAATGCCTTACCTCACGACCACATAGCGCCCTACCTCACGACCACAAAGTGCCCTACCTCATGACAACAGAGCGTCCTACCTCACGACCACAAAGTGCCCTACCTCACGACAACAGAGCGCCCTACCTCACGACCACAAAATGCCTTACCTCACGACCACATAGCACTTTACCTCACGACCACAAAGTGCCCTACCTCATGACAACAGAGCGTCCTACCTCACGACCACAAAGTGCCCTACCTCACGACAACAGAGCGCCCTACCTCACGACCACAAAATGCCTTACCTCACGACCACATTGCGCTTTACCTCACGACCACAAAGTGCCCTACCTCACGACAACAGAGCGCCTTACCTCACGAACAAAGCCACCCAGAATCGATCTCATTACCTCACGACCACATCCACCCATATTTGTATCTAACGTCCAAGTAACTTACCATACAACAAACAACAGACCGACCCAGTAATACACGTAGCTGAAGGACACGAGATGCCTTAACTAGCGCTGAACCTACCAAGAACCCCTCTTCCCGCCCACGGAGTACATCTGGAACCAGATTGCCTTACAGCAGCCTTACCAACGAGGTGGAGACTAACACTGATCGCTATAGAATTGAGCTTACTGAAAAGCCAATGGTTGCACTATATACATGAGTGCACAGGGATATCTTCCTCATGACGCACTGTGATAGAAGAAGAAAAGTCAACACGCTATCAGAGATATCCAGCTGTGGATTCCATGTGCATCTCTGGACTCATTTATTGGAGAGAAAAGATTCACTACATCTTCTTGCCTGTGGTAAAAAAAAAGAACTAAAGAGCGTTTGCCATGCGACTATCAGTCTCACGTGCATGACAAGTTCAACAAGCCACCGGGTCTGGACATGAGTGGAGGACTCGCGCGTGGCTAGGTTCTGACTTTAACAACCTGCCTTTATTGCTATATAAGGTACTTACAACATCACAGCAACACACCATGACAAATAGCTATTACTGATATATATATATGGAACTAACAACTGGACGACATGAGAACTAGCCACTGTTTCTATGGACGGTACTAACAACCTCCCAGATGATATGTACTTTGCTACACAAGATACATTTTTGCCCGAGACTAACACATGCAGCATGTCAATACTCATTAATGCATATTTACAATCGAAGATAACATAGTGTAACGTAACTAGTCGATTGGTCTCTGCGGCTGTCGGGCACATAACGAATGTCAGTCACCTGGCCTTGAAATCACCTGGAGATGCGTGCTCAGACATGCTGGCACATATCGTCCCAGTAGCTCTATTACTTTCTCCTAAATACTGCCAATCTCCCTAGAGAGACCGTTCCTTGGCATTAGTCTAATGACTGGCTCTGGCACCCTCGGTAATTAACCGTGAACATTCCAGCCAACAGTAGATCCGCTAGGGACCGTGTAAGGATGCCATCACATCATGAAACCAAGGGAGGGCAAGCTGACCATTTTGTCGTAGTCCCTTTAGAGAGTTATGGTCTATTCAAGACAGACAACTGATGGATGTTGTGAGTAGTCTAATGAGAGTTAGCTCTTCCTGATTTACAGCTGTTTACGACTTATCCCATTTGCCCTCGTTAGGACGCTGGCAATGAGCAAACACGCAAGGATAATGTCCGGCGAGACGAGCTCCTCATTGGACAGTCAGATGCACCGATGAGTGGCAGATGTATGTGCACACCAGCAATTAACATACATATCATAGTTGTAGCTGTGACTTCAATGACCGAGGATTTGAGGGTGAATGCTGACCTAGATTGGTCTTCAATTGCTCAGACCTACGTTGTACCAGCAATATCATTTCACCAACAGGACGTTTAAGATAAGTAACACATGCAGATCATAGAGATTATGTAGCGACATCAGTATCTTTCTACAGAACTCCAAATCAAAGCAACAACCAAATAACCAAGAAGAATGTAATCGTAACAACGGAAATCAGAACTATGGGTTATCTGGGGATAACAAAAAAAAACATTTCACGGGGCCATTACGTTTTTAAAATAAATATATAGCAAGTGCCTCGATTTGGTATTAAGTTACCAGTACCTGGTCTTACTTACTTTTATTTCAACTCAATTTGTTGTTTGAGTGGGTTTCAACTTCTGCCTTGGGGAGAGGAGACTAATGTCTGGTCATGTGGGGATAGGAGACTAACATCTGGTCAGGTGGGAAGAGGAGACTAACGTCTGGTCAGGTGGGGAGATGATACTAACGTCCGGTCAGGTGGGGAGAGGCGAGTAACGTCTGGTCAGGTGGGGAGAGGAGACTAGCGTCTGGTCAGGTGGGGAGAGCAGACTAACGTCTCGTCAGGTGGGGAGAGGAGACTAACGTCTGGTCAGGTGGGGAGAGCAGACTAAGGTCTGGTCAGGTGGGGAGCGGAGACTAGCGTTTGGTCCGGAAAATGTTAGTCAGTCATGTGAGAAATACTGACCCAGACCCACACCTCACTCCCACGCAGTACTCCCCGGAAACAGGCTGGTTCATGGTAGCCTGGCTAACGAGGTTGGAGATCGGCGTGATGTCAGTAGCAGTGAGCGACATGCAGATGGGGTCAAGCATAGCACAATCGCCTGGTTAACCCCGGTGCACGTTCATCAGTACGTTATTAATGCGAGGAAAGATTCTAGAATCCACCGGCTAACGCCCTTTGAGGCCACACGAAAGAGTAAAGTTACTCATCGCGTGCATTCCATAATAACAGAAACAACAAACAGCAACAACAAACATCAACAACAACGTCTGCCTTGATTCATCATTATGCGCGATCTTCAATCCAAATTCTGGCTATTTGTGTACGTTTATCTACATATCCTTGTAGTGTGTGTAAGTGTGGACAAATTATTAGTGTTTTTGTAAGTTTATATTCACTTTCTTGTTTTAATAAAAAATAAGTTTATGCACATGTTCTTGCCGTTACCAAACCGTGGATTCAATTCATAAAACGTGATAAGACAGTTTTATGTTCACAGAAACAAATAATAGCATCACTACAAAAATAAATAAGCACTTCAAAACTGGTAAAGTGAAGCAGTTAATTCATATTTGTAAAACGTCTGTCCGTATTTGTCAGTCTGACTTTCTATTAAATCATATTCCTCTTTACTCTGTGACTCCGAGAGAAATGGAAGGAAATATGTGTCATGTCTGTGTCCTGTCAAGACAAGACAAGACAAGACAGTGATCATAGAGTTTAATTACTCGACATGTTCTCGTGTCTGAAAGATAACAGAATGCCAGCCACATCGTATGGACGGCAATTCAAAAAAAAGTTTGGTCCAAACTGAAATCATGTAATTAATTGCGTATTCTTGCTATGTATGTAGGTAGGCGGGATCCGAAAAGTGAGCACAGATTGCAAACACTGAAAACTACAAGACGCCTCGTGTAAGATTAAAACAGCTTTGGACAATTTTGCTGGTTGCCCCATGCTTCAGTTATGACTCGGTCAAGTCAGTCAGTCCCACTCTAACACTCCATGCTAGATGAGTGGTGACTCTATGGTAGAAGAGAAGCTGCCAAGTCAAGTCAGTCAGTCAGTCAAGTTTTCTGTTGACTCACACCTCAGTCTCCAGGCGTAGTTTGTCACGTAACCTAATCTTTGACAAGTGGGAGGGGCGTACATAACTCAAAGTTAATCAACAGATGTAGGTGTACATGATGCACAGTCAGCAACAGATTTATGTGTACATAACTCAGTCAGTCAATAGATGTAGGTGTACATGACGCACAGTCAGTCAACAGATGTAGGTGTAGATAACAAAGTCAATCAACAGATTTAGGTGTACATAACTCAAAGTCAATCAACAGATGTAAGTGTACATACCTCAGTCAATCAATAGATGTAGGTGTATATATCGCATAGTCAATCAACAGATGTATGTGTACATAAATCACAGTCAATTAACATATGTAGGTGGGCACTGCGTAACATCAGCCAACAGATTTACATATAAATGACGTAAAGTCAGTCAATAGGTACCGGAGCCAGTCACTTGACAGAAGCAAGCATATGTAAACGTATATAACGTTAAAGCAGTAAACAAATTTAAATTTTTACAATGTTATACAAATCTAAATATTGAAATATGAATATATAAAGTGAAACCGTCCAGAATAAATATATATATATATATATATATATATATATATATATATATATATATATATATATATAAATATATATATATATTTATAAAAGAGCGGCAAAGATGCGCCGTAATCGTGTGCGGGTCTACATTGCTCTGCTGTTTTAGTTCATTATGGATGCCGCCAGACAACGGATTTGCCTGGAATTTACACTAATCGACGCCTTACATTGTGTTCACGGAAATGTGTTGTTGTTTTCCATTTCTACTGGTTAATTCGTTCGTTGTTTGTGTTTTCTTCCGTCCTATTATCCTGGTCTAGACATCGGCTATGGGAATTGCACCACGTTTAAACCTGTGACGTATTTGACGGTCTAATTCACACGGCTGAACTTCACGAGATTGGCGCCTTTTGCCCTAACTGCAAAGTGTCAGTTTTGGTGTGGGAAATTTAGACACGATTATAATGTACTAAAATACAGCCTGAGAGAGATACCCAAGTCACTCACACGCTGAGTGATGCCCCTACAACCTCTTGTAGTTACGGGACAGGCACGACACACACCATTTGATTTCATTACCCGCTCCCCCTCCACCTCCCCTGCCTTGCGGAATACATTCCTATTTACGGAAAAGGCTTTGGGAGTAAACCCCGAGGACAAATCTGCATCATGTGCTATCAGCAGTCGTCTCGATAAATATTTTGCCACTGGCCAAGGAGAACTAATGACCAAAGAGTGAGGTTGACAAAAGGCGAAGCTGCTTTCTCACTTTAATCCAATCACCGCGCAAGTCACCCATTTCAGCGGACACAGCAAGAGAAAAGACTGTCCCCACGGATAAACAAGGAGAGTGGTCTTCATCACATGTGATGGACGAAAATCACATCATATATATTCATATACACGACACTAGCCTATAGGGTAACATTGATATAATGAAATACCAGCTAATATATTTAGATTTATATAATGTAATAACATTATTTAAACCATCTCAATGATGGGGGAGGGATTCTCAACCAATGAGTCCAGAATAATACTGCGCACATTTGTCGCCTTTGGCTCCATATAAACATAACCTATTTTATCGGCCATTGAATCAAACTAAATGCAAAATAAATTAAAGATAATATTTCACCCGTGTTACATCCTATTTGTTACGTCACCCGTATTACGTCACCCGTGTTACATCCCATTTGTTACATACCATTTGTTACGTCACCCGTGTTACATTACACTTGTTACATTGTCCAAGTAGCATTACACATGTTACATCACACCAATTTCATCGCTGGATCCCTGTACCCCTTTCTGTGAAAGTGAAGACCCACACCACTTCCATGCATGTCATAAAAGATGACTAAAGAGAATTGTACATGAGTCTAGCAGCCCCGTCGTGTATAAATATTATGCTGCATAGCCACCATTGCAAGTGTACACACAGCTTGAAGGAGACCAATGGTAGTGACGCGGCTACACTTCGTCTGGAGTAAATAAAGAAAGTCAAATAAAACAGTAAAGCAAAGACGTTGACACAAATAGCTGACGTCATGTCAGTGCACACAAATAGCTGACGTCATGTCGGTTCACACTAATAGATGACGTCATGTCAATTCACACAAATAGCTGACGTCATATCACTCCATACAAATAGCTGACGTCATGTTATCTCATACAAATAGCTGACGTGATGTCACTTCACACAAATAGCTGACGTCATGCCAGTTCACACAAATAGCTGACGTCATGCCAGCTCTCATATAAGATCCTAGGAAGAGAACACAATATGCGCTAGACAAAAATAGAATACCTTTTTCCCGTTGGATAAAACTTGACTTGAAATCTGTTTTATGTTTTTGGACGTGAGATTGTGAAAATGTTTAGGGACAATAAACTTGTAGAACTTTGTAAACTAAAAGTTTGGCTGTAAAGTCATCGCGAAATTGACATTTCAAAAACCGCTTCATGGAACCGCTTCATGGAACCGCTTCATGGAGAGTTGTTAGTAGCAGCCGTTTTACTTTTCGGAAATGATTAGTGGCAGGGACAAAGTCTGTGAAGAATCGCACCTCATATCAGCACGATGCAAATACCTGAGATTCGGGAACACAGGATGGAAGACTATGACATATTTAGTTTGGACGAATCGTGGGTAAATTCTCACCATACATTTGAGAAAGAATGACAATCACTGGACAAAAACAAGTGAAGGGAAATTCCAAGTAGCAAGGGTCAACACATTGTAATAGCTCATGCAGGTAGCAAGGGTCAACACATTGTAATAGCTCATGCAGGTAGCAAGGGTCAACGCATTGTAATAGCTCATGCAGGTAGCAAGGGTCAACACATTGTAATAGCTCATGCAGGTAGCAAGGGTCAACACATTGTAATAGCTCATGCAGGTAGCAAGGGTCAACACATTGTAATAGCTCATGCAGGTAGCAAGGGTCAACACATTGTAATAGCTCATGCAGGTAGCAAGGGTCAACACATTGTAATAGCTCATGCAGGTAGCAAGGGTCAACACATTGTAATAGCTCATGCAGGTAACAAAGGGAATGGTCTTATAAGGGCCACATAACTTCTTTTCCAAGCACAGTCCACAGATAGTAAAGACTCCGTACTGAAATAAATGGAGATATTTTCAGGAATTGGTTGAAGAACACACTTATTCCCACTCTAGTTAGACTGCCATGTATTGTAATGGCCAAAGCATCATATCATAATGTTTTAGCGCAGGAAGACAACATTTTAACTTCATCAAGCACGAAACAAGTAATCATGAATTGGCTTGCAAAAGAAAATATACATTTTTGTCACAACAATTTAAAACCAGAGTAATTGCCGCTTTTGTAGCGGACTAGGAAGACAAAGATGTTTTTAATTGACAAGATAATTGCAGAACATGGCCACATGTCTCTTCCATTACTACCGTATCAGTCACACCTCAACCCCATAGAACATGTGTGGGCTGCAGTCAGTTCAAGTTGCCCCACAGAACAAGACTTTCAAACTGTGTAATGTTCAAGAATTGGTGCCCTCTCAAAAATAGATATTGAGTTCTGGAATAAATATGAAGAGCATATGCTCCGAGGGGAAGAAGCATACTGTCCAGAAGATATGTTGCATTTTATCCGGCCCTTAGCAGTAGGTAATCTCTTCGACTCGTCACAATCAGAATAGAGCAGTCCACACGCCAATCTCAGTTGCTGGGACCTTCACCAATTGTCTCACAATATATTAGGAACTGCATCTTTATGAATACAAACTTTGTTACTGCGTTCCAAGAAAGTACATCACCCGATGAAGACTACACTATCCACAATCCAATGCCCTTACCGTCCAAGGCTCTACAATATCCAAGTGGATCATCCCAATCACACCAGCACCAAAACAAACACTGCTATTCAGTGCTATGAAAAGATAGAGGTCCACATTGTTTTTAAAACAACAGCAACAAATGGTCCTTTATTTTTCTTGTTTGCACAAGGAATCTTTCGTGATCATCTTGAGTCACGTGACCATCTTGTCTCATGTGAAGATCTTAACATCGCAGTCTCGTTCAGGACCCATGCCGCAGAGAAAAACATAACCGACTTGATAGCAAAAAACATTAAACTTGACATGTACTCACGGAGTAAAGTTCTCTACGTCCCATTGAATGCTACCATATGTAGTATGTAAGTAGCAGGTCCTTTTGTAGAACGTAGCTTCTTACAACCGCCACCTATTTGGCTGTTATAAGTTTCTTGGCAAGTGTACAGTACGGTAGGTTGCCATTACTTTCCTTACGTGTTGGAGCATTAGCCCGAGACAAAAACCTAGTGTCTGCCAAACTGGACACAAGTGGGAATCGAACCCGGAACATTGGGATTATGAATACCGAATGAGTTTCACCCCTAGGCCACGTAGCCTATATGTGGTATAGAACGCTCTTTTCCCAAAGCGAAGATGCATAAGATCCCATAAACGCACTAACAACATCAAAACCCATCACTACTGTACGAAAACCTACCTGGAGGCAGGATATATTTCCAGAGGTGGTAGAAAATATACCAGGTATTGCAAAAAAAAACTGCCAGACTGAAAAAGAAAGGAGAGATACTACCCTAAGCTTCATAACGAAAAGCTACCCAAGCATGGACTGGACCCATGCATACACCGACGGTTCTGTAACAAACATTTCACAGAACGGAGGGGCAGGAGCATTCCTGAACTTACCAAATGGCAGAAAAATAACACTGTCATTCGCTACTGGTAAGTACACAAGCAATTTCAGAGCGGAGGCAGAGGCACTGAGGGCGGCAGTGGAAGAAATGGTGACACACAGTGAAAATGAGAGCCATATAGTCCTGCTGACAGATGCTCTCGCCGTAGTCACAGCGCTAAAAAGCCAGAAAAACACTGAGCTTAATGACTTAAGAGCAGCACTCTGCAAACTGTGCCAGCAGTCCGCACCAAAAAGGGTAGTGGTACAGTGGGTTCCGTCACACTGCAACATCCAAGGCAACGAGGAGGCAGACAGACTGGCAAAAGAAGGTGCAAGACTACCACAAACAGATACCAGTATGACGTACGAAGAGTCAAAACGGCTTATCAAAGCCAGATACATGACCAAATGGGAAACCGAACATACTGGTTACACCAAAAACGATGCCTATTACCAGTTGAACCGAAGAGAGCAGGTCGTTGTCTTCAGACTTCGCACTGGCCACAACAGACTGAAGTACCACCTATTCAACAAATTGAAGATAGGGTGTACCGACGAATGCCCGTGCGGTACTGGTAAAATGACCACTGAACATCTATCACATCGGTTAATAACCCTCCGTAAACGATGATCCCAACGCAGCGGAGTATTAGGAATATTAAGCTGCTCGAGCATAGCCCGCTAAACAGGAAGCCCTTCTCCTGGCTACATCCAACTCATACCAGAGTTGGGACCTGCACAGTATCATCTGCCCCTATAGAAGTACAGGTCGACTAAGAACTAGAAGGAAGACCACAATCTCTTGCTACACGGCTTTTATGACAATGCCTGAAAGACACCGACATGAAACAGAGTGGCTGAAACACACAACCACATTTGATCATATTTCTATGGTGTATTCACTTCGTCATGATTGGGAGAAATTGAGAGAGTTTGAGAACTGAGAACGAGTTCGTTCAATACCTTCAGAAGACAGGAAAAACAGCTAATACTAGCCTCAAGATGACACATGTTTCTAACATCACTTCTGGTCGGTGCCAATTTTCTCATTTAGCTAGGGCAAAAGAGCGTATGAGAGGTTAGAGGGCTTGCTTCAAATTGCAGATATATCGGGTTCATTTCCCGGTCATGAAAACCTTCAGTGTTCGTGTAACATAGCTCCCAGCGCAGCGGAACGCCTACTGAAGTCCTGCCCACCATGCACTTGGGAAACAGGTAGCAGGTGACAGCACCCAGTGTCTTTCTCTGAAAAGCTGTACGGAAGTATATAGAGCCTCGAGCTGACTGTTGCCTTTATTTGAGTCATTGAATTTGATGTCTGAAGACAAACGAAGAAACAAAAAGGAATGTAATTGAGCACTCCTGCACCTAAGCGAAACCTCCTGACTTAAGTAGTTAACACTTTATCCCTGACCACACTGTCTGCCACGGGACCACATTTACCTATCCTTAGGACTTGCAGTAGGCTGCGTGGCCTAGGGGTGAAACTCGCTCGGTTTTCACAATCCCATCGTTCTGGGTTCGATTCCCATTTGTGTCCAGTTTGGGAGACACCGGGTTTTTTTCTCGGGCGAATGCTTCTTCACGTACGGAAAGTAATGGCAAACTACCGTACTGCACACTTGCCAAGAAACTTATAACAGCCAAATAGGTGACGGTTGTTAGAAGCTACGTTCTGTAAAAGGATATGCTACTTACTTTTTACTTTTTACTAGGACTTACAGTTGAGGAATGCTCAAAAAGATGCAGAGGTCATTTATCGTTCAACTGAGGAAGGATAGAAAGTATAGAAGGGGCACTTGTCTAAGACTTTCATGTTATGAAAGACACACGTCTTACCAGGACGTTCATGTTATGATAGACACACGTCTTACCAGGACGTTCATGTTATGATAGACACACGTCTTACCAGGACTTTCATGTTATGATAGACACACGTCTTACCTGGACTTTCATGTTATGAAAGACACACGTCTTACCAGGACTTTCATGTTATGAAAGACACACGTCTTACCGGGACGTTCATGTTATGATAGACACACGTCTTACCAGGACTTTCATGTTATGATAGACACACGTCTTACCTGGACTTTCATGTTATGAAAGACACACGTCTTACCAGGACTTTCATGTTATGAAAGACACACGTCTTACCAGGACGTTCATGTTATGATAGACACACGTCTTACCAGGACGTTCATGTTATGATAGACACACGTATTACCTGGACTTTCATGTTATGAAAGACACACGTCTTACCAGGACTTTCATGTTATGAAAGACACACGTCTTACCAGGACGTTCATGTTATGAAAGACACACGTCTTACCAGGACGTTCATGTTATGAAAGACACACGTCTTACAAGAATGACGAGAGGGAGTAGTGGCTCCTCTCAGAAACCACAGCTTCTCTAGCGGAAACAGTTGCAGAAATGAAGGACGCAAGGCAAACTTGGTAATTATATTTTCAAACACGCTGGAAACATTATCAGGCGCGAATTGCCTTCTGCACCGCCAGAAATCTGCAGCCCTCTGCCCTCGTTAAGTCCTAACGACATTAAGATCGGCGCTCCCACTGGGCACACCACGTGACGATAGATCAAAGAGCCGCTGTACTGTCTTTAACATCGCATATCTCATTTTGAGAGAGTTATTTATTATAGCCAGGCAAATATATAAGTGGTTCCTAGCTGGCATAAGATCGCTTTCTTCAGTTTGTAAACAATTCCCCGTGCCATTTTTCCTGGTGGTAGGATAATATTGCGGGTGTAGATGTGAGACGGCGTGAAGAGAAGAAATGTGATCACGAACATTTCTAGCTTTGAACAGCATGGAGTCTCAAGTAATGACCCCCTTACTGTTTTTTACTATGGGTATCATTGTCGACAACATCAGCGGATTGATTAAAGCCGAGTATTGAAGTAATTTTAGGCAAACTGATTGGTAATGTTAACCAAAATCACAATTGAAATATCTGGACATGAAGTTTAACATAAGAACAATAACATGCATTTTCGTGAACCACTTTCTTTGTCTAGTGTTTAATGTTATCATTGCTCGTCATCAGAACCCTAACACTTAACAATGCTTCTTTGGTTGTGGTTAACAATAACTTCACTTATATCCCGTAACGTACTGAACAAGATCAACGTGGACTCTCCTAGCTGTAGTTCAACGTGTGAAGTCTCAGTAGGCTAACCAAGATTTGGGGATCTATCTAGTCCTTGATGAAGACCTTTATGTTGGAAACGTCAGCACATGTATGTTATGGCTCTGGCTTGAAACTTTCTAGTAACTTCGCTGTTTTTTGTATCTCAGTTGTCACGTCAGTCCACATTAATAACATCCGTATGAACAGCTGCTCTCCCCAACATTCATATCACACATTGTCAGACTGAAAATTGCTTTTAGTACTTCGCCATTGTCATGTTTCTACAAACATCAGCCTATTTCAAACAGACCTAGCTCTCTGTTGCTTCGCCGTGTAGCCATGACCGGCTGGTCGTTCTTAGCCACCATCAACTTGTTGCCATGACCAGCTTGTAGATCTCATATATCATCAACATGTAGCCATGACCAGTTTGTAGATCTCATATACCATCAACATGTATCCATGACCAGCTTGTAGATCTCATATACCATCAACATGTAGCCATGACCAGTTTGTAGATCTCAGTCCCCATCTACATGTAGCCATGACCAATTTGTAAATCTCAGCCACCATCAACTTGTAGCTATGACCAGTTTGTAGATCTCAGTCCCCATCTACATGTAGCCATTACAAGCTTGTAGATCTCCCTGCCCATTAATAAAGCAAAGAAAGGAACCAATGATCCATATCAAATCTTTCCTTAAAAAAATGTCTCACTAGTTAGAGTACAGGAATCAGATGAGCATACACATAGATGACAGGAATCAAATGAGCACATACAGAGATGACAGGAATCAAATGAGCACACACAGAGATGACAGAAATCAGATGAACACACACAGAGATGACATGAATCAGATGAGCACACACAGGGATGGCAGGAATCAGATGAGCACACACAGGGATGGCAGGAATCAGATGAGCACACACAACGATGGCAGGAATCAGATGAGCACACACAGCGATGACAGAAATCAGATCGAACAGACGAGAATGACAATGAAATACAAACCTATCTTGACAATGACAAATATTCACAAGATCAGAAGACCGGGTCTTGTATTCAATTCCGCGTTGCTGTAGATCTAAATATACATTTATCTTGATCACTTTCTGAGTCTCGGCTCCAATGAAAGCTGCTTGGTTATGTCTTCTCAATTGCCACCCTTTCCTCTAGACATGGCTGGTTCCATCAAAAGCTGGCAGCCGTTTCATGTGGTGTACATTTACCAACTTTATGAGCAATGCACAGGCGAACGTTATACTAGACGCGGGAAATGAGTTAAACATTCGAGATGGCTGTCTCCCAGCTCTCACACACCGACACGGGTACAACTGCAGGCTAGCTCGCAGCTTGCTCATGATAGGCATCTCACTTAAACAGAAATGATAACCCCACGAGGCCGTTTTGTTCTACTCATATCGTTCTTGTAAATAAAAGTCTCCCAACAGCCGAGTGGTTGGAGCGGCTGCTTCTTACAGTCAAAGGAGCGTGCTCTATTTCTAGTCTCGACCCACTTTAGTTAACTCAACTGTACATGGATACTCGACTAACAGTTTGCGAGCTAGCGAGGCAGGACCTGGTCACCCCAACTCTAACCAGCCGAGACTTAGTCACATCAAGTCCCTAACACTTCACCGCAGACGGCAGTGAAACCACATTGTGTACAACTTCTTTTTGCTGTTCCTGGTTTGCATTTCAGCGTCCCGTTATGTACAACATCATATGAAATATGAGATATGTATTTACTTCACTTAACTTCTTTATACTGGTTTAGAAGACTGCATAATCTGCATAGAACCATTTTCTTTTACTTCCCTTGATCTAAAAATACATATGCGTATCCAATTTATTCTTGAATACATTAATTGATTCTGCTTCTACTATTTCCTGTGTAATGCATTTCAAGCATTCTCCATTTTCTGACTAAAACATATTTCCTAGTAGAAACGTACTTATGTAGTATCTATGTAGTGTTTACGTACTGCAGCAGCGTGGCTATTCCACACACAGCAACAAATACGGTTAAAATACCAAGACTTAGGAGAGTTACTAGGTACAGATTATACACGTAGATCGACAGTCTGGCTGATGGAACGCTCATTGCTGTATCTGTGTGTTTTCTGTGAGGAGAAGAGGTTACACAACAAAACACATTAAAAAACTGGAATTGATAACAAACATTTGTAATATGACATATTCTTCGGCTTTTCTTATAGTCATGTTGTGAATGAATAATCCCCAAAGCGACACATCTTGTCTGCACTAACCAGGTCTCAGACAAGGCTCACATCAGCAGTCCATCATTGACACAGATGCAAGCTAATGCCATCTTTCAGACTCCCAGGTTTCAACAGGGAAAGCGCCATCTTAGCCAAGTCAAAGTACGCCGATGCCTACACAAGCGTTTATGACCCATGCGCTGACAGATCTGAACGCGCTCGTTACATTCCACAGATAGAGTCAAAGGATATGCATTTCCAACTTCCAGCATTCGTTGGAGAGACCGCCCAAACGGTTTCACTGACTAGGTAAAGAACGCCAGTTCTCGCCACGTTTTGCAGTTTTTGAACACATAAATCCAGCCATTAACAGATGCCGTCATCACAGCACGCGAGGACGAGTCGATACTGTGTGCTGCTCTACTGACGCTTAGGTCGGGTTGCTGAGCGTCGGAGTGCTAGAGTGCGTGCTTCTCACAGCAAAAGTACCAGATTCGGTTCGCGTTACCGGTACGCTTCAATCAGTCCAGCTGTAAATGAGTACCTGACTTACTGCTAATGGGAGAAAGGCAGCGAGGAAGGAGACTAGCCACCCTACTTCATAACAGGATGACGCCTGGTGTAATAAAGTATCTTACACTTCTTCCCTTACAGCATTGTATGCTGTGGGGCTACCTTGACTTTTACGATAGATGGCGCTCTAAATATACCAGACGTGACGTCATATGCGTTAAAAAACAGACGTAAACAGCAGCAGTCAAATGTCAGCACATCAGTCTGAGAAAGGGTGCATTTAAATACTGCACATAGGAAACCAATCAACAGCGGACATGTGTGCTAATCGTGTAGAATAAAACAGCAGTTAAATGAGACAGACATTTACCAGTGGAGCACGCTCACTCAGTAGTGGAACGGAACTTGGTTTACATCTTCGATTTCGCGGATTAATTTTAAATTGCAGATCATTACACGTATCTATCACCGGTAGTATTACATTACTTCTTGAAAGCGTCTCATTTAACACAAGAAGACGTTTTGTATTGCCCGCAGCTCAGTATCGTGTGTTGTCGGTATGATCAAAGGGCGCTAGACATGACATGGGATGGAAGCTGTGGTCATGGTACTACCCTCTATCACAGGGGCAAACCAGCAGGACGCACAGATAACAGCATTAGGATCTTCTAAAGTCAGGTAGATCGGTCAATTTCCTATCTATTCTAATATACAAGTCATGGTGAGGTATGGAATTATGTCGTCCAACTGGTGCTCTTCGTCTTTGCCTCTTTAGTCGTTTGAAGTGTTCCACGCAGTACTTCAGAGGTAGTCCGCTGTCTGCGAAGTACATTTGACATCTCTGATGCTTAAACTCCTGGCAACAGCTCATGAATCTCATCCTCTTATGAACTAAAGAATGTAATTTCTCAGCTCACCTTGTTCAGCAGTTCTTGAAAACATTGCTCATCTTTTTCAAGACGATGGATCACTTTCAGGGGCCGTTTTTTTTCTGTCGTTCAAAACTGGAGGCCACTGTCAGAGGCCGTGACTTTAAGATGATACTTATATATATACATAATTTATTTTGCGTTAAAGACTTCTTAGATACTTAGAAAACGTAAGCTGATTTTTCAGTTTCATTTTATATAAAAATTGCAGAAATACATTTTTTCACGGATTTTTTTTGTTTTTTGCTTTACGTTTCTTACTTCTTTACTATTTTAGAAGTAGAGCTATATTTATATAATTTACATTTCATTCACTATTGCTCACATAATTCACTTTCATCCCATATACGACACGACCACATAATATGATAATATAAAATACAGTGACATTTAACTGTAACACTGTTTAAAAATCTTTGCAGAATGGAAAATGTGTGCACAAAACATGGACATTTTGCTATGTCCTGAAAGAGTTAAGTCATCACACATTCGACCATCACATTACAAGAGGAGTAGGAAGCGTCGTGTCCTCTGTACCGTTTACAGGCGACAAGGCGAAGCTGTGGGTATATAGGATCATTGTACACCACTTCAAACTGCGATGCAGGTATGCTATAACACCAGATCTCTGAGATACTGAGAAGACATAATAAAGGAATGGCTTGCATACAGTGGAGCTATGTTCATCTTTCTTTCACTTGATGGACTAACAAGCTTGTCAGAATTACTACGCCTCATATCATAGGCGTGCGACGACGTGGCACGCTGTTCGGGTTCTGTAATGACTACGTAAAACAAATATTTATGTCAAGAATTCAGAAGGTACTTTTTATCCCCGGCAATACAACTGATGTTTCTCGGGACATATTTATTGTCCCTCGCGACATCCCTGTTGTCCTTCGCGACATATCTATTGTCCTTCGCGACATATCTATTGTCCTTCGCGACATATCTATTGTCCTTCGCGACGTATCTATTGTCCTTTGCGACATATCTATTGTCCTTCGCAACATATCTAATGTCCTTCGCGACATATCTATTGTCCTTCGCGACATATCTATTGTCCTTCGCGACATCCCTGTTGTCCTTCGCGACATATCTATTGTCCTTCGCGACATATCTATTGTCCTTCGCGACATATCTATTGTCCTTCGCGACATATCTATTGTCCTTCGCGACATATCTATTGTCCTTCGCGACATATCTATTGTCCTTCGCGACATATCTATTGTCCTTCGCGACATATCTATTGTCCTTCGCGACATATCTATTGTCCTTCGCGACATATCTATTGTCCTTCGCGACATATCTATTGTCCTTCGCGACATATCTATTGTCCTTCGCGACATATCTATTGTCCTTCGCGACATCCCTGTTGTCCTTCGCGACATATCAATTGTCCTTCGCGACATATCTATTGTCCTTCGCGACATATCTATTGTCCTTCGCGACATATCTATTGTATCTTCACATATCTATTGACAATGTGATCACATGTATTGGCTCTTGCAAACACCATATCGCACCACACATAAAGTTCCTCACGACACATATATACCTATTTTCCATCTTGACACACCTGTTGTTCCAACACGACACACCTATTGTTCCAACACCACACACCTGTTGTTCCATCACGACACACCAATTGTTCCATCACGACACACCTATTCTTCCATCACGACACACCTATTGTTCCATCACGACACACCAATTGTTCCATCACGACACACCTATTGTTCCATCACGACACACCTATTGTTGAACACAGCTGGTGTCTCTCACCCCAGACTAGATTAGAACGCCCCTTTCAGCTTCCGCTGTCTAATGTGACAGTCTGTCCTCGTTGCTAGTCAACATCATGATTGTTATCAGAAAGAACGATCCAGGAAACCAAGGCCGTTGGTGTCATCTCATGTTGCCGTTGTTATCGACACTCGTCTTCAGATAAGGACGTTTAAATGGCATTTTAGTTAGAGAGCTTGATTCCTACCCCAGAAGTGCCCGGTTCAATGATCAGTATATGCATGCTCAAGTTGAACCAATTGTCAATTAATACCAGACTTACATAAAATAAAAAAAGGCACCCATGAAGGGTGTTGGTCAATATACAAATTATCAGGTTCACCTAATCAAACAGAAGTCTCAAAAACTTGATCCCGGGCGAGACAGTCTGATATGAGACCAGATTTACATTTGATACCGGACGAGGCAGTCTGATATTGGACCAGATTTATATTTGATACCGGACGAGAAAGTCTTATATTTGACCAGATTTATATTTGATACCGGACGAGAAAGTCTGCTATTGGACCAGATTTACATATGATACCGGACGAGAAAGTCTGCCATTAGACCATATTTACCTTTGATACCGGACGAGAAAGTCGGCTATTAGATCAGATTTACCTTTGATACCGGACGAGAAAGTCTGCTATTGGATCAGATTTACCTTTGAAACCGGACTACAAAGTCTGATATTGGACCACATTTACCTTTGATACCGGACCAGAAAGTCTGATATTGGACCACATTTACCTTTGATACCGGACCAGAAAGTCTGATATTGGACCACATTTACCTTTGATACCGGACGAAAAAGTCTGCTATTGGACCAGATTTACATTTGATCCAAGTGAAAAGAAGCTATTCTTGGACCAGATTTACCTTGGCTACCCGACTAGAGTGTTTGCTTCTTGAATCAGTTTGACATGAAAGCTTATATTCAGATTATTAGTACAAGTAGCCATTTTGCTTTTTGCTGGTTTGACCCAGACTAAGGCTCGTATCGCAACACTGATGTCTCTGTTTGTTTAATTCCTCTCCTCTCGTCTTCCATTTCTCCGTTGAACTGTACATATTGTCTCACATCCCGCCCATGCAACTCACAACACGCCCATACAACTCACAACACGCCCATACAACTCACAACCCGCCCAGACAATGCAAAACTAGCCCAAATAACTCACAACTAGCCCGGACAGCTCACAACTAGCCCGGACAACTCACAACTAGCACGGACAACTCACAACTAGCACGGACAACTCACAACTAGCTCAGACAACTCACAACCCGCCCAGACAACTCACAACCCGCTCAGACAACTCACAACCCGCACAGATAACTCACAACCCACCCAGACAACTCACAACCCGCCCAGACAACTCACAACCCACCCAGACAACTCACAACCAGCACAGACAACTCACAACCATCCCAGACAACTCACAACCAGCCCAGACAACTCATAACAAGCCCAGACAACTCACAACCCGCCCAGACAACTCACAACCCGCTCAGACAACTCACAACCCGCCCAAACTACTCACAACCCGGCCAGACAACTCACAACCAGCCCAGACAACTCACAACCAGCCCAGACAACTCACAACCAGCCCAGACAACTCACAACCAGCCCAGACAACTCATAACAAGCCCAGACAACTCACAACCCGGCCAGACAACTCACAACCAGTCCAGACAACTCATAACAAGCCCAGACAACTCACAACCAGCCCAGACAACTCATAACAAGAACATGAACTGTCCCCAACATGGTTAAGATTAGGGCACACAGAAACTGCCGTTACACTAAGCACTCTCTTCTCCCTCTTTGCCATTTTCCTGTCCGATGCATCATGGTAAGTATATCGTGCACATCTTAACGGAAGACTTTTATCTTTAGGATGGAAAGCGTGGCTATGTTCTAGAACAAGTCTACAGAACGTGACACAACCAATGAACGCTGTCAAAGTTCTCACTTTTTAGATGAACTGATTAATCTACATTGGGAGTTATCAATAGCACACTCTTTCAACCTCATATCAATAGCGCACTCTATCTCATGTGAGACCAATAGCACACTCTATCTCACAGGAGACCAATAGTACACTCTATCTCACCTGAGACCAATAGCACACTCTCTCACCTGAGACCAATCGCACACTCTCTCACCTGAGACCAATAGCACACTCTATACATGTAAGTTTTTGTCCAGTCGTTAAAAAGAAACGTTTTTGGTTAGTAAAGTAAAGTAACCCATAGCATTACTGCCGTAGGGGTGTGAGGTGTTAGCGATCTCACATTTCAAAGGCTCGGCTATTTGAGGGCGGTAGCCATCTCATTTTCCCTCGCCGTTTTACTTCCCGAACTGAACCGGTACCCATTTAAGACTGGGTTGACCCAGGTGCCGTTGAGGTCTGAAAAAAAAACATTTCCACCTCAACTGGGGAATAAATCCAGGACCACTCAGATGCGAAGCCAGCTCGCTAACCACTGCGCTACGTGGCTCTTTTTTTGGTTAACACATCCATAATCACCCGATACTTTTCTGATATAACTTTGTATTTGAACCAATCTTGCACACACATTGTCTGTCTGTATACAAACAGACATACGGACGACAGCGAGCAGCGCGTGGCGGGGGGACAGACAGACAGATAGAACGTGAGGACAACATAAACATATCAACTTATGAAATCTAAAATTACTGTAGATATACATGATTTGTAGGTTATGACAATATTGCGTCGACAATTCCAATAAACAAAGAAATGAAGGAACCACTCAAGAATGGTTCATACTAGATTGTTATTGAAGTATATTCTTTCATCTCGGCTCAGTTTGCGTTTTTCTGTAGTTTCAGACTATTACGCCATAGACAAATTAGAGAACACATATTTAGGAACGCTATACGCGAATCAAGAAATAGTTATCATAAAATGCAGTGAACTTACACGCAACAAGCAGATAGAAAACATTTCTTACAGCCAATTTCTAGAGAGCTTAGCATAATCAGTCCAACAACCGCTTGGCTAGACCCTCTTTGCTCTGCTAGTGATGGCTGCAATTTGGCCAACTTGAAAAACCTGGGCACTGATCGTTTCTGCAGGCTCCAGCAGTTAGCGCGGTTCTTTCATTGCAAGGGAAGGCGGTAATTCATGGCTGAACTCTGCTGTCGTAAATAACGTCTCAGATTTAGTAGCTTGCTGTTCTCAGGTTTAGCGGGATACATCAAAATTCTGGGGAATACCTAGCAGAAGTCTTCCAGACTGGTTGAATGTCTAGGTCAGTGGTGCCCAAACCATGTCCCATGTGCTGCTCGTGGCCCACTAGACCTTTAAGCGTGGTCCATAAATGGACATCTTTCAATACACATTTAAATAGTAGCACCAAATAGAGTAGCAACTACTTCGTCGCCTATCTCGTTCAGTAGGAAAGCTCAGCTTCCAGAAATCGCGCTACATTTTCGTGTGCTTTCTCGTACTAGTACCTACCAGAAGGGGGCATCCGACACTTCTAGAAACTGTCATGGTCTACATACTTGCGGGTCTGTCGAACTGAGTCAGTCAGTTAGCCAGTCAGTCTACAGTCAGTTAGCCAGTCAGCCAGTCAACTAGTCAGTTAGCCAGTCAGTCTACAGTCAGTTAGCCTGTCGGCCAGTCAATCAGTCAGTTAGTTAGTCAGTTAGTCGGTCAATGAGCCTGTCTTTTAGTCAGTCAACCAGTCAGTCAGCTAGCCAGTCAGCCAGCCAGTCAGCCAGCCAGTCAGTTAGCCAGTTACTCGGTCAGTGAGCCTGTCTGTTAGTCAGTCAGCCAGTCAGTCAGCAAGTCAGTCAGCCAGTCAGTCAGCCAGTTAGCCAGCCAGGCAGGCAGTCATTCAGTCAGCAAGTCAGTCAGCCAGCCAGCCAGGCAGTCATTCAGTCAGCCAGTCAGTCAGCCAGTCAGCCAGCCAGTCAGCCAATCAGTCAGCCTGCCAGTCAGTCAGTCAGTCAGTCAACCAGTCAGTCAGCTAGCCAGTCAGCCAGCCAGTCAGCCAGCTAGTCAGTTAGTTAGTCAGCCAGTCAGTCAGCAAGTCAGTCAGCCAGTCAGTCAGCCAGCCAGCCAGGCAGTCATTCAGTCAGCAAGTCAGTCAGCCAGCCAGCCGGGCAGTCATTCGGTCATTCAGTCAGCCAGTCAGCCAGTCAGTCAGCCAGTCAGCCAGCCAGCCAGCCAGTCAGTCAGCCACTCAGTCAGTCAACCAGTCAGTCAGCTAGCCAGTCAGCCAGCCAGTCAGCCAGCTAGTCAGTTAGTTAGTCAGTTAGTCGGTCAATGAACCTGTCTGTTAGTCAGTCAACCAGTCAGTCACCTAGCCAGTCAGCCAGCCAGTCAGCCAGCCAGTCAGTTAGTTAGTCAGTTAGTCAGCCAGCCAGTAAAAAGCCAACCAGCCAGTTAGTTAGTCAGCTAGTCAGCCAGTCGGTTAGTCAGTCAATCAGTCAGTTAGTTAGTCAGCCCGTTAGTCAGCCAGTTAGTCAGCCAGTTAGTCAGTCAATCAGCCAGTCAGTCAGTCAGTCAGCCAGTCGCGAGTCAGCCAGTCAGCCAGTCAGCCAATCAGTCAGCTAGTCAGCCAGTCAGCCAGTCAGTCAGTCAGCTAGTCAGTCAGTCAGTCAGCCAGTCAGCCAACCAGTTAGTCAGTTTAAAAAAAGTAAAGTAAAGTAACCCATAGCATTACTGCCGTAGGGGTGTGAGGTGTTAGCGATCTCACATGTCAAAGGCTCGGCTATATGAGGGTAGCCATCTTCTCTTCCTCTCCACTTTTACTTCCCGGACTGAACCGGTGCCCATTTAAGGCTGGGTCGACCCGGGAGCCATAGCGGTTTGAAAAACTCGGTTATTAACTATTGGTTAAAATATTTCTGCAGGTTGTGTCGTATTGTTTGAGTGATGCGTTGAGTGATGTGTTGTTTGAGTGGTGTTGTTTGAGTGATGTGTTGCTAAAGTGGTGCGATGTTTGAGTGATGTGTTGTTTGAGTGGTGTTGTTTGAGTGATGTGTTGCTAAAGTGGTGTGTTGTTTGAGTGATGTGTTGTTTGAGTGGTGTTGTTTGAGTGATGTGTTGCTAAAGTGGTGTGTTGTTTGAGTGATGTGTTGTTTGAGTAATGTGTTGTTTGAGTGGTGTGTTGTTTGAATAGTGTGTTGTTTGAGTAAAGTGTTGTTTGAGTGATGTGTTGTTTGAGTGGTGTTGTTTGAGTGATGTGTTGCTAAAGTGGTGTGTTGTTTGAGTGATGTGTTGTTTGAGTGGTGTTGTTCGAGTGATGTGTTGCTAAAGTGGTGTGTTGTTTGAGTAATGTGTTGTTTGAGTGGTGTGTTGTTTGAGTGGTGTTGTTTGAGTGATGTGTTGCTAAAGTGGTGTGTTGTTTGAGTGATGTATTGTTTGAGTAATGTGTTGTTTGAGTGGTGTGTTGTTTGAGTGGCGTGTTGTTTGAGTGATGTGTTGTTTGAGTGATGTGTTGTTTGAGTGGTGTGTTGTTTGAGTGATGTGTTGCTAAAGTGATGTGTTGTTTGAGTGATGTGTTGTTTGAGTGATGTGTTGTTTGAGTGATGTGTTGTTTGAGTGATGTGTTCTTTGAGTGGTGTGTTGCTAAAGTGGTGTGTTGTTTGAGTGTTGTGTTGTTTGAGTTGTGTTGTTTGAGTGATGTGTTGCTAAAGTGGTGTGTTGTTTGAGTGATGGGTTGTTTGAGTGGTGTTGTTTGAGTGATGTGTTGCTAAAGTGGTGTGTTGTTTGAGTGATGTGTTGTTTGAGTAATGTGTTGTTTGAGTGGTGTGTTGTTTGAGTGGTGTGTTGTTTGAGTGATGTGTTGTTTGAGTGGTGTGTTGTTTGAGTGATGTGTTGCTAAAGTGATGTGTTGTTTGAGTGATGTGTTGTTTGAGTGATGTGTTGTTTGAGTGATGTGTTGTTTGAGTGATGTGTTCTTTGAGTGGTGTGTTGCTAAAGTGGTGTGTTGTTTGAGTGTTGTGTTGTTTGAGTTGTGTTGTTTGAGTGATGTGTTGCTAAAGTGGTGTGTTGTTTGAGTGATGGGTTGTTTGAGTGGTGTTGTTTGAGTGCTGTGTTGCTAAAGTGGTGTGTTGTTTGAGTGATGTGTTGTTTGAGTAATGTGTTGTTTGAGTGGTGTGTTGTTTGAGTGGTGTGTTGTTTGAGTGATGTGTTCTTTGAGTGATGTGTTGTTTAAGTGGTGTTGTTTGAGTGATGTGTTGTTTGAGTGATGGGTTGTTTGAGTGGTGTTGTTTGAGTGATGTGTTGCTAAAGTGGTGTGTTGTTTGAGTGATGTGTTGTTTGAGTGGTGTTGTTTGAGTGATGTGTTGCTAAAGTGGTGTGTTGTTTGAGTGATGTATTGTTTGAGTAATGTGTTGTTTGAGTGGTGTATTGTTTGAGTGATGTGTTGTTTGAGTGGTGTGTTGTTTGAGTGATGTGTTGCTAAAGTGATGTGTTGTTTGAGTGATGTGTTGTTTGAGTGGTGTGTTGTTTGAGTGATGTGTTGCTAAAGTGATGTGTTGTTTGAGTGATGTGTTGTTTGAGTGATGTGTTGTTTGAGTGATGTGTTGTTTGAGTGGTGTGTTGCTAAAGTGGTGTGTTGTTTGAGTGATGTGTTGTTTGAGTAATGTGTTGTTTCAGTTGTGTGTTGTTTGAGTGGTGTGTTGTTTGAGTGATGTGTTGTTTGAGTAATGTGTTGTTTGAGTGGTGTGTTGTTTGAGTGATGTGTTGTTTGAGTGGTGTGTTGCTAAAGTGGTGTGTTGTTTGAGTGATGTGTTGTTTGAGTAATGTGTTGTTTGAGTTGTGTGTTGTTTGAGTGGTGGGTTGTTTGAGTGATGTGTTGTTTGAGTAATGTGTTGTTTGAGTTATGTGTTGTTTGAGTGGTGTGTTGTTTGAGTGATTTGTTGCTAAAGTGATGTGTTGTTTGAGTGATGTGTTGTTTGAGTTGTGTGTTGTTTGAGTGATGTGTTGCTAAAGTGATGTGTTGTTTGAGTGATGTGTTGTTTGAGTGATGTGTTGTTTGAGTGATGTGTTGTTTGAGTTGTGTGTTGTTTGGGTGGTGTGTTGTTTGAGTGATGTGTTGTTTGAGTAATGTGTTGTTTGAGTGGTGTGTTGTTTGAGTGGTGTGTTGTTTGAGTGATGTGTTGTTTGAGTGATGTGTTGTTTGAGTGGTGTGTTGTTTGAGTGGTGTGTTGTTTGAGTGGTGTGTTGTTTAAGTGGTGTGTTGTTTGAGTGGTGTGTTGTTTGAGTGATGTGTTGTTTGAGTGGTGTGTTGTTTGAGTGGTGTGTTGTTTGAGTGGTGTTGTTTGAGTGGTGTTGTTTGAGTGGTGTTGTTTGAGGGGTGTGTTGTTTGAGTGGTGTGTTCAGTGCTCTGGTGTACTGTGTGATGTGTTGTATTGAGTGATGTGTTGTTTGAATGGTGTGTTGTTTGAGTGGTGTGTTGAGTGCTCTGTTGTATTGAGTGATGTGTTGTTTGAGTGGTTTTGTTTGAGTGATGTGTTGTTTGAGTGTTGTGTTGAGTGATGTGTTTTAATATTGTGTTGTTTGAGTGGTGTGTTGTTTGAATGATGTGTTGTTTGAGTGGTGTGTTGTTTGAATGATGTGTTGTTTGAGTGGTGTGTTGTTAACGTGTTTTGTTGTTAGTGATGTGAAAATAATGCTATGCAAATTTAAAAATAACTATTATGTAATATGGAAAAACGTATGTACAGTTCTGTTTTCGATGTCAAGGAAAAATCCACCCACTTATACCTCTTTACGATAATAATTGAATTCCCGTTTCTTTATTATGTTCGAAATCACAATTTGCTGTCAAGAATTATAATTTGAAAGACATTATGACACATCCATGGAGCCAAGTTAGCCATTCTCTGAACACCAACGCATTGAAAAATTGAACCTTCAAAAAAATTAACAGGAATAGCTGTAATTAGATTATAAGAAATTATCATAGGAGTCAGAGAGCTATTTTAAACATCGATATATCATTTCTCAAAGTGCTGCTGACATTTATCAAACGTATCTTAATGGTTGCCACTGACGACTTCACAACTAAGGGGACGGCGTCTCCAGGTAATCCACAATTTGAAATCTCTGAAGTTTTATGCGACTCATACCTGAAAATCAAATGTGGTCAAGTCTGTTCTAGCCACTGCTGCCATGCAGTTCCAGTGATGAATAGATACATACAGTGATGAACTGGTAGACAGACAGACATACAGTGATGAACTGATAGACAGACATCATACAGTGATGAACTGGTAGACAGACAGACATACAGTGATGAACTGGTAGACAGACAGACATACAGTGATGAACTGGTAGACAGACAGACAGACATACAGTGATGAACTGGTAGACAGACAGACATACAGTGATGAACTGGTAGACAGACAGACATACAGTGATGAACTGGTAGACAGACAGACATACAGTGATGAACTGGTAGACAGACAGACATACAGTGATGAACTGGTAGACAGACAGACATACAGTGATGAACTGGTAGATAGACAAGGATGAGCGGACAAAGAGATAAACAGAGAGACAGACAAGAAAAGACAGATGCGGACAGTGATAGAGAGACAGACATGGATGAACATAAAGATAGACAGAACGGGATGAGCAGACACACAGACAGACATCGATGGATAGAACAATGAACATACAGATAGGACGGACAATGACCGCCAGCGCTGGCGTTCAGAGAGACAGGCCCTAATTTGATTTGCTTATGTGGACAAGATATCAATACCTCTCGCCAACAAGCGAGACCCCTAACACTCGTGAGTCCCCCCATACCACCCTTATCTTTAACATAAACACGCGCACTGTTTGACGAAGATTGTTCTCATAATGCGCTCAGGCAAAGACATCATATTGTCCTGAGAATGGCTCACCCGTTTTGAGAACTCCGTCGCGTCACGGATCGCTGGATTAATCCTCGGTCTGCACTTGAAAGTCAGCCAACTCGTTGAAGGCTTTCCATTGGGCTGGCAGTGCTAATGGTGCTACTCTTTCTTACCTTCCGTACCTACACTTGTAATTAATGGAGGCGCATTCGAGGTCACAAATCATCCAGGAGTTGCCTTCCCTTAGCACCGAATTGTTTCCCTGGCACGGAATTGTTTACCTTTAATTTGACTGTGATGCGCGGGAAAGTAGAGTAACATCAGGATCCCGTTAAACATACAAGGACTAGTGTGACCAACGGTCACCGGATCGGCGCTCTAGTACCCGTAATGGTGAGCTTTTTGAGTAGCCTCGAATTGTACTACAGCAAAGTCTACAGTCGTCAATATCCGAAGAACGCGAAATAAACACCTGACTGGGACTTAGTATATATACGCTTGGCTGGGACTGAGTATACGTACGCTTGGCTGGGACTGAGTATATTTACGCTTGGCTGGGACTGAGTATATTTACGCTTGACTGAGACTCTGAGTATATTTACGCTTGGCTGGAACTCTGAGTATATATATGAAGGTAGGCTGCAATGGCTCTACAATTTGCAAATCAGCCAATCGCATCTTCATCCATTTGGCCTTGGTATCCTCCCACCTACAGTGGTGGTTAGCCTCCATCTTTACTTACAGTATGGCTTTCAGCAAGGTGTTGATGTGACCAACATATGTCAACTGTCTGACTATGCTCTCGTTCATGAATACCGGAATTTCTTGAAGACTTCCTATTTGATGTTCTCTCCATTTACCGAGAAGCCCCATTCTTCAATCTATCCATATCTCATAGGAACAAGCTATCTTATCTAACTTGTTATTGAGTGTGCATGTTCCTATGACAGGCCGTCAAGACGAGTGAGTATACGTAATACCTGATTATCCTCATTTATAATCTATGAGTCTGTGTGTCAAAATGTCAGTCACTTTCATGAAATAGATTTGGTCATACATAATCTCGTCTTTATTTTCGTTTCACATCATCCGTCCTCTGCCATTGTATTTCCAGGATAAATATTCTTGATCTTTCCAATGTTTGTTCGCCTAGTTTTCAAGCTTATTTTGGAAATTATCAGTTTTGTTTTATCAGTGGTAATGTCCCTACTATGTTCTGTATATTTATTTTTCTATTTTGGTGTTTATATCTTTCATCACTATCTGAAACACGTACACACCTAACTTAACGTCTTTATAATGGTTTAGGAGACTCTGCAGAGTATGTAAATAACCAATTGCATTTACATTTCCTTTCTCTAAAAGCTATGTGTAACCAATCTATTCTTATATCCATTAACTGTCACTGCCCCCAATGCTTCCTGCGGCAATGCATTCCAAACATTTAATATTCTCCGACTAAACAAATATTTCCTGATATCTGGACCTATCGTTAATTAATTGGTAGCTATACCCTCCTGTTCTTGAATTAAAAAAAAACTTGTTATAGTCTAATTTATCCGTTCCTTTGATTATCTTATAAACCTGTATTAAGTCCCCTCGAATCCTTCTCTTTTCAAGAAGCTGTAAGTCGGTTTTTCTCAGTCTATCGTAACTGCGATTCTGGAATTCCACTATCAGCTTTGTTCCTTTTCAAAAAATCCTTTCCAGAATGTTTATATCCCTCTACCATAAGGACTCCACACCTGCACACAGTACTCCAATCTAAGCCTTACTAATGTTTTATACAGTTTGACTATCACTTCCTTGCTCCTATGTTTAATATTTGTTTTTCTCATAACTAACATTGCATTTGCCTTTTTCACTGCTACCTGGACTTGCTCAGTGAGTTTACCTGTGTGATCTATAATAACCCCTAGGTCCCTTTCCTTTTCCATCATTCCAATATTTTTCTCACCCTGAAACGGTAGACTGCGTCGTAGGCCTGGCGTGCAAATGGCCTCAGGTTCTCCAACAGGAAAACTGATTAGCTCGTTTCTCTTGTAATTGTGTCTGATCGGTAATAAACGAGAAGAGGCGGTAATGTGGAACTTCCATGCACAGACATCTACGAAATATCAACTCTTGCAGTCCAAATCACATGCTCGATATGGCTCATTCGCTCGTCAGGTTTGAACACCAGATGCTCTCACATTGTTGACGATGTTTACAAGAGAGATAGGTATAGGAATCTGAAAGTCAGTTCTGGATTAGTTGAGGAGAAGAATGTAAGATAGAGATAGGAATCTGAGAGTCAGTTCTGGATTAGTTGAGGAGAAGAATGTTAGATAGGGATAGGAATCTGAGAGTCAGTTCTGGATTAGTTGAGGAGAAGACGACTGTTAGATAGCGATACGAATCTGAGAGTCAGTTCTGGATTAGTTGAGGAGAAGACGACTGTTAGATAGCGATACGAATCTGAGAGTCAGTTCTGGATTAAGTGAGGAGAAAACGACTGTTAGATAGCGATACGAATCTGAGAGTCAGTTCTGGATTAAGTGAGGAGAAAACGACTGTTAGATAGCGATACGAATCTGAGAGTCAGTTCTGGATTAAGTGAGGAGAAAACGACTGTTAGATAGCGATACGAATCTGAGAGTCAGTTCTGGATTAAGTGAGGAG
This sequence comes from Ariolimax columbianus, assembly GCA_036924085.1. Lineage (NCBI taxonomy): Eukaryota > Metazoa > Mollusca > Gastropoda > Stylommatophora > Arionidae > Ariolimax > Ariolimax columbianus. The sequence continues at coordinate 5,811,844 of JAVGWX010000003.1, read as the reverse complement.
AAAACGACTGTTAGATAGCGATACGAATCTGAGAGTCAGTTCTGGATTAAGTGAGGAGAAAACGACTGTTAGATAGCGATACGAATCTGAGAGTCAGTTCTGGATTAAGTGAGGAGAAAACGACTGTTAGATAGGGATAGGAATCTATCCGTTCTGGATTAGTTGAGGAGAAGACGACTGTGTTCAGTCGGGGATTATATGAGGTCATTTTTGTCTGTCTTTTGTTAATGAAATGAGACATTGCTGAGCCATGATAGTACTGGACTATTTCCTGGCCTACAGATGATGACAGATCACTTTTTACTTTTACTTCTCTCGTATATATGTTTAGAGCGTTCTTCGTTTACTTGTTGTCTCCTTCTCGTACCGTCTGAAGCAAGTGCCAGCACTGGGGCAGCTGTCTCACAGAAAGTCAAAGCACAAACTTATAATAGTAGTTTTTAATTCAGTTCAGTTCAGGTGCCATCTTCGCATCGAAGGTCAGCTGTAATGGTTCTCCAGTGTACTATATCTCTTGCCGTAATGGTGCAATCTGAGAGGCTATTTCCAGTCCATCTCCTGATGTAACCACCCACTTAAAGCGTTGTCTGCCTCTTGAACGACTGCCTTCCACCCTACCCTCCAGTATGGTCTTCAAAAAGGAGGTATGTCTTGTTATATGACCAAAACAGCGTAACTATCTAACCCTGATTTCGGACATTAATTCTCTCTCCCCCCCCCCCCCCCCCTCCTCCAACTTTTCCAATACCTGCAAATTTGATTTCTTCTCTTTCCAAGAAATGCGACCAAATCTTCTATAAACACACATTTCGAAGACTTCAATACTCTTTTCCAACTTATTATTCATTGTGCATGTTTCTGCGCCATACAGTAGTGACGAGTATACATAACATCTGACAATTCTCATTTTGAAATTATGATTTATCTGTTTGGATGTCAGTATGTGTCACATGTTGTCGAATACCATCTTGGCCATACTTATTCTCTTCCTGACTTCCCTTTCACAGATGCCATCTTCCGTTATTATATGACCTTGATAGGAGAATCTCTGTATCCATTGTGTACTTGATCTTTTATTTGTATCTGCATACATGGTTTCTTGTCACTTTTCCCATTTATCATTGTCTTTTTTTTCTATATGTATAATCTTAACTCCTGACTTATTTTGTATATTATTTTATAGCAAGTGGATTGAGATGGGTTATAGGACAGAGGAGACGCGGGAAAGGGGGGGGGTGGTGGTTATCTTGAGGGGAGGGGGTTGAAGTGAGGGGAGGAGATTGGTAAGGCGAAGTAGGAAGAGTCTGGGCTGAGAAGGTGGGAACAGGATTGGGGGGGGGTGAGGTGTGGGTTGAAAGGAAAGGCATGTGGGAGTTGAGGGAGAGGAACAAAGTTGAGAGTGAAGTCTTGTGGGAGTTTGAAGGCGAGGAACAAAGCTGAGAGTGAAGTCTTGTGGGGGTTTGAGGGCGAGGAACAAAGTTGAGAGTGAAGTCTTGTGGGGCTGTGAGGGAGAGGAACAAAGTTGAGAGTGAAGTCTTGTGGGGGTTTAAGGGCGAGGAACAAAGTTGAGAGTGAAGTCTTGTGGGAGTTTGAGGGAGAGGAACAAGGTTGAGAGTGAAGTCTTGTGGGAGTTTGCGGGCGAGGAACAAAGTTGAGAATGAAGTTCAACACCTTCTCTCGTCACTCGTTCCAGATCATCCTACGCAGACAGCGCACGAGAAAACGATTTAACTATCCAGCCTGTCCGCTCTGCACTGTCCATGTTTCACAGGCATGCAGCATAATAGTAAACTTTATGGCACGATACTCTTTTACCTTGCTGGCGACACTGATACATTGTCAGTTCCAGAATTGTTCTTGCAGCCACCAATTCGCAGAGCTTGCCTGTGCAACCATGTCCTTGACCTCACTGTCGATATTCACCTCTCTGGTGAGGGTACGGCCTAGGCGAGGGACACTCTCGACTGCCTGGAGATGTTGGTTCTGTATGATAATGTTTGGTTCCCTCTACGGCTTCCCAGGAGCAAGCTGAAAGAGTTAATTCGTTTTTTTTCCACGTGTGCCGTTGAGCGTCGTGAGGAGCTTCAGTCGTCTATCCTGCGCTAAGTTCGTTGCGTCGGTCAATGTGAGCCCTTGTCTCTGCACAATCACTCTGTCATCTATCCACCTACCTTGCGGCCGCTCATTGCCCTGTAGCAGATCTACCAGCGTTGTAAGCCATCAGTGGAAGTTGATGAGGGTGCATTCTCGTGAGATGACCAGACCAACTTATTTTCTGCCTGGAAATGTATTCGGCACAAGCCGTAGTGCCGACAATACTTCGAATGTCGTCGTTCCGCATTCTGTCTCTTCTGGTAACACCGATGACCTTTCTCAAACACTTCATTTCACAAGTCGAAATTCTGCTCTCACGCGCATGTGAGAGGCCATGTTTGGCACTGGTAGCACAGAGTCGGCATAAATATACTGTTTATCAGATGTTGCTGTGTTGCCAAACTAATGCTCGGGTGTCTAACAAGTGGGGACAGCTGATAAGTCACCGCATATGTTTTTTGACACCTTGTCTCAATTGCCCTGTCGATCCTACCGTCTGCCGAAAAACACTGCTCAAATACTTGAACTGTTGGACCTGTTGAAGAGTAATATCATTTAGACTTATCTTGAGTGGCCCAGGAGTTCTACTGATCATCATAGTTTCTGTTTTGATCTCGCTAATTGGCATATTGTGTTTAGCACAGGCAGTCGCTAGCGCGTTCATGTGGTTTCGCAGTTTGTTTTCATCGTCGTACAGCAAGCACTGATCCTTTCCAAAGAGTAATTCGTGAATTGAGTTCTGTTCTGGATCAGATGTCTCAATTTGACCAGTCCCTGATGCGATTTGTCCATGCAGAAAAACAACATAGAAGAGAGCACACACCTTTGTCTCACGCCGGTAGTGATTTCAAAAGCCTATGTGACACCATCAGTCGTTCTGACCACGTTTGTACTCGAACGATACAGTGCTCTGACATTATCAAGAAGCTGGCATTGAACAGCATAATATTCCAGTATTTTCCAAAGTTGAATCATGTCTATCCTATTAAACGCTTTTTCATGATCAATGAAAGCAACACATATATTGTTATTGTATTCTATTGATCTTATTGATCGCTTATTTGCCTTAAGGTGAACAAGGCGCCCATGTAACTCATACCTCGGCGGAATCCAAATTGAGCTCTGGATAGTTGAGGTCTGGATAGTTGAGGTCTGGATAGTTGAGCTCAGGATAGTTGAGGTCTGGATAGTTGAGGTCTGGATAGTTGAGTTCAGGATAGTTGAGGTCTGGATAGTTGAGGTCTGGATAGTTGAGGTCTGGATAGTTGAGTTCTGGATAGTTGAGCTTTGGATAGTTGAGGTCTGGATAGTTGAGTTCTGGATAGTTGAGGTCTGGATAGTTGAGCTTTGGATAGTTGAGCTTTGGATAGTTGATGTCAGGATAGTTGAGGTCTGGATAGTTGAGGTCTGGATAGTTGAGGTCTGTATAGTTGAGGTCTGGATAGTTGATCTCAGGATAGTTGAGGTCTGGATAGTTAAGCTTTGGATAGTTGAGGTCTGGATAGTTGAGGTCTGGATAGTTGAGGTCTGGATAGTTGAGCTTCGGATAGTTGAGGTCTGGATAGTTGAGGTCTGGATAGTTGAGCTTCGGATAGTTGAGGTCTGGATAGTTGAGGACTGGATAGTTGAGCTCTGGATAGTTGAGGTCTGGATAGTTGAGGTCTGGATAGTTGAGGTCTGGATAGTTGAGGTCTGGATAGTTGAGCTCAGGATAGTTGAGGTCTGGATAGTTGAGCTCTGGATAGTTGAGGTCTGGATAGTTGAGGTCTGGATAGTTGAGGTCTGGATAGTTGAGGTATGGATAGTTGACGTCTGGATAGTTGAGCTCAGGATAGTTGAGGTCTGGATAGTTGAGCTTCGGATAGTTGAGGTCTGGATAGTTGAGGTCTGGATAGTTGAGGTCTGGATAGTTGAGCTCAGGATAGTTGAGGTCTGGATAGTTGAGCTCTGGATAGTTGAGGTCTGGATAGTTGAGGTCTGGATAGTTGAGGTCTGGATAGTTGAGGTATGGATAGTTGACGTCTGGATAGTTGAGCTCAGGATAGTTGAGGTCTGGATAGTTGAGGTCTGGATAGTTGAGGTCTGGATAGTTGACGTCTGGATAGTTGAGGTCAGGATAGTTGAGGTCTGGATAGTTGAGCTCAGGTTAGTTGAGCCCAGGATAGTTGAGGTCTGGATAGTTGAGGTCTGGATAGTTGAGCTCAGGATAGTTGAGGTCTCGATAGTTGAGCTCTGGATAGTTGAGGTCTGGATAGTTGAGGTCTGGATAGTTGAGCTTTGGATAGTTGAGGTCTGGATAGTTGAGCTCAGGATAGTTGAGGTCAGGATAGTTGAGCTTTGGATAGTTGAGCTCAGGATAGTTGAGCTTTGGATAGTTGAGGTCAGGATAGTTGAGATTTGGATAGTTGAGCTCAGGATAATTGAGGTCTGGATAGTTGAGCTTTGGATAGTTGAGCTCAGGATAGTAAGGTCTGGATAGTTGAGGTCTGGATAGTTGAGGTATGGATAGTTGAGGTCTGGATAGTTGAGCTCAGGATAGTTGAGCTCAGGATAGTTGTTGAGGTCTGGATAGTTGAGGTCTGGATAGTTGAGGTCTGGATAGTTGAGCTCTGGATAGTTGAGGCCTGGATAGTTGAGCTCTGGATAGTTGACGTCTGGATAGTTGAGCTCAGGATAGTTGAGCTCAGGATAGTTGAGCTCAGGATAGTTGAGCTTTGGATAGTTGAGGTCTGGATAGTTGAGCTCTGGATAGTTGTTCAACAATAGGTCAATTTCTAGGTTCCAGGATTCTGGCCTACATTTTACCAGTGTGGCTAAGTAGCGATATGCTCTGTACGTGTCACAGTTTCTGTTGCCGCCTTTTTTATTCCAAATTTGAACGATTATAGCTTGCTGCCATTCATTAGGCATGCCTCTGTCTTTCCATGCCTTTGTGAAGAGCCTATGTAGCAAGAGTAACCATGTTTCCTCACATGCATAAGTCACCTCCGTTGGTATGCCGTCCTTGCCTGGTGACTTATTCTTAGGCTGAAAGAGTACCTAGATTTTTCTAGTGTTGATTGTGATACTGTGATACCGAAACTCTAGCAATGTAAGATCAGGATATTTGCGGTTGATCGTCCTGGGCAGACATACGTCTCTGGGCACGTGACTCTTACCTGTTATCGATTTTTTTCGTAAGAGAGTCTTAGTTGGCTCTGTTTAGTACACCTTATTGGACTATGTCTGACAATTGCTGACGTGATGTAGCTGATATGGGAGGCTCTTCTCTCTATCATCCAACACTTAGTGACTGATGTAGCTGATATGTGAAGCTCTTTTCTCTATTATCCAACACTTAGTGAGTGATGTAGCTGATATGTGAGGATCTTATCTCTATCATCCAACACTTAGTGAGTGATGTAGCTGATATTTGAGAAACTTATCTCTATCATCCAACACTTAGTGATTGATGTAGCTGATATGGGAGGATCTTATCTCTATCATCCAACACTTAGTGATGTGGCACTTGCCAATCCGTCATGTGTCGTGTCTAATGAAGTTGAGGATCCATTTCTTCCCCAATTATGTATTTTGTAGATGTTTCATTGGTTTCAGTAGAACTACTTTTATAATGACTTTTCATCCATCCTTGATCTTTCTGATGTAATTTTCTCTGTCTGTGTTATTTTGGTATAGATCTTTTACCAATATTTCTCTTCTTTCATATTATGTTACAAATCTTCTTCTTCTTCTTCGTACGCTGTAAGACGTCAACTTGAATTTGTTCGAAGAAAGCAGCTGTCATCCGGAGGCTGTCGACACTGACATGGAGCTTGTCTAGTGTTGCCACTGGTGATGGCCACATGTGCCTTCTCTGGTCCTCGTATGTCGGGCAATTTTGCAGCAGCTGTTCAGTGGTCATTTTCCCTGTACCACAGGTGCATTCGTCAGTGCCATCTATCTTCAGTTTATATATTACAAATCAATTGATATGGGGCGAGATACAGGCCATGATTACTTATACTTAAGAATAACCAAAGTCTGTCGAACTTTTTAACGGCCTTGATTATGATATAATCTAACAATTTGTTGGAAACCTTGACCTTTGTTTAATGTTGTATTGGGGAGACGAGACTAACATCTGGTCAGGCAAAACATACTGGTCACACTGTTAGTCAGTGTCAGGCAAAACATACTGATCAAACTGTTAGTCAGGGTCAGGCAAAACATACTGATCAGACTGTTAGTCAGGGTCAGGCAAAACATACTGGTCAGACTGTTAGTCAGGGTCAGGCAAAACATACTGGTCAGACTGTTAGTCAGGGTCAGGCAAAACATACTGATCAGACTGTTAGTCAGGGTCAGGCAAAACATACTGATCAGACTGTTAGTCAGGGTCAGGCAAAACATACTGGTCAGACTGTTAGTCAGGGTCAGGCAAAACATACTGATCAGACTGTTAGTCAGGGTCAGGCAAAACATACTGGTCAGACTGTTAGTCAGGGTCAGGCAAAACATACTGGTCAGACTGTTAGTCAGGGTCAGGCAAAACATACTGGTCAGACTGTTAGTCAGGGTCAGGCAAAACACACTGATCAGACTGTTAGTCAGGGTCAGGCAAAAGATACTGATCAGACTGTTAGTCAGGGTCAGGCAAAACATACTGGTCAGACTGTTAGTCAGGGTCAGGCAAAACATACTGATCAGACTGTTAGTCAGGGTCAGGCAAAACATACTGGTCAGACTGTTAGTCAGGGTCAGGCAAAACATACTGGTCAGACTGTTAGTCAGGGTCAGGCAAAATATACTGGCCAGACTGTTAGTCGGGCTCAGTTAAAACATACCGATCAGACATGTTAATCAGGATCAGGTAAAATATACCGATCAGACATGTTAGTCAGGGTCAGGCAATATATACTGGCCAAGACCTCCATTTCGACTAATTCGTAGTTCTCCCAGACAACGAGTAAGATTAGGAAAAGAAGGCGTCCACTTGTAGATGACCCAGATTTGTAAGAATATTTGACTGTAAATTGACAGCCTCGCTAACTATAATCTACTCCTGTCTATTGAATCAGAAAACGCGTATATCAATCCCACATCAGATCATGTAGCAGATCGATCATCAGGACTAAGACTCTCTAGCAGATCGAACATATATTTATTACGGTAGGCACTGTAACGATAACCATCCGAGACTGGCGAGCTCACATCGTTATATGAGTATGGCTGTCCATGAAGTGGGCCTGCGTAACTCGTTCTACATCAAGTACTAGGCTGGGCACATGCGTCTTAATTCACACCAAATCACCCCTAACCCTAACCCTAAACGTAACCGTAACCCTTCGCAAAACTGAAAATAACCATCTTTTCTACACGTCTATCTTATCTAAACACTTCTATCTTATCTAAACACTTCTATCTTATCTAAACACTTCTATCTTATCTAAACACTTCTATCTTATCTAAACACTTCTATCTTATCTAAACACTTCTATCTTATCTAAACACTTCTATCTTATCTAAACACTTCTATCTTATGTAAGTCATTTCTTATTTATTTAGAATACAATTATATCAACCCATTCTCCCCTTAACCCGAAATGGAATGTCCCGCGACGTACGATAATAACCCAGGAAACCCTGTTTGGGGTGAATTAAGGCTTAAGTATTCTAGACTGTGCTTCAAGCATCCACTCATCCAGTCATCCAGATCAGCAGGATATACATCTTGTCTCATCTTCGCCTCCTACCAAGCATATTATTACCACTGTTTTGCCACCTAAAAGGAGGCCTGTGACAAAACATTGACGTGCTCTCTTTCAATGATGGTGTCTGTACGAATTCGTTTCACTTGGCTAAGTTTCTATTCCCAGTCACAACCCACGTTAGCCGTAATCTAGCTTGAAAGCCTAGAGTTGTATTATGTTGTGCATGCAGTTATCTGTTTGGGTTTGAATGGTACTGGGCATGGTCAAGTCCTGCCTGGACTCGGGCTACCAAAGAGACTTCTATCTTATAGCTGGATGAACACACCCTCCAGCTCTAGGAGAGCTCCACTCGCCACCAAGGCCGCTAAATGAGAATGTATGTATTGTGTCACCAGAGTTTTCATCACGTGACTCGAACGAGTGCTGCTCAGGCGATCAGCAGGTCCTGATTAGCTTCGGCTTTATCCTGAACTAATCTTGCTTTACGAGACGTTTACAGCGAGCAAAGAAATCCGTGAAAAGGGGTAGGGGGGGGGGCATTTGAGAACACAAGATCTACAGGCATAGTTTGGGGAGAGTTTTCTGCTTATCAGCTGCTGTACGTCTTAATGTGGAAGCCCCTTGCACGTGCGGTCTTGCCTGGTGCATTCACGTGCGCTACAAGAAGAGTATCACTCCCTCACCGCGTGAACTAACAACGCCGGCAATGAAAGACGATACGTTTGTTAGCGACTCAGCCCTTCAAAGTTAGCCCGAAATTAGTTCATTGTTGACTGCTGGAACACGCTTCCAATGCATTACCTAGCGAGATTGTGGCGCACACGAAGTCCAAATATATATATATGCCATATCGTATACATGACACTAAACTGACAGTACTCACCGGAGACGTAGGGCACACTCAAAGTCATTGAATAACCTAAATGATTGAAATAAGAACATATTTCAAAAAGCACACATATCTTCTTTTTCTCTTCGTTTCCTCATCCTGATTCGCTCTCACATAATTTAACCTATTTCCCCGATAAGCGCAGCGTTCCGTCTCAGATTTCTCTCATTGCCATACCGTTTATCCCTCAATCTTAGTAGGTCCGGCCTTGTGGTTATTCTGCTCCTCTAGGGAAGCCGGCAGAACTATAGAAGATGTTCCACGGTTTGTGTGTCCTCCCTACAGCAAAACATGTCTGTGTGTCCACTATTTCAATCGTTCAAAGGATGATTGTTCAGTCTGCAGTGGTCTTACTACTTCTTCTTCTTCTTCCTCTTCTTCTTCTTCTTCTTCTTCTTCTTCTTCTTCTTCTTCTTTTTCTTCTTCTTCTTCCTCCCTCCCTTCCTCCCTCCCTCCCTACCTCCCTCCCTCCTTTCTTTCTTTCTTTCTTTCTTTCTTTCTTTTTTCCCTTCCTTCTTCCTTCTTCTTTTTCCTTTTTTCTTCTTTTTCCTTCTTTCTTATTTTTTCTTCTTTCTTTTTTCTTCTTTCTTTTTTCTTCTTTCTTCCTCTTCTTCTTCCTCTCCCTTTTCTCCCTTTTTCTTCTTCTGCTGCTACTTCTACTTCTGCTTCTGTTTCGGCGTTTGTTCTATATCTATATATATTATATATATATATATATATCAATAGAGGAAGAAATAAGAAACAGAGAGATTTATCTTCTTTCTATTTCCACCATCATTTATGTTCGTTCTATTGACATGGTGAATTATGGCTGCTCTATTATACTTGCCATTTGTATTCAATTTATATATTTCTAAACATTATAGTTGCTAGTGGGGGAGGAGAGAGGGGAGGAGAGGGTGGGAGGGGAGGAGTGGGGGGGGGGGGGGGTCAATTCATGATTTGAACGATGTTCTCTTCTCACATATTTATGGTGATCAGTCTGTCTGTATGGTGATCAGTCTGGTTGTATGGTGATCAGTCTGGTTGTATGGTGATCAGTCTGGTTGTATGGTGATCAGTCTGTCTGTATGGTGATCAGTCTGGTTGTATGGTGATCAGTCTGGTTGTATGGTGATCAGTCTGTCTGTATGGTGATCAGTCTGTCTGTATGGTGATCAGTCTGGTTGTATGGTGATCAGTCTGGTTGTATGGTGATCAGTCTTACGGTATGATGATGAGTATGGTTGCATGGTGATCAGTCTGTCTTTATGGTGATCGGTCTGGTTGTACGGTGATCAGTCTGTTAGTGTAGTGATCAGTCTGTTAGTGTAGTGATCAGTCTGTTAGTGTAGTGATCAGTCTGTTAGTGTAGTGATCAGTCTGTTAGTGTAGTGATCAGTCTGTTAGTGTAGTGATCAGTCTGTTAGTGTAGTGATCAGTCTGTTAGTGTAGTGATCAGTCTGTTAGTATGGTGATCAGTCTGTTTGTATGGTGATCAGTCTGGTTGTATTGTGATCAGTCTGATTGTATGGTGATCAGTCTGGTTGTATGGTGATAAGTCTGGCTTTATGGTGATCAGTCTGTTAGTGTAGTGATCAGTCTGGTTGTATGGTGATAAGTCTGGCTTTATGGTGATCAGTCTGGCTGTATAAATACGTCAATTCCATACATTTCTGTATATTCTTCACCTCCTATTCCTGCGTCTCTGTATCAGTGCTTGAATCAGGTACAGAGTTCGCGTGTAACAATGTGAAATCTGGAGATGTCCAGTTGACGAAAGATCCGTTTGTAGAAAAGATCTCATTTTTAAAGACGTTTTACCCGAAGGAGTGTTGAAGAGAGGGAGCGACAGAAGCGCGCCTCCTTGAAGAGAGCGAAGCGAGCTGTAGCCGGCAGCTGGTCTTCATTTGTATTTCAGGTAATTACCTCACGTGACAGGCCTTGCCGATTATTTCGCTACTCATTCGGTTTTAGATTTGCCAGTCAGGTGATCGCTTGGTTGCTATTGTTGCTCAGATTTGAAGCTATTCTTTTCCTTAACTGTCACCGATAGCATTCCTGTGACTGTGTTCAGTTTCTCCTTTTGTACCCATCCATCTACCAGATTGTACAGCACAGTAGGGTGAACGAGAGCGCGCGCACACATACATACATACATACATACACGCACACACATACACACACACACACACATACATACACACACACATATATATAAATAAGCATCATCATGAGCGTCTCAGCCTCTGTAGACCAAGCGCGTGACACCTTGAGTTTTGTCCAGCTCTGTGATACTGTCTGCTATGGCTGTAAAGGCCGATCAGGAAGTGACACTCCCTGCCACATATCGTACAACAATGCTGAGGAGGCTGTCTTGCCAAGGTGTTCCTTGATCTCCTCAGTCGTTCTCTTTTCTCCGCTGCCAAAAGGCTTCTAGAAACGTCAGCAGCCACTATACCCCCCCCCCCCCCCCAACTGACTGTCTCCAAACAGCTTGATCCTGAGCAAGTGTTTCCCAGCCATCGCATGGAATGTCGCAGGACTTCATGTCTTTCTTGCATACGTCCTTGATTCGCAGTATGGGACGGCTGATTCTTCTAACTCCAATGGCTAGCTGTCCATAGAGGATATCCTTTGGCGGCCTTTCGTCTTCTATACGGTAAACATGGTCCAACAATCGAAGACTTCGCTGACTCAAGAGCGAGTACATGCTGTGGGTGTTTGACCCAGATATACATGCACACTAACACATACATATTAACACATACATATTAACACATACACATACAGATTCACAAACAAATACATTTCAGTTCAGGCCATCGCTTGATCTCTTGAGATAGTTGGATTACTCTACTCCTCCTCACACCTCCACAATCCTGCCCCACCCCTTCTCACACCTCCACAATCCTGCGCCACTCCCCCTGACACCTCCACAATCCTGCACCATCCATCCTGACACCTCCACAATCCTGCACCATCCATCCTGACACGTCCACAATCCTGCGCCACTACTCCTGACACCTCCACAATCCTGCGCCACTCCCCCTGACACCTCCACAATCCTGCGCCACTCCTCCTGATACCTCCACAATCCTCCGCCACTCCTCCTGATACCTCCACAATCCTGCGCCACTCCTCCTGATACCTCCACAATCCTGCCCCACCCCTCTCTGTCTGTGGTTGCTTGTTAAGCCTCCTCGGTCGTAGGTCAGGCCATTATGGCTGTCTTCCCATCATTATCTTGGACATGACCTTGTTCACCTGGGCTGTACTGTGTCCAGTAGTATCGTATTTGCACGGCCCTTGGACCTCGAAACGGGGCCATAACAAGTCAACAAAAGTTTTTACTGCAAACGATATTCATAAGGAAATTATTCTTGTTGACCGTGAGAAATGTTTGTCGCGTCAAGCGGTGCATAACTCTGTCGATAAATCTACTCAAGAATGCTAAACAATTGCTGATGAAGCCCGGCGTGGTCGTCCTGTTCACATTGCAACACGGGCATCTGTTCGATTGTGGGGACGATGATCGGAATTAACACGTGAGAAACGATAAACAGCTTTGCAACTGCAATAGGGTGTTCTGCTTCTTCTTCGTACGCTGTCAGACGTCAACCTTTATTTTTTCGAAAAAAGCAGCGGTCATCCTAAGGCTGTCGACGCTGCCATAGAGCTTGTCTAGTGTTGCCACTGGTGATGGCCATATCTGCTTGCTCTGATCCTAGTATGTCGGGCAGTTTTGCAGCAGATGTTCAGCGGTCATTTTCCCAGTACGTCACATGCATTCGTCAGTACCACCTATCTTCAATTTATTGAATAGGTGGTACCTCAGTCTATTGTGGCCAGTGCGAAGTCTGAAGACCACGACCTGCTCTCTTCTGTTCAACTGGTAATAGGCATCGTTTTTTGTGTAGCCAGTATGTTCTGTTTCCCTTTTGGCCATGTATCTAGCTCTAATAAGCCTTTTTGACTCTTCGTATTTCACACTAGTATCTGGTTGTGGTAGTCTTGCACCTTCTTTTGCCAGTCTGTCTGCCTCCTCGCTGTCTTGGATGTTACAGTGGGATGGAACCCACTGTCCGTTCGATCTTGTCCACTTGATCTTGTCCGTTTGATCTTGTCCGTTTGTTGGTTATTCACCACTTTGCTCAAATTGAAGTACAGGCTAACAACCAGATCTGGCAAAATGACAGGAAGCCTGTATCCAATCATTTCCAGAAACGAATTAAAATGTAATGGTTTTACACGATAAGGTTGCTAGCCCCAAGTACAACCCTGTATTTTCGCCTGTTACCACTTGCCAGGAAGTTTAGGTGGTCCTAATCTTTTTGATCGGCAAAGCACGCAGTGTCCGCAAGCGTGCTGCCCGCTATTATTATGTTCATCTGATTTAATATATGGGGTGGAGACATATGCTTGGCACGGAGCGGCAAAGATTCAAGGATCAATATTTTGCTTTTAAACTTTGCATCATCAATTTCCATCCACTCTCGTGCACGCCCAGGCGAGCCTGAGTGCTAGACAAAAATGAGACAGTTATCTCCTTTCCTGTTCCGCTCCCTTTGCCCCTTGATCGTCCTTGTTAGCGTGTGACAGTCCGCGGTACACCGCGACAGTGACCAGCCCGAGATGGTGACAGGGCCGGGCCGCCGAGCCGTCAGTCAGCTTCTAGCAGGTTGATGACATATACCACATTGGATGACTGACAGACACACCAGAAGTCAGCTAACCTCAAAAATGTTTTAATAATATTGTGTTGAACTTCTGACTTCACTTATACGAATTACTAGCCGGATAAAGAGAGATGAACAGTTGCTAAGTTACCCCAATTCAAGTTGTTTCCCAAGCAAGGCTGCATTCTTGCAGCATCGATTTGAATTGTTCTTTCCAGCTCGGGGAGAATAACCTCCGAACATTGACGCAGGGAAATCTTCTTTAATGTCATATCCTAATAAAAACACATTTTTTAAATCGGCTCTTCCTAGTTGATCCAGCTGTGTAAGGGGTTTATTTGTGAAGTAGTACCTGACCTACAGGTATGAGAAGAAAGGCACCGAGGAAGGGAACCGGCGATCCCACCTCACACGAACTGTGGCTTCGTACAATAAAGACTTTAACACTTCATCCATGACGGCAGTTTCCACCATTGACAAGAATAAAAAAAATTAACAAACTATCTGAGGTCAAAACAACAGTCAAGTTAGCCGCATTGAAAACATTGCCATCGGTCAAGTTAGCAGCATTGAAAACATTGCCATCGGTCAAGTTAGCCGCATTGACAACATTGCCATCGGTCAAGTTAGCCGCATTGAAAACATTGCCATCGGTCAAGTTAGCAGCATTGAAAACTTTGCCATCGGTCAAGTTAGCCGCATTGAAAACATTGCCATCGGTCAAGTTAGCAGCATTGAAAACAATTGCCATCGGTCAAGTTAGCAGCATTGAAAACATTGCCATCGGTCAAGTTAGCCGCATTGACAACATTGCCATCGGTCAAGTTAGCAGCATTGAAAACATTGCCATCGGTCAAGTTAGCCGCATTGACAACATTGCCATCGGTCAAGTTAGCCGCATTGACAACATTGCCATCGGTCAAGTTAGCCGCATTGACAACATTGCCACCGGGGATCAATTGTTGAAGTCATGATCAATTGTTGCGGTAATGGATAAATGGTTGAAATCATGGAAACATTTATTGTCGCCTTGGAAACATTTATTGTCGTGGATACATTAATTTCGTCCTGAAAAATTTTTTATCGTCTTGGATAAATTATTGTCGTGGATACATTTTTGTCGTCTTGAATAAATTATTGTCGTCGATACAATTTTGTTGTTTTGGATCAGTTGTTGGACAAAAGAGTAGAGACTGAAAATAAACAACAGCATAAACCTTCACCACTCTAGTTTCCCTTCTCACTAAACAGACAATAAGAATTACTGTATTATTGAAGGTTACGCCACTGCGGCCCAAACTTCGCTTCCATTGTCTTCTGTCTTGGACCACGGTGGACACCTGGATGATACATTTCCTGTCTGGAGCATCGTAGATTTTGTTTCTGAGTTCGAGAGAATCAGTCCAGCGTGACCAGATGATAACAATAAACATAGGAAACCAACAAATAATCCAGTTGGACACACCAACATTCCTTGGAGTCACATTAGACTCGAGACTTACCTGAAAGTCAAAAATAGAGAAAATCCAAACAAGGACCATAACAAGACTCCCAGTGATGAAAAAACTGGCAGGTTAATCTTGGGGGACAAACATAAAAATATTCAAGCAAGGCTACACTAGTGCAATCAGACCAATTACGGAATATGCCACTAGTACTTGGGCCACAAGTGTTTCTCCCACTCTCATTGCCCCAGAACTAAATCTCTCCCACTCTATATCCCTGTACCAGAGCTCTCCCACTCTATATCCCTGTACCAGATCTCTCCCACTCTATATCCCTGTACCAGAGCTCTCCTACTCTATGTCCTTGTACCAGAGCTCTCAAACCCAAAAATTCCAAATTAAGTTTAAAATGGCAAATTCCTGCAGCCAAACGACAACCCAAACTATCTGGGAGTCACATTTGATCGGCTCGTGACATGGAAAAGTCAGATCGAGAGAAACCGAATGAGAGCCAGAGAAAGAATGGCAATCATGAGGAAACTTGCTGGCACAAGCTGGGGAGCAGACGAAAGTATACTAAAGAAACTGTACACTGGAAGAGTGAGACCAGTTCTCGAGTATGGCATTGCGGCATGGACAACAGCAGCAAAGGCGAACTTCGATAAAGTTAGCAAACTTCAAAACCAAGCCATGAGAGTTATAACAGGAGGCATGAAGTGAACGCCAATTGTAGAACTTGAAAAGATTACAAAACTGCAATCCATGACCGACAGAAGAGACTGCAGAGCCAAGCTGCAGTCAGAGAAACTCCGAAGACTGACTGACCATCCAATGCACCAGAGACTAAGCAATTTGGGAAATGGGAAACTAAAGCGGAGAAACTTTGCAGAAATAGCCAAAGCAAAGATGCACGAAGATCCCATAAACGCACTAACAACACCAAAACCCATCACTACTGTACGAAAACCCACCTGGAGGCAGGATATATTTCCAGAGGTGGTAGAAAATATACCAGGTATTGGAAACAAAAACTGCCAGACTGACAAAGAAAGGAGAGATACTACCCTAAGCTTTATATCGAAAAGCTACCCAAGCATGGACTGGACCCATGCATACACCGACGGTTCTGTAACAAACACTACACAGAACGGAGGGGCAGGAGCATTCCTGAACCTACCAAATGGCAGAAAAATAACACTGTCATTCGCTACTGGTAAGTACACAAGCAATTTCAGAGCGGAGGCAGAGGGACTGAGGGCGGCAGTGGAAGAAATGGTGACACACAAAGAAAATGAAAGCCATATAGTCCTGCTTACAGATGCTCTCGCCGTAGTCACACCGCTAAAAAGCCAGAAAAACACTGAGCTTAATGACTTAAGAGCAGCACTCTGCAAACTGTGCCAGCAGTCCGCACCAAAAAGGGTAGTGGTACAGTGGGTCTCATCACACTGCAACATCCAAGGCAACGAGGAGGCAGACAGACTGGCAAAAGAAGGTGCAAGACTACCACAACCAGATACTAGTATGACGTATAAAGAGTCAAAACGGCTTATCAAAGCCAGATACATGACCAAATGGGAAACCGAACATACTGGTTACACCAAAAACGATGCCTATTACCAGTTCAACAGAAGAGAGCAGGTCGTTGTCTTTAGACTTCGCACTGACCACAATAGACTGAGGTACCACCTATTCAACAAATTAAAGATAGGTGGTACCGACGAATGCCCGTGCGGTACCGGTAAAATGACCGCTGAACATCTGCTGCAGAACTGCCCGACATACGAGGATCAGAGAGAGCAGATGTGGCCATCACCAGTGGAACTGCAAGACAAGCTCTATGGCAGTGTCGACAGCCTCAGGATGACCGCCGCTTTTTTTCGAAAAAATAATGGTTACTGTCTGACTGCGTACGAAGAAGAAGAAGAAGAAGAAGAAGAAGAAGAAGTACCAGAGCTCTCCTACTCGGTCCCCGTACCAGTGCTCTCCTACTCTATGTCCCTGTACCAGATCTCTCCCACTCTATATCCCTGTACCAGATCTCTCCTTCTCTATGTCCCTGTACTAGAGCTCTACTACTCACAATGCCTCAGAACTAGATCTATCTAACTCTCAGCGACCTTGTACTAGATCTCTCCCACTCTCAGTACCCCTGAACTAGAGCTCTCCCACTCTCATTGCCACTGAACTAAAGCTTTTCCACTCTCAATGCCCCTGAACTAGAGCTCTCCCACTCTCAATGCCCCTGAACTAGAGCTCTCCCCCTCTCAATACCCCTGAACTAGAGCTCTCCCACTCTCAATGCCCCTGAACTAGAGCTCTCCCCCTCTCAATACCCCTGAACTAGAGCTCTCCCACTCTCAATGCCCCTGAACTAGAGCTCTCCCCCTCTCAATACCCCTGAACTAGAGCTCTCCCCCTCTCAATACCCCTGAACTAGAGCTCTCCCACTCTCAATGCCCCTGAACTAGAGCTCTCCCCCTCTCAATACCCCTGAACTAGAGCTCTCCCACTCTCAATGCCGCATAGCTAGAGCTCTCCCACTCTCAATGCCCCAGAACTAGAGCTCGTTTTTTGATGTTCTCGTGTCCTCTCAATTAAAGACCTCCCCTACAATGGAAACCTGGTAAGTTACTACAAGTTGTGCCCAAATGCCAGGTCCGCCCTGGTCAATGGGTCAAGCTACCAACTGAACCTTTTGTCCAGCACAGCTCAAAGGTTATCCTATCTGGAGGAGTCTGTCACGTGTTGATGGACCTCAAGATTTAGACTGTGATTGATGGCGATTGTGGGGAACAGAGAAAGATAGTTAATGTTTGGGAGAAAATGAACTGAGATTAAAATTGGTTGATGGAGTTGAGTGAGTGGATGATGGAGTTGAGTGAGTGGTTGATGGAGTTGAGTGAGTGGTTGATGGAGTTGAGTGAGTTGATAGAACCTGTGGCAGGTCATTGTGTAGGATATCTAAGGTCACTGGTTAATCACAGCCTGTAAACGTTAGGCACGAGAGAGAAGATCTAGTACCGATATAAAAGCAATATATTTTTTTCCGATACCTTCTGTACTTTCAAATCGTGTTACCATCTTTCCAAGGGTCATCCGTTCGTCTCACCAATAATCCTCGGATTAAGTCCAGGGAGCAGCCATTGTTGTCAAGTTAACGTTAGAAAAGGAGCTCTTATCCTTTGCACGGATAATTTATTGCCCTCTGTTCAGAGATAAAGATCCTCGCATAAACAGCAGGATCTGCCTTGGTCGTTTCTTTCCTGTGTATAAAAAATTCTCCGGCTTTGTGCTAACCTAGCGACACCTACCGGAGCATGGGTTGTCCCAACTTTCAACGGCTAAAGTGTTTATTGACGTTTGTCAGGAACTGACGATGCAGAGACCAATTCAAGTGTCGGGTTGGTGAAAGAGCTTGTCATTATCCAAGGGAGCAGCTATTACGGATTATAAACATCTGTGAGACATTGTGTGCACGTATCGATGTTGTGATCTGTTGATGGCAGATCATCGGGGAACTTCAGCAGGCAGGACTGGTCCTATGCTGTAAGTGACAGAAAACACATGAGAATAGAGACAGTAGACAAGGTTTGAACTGAACGGAGACTAGACAGGCAGGGCCTGAGAATAGAGACAGGAGGCAAGGTTTGAACTGAACGGAGACTTGACATATAGAGCTGCAACTAAAGGCGAGATTGCAAAAACTGAACGAGAACTAAAGGCGAGGCTGCACAAACTGAACGAGAACTAAAGGCGAGACTGTAAAAACTGAGTGAGGATTAAAGACGGGAATGCACAAGTATAGCACGCCTAGAGGTGAGATTGGACCCCAAAAAGCCGAACATAGAATGCATTCTGTAAGATAAGGTTGCAGCTAGAAGAGACATTGGAGAAAACGAGCCCCAGTTAGATATGAGATTGAACAATAGGGTGGTAGCTAGAAGTGACTGAAAGAACGGGCCGAAGCTAAAAGTGATTGAAGGAAAGGGCCGAAAGCTAGAAGTGATTGAAGGAAAGGGCCGAGAGCTAGAAGTGATTGAAGGAAAGGGCCGAAAGCTAGAAGTGATTGAAGGAAAGGGCCGAGAGCTAGAAGTGATTGAAGGAAAGGGCCGAGAGCTAGAAGTGATTGAAGGAAAGGGCCGAAAGCTAGAAGTGATTGAAGGAAAGGGCCGAAGCTAGAAGTGATTGAAGGAAAGGGCCGTAGCTAGAAGTGATTGAAGGAAAGGGCCGTAGCTAGAATTGATTGAAAGAAAGGGCCGAAGCTAGAAGTGATTGAAAGAAATGGCCGAGAGCTAGAAGTGATTGAAGGAAAGGGCCGAAAGCTAGAAGTGATTGAAGAAAAGGGCCGAAGCTAGAAGTGATTGAAGGAAAGGGACGTAGCTAGAATTGATTGAAAGAAAGGGCCGAAGCTAGAAGTGATTGAAAGAAATGGCCGAGAGCTAGAAGTGATTGAAGAAGGGCCTAACGTAGAAGTGAAAGTAGATAATGGAAATACAGCTAGAAGTGAAAGTAGATAATGGAGATACAGATAGAAGGGAAAGTAGATAATGGAGTTACAGTTAGAAGTGAGAGTAAATGATAAAGTTACAGCTAGAAGTGTGATTTGATAATAGAGTTACAGTTCGAAGTGAAAGTTAATAATAGAGTTACAGCTAAAAGGGAAAGCAGCTAGAAGTGGGATTGAAGAAAAAACGTCGCGGTTATAGTTGAGACTAAAAGATTGAACACAATCTAGAGCAAGATTTTCGCTGCTTGAACTGAGATTTAACGAAAGAGCAAAATCTAGAGCAAAACTTCGCAGATTGAAATAAGAATGGACGAAAGAACAAAATCTAGAGTAGATCTTCACTGATTGTAGTGAGATTGGACAATACAGACTGGGCAATCACCTGCTTCTAGAAATGTATTTAGATACATGGGGACCTGCAACTAGATGTGCGCACATTATCTAACTAGGAAGTGGGTTATCATTTAACCAAACTGACCAGACCAAGCTAGTTAGTCACTAGTATGTTTGAATGTTCAGCTGACAGCTACAAGATAGCTTCTTCATCAATAACTCTCACATCGCTACTCTCTGTGTATATATCTAACCGTATACCTATTTCAATTTCATATAACGACTTTAATTATTTCACATATAGCCTCAAACTATTTATTTCTGATATAATCTCAAACTATTAATTGTGTGTAATTTTTTCTTCTTCGTTCATCCTCGTATCATGCTCCCGGTTTCTCTTACAAAGGACACCGTTGTTTGTAAGGCTGTTTTATCTCCATACAGCTTTTTGTCTCATATCTGTCTCACGTAGATCAGTATAGTTTTTTCTTTTCCTGCGTGATCATGCAGCTTTGCAGTATGTGTTCCACGGTCATGAAATGCTCCCCACATGGACACTTGTTTGGGCCACTTTTTGGAGGGAAGATAAGACAATGTAATGAGAAATTGTGCAGGCCACCTTGCAGGGCAGTTGTAATCACTGCATTTTTAATACTGGAAAACTAATGAAACGCCCATGCCGTGTGGACACATCCGCGCCGTTGTCTGGGTTTGAAGGTGGCGGTAACAAATGACCTGTCCGCGAGACATGAGCAGGCATTTGTCAACATCAAAACCATGTTGTCGTTCAGATATCAGATTATCACCTTCACTCTACGAGGTCAACTGCAGCTGCGTCCAATGATATGTCTAGAATCTAACTTGAAAAGGTCGTATCTCACAATCAGGCAGGAAATTATTCAAACACATATTCATGAACTGATACATGTAATGTTTGCCATTTCTTTTTTATATTGCGACTAATTGTCCTATAAGCTGGAAGGATTTGAGTTTTCTGGAGCGTTCGTTTTTACGACATTTTTGTTACGTTCTCCCAAGGCGGTTAAAATGTTCTTTGACCTCACACGTCTGGTCGGCAAACTATACTGGGCTTAACTGGAGAGGTCGTTAGGGTCTTTGATTTCCCAAGAATTAGAATGACTGTGTTCAAGCAGAACTTTCGTTTCTCAGAATTCTCATCTGAGTTTAGTTGTGTGGCTACCGATTGACCTCACAGGCAGTTGTTCCTGCAACGGCGGGCAATAAATGAACTCTTCGTGGTCGCTAAATACCCCCAGATTGGAGTTGTGTCGCTGCTCGGCGTTTTATCAATCAGACTATCTCTCCAACGACAGACGGCCCGAGCGCGAGAATAATAGGAAGTATGCACATAAATTGTGATAATCAGATTTCAGACGATGTGTTCTTGTTGGAGACAGGGGAAATCTCCCACTTTGGAAGTCATAAATGTGAACAAAAAATATGCGGGAAAATTAATACTGCACCTTGTGATGTTTTCCTGGGATAAAATGCTTCCTGTCTCTAAAAAAAAATGAAAACCAGATTTGGCGCTCATCATAAGGCTCAAGACTCCTCCTACTTTCTTTTGTTGGGTAAGATCTCGCGTGACTCATTGGTGGCGCGGGATCTCATCTGTCATGTCACATAATTTCGTTAGAAAACACTTGGCACTTCGGGAGAAGTTGACCGGCCACACTGCGGTAATTGTGATTGTGTAAATCTGGTAACACTCGTGTGAAATCAGCCGGCATCTCATCTCTATTGCGCTTTCATCAAAAATGGTTGACACCAAAACTGACAATAGTTAGTACTAGTATACACCATCATAGGTACAGTGATGCAGTAAGCATAGCTGACACAGACACAAAACCTGACAATAGTTGGTACAAGTAAGCATCACTGACACAACAACTGACAATAGTTGGTACAAGTAAGCATCACTGACACAAAAACTGACAATAGTTGGTACAAGTAAGCATCACTGACACAACAACTGACAATAGTTGATCGTATATTGTTCTTGTTGTGTGCGTATGTTGTTGGTGTGTGCGTATGTTGTTGTTATGTGTGTATGTTGTTGTTATGTGCATATGTTGTTGTGTGCGTATGTTGTTGTTGTGTACGTATGTTGTTGTTGTGTACGTATGTTGTTGTTGTGTACGTATGTTGTTTTGTGCGTATATTGTTGTTGTGGTGTGCGTATGTAAATTTACTTTCAGGGGCGGCTGCTTTTCAGGTAGGTTCTCTGTCAGAGTGGATTTTGCTGGATTTTAAAAAAAAGTTTTTCTTGACAGTATTCCATCCATATGTCTCATTGTAGATGTTCTGTCCTTGTTTGTCTTTCACTTGTGCGTTTTGGTCTTGTTTCTTTTCTTGATAGTATTCTAGCTATAGTTTATTATCTCTTTAGGTCATCGTGTCTTACAGCTATCTCAACCATTGGAACTATATGTTTTCTTCTATTCCGTTAGGCACTCCTTTTTCGCTGTCTTGTTTAGCTCAGAATAAAATGTACTTAGCCTTGTCGTTTCTTCTTATCCTTCCCATGTGCTTATTTGTTGTTGCGCAGTGTTTTCATCTTCTAGCAGTTTCCATTTCTGTGAGACATTCCGTATGCTGTTTACGTATCTATCCTTCGAATCACTTGACAAGTGTTCCGGATTGTTCCCTCCAGCTTGGACCAGTGACTCCCTGTGGTCTCCTCAGTGAGGTTGTCCAGGATTTCAAATCTGTTCTTCAAATTTAGTTTAAACAGCTTAAGTGTCTTTCATGGTAGGTTTTTGTGCGTTGGTTGCATGTCTTGTTATAACCCTTTAACTTATTGTCCTCAGTTTTTTTGCGATAGTGGCTAAGAATAGGTCATGGTCTGCTAATCCGTCTGCTCCTATATCCACCATGAAATCATGTAAGCAGGATCTCCACTTCCGGTCAGGTGTGAATTGTCCAATAAAGATAGTAATCAAAATAAGAAATAACTACCTGTGTTTTGTGGTCGACATGCTGTACTTCACGACAGATTGTGGATATTTTAGGACATTCGAAGAAATAAATGATTGTAAATCTAGCGACAAGTTATATTTATGATTTGATCATCTCGTAAGTCGTACGCAGACGTGCCTCTTACGATTTAGCATTCGTTGTGTTATGGTACAGATAAGCATGTTGCTTGTTGGCCAGATGACTCCTCATGTACATCATGTGTCTTGTTAGATGTCTTCTTCGCCTGAACTGTCGTGTCTCGTGACATTGACAGTCAATTCCGTACACAAAGATCAGGGCCTGTTACCGCTTCAAATGGTCTTTGTATTCCCCGCCATCTGTCCGTGCCACACCATATATTTCCATTATGTCTTTCTCTGTCTTTTCCATAGATCTTTTCCGCTGTTCCAAAGCTGTATATATCCACCTGAATTTCTTCATTTATCTGAGCTAAAAGTAATATTGTCAGACTACTTTTTATTGCTGCGTCTTTATTTGATTTCGTATCTGTGTATGGTTCACCTGAATAAGTTTTGATTCGCGCGGTTGTTATGTTACTTTACTTTGATGTTATGAGTGAAAGAACGCGATCAACTGATTTACTGTCGATAAGTATATCTCCGTGTAGTAATGTCCATGAGTGTATCTCCATGTAGTAATGTCCATGAGTTTATCTCCATGTAGCAATGTCCATGAGTTTATCTCCGTGTAGCAATGCCCATGAGTTTATCTTCGTGTAGTAATGTCCATCAGTTTATCTCCGTGTAGTAATGTCCATAAATTTATCTCCGTGTAGTATATGTCCATGAGTTTATGTCCGTGTAGTAATGTTGACAAGTAACATACAGATGTTACTCGACAGTCTCAGAGCCACAAATTGGTAAGTGAATGTTTCCCGACATGAACTGGACAACACACAACTAGTGACTGTCGCATGGCATGTCACTTCGACCACTCTCTTTTAAGACATCTAAACGACTCTAAGTGTCAACAATTTAAACACAAAAATTGATATATGAAATGACAAGTAAATTTGAATATGTCAATAAATGTTACATATGAATATGTACACACAGACAGATAGGCAGGCATGCAGTAAAATATATATATATATATATATATATATATATATAGATGATATCAAAGAAAGATAGCTATATATAAAGATGATATCAAAGAAAGATAGATATATATAGAAGGATAAGATAAGATAACCTGTTTCACATTGTTTGTTCAAAATAAGTCATTAGAATTTTATAGACGATATTGCCGATACATGTCCTTGTTTAGAGTATGTGTGTCATGTTATCTGCCCATGTGTTTTAACTATTAGTTATCATGTCACATTCATGCTGTGATAACATGAGCCCTGACATATTCCATCGAACGAGAGGCGGACCAACTATCAGAGACACTAAATGAACGACTAAAGAGTCTTGTCATATTTGTCACAACGTGGTCACACGAGCTTTGATCGAGCTACTCTACCAGTCGTCAGACCCCACGTGTGGTAGGAGGATGTGGCATTCCTGTCTAATACAGCTTCAGTAGACAGACATTGTTCTGCGAGCAGGTTGTCAACGGCTGTCCAGTCAGTTATCACGGGCCAGCAGACGTGGTATCCTTTGCTGTGACCAGAAACACCTGTTTCTGTTGGACACACCCAAATTAAGGCAGTCTAGACTTTCTGTTGTGCCGTGTTCCTGTGTAACTCTGGTTGGAAACGCGATACCTCCAACTCATGAATGCATGGCACGGGTGGGCGCATGGTAATGGATGTCCTATCCTCGTTACTGACAGATGGCTTTTATTGTGGCCTCTAGGCCATCACTTTGGGGTACTGGACACTGGTCCCTAATTACTTCGTTCTAAATAAACCCGCTTTTCTAATGGGCCAAGTGTATCGCTTTACATTTGATCTTCCGTGGAAATCGTTAACTGGGCAGGACTACAGAACACAGTCAACTGGACAGCAGCACAGAACACAGCCAGCTGGACAGCAGCACAGAACACAGCTAAACAGCAGTACAGAACACAGCTGGACAGCAGTACAGAACACTGCCAGCTGGACAGCACTACAGAACACAACTGGACAGCAGCACAGAACACAGCTAGACAGCAGTACAGAACACAGCTGGACAGCAGTACAGAACACAGCCAGCTGGACAGCACTACAGAACACAGCTGGACAGCAGTACGTGCGAGATCAAATCAGTGTTGCCTCAATAGCATCGGTCAGCTGTAATCAATGATTTCCCTCTCTAACCTATATGTATCCCGAGGGTCTGCCCGGGTCAGGCACCACTACCTCCCAGAGGCTGTGTCGTAAGAGGCGACTAACTGTGCGACACGGCATGATACCGGCCATGGTTTGTTTAGAGCAGTATAGATGGCTCCTAACAGGCTGCGTGTCTCCTTTGCTCTAGTGTTTAACCACTCTCCGTAAGCGCGTGTCCCAACGCAACGGAGTATTAGGCTGCTCAAGCCTAGTCCTCTAAGCAGGAAACCCTTCTCCTGGGTACGTCCAGCTTACACCAGACCTGGGGCCTGCACATGGGCATCTGCCCCTCTAGAAGTACAGGCCGACTAAGAACTAACCCCTTGATGATGTGATCTGTCAACCTCATGGTGTTACCTTTTTACTTTCATATCCGTTTGCCCCTTGCATGTTTTCCCTCAACATCCCTTGACACTTTGTTGAACATTCAGGTGGAATGAGCGGCGTAGACGAATACTAGCCTCATGTCTGAGAACTGGTTCGAATCCGGGTAAGGACATATGTTGTTATTTGTTCTGTCGGAGGTAAAATAAAAACCTGCCATGCACACTACGAGGCAGCTGTCTGAGCTCAAATGGCCTTTATTCTTCAATAAGAAAGAGAAAAACTTCGCGCAGTAATAACGGTTTTTTTAACAACTATTTCTCCTTATATGACCATCAGAATCTCACTTCAAACTGATTTATTGATAAATTCTCTCTTCATCCCAATATTTCAGTGATCAAATGCAAATTATGTCATCTCTTCCCACGAGATGTGACCCATTCCTGTCTGTATCAACCTCTGTATGTGATGTCATATCTTCCCACGAGATGTGACCCATTCCTGTCTGTATCAACCTCTGTGTGATGTCATCTCTTCCCATGAGATGTGACCCATTCCTGTCTGTATCAACCTCTGTCTGTGATGT
The DNA here is from genome assembly GCA_036924085.1 of Ariolimax columbianus. NCBI lineage: Eukaryota > Metazoa > Mollusca > Gastropoda > Stylommatophora > Arionidae > Ariolimax > Ariolimax columbianus. Next base: position 5,786,055 of record JAVGWX010000003.1, on the reverse strand, counting down.
CATATCTTCCCACGAGATGTGACCCATTCCTGTCTGTATCAACCTCTGTGTGATGTCATCTCTTCCCATGAGATGTGACCCATTCCTGTCTGTATCAACCTCTGTCTGTGATGCCATCTCTTCCCACGAGATGTGACCCATTCCTGTATGTATCAACCTCTGTATGTGATGTCATCTCTTCCCAACAGATGTGACCCATTCCTGTCTGTATCAACCTCTGTGTGATGTCATCTCTTCCCAAGAGATGTGACCCATTCCTGTCTGTATCAACCTCTGTGTTATGTCATCTCTTCCCAAGAGATGTGACCCATTCCTGTCTGTATCAACCTCTGTATGTGATGTCATCTCTTCCCACGAGATGTGACCCATTCCTGTCTGTATCAACCTCTGTATGTGATGTCATCTCTTCCCACGAGATGTGACCCATTCCTGTCTGTATCAACCTCTGTGTGATGTCATCTCTTCCCACGAGATGTGACCCATTCCTGTCTGTATCAACCTCTGTGTGATGTCATCTCTTCCCACGAGATGTGACCCATTCCTGTCTGTATCAACCTCTGTATGTGATGTCATCTCTTCCCACGAGATGTGACCCATTCCTGTCTGTATCAACCTCTGTGTGATGTCATCTCTTCCCACGAGATGTGACCCATTCCTGTCTGTATCAACCTCTGTGTGATGTCATCTCTTCCCACGAGATGTGACCCATTCCTGTCTGTATCAACCTCTGTATGTGATGTCATCTCTTCCCACGAGATGTGACCCATTCCTGTCTGTATCAACCTCTGTATGTGATGTCATCTCTTCCCACGAGATGTGACCCATTCCTGTCTGTATCAACCTCTGTATGTGATGTCATCTCTTCCCAACAGATGTGACCCATTCCTGTCTGTATCAACCTCTGTGTGTTATGTCATCTCTTCCCACGAGATGTGACCCATTCCTGTCTGTATCAACCTCTGTATGATGTCATCTCTTCCCACGAGATGTGACCCATTCCTGTTTGTATCAACCTCTGTCTGTGATGTCATCTCTTCCCACGAGATGTGACCCATTCCTGTCTGTATCAACCTCTGTATGTGATGTCATCTCTTCCCACGAGATGTGACCCATTCCTGTCTGTATCAACCTCTGTATGTGATGTCATCTCTTTCTACAAAATGTCCACCATTCTTTCCGGCATCAGCCTCTGTATGACTTCAGTTCTCCCATTAATCTATTTAATCATTCGACGTATTTCCTAAATTCCCGTAGTAGTGAGTGACACGCAAATGAAGCCAATCATATCACAACCGCATGGGGGACTCCGCCCCACCTTCATCAGCATGTTCGGGATGTGAGGAAAGCTACTGCCACCCGCCACTTAACGCCCCTTTCAAGGTTCACAAAAGAATAACCTACTCATTGTGGGCATTTGCAAACAACAACATCGTATTTCCACATCATAGCAAAATGAAGGAGATCATTGTTTGCATGAAAATGTCCGTTTCGTGTTATTGTATATATTTGTGTGGCCACACCTACTTTCTTCTTCGTTTCTGTTTTACATTTGTCAACTTTTGACTTTTGATTGACGCATACAGAGAAGTTCCAGATTCCTGCTAATGACTTAATTTATGTGTGAATGTTAATGCTTGATCAGAATATTTATATTTATATTGAACAAAATGTCCCTTTCTATTTGAACAAAATGTCTCTTTCTATTTGCAGACGTCAGACGAAGAGACCAGACAGCACTCTTCGGAAAACACCAGCCGGCAAAGAAGCGACGGAAATCAAGAACGGCATTTACCAATCAACAGATCTACGAACTGGAGAAGCGCTTTCTGTACCAGAAATACCTGACACCTGCCGACAGAGATGAGATCGCAGCCAGTCTCGGTCTAACGAACGCCCAGGTCATCACCTGGTTCCAGAACAGACGCGCCAAACTCAAACGGGACTTGGAGGAGCTTAAGAATGACGTTACCGCCGCCAAGAAGCTGCCCTTACACAAGTCAACTCCTGGCTCTTTAGCTGAAATGGAGCTGAGAAAAGTTCAAGAAAAAACACTTAGGAACAGTTTCGCCAATGGGGGTCTTCAGTCTCCCTCGTCGTCTTCGCTGGCTAGTCTGAGTGACGACACTCACGACACGAGCAGCACGCCTGTTCAGAGTCCTGATGAAGGCCTGGAAGAGGATGATGAACGACTTATCTCCATTAGAAAAGATGATGAGCCGATGGACACGAACTTCTGTGATGATGAGACTGACGATATGAATGACATCCATACTGACATCGCCACAGACGACGCACAACTCAACCGGAAATTGTACAGCCCTCAAATCAATGGAGAGACAAGTTTAGGGTCTCCCAAACGTGATCGCAATAACGGAGGAGAACATAAAGCCAGCTTGACACGGGAAACAATAATTGGACGTGATGTGGATGTTCGAGTGTAATATACTGTGTCCTAGTCTGTGTATTGTTTGAGTGTAAGATACTGTGTCCTGGTCTGTGTATTGTTTGAGTGTAAGATACTGTGTCCTGGTCTGTATATTGTTTGAGTGTAAGATACTGTGTCCTAGTCTGTGTATTGTTTGAGTGTAATATACTGTGTCCTGGTCTGTGTATTGTTTGAGTGTAATATACTGTGTCCTGATCTGTGTATTGTTTGAGTGTAATATACTGTGTCCTGGTCTATGTATTGTTTAAGTGTAAAATACTGTGTCCTAGTCTGTGTATTGTTTGAGTGTACATTGTCTCGTCAGAGTGTTCAATGATTACAGTCAGTTGTACACTGTAGGGATTATTGAGGTCCCTGGACTGTTGTTAGTTACTATAATGTCAGCTGTTGTACAACCACGTTTTGTGGTAAACAGTAACTAGGCAACGGGACAACTTATAAAGAAGGTTTAGTAACTTTGTGTCTGTATGTGGACAAGTTTATGTTTGTATGAAGGGTTGTGATCAAGTTTATGTTTGTATGTAGGGTTGTGGTCAAGTTTATGTAGGGTTGTGGTCAAGTTTATCTTTGTATGTAGGGTTGTGGACAAGTTTATGTTTGTATGTAGGGTTGTGGACAAGTTTATGTTTGTATGTAGTGTTGTGGACAAGTTTATGTTTGTATGTAGGGTTGTGGACAAGTTAATGTTTGTATGTAGGGTTGTAGACAAGTTTATATCTGCATGTAGGGTTGTTAATATGTTTATGTATGTTTGTATAAGTATTTGTAAATTGTTGTTTCTTCATAGGGTTGTTAGTAATTTCATGTTTGTGTGGAAAGTTTTGGTAACGATCTTTGTATGTAGAATTGTAGATAAAATGATGGTTCTCGGTGGGATTGTAGGTAAAATGGTGGTTTTCTGTGGAATTGTAGGTAAAATGGTGGCTCTCGGTGGAATTGTAGGTAAAATGGTGGCTCTCGGTGGAATTGTAGGTAAAATGGTGGTTTTCTGTGGAAGTAAAATGGTGGCTCTCGGTGGAATTGTAGGTAAAATGGTGGCTATCGGTGGAATTGTAGGTAAAATTCTGGTTCTCGGTGGAATTGTAGGTAAAATGGTGGCTCTCGGTGGAATTGTAGGTAAAATGGTGGCTCTCGGTGGAATTGTAGGTAAAATGGTGGTTTTCTGTGGAAGTAAAATGGTGGCTCTCGGTGGAATTGTAGGTAAAATGGTGGCTATCGGTGGAATTGTAGGTAAAATTCTGGTTCTCGGTGGAATTGTAGATAAAATGATGATTCTCGGTGGGATTGTAGGTAAAATGGTAGTTTTCTGTGGAATTGTAGGTAAAATTCTGGTTCTCGGTGGAATTGTAGGTAAAATGGTGGTTTTCTGTGGAATTGTAGGTAAAATGGTGGTTTTCTGTGGAAGTAAAATGGTGGCTCTCGGTGGAATTGTAGGTAAAATGGTGGCTCTCGGTGGAATTGTAGGTAAAATGGTGGTTTTCTGTGGAAGTAAAATGGTGGCTCTCAGTGGAATTGTAGGTAAAATGGTAGTCTCGGTGGAATTGTTGGTGATTAGATGTAATAAAACAGACAGCGGGGGTCATATGAAAAAATGTGCGACAAATGTGGAACAATTGATTGCATACTGTATTCAAGATGCGAGGATGTGATGGTTAATGATTGGCTTGATTAGATCATAAGCGACGAGATGTGGCCTGCGTCTGTTTCTCTACGACGGATCGAAGAGGAGGTACAAGTAAAATAACTGCATTATTGTTTGTGTGTGAGGGTGTGTGCGCGAGGGTGTGTGAGTTGTTTATGTGGACGTATGTGTGAGGGTGGCTGTGCGAGGGTGTGTGAGGGTGTATGGGCGTGTGTGTGTTATGTGATTGTATGAGTATGTAAGTGTGTTTGTATGAGGGTGAGTATGTAAGTGTGTTTGTATGAGGGTGAATATGTAAGTGTGTTTGTATGAGGGTGAGTATGTAAGTGTGTTTGTATGAGGGTTAGTGTGTAAGTGTGTTTGTGTGAGGGTGAGTGTGAGTGTGTAAGTGTGTTTGTGTGAGGGTGAGTATGTAAGTGTGTTTGTATGAGGGTGAGTATGTAAGTGTGTTTGTGTGAGGGTGAGTGTGTAAGTGTGTGAGGGTGAGGGTGAGTATGTAAGTGTGTTTGTGTTTGTGTGAGTGTGTAAGTGTGTTTGTATGAGGGTGAGTATGTAAGTGTGTTTGTGTGAGGGTGAGTGTGTAAGTGTGTTTGTGTGAGGGTGAGTGTGTAAGTGTGTTTGTGTGAGGGTGAGTGTGTAAGTGTGTTTGTGTGAGGGTGAGTATGTAAGTGTGTTTGTATGAGGGTGAGTGTGTAAGTGTGTTTGTATGAGGGTGAGTGTGTAAGTGTGTTTGTGTGAGGGTGAGTGTGTAAGCGTGTTTGTGTGAGGGTGAGTGTGTAAGCGTGTTTGTGTGAGGGTGAGTATGTAAGTGTGTTTGTGTGAGGGTGAGTGTGTAAGTGTGTTTGTGTGAGGGTGAGTATGTAAGTGTGTTTGTGTGAGGGTGAGTGTGTAAGTGTGTTTGTGTGAGGGTGAGTATGTAAGGGTGTTTGTATGAGGGTGAGTATGTAAGTGTGTTTGTATGAGGGTGAGTGTGTAAGTGTGTTTGTGTGAGGGTGAGTATGTAAGTGTGTTTGTATGAGGGTGAGTGTGTAAGTGTGTTTGCATGAGGGTGAGTATGTAAGTGTGTTTGTGTGAGGGTGAGTGTGTAAGTGTGTTTGTGTGAGGGTGAGTGTGTAAGTGTGTTTGTGTGAGGGTGAGTATGTAAGTGTGTTTGTATGAGGGTGAGTGTGTAAGTGTGTTTGTGTGAGGGTGAGTGTGTAAGTGTGTTTGTGTGAGGGTGAGTGTGTAAGTGTGTTTGTATGAGGGTGAGTGTGTAAGTGTGTTTGTATGAGGGTGAGTGTGTAAGTGTGTTTGTATGAGGGTGAGTGTGTAAGTGTGTTTGTGTGAGGGTGAGTGTGTAAGTGTGTTTGTGTGAGGGTGAGTGTGTAAGTGTGTTTGTATGAGGGTGAGTGTGTAAGTGTGTTTGTATGAGGGTGAGTGTGTAAGTGTGTTTGTATGAGGGTGAGTATGTAAGTGTGTTTGTGTGAGGGTGAGTGTGTAAGTGTGTTTGTGTGAGGGTGAGTGTGAGTGTGTAAGTGTGTTTGTGTGAGGGTGAGTATGTAAGTGTGTTTGTATGAGGGTGAGTATGTAAGTGTGGTTGTGTGAGGGTGAGTATGTAAGTGTGTTTGTGTGAGGGTGAGTATGTAAGTGTGAGGGTGAGTGTGAAAGTGCATGCGATGGGTTTGTTTGTTTTTTGTTTTTTTGTTTTGTGCGTTCGCCTTATTTCTCAAATCCTCAAGGCGGTGTACGTTGCACTGCGTTTTTATTTTGCGCCTGTCGGCCCAGTGCATCCGACTTCAGCATTCGTTTTATGTAAGGGTCTGCTTCCCCCTTCATTTTCTAAGGGTTTGCTTCCCCGGGGTAACGGCCGGTGCTGTGATGGGGATCGAACCCAGCACCTTCTGGTTGTGAGCCGTGCCAATTGTTTGCATACTGTATTCAAGATGCGAGGATGTGATGGTTAATGATTGGCTTGATTAGATCATAAGCGACGAGATGTGGCCTGCGTCTGTTTCTCTACGACGGATCGGAGAGGAGGTACAAGTAAAATAACTGCATTATTGTTTGTGTGTGAGGGTGTGTGCGCGAGGGTGTGTGAGTTGTTTGTGTGGACGTATGTGTGAGGGTGGCTGTGCGAGGGTGTGTGAGGGTGTATGGGCGTGTATGTGTTATGTGATTGTATGAGTATGTAAGTGTGTTTGTATGAGGGTGAGTATGTAAGTGTGTTTGTGTGAGGGTGAGTGTGTAAGTGTGTTTGTGTGAGGGTGAGTGTGTAAGTGTGTTTGTGTGAGGGTGAGTATGTAAGTGTGTTTGTATGAGGGTGAGTGTGTAAGTGTGTTTGTATGAGGGTGAGTGTGTAAGTGTGTTTGTGTGAGGGTGAGTGTGTAAGTGTGTTTGTGTGAGGGTGAGTGTGTAAGCGTGTTTGTGTGAGGGTGAGTATGTAAGTGTGTTTGTGTGAGGGTGAGTGTGTAAGTGTGTTTGTGTGAGGGTGAGTATGTAAGTGTGTTTGTGTGAGGGTGAGTGTGTAAGTGTGTTTGTGTGAGGGTGAGTATGTAAGGGTGTTTGTATGAGGGTGAGTATGTAAGTGTGTTTGTATGAGGGTGAGTGTGTAAGTGTGTTTGTGTGAGGGTGAGTATGTAAGTGTGTTTGTATGAGGGTGAGTGTGTAAGTGTGTTTGTATGAGGGTGAGTATGTAAGTGTGTTTGTGTGAGGGTGAGTGTGTAAGTGTGTTTGTGTGAGGGTGAGTGTGTAAGTGTGTTTGTGTGAGGGTGAGTATGTAAGTGTTTTTGTATGAGGGTGAGTGTGTAAGTGTGTTTGTGTGAGGGTGAGTGTGTAAGTGTGTTTGTGTGAGGGTGAGTGTGTAAGTGTGTTTGTATGAAGGTGAGTGTGTAAGTGTGTTTGTATGAGGGTGAGTGTGTAAGTGTGTTTGTATGAGGGTGAGTGTGTAAGTGTGTTTGTATGAAGGTGAGTGTGTAAGTGTGTTTGTATGAGGGTGAGTGTGTAAGTGTGTTTGTATGAGGGTGAGTGTGTAAGTGTGTTTGTTTGAGGGTGAGTGTGTAAGTGTGTTTGTATGAGGATGAGTGTGTAAGTGTGTTTGTATGAGGGTGAGTATGTAAGTGTGTTTGTGTGAGGGTGAGTGTGTAAGTGTGTTTGTGTGAGGGTGAGTATGTAAGTGTGTTTGTGTGAGGGTGAGTGTGAAAGTGTGTTTGTGTGAGGGTGAGTGTGAAAGTGCATGCGATGGGTTTGTTTGTTTTTTTGTTTTTTTGTTTTGTTCGTTCGCCTTATTTCTCAAATCCTCAAGGCGGTGTACGTTGCACTGCGTTTTTATTTTGCGCCTGTCGGCCCAGTGCATCCGACTTCAGCATTCATTTTATGTAAGGGTCTGCTTCCCCCTTCATTTTCTAAGGGTTTGCTTCCCCGGGGTAACGGCCGGTGCTGTGATGGGAATCGAACCCAGCACCTTCTGGTTGTGAGCCGTGCCACTTAACCACGCCGTCCCATATGCGATGGTATGAGAATGTAAGTGTATGCGATGGTATGAGTATGTGTATGTGTGAACATCAGTGTCAACGTGCCATAAAAACTTAAATGTTCCACTACAGAGGCTACTCGGTCCAGCTTGTACGTACACCAGCAACATTGTCTCCAGGGGAGATAACAAAAAAGCGACTAGGCATGATTGGGGACAGAGTTGACAACCATTGCCACGAACACCACAAATAAGTGGAATCATAATTCACAGAGAGATGGATGTGTTATATGACCAACATAGAGAGAGAGAGAGAGAGAGTGAGTGAGAGAGAGAGATGTGTCATATGACCAACATAGAGAGAGAGAGAGAGAGTGAGTGAGAGAGAGAGAGAGATGGATGTGTTATATTACCAACACATGGAGAGAGAGAGAGAGAGTGAGTGAGAGAGAGAGATGTGTCATATGACCAACATAGAGAGAGATGGATGTGTTATATTACCAACACAGGGAGAGAGAGAGTGAGTGAGAGAGAGAGATGTGTCATATGACCAACATAGAGAGAGATGGATGTGTTATATTACCAACACAGGGAGAGAGAGAGAGAGAGTGAGTGAGAGAGATAGATGTGTCATATGACCAACATAGAGAGAGATGGATGTGTTATATGACCAACATAGAGAGAGATTGATGTGTTATATGACCAACAGAGAGAGAGACAGAGACAGACAGACAGACAGACAGTCAGATTGTTCTGTTATATTACCAACATAGAGAGAGTTGGATGTGTTATATTACCAACACAGGGAGAGAGAGAGAGAGAGAGAGAGAGAGAGAGAGAGAGACAGACAGACAGACAGACATATTGTTCTGTTATATTACCAACATAGAGAGAGATTGTTCTGTTATATCACCAACAAAGAGATAGATTGTTCTGTTATATCACCAACATAGAGAGAGACACTAATCTGTTATATCACCAACATAGAGAGAGACACTAATCTGTTATATCCCCAACATAGAGAAAGACACTCATCTGTTATATCACCAACATCGAGAGAGACACTAATCTGTTATATCACCAACATAGAGTGAAAGACACTCATCTGTTATATCACCAACACCCACATTGAGATATTATTTCGCTGGACTTACACACACCCAGACTGAGATACGCAGGTGTCTATGTATCATGTTTTGTGTTGGACACTAACTGGTGTATGAATTATGTGTTACTTTCCCTTGTGTTCATGTAAATAAACTACCCCAATTTTAAATAATGAAATGTTATTTGTTATGTCTTTTGTCAAGTATAATTTAGCTGTTTCTGTAATATTTTCTTTGCTGAAAAATTAATTTAACAGTGAAATGAATTATGGAAGCAAGTGAGCACATATGTTACTAACGGTTTACAAAAAATAAAAGCCTAATTGAGATTCGAACTTGAAAGCCGTTACTTTTTTTTTATTGCACTGCCATTGTCCCTTAATTGTCAACATAATTTCCACCAACATTGATGCACTTTTCCCAATGCTGCAACGGTGCATCAAAACCTGCAGCAAAGAAACCCTTGGTCTGCTGTCTCACCAAAACATGCAGCATAGAAGTCTGTAGTCTGCTGTTTCACCAAAACCTGCAGCAAAGAAACCCTTGGTCTGCTGTCTCACCAAAACCTGCAGCAAAGAAACCCTTGGTCTGCTGTCTCACCAAAACCTGCATCAAATAAAACCCTTGGTCTACTGTCTCACCAAAACATGCAGCATAGAAGTCTGTAGTCTGCTGTCTCACCAAAACCTGCATCAAAGAAACCCTTGGTCTACTGTCTCACCAAAACCTGCATCAAAGAAACCCTTGGTCTACTGTCTCACCAAAACCTGCAGCAAAGAAACCCTTGGTCTGCTGTCTCACCAAAACCTGCAGCAAAAAAGCTCTTGGTCTGCTGTCTCACCAAAACATGCAGCATGGAAGTCTGTAGTCTGCTGTCTCACCAAAACATGCAGCATAGAAGTCTGTAGTCTGCTGTCTCACCAAAACATGCAGCATGGAAGTCTGTAATCTGCTATCTCAATCACTTTGCATTTGTCGTTCAACCTCTTCATCATTCGAGAAACGTTTCCCGCCGAGGTGGGTCCTCCCACCAAGATGGGATCCTGCGAACACCATATTCAGTTGATACAGTCTCTCGCTACAAGCCTGTCAGCTCGAATCATGTCTCCTACACCTGTCACACAGATGCGTTAGTTGCAATCTGAACAGGACGACCAGATCATGGTTCACTAGCAAGTATTAAGCGTCCTTGATTAAATATATCGACCCAGTTATCACCCGCTTGCGCGCCTAACATTTCTCGCCGTAAACAGAAGCATTTCCTTGTGAAAATCTTTTTGCAAAAATGCACTACAGCATCTAGGGGTGGAAATGTTTTTTTGAGGTAACATTTACAAAAATATCTTCATGCTATATTTTTTCTATGCTCAGGCTCATTTATATGTCTGAGGAATAAGGGCCGCTGGCCAATGAAGTCGACACGTGCTATATTAGCTTTGGATATAAAGAAAACTGTGCCTTACGAGATTTGAATCTGGCATGTTCACACGCTCTCTCCTCGTAGCTAACATGTGACCAATGGCAGAAGTCGTTGGTAAGATCCATCCAACTAGGTATACCGCGGATTAGCTCAGACAAAACAGGAAAATGATAGCTAAGTTAATTAAACAGACCAAAAAGTGTCATAGTTAAATGGGGGAAACTATGACATACGGTAGATAAATATGACAAACTAGGAAATATCGCAGATAAAATGTGACAAACTAGGAAATATCGCAGATAAAATGTGACAAACTAGGAAATGTCGCAGCTAAAATGTGACAAACTAGGAAATGTCGCAGCTAAAATGTGACAAACTAGGAAATGTCGTAGCTATGATGGGACAAACTTGAAGATTTAATATCTTCTTTCTTCTTCTTCTTCTTCTTCATCGTACGCTGTTTATAGCGATATATGTTGCACTGTTTTACTTTGTTAAGCCTGTGGCTCAGTGCATCCGATTTCAACAGGCGTTTCTGTAGGGATACCCTCCTTAGCCTTTGGCTATCCCCAGCCTATCCGCAAGGCTAAGTTGTTTTTGGTCAGAGTTGTCTCTCTTAGGGAAGTTGTTTGCAGGACTATCGAGTCTTCCCCACTTGTGTCTATAGGGCTTGGCAATGAAATGAAATGATGGACTATGTACTAGTTTGTACTATCCCGGAAGAGAGACAGTCCAGTGTGACTGTCTCAGGATCGTCACGTCCTGCCAGAAACGTAGCATATGCATTTAGTATCTAAAATATGACTAACTAGAAAATATTGTAGTTAAATGTAACTAACTAGAAAACATTGTAGTTAAATGTGACTAACTAGAAAATATTGTAGTTAATTGTGACGAACAAGAAAATATTATAGTTAAATGTGACTAACTAAAAAATATTGTAGTTAAATGTGACTAACTATAAAATATTGTAGTTAAATGTGACTAACTATAAATATTGTATTTAAATGTGACGAACTAGAAAGTATTGTAGTTAAGATGTGACAAGCTAGGAAATATCGTAGTGTGACTGAGCTCTACCTTGCCGGCATACTGATGGATTCGCTGGAGCTCTGGCGCAGACGGCAAAGGGGTCTGCTCTATTCTATTTCACTCTACAATCACTCTAAAGAAATTCAAGTAACAGTAAATATAAACACAATGCAAGGTGAAGGTCGCCGTCCATCGTAGACAATGATGGCATAATTTATTTTGCTTGCGCTATTTTTAGAAAGGATTAACTGCGCTAATTTTTATCCTCACTCTCTCGTCTCGAAAAGCCCGACCCCAGTGGCAAGTCAAGGACAAGACGACTAGGAGGAGGCTACGAGATGCAGGAGACTCTGAATCAAACACCCGTAAAAAACGGCGGAGTCCGGAGTCAAACTCACACAACCTGATCACGAGGCGTACGGCTTAACCACTTCGCCCCGGAATCCACACAATTCAACAAATTATGTATTCCAGTAATAGTGCCAACTATAAATGTTTAACAACTTAAATTGTCATCTCACACGCTTATCTAAAACGCTCCTACCACTAAACCTAACCTTATCGATACTGTAATTTCCCGGTTCTGTCTCTTCTCCTGATCTGGCCTGCTGTGATCGAACTCTGTTGTGGATTGCAGCTGATGGTGAAGTTCGTAGGCTCTAAACCCAGGTATGACGTCCGTGGCCCTGTTCCTCTTTTTCGGCGGTAGATCAAAGTGTGATCAGGAAAGACTGTGTCAACTATGATCATTGGGACCACTGCAGGACTGCCTTTAACTGCTACTGACGACTTGCATTTACGGGATCAAGGTGATGTGGACGTGATCGGTGGGACTGCTTCAATATGATGAATGGGATGACTGGAAGACTGCCTCTATAAGCTAATGGCGACTTGTAAATACGACCAATACATAATATTAGGGTAGCTACCTTGCTTGCTGCGTGTATATCTCAACTGCCTCTCTCTGACACCTGCTCTCCACTGCCAGTATCTTTCGGAAATTAAGTGTCGTCCTAAAATTTAACTGCTCCTTTCTGTGCCCAAAAAACCAACTCAAAAACTGTGTGCAATTCAACTGCTTGTTTCCGTGTGTCTCCTCCAAAGTCCTAAATCGACAACTCTCAACTCTCTCTCTCAGTCCAATGTTCCTCGGTCTATGAAGTGAAGGGCTCCCTCATCTGAGTTTCTCAACTCAAAACTGTGCTCAAATGTCACGACCCGTCCACGTGTGTCTTCTCTCAAGTATGTCTCTGAAGTTCTTCTTCTTCTTCTTCTTCTTCTTCTTCTTCTTCTTCTTCTTCTTCTTCTTCTTCTTCTTCTTCTTCTTCTTCTTCTTCTTCTTCTTCTTCTTCCTTTTCTTCGTACGCTGTCAGACGTCAACCTGTATTTGTTCGAAGAAAACAGCTGTCATCCTGAGACTGTCGACACTGCCATAGAGCTTGTCTAGTGTTGCCACTGGTGATGGCCATATGTGCTTTCTCTGGTCCTTGTATGTCGAGCAATTTTGCAGCAGATGTTCAGCAATCATCTTCCCTGTACCACAGGTGCATTCGCCAGTGCCACCTATCTTCAGTTTATTGAATAGGTGGTACCTTAGTCTGTTGTGGCCTGTGCGAAGTCTGAAGACACGACCTGCTCTCTTCTGTTTAGCTGGTAGTAGGCATCATTTTTTGTGTAGCCAGTATGTTCTGTTTCCCATTTGGCCATGTATCTGGCCTTAATAAGCCTATTTGACTCTTCGAAGGTCCCACTAGAATTTGGTTATGGTAGTCTTGCACCTTTTTTTGCCAGTCTGTCTGCCTCCTCGTTTCCTTGGATATTACAGTGGGATGGAACCCACTGTACCACTACTCTTTTTGGTGCGGACTGCTGGCATAGTTGACAGAGTACTGCTCTTAAATCATTAAGCTCAGTATTTTTCTGGCTTTTTAGTGCTGTAACTACGGCCAGGGCATATGTAAACAGGACTATCTGGCTTTCATTGCTTTCGCCTGCCAGCATTGCTTCTACTGCAGCCCTCGGTGCCTCTGCCTCCGCTCTGAAATTGCTTCAGAATTTTCCAGTTGCCACTGACAATGTTATTTTTCTACCATTTGGTAGGCTCAGGAATATCCCTGCCCCTCCGTTCTGTGTTGTGTTTGTTACAGAACCGTCGGTGTATGGATTGGTCCAGTCCATGCTTGGGTAGTTTTCCGTTATGTACCTCAGGGTTATGACTCTTCTTTCTTTTTTCAGTCTGGCTGTTCTTGTTTCCAATATCTGGTATATTTTCTACCACCTCCGGAATGATATGCTGCTTTCAGGTGGGTTTGCGTACAGTAGGGATAGGCTTTGACATTGTTACGGTGTTCATAGGGTCTTCGCTCATCTTTGCTTTGGCTATTTCTGCAAAGTTTCTCCGCTTTAGTTTCCCATTTCTAAATCTATTTAGTCTCTGATGCATTGGATGGTCTGTCAGTCTTCTGAGTTTCTCTGCTTGCTGTTGAGCTCTGCAGTCTCTTCTGTCGGTCATGGATTGCAGATCTATAATTATTTCAAGTTCTACAAATGGCGTTGACTTCATGCCTCCTGTTATAACTCTCGTGGCTTTGTTTTGAAGTTTGCTAATTTTATCAAAATTTGCCTTTGCTGCTGTTGTCCATGCCGCAATGCCATACTTGAGAACTAGTCTCACTCTTCCAGTGTACAGTTTCTTCAGTATTCTTTCGTCTGCTTCTTTGCGGTTTGTTTAAAAGTGTGAATATCGGACATGTTGAAAAACTGTGTTCAAACCTCAACTCAAAGTTCTTACGTCAAGTCCTAAAAATCAACTGCTTGTTTCCGTGTGTCTCCTTTAACCCCTGCTCTCTTTTTTTGGTCTTCCATCAAGTTTGTTTCTCAAGTGAACTGTTCTACTCCACTGTGGTTCTCAACCCAAATCTGCCTCAACTGCATATCCCCATCGCCTTCTCTCCCCTGCCTCTTTCCAAATGTACCTCAGGTCTCTCCACCGTTATTTATATTTGATCTGCATCCCCAGATCGCGTGATTTCCAAAATGGCGCGTGTTTTTTGTCCATCTACTAGCCATTATCTCCCATCTTGTTCGTGTGGTTTCCAGACGACGCGGGTTTGTCGGCGGCATCAAGTCTACCCGAAAACCACCAATATCGGCTCACGTGTGGACACATTGGCTGGTATTATATCAGATTAGCTAACAGTAGCTAAACTCCCACATGAGTGGTCGAGACAAAGCATACGTGGCTTGTTTTGGTTACGTCAATTCTGGCGGAACTGAGTTCAGCTGCACTGACTCGTCCCTAGTTAAATCCCAAGAAAGAGAAAGAAAAATGGTTGTCTAAACTCTTTTTATCTTCCTCAATAATCTGTTGAATGTCCTTAAATCTGTTTAACATGTCTAGGCTCGTTCTATGTAATATTTCTATACAGCTAAGATCTGTTACAACAGTTAAATGTGACAGATTACAAAATATCGTAGTTAAATGTGACTCTAGACTCCAGAACACAACTTGCTAACATGTACACTACCCCAAGGCTCCATGAGAAAACCTGGCCCGAGGAAAGAAATATACAAAAAAAACCATGGGGAACCATTGAATACCTGTGACTGACATGTCACTCGCTTCATGGAGGCGCACCATCCGGAAGCATAAAACGAGCATACGACACCGAACGCAAAAAAGAAGAAGAAATGTGACAAACTAGGAAATATCGTAGCGAAGATGTGACAAACTAGGAGATGTGGTAGTTTTAATGTGACAAACTATGAGATGTGGTAGTTTTAATGACAGACTAGGAGATGTGGTAGTTTTAATGTGACAAACTAGGAGATATGGTAGTTTTAATGTGACAAACTAGGAGAAGTGGTAGTTTTAATGACAGACTAGGAGATGTGATAGTTTTAATGTAACAGACTAGGAGATGTGGTAGTTTTAATGTGACAAACTAGGTGATGTGGTAGTTTTAATGTGACAAACTAGGAGATGTGGTAGTTTTAGTGTGACAAACTAGGAGATGTGGTAGTTTTAATGTGATAAACTAGAACTTAACAAAATACAAATGGACCATCTAAATAAATAGTGTTATCAAATTGTCTGGTTAATCTTGGCCATTGTGCTGTTTCTGGCGTTGCTCTTGTGTGCGCTGTTTCGTGTCCTTCTCCCTACTCCGTCCGCTCGTGTTTAACTGGGCTGGACTTTATTTGACAGCTTCGCTGTGACATCTGCTAATTCAGCTGATTGCCGTATCTGCGTTCTAGTTTGTTTGTAGTTAACTCAACCTAGTCTATACCTGACCTTAGACTGACTACCTAGAAGGCAGCAGGACGCTTTAAGTCAGAGTTTGACTTCTCCTAGATGGATTACCACATATAAATTATTGGAATGATTTGACCATATAATCTGGAGGGATGCACCAGAAGCTTTCACCTCGTCCCGCCTCGTGTTTGTAGGAAGAGTTCCCCGCTAGAGTTTTGTGTTCCACCTACGTTATAACGTTTGGTTAGAATTGATTGCATACCTTAATCCCAGCCCTGGATATGACGTCACTTAGAACCTAACCTCGAGTCATATTCTTTGACGTCATTGGCAATAGTTCTTTTTACAATAATTATTTGGTGTTGTCGTCGGTCTCTGATGCATAAGGAGCATGATGATGATGATGACCTAGTAATGATAACGGAATGTCATTTACATATTTCGGTTATTGGTCCTGGACGGCACCAATGGAAAGCAGAAATTGAAGCTGTGAAAGGTCAAGGTTACATCTGGTAACGTGATCTGTTTTGGAAGATGTCAGAGAGCAACATGATAAGTTTGATCGTCGGTTGATGTGGAGACCATAACTTGACGAGCTCACTGGAGCCATGTTCTCTAGTTTCTGGGTCTGTGCCATGACTTGCCTGGTAATCTAATCAAATCAAAGTTCACAGCAGACGATTGCATTACAAGGCTACATGTGTGCGGGTGTGAATGTATATATATATGTGTGTGTGTGTGTGTGTGTGTATGTGTGAGTGTGTGGCAGCAGGATGTAGGAGTGAAACGTCCGTCTCACAATCCCAACACAACGAGTTAGAATTCCGGCGTGTCCAGCCTGGCATACACGTGTGTTTTCTCTCGGTACGATCGCTCATCCACGTCGGGAAGTAAATGACAACCTACCAAAGTGCACACCTACCAAATAACAGCCAAACAGGTTTGTCAGTTGGAAGAAGCGACGTTCGCGAATCACATGCTCCTTACTTATAGATTACACGATGTGTGTTCCAAATAAACAGACACTGCTGTGCAACGTGATCTCCGCCAATGCCCGTTCTAAGCCCGGGGGACAAATGAGGAATGTTGAGCTTGGGGCCAGCTACCCCACCTCGTCAAATAACAACTGCTACAAAAAAAACAACAGCCAAAACAAACCAAAAGCCGTCCTTGAAGGGAAAGGTCCCCTTAGCAGGGCCTGTGATGTGGCTCAGCCAAACTCGTCAGGAATCTGGACTGCCGATCATCTTTGTTTCGAAGGAAGACTTCCAGACTCGGCACCTGGGATAACAGGACCATGTGGGAGGAGAGGAAGACAGCACAGGTTGGAACAAGAGAGGGAGCGAAATGACATTAGTATCCTTGGGCTGAGTGAGACTAGATGGACTCGGCCAGGAAAAGTACTATTGGCAACAGGCGAGACTGATATACTCAGGACACGAGGAAGAGAAAAACGGACCACACACAGAGGGAGTGGCCCTAATGCTTTCAGGGGAGGCCCAAAGTGCGCTCATAGAGTGGAGATCAGCCGGATCACTCTTGATGGCTGCATTTAGAACAATGAACAGGAAGGTTAAACTAAATATAATTCTGGGATATGGCCCAACAAATGAAAAGGAAGACACAGTTAAAGAGGTTTTCTACAGTAGATTACAGCAACTAGTGAAGCAGATAGGGAGGCGTTTGTTTGTTTGTTTGTTGCGTTCGCCTTATTTATCTAATCCACAATGTGGTGTGCGTTGCACTGGGGTTTTTACTTTGTGCCTGTCGGACCAGTGCATCCGACTTCAGCATGCATTTTATGTAAGGGTCTGCTTCCTCCTGCATTTTCTAAGGGTTTGCTTCCCAGGGGTAACGGCCGGTGCTGTGATGTTGATCGAACATGTTGAGCCGTGTCCCTTAACCACTAGACCACGCCGTCCTCAAACGTTTGAAATATGGTGCTACATTAGAATGGAAAGAGTCAGTTGGACAGAAAGAAGATCCAATGAAAAGCTACTCACTGCAGTAGGCGAACAAAGTCAACTATTGAAAATGGTACAAAAACGACGAGTGAATTGGCTGGGTCACAATATGAGTCATGAAAGTCTTCTACAAAAGATAATAGAGAGCAAGTTTCAAGAGGAAAATAGGAAAGGGCGCACAAGATTTACCGTTACATCTCAAACATGCAGAAACATTAAAATACGAACCTATGCTGAGATGAAGAGAGCAGCAGAGGTAAAGGCCCAATTAGAAGACATGCTCAGTCTTAAAGCCAGCCTCAAAACTATTCAACAAGACGGTACGATCCAATGGAAAGACAGGCTCAGACAACCTTACAGCCAGTCTCAGGACTGATCTACCAGAGAATAGGGTCAAATGGAGAGACAGACTCAAACAACCTTACAACCAGTCTCAGGACTGATCTATCAGAGGATATGGTCAAATAGAGAGACAGACTCAGACAACCTTACAACCAGTCTTAGGACTGATCAATCCGGTGATCATGGGTAATATGACGCTCTCTGCCTTTTCCATCGGCGATCTCCTCAGTTTAATTGGAGGTGTGTTGCTGGCGGATTAAAATTAAACAATTTATGTCTTTTCTCTATGGATCGTTATACATACTTGCCGGGAGATTTTGTCTAGAGTGTGTGCCTTCTTCTGCATTTGGAGTCGGTACTGAGATGGCAGGGTTATATCTTCTGCAAAGCTCATGTTTTATAGATGATTAAATAATGTTCTCTGTGTTGTAATTCTCTCATATGCTGTAGTTTGTTTCATACATAAGCCAGTAAACTAACAATGCAATTAGACACAAATGACAGAAGACAGCCCATCCATTGTGAACCCAAGATGTAAGTCCTAACGATTCTGTGAGTTGTCTCTAATACAAAACACACTCATCAAACGATCCATGAGCGTGAAATGGAGAGACCAGCACAAGCATAAAAGCCACTTGTGATTGCGAAGCACCGAAACAAACACCAGAACATATCCTGCAGGGCTGGCTCACTTATACAGACCAAAGAAAGCCAGTCTGACCAAGGCAAGCAAATATTCTCGAAAAACTATGGGAGACCGGCGAAGACCTGAAATGCACAGTCTCCTTCGTGAACCTCAGCATACTAGAAGCAAAGCATCAGTTGAACGAAGAAGAAAAAGATTATGGTTAGCATTTCCCCCATCTCCCAGTCCCTTATTAATTTTCCAGAATGTATCTCTCTCTAGGCTGTTTGAAGCGTTTTCATAGCCAACAAAGTTTTTGTACAGACTTGAATTTCATTCACATGATTGCTCTACAATTATACGCAATGTGGTCTGCATATTTGTTTTATCTGAAACCTGTCAGTTTGTCTCTTTATTTGTTGTTCATAGCGGTTTTTTTGTCTTCCAAGTATAACTTTGTTCAACACTTTACCAGATACTTACAAGAGCATTATTCCTCTGTTGTTTTTATCTTCATGCAGTCGCCTTTCTTTGGTAGCTTAACCAGATAGCCTTCTCTCCACTCTTTTGGAACCCTTTATGTATCTCGAAAATGTCCAATAAAACTGTGAAGCACTGTTTATTGGGGCTTCAATGTCTGGTTTAATAGCTTCTTGTTGACATTCAACCTTGCTCTACAACTTTTACATTCTTTAGAAAACTAATTGCTTCCTTGATCTCTGCTTGACTTGGCTTATCACAGTTAACTTTGATCTCTGCTTGACTTGGCTTATCAGTTAACTTTGATCTCTTGTTGACTTGGCTTATCACAGTTAACTTTGATCTCTTCTTGCTTTGGCTTATCACAGTTAACTTTGAGGTCTTCTTGACTTGGCTTATCACAGTTCTTTGAGGTCTTCTTGACTTGGCTTATCACAGTTAACTTTGATCTCTTCTTGACTTGGCTTATCACAGTTCTTTGAGGTCTTCTTGACTTGGCTTATCACAGTTAACTTTGATCTCTTCTTGACTTGGCTTATCACAGTTAACTTTGAAGTCTTCTTGACTTCGCTTATCACAGTTCTTTGAGGTCTTCTTGACTTGGCTTATCGCAGTTAACTTTGATCTCTTCTTGACTTGGCTTATCACAGATAACTTTGATCTCTTCTTGACTTGGCTTATGACACTTTGAGGTCTTCTTCAGCTGCTAAAGTTTCAGGTGAGTTGACTGGTGGCGGTCTATATAGGATTTATTCAAAGTTTCCCGCCCATCTTTTCTTCTGTCCTTTAAGATTAGTTATCATATTCTCAAATATATCGTTTGTTTGACTGCTTTTTTTGTATTTTATAACCGTTTTCTAGGAGCGGCATACATGTCTTCGAAGTTTCCTCTTTCTGTCGCTTCTTCATTTCTGTAGCCAGAATATCAATACAGTTTCTCTTGTCTACATTCAATCTCTTGTTCACTTCATTGTCTACATTCAACCTCTTCTTCACTTCATTGTCTACATTCAATCTCTTGTTCACTTCATTGTCAACAACACTCTAGCATTTCTATGCTTTGGCTTCAGGAGCTCTGGTCCTGTCCTTTAATAAAGCCAGGTTTTTGACTCATCTCTCTTTAATCTTCTTGATTGTTTTTGGTATCATTTTTTAAACTAATTTTTCTTTTCACTAAAGTTTGTTTCCTACGATGCCTTCCAGAACATTTATAGATGTTTCCATTTCTCATCAATAATAGCATCTTTGTCTAGTTGTTTCCACCAATACCAGCCTCTTTGTCTAGTTATTCCCATCAATACCAGCCTCTTTGTCTAGTTGTTCCCATCAATACCAGCCTCTTTGTCTAGTTGTTCCCAGCAATACCAGCCTCTTTGTCTAGTTGTTCCCAGCAATACCAGCCTCTTTGTCTAGTTGTTCCCATCAATACCAGCCTCTTTGTCTAGTTGTTCCCATCAATACCAGCCTCTTTGTCTAGTTGTTCCCAGCAATACCAGCCTCTTTGTCTAGTTGTTCCCAGCAATACCAGCCTCTTTGTCTAGCTGTTCCTATCAATGTCAGCCAATATGTCTAGCTGTTTCCACCAATGTCAGCCAATATGTCTAGTTGTTCCAACAATGTCAGCCAATATGTCTAGCTGTTTCAGTGAATAATTTGTATTGCTATTTTCCGTTCTCAACTTCCTTGACCGATCCCACATTTACAGTGAGATCTACTGTCTTGACTTGATCCGTTCTTCCGTAGTTCAAGCCTAATTACAAGACTGTGAATGGATGTGGCAGTCACTCCTGTTTAGACCACGACATTCTGTAAATGTTGTCTATTGTTCACATTTCAGCAGACGTGATTAATCTGGTTTTGTGTTTCCTGCTCTCCCGACACCTACCCATGCTGTCTGCTCTTCGGACACCCACCTGTGCTGCCAGCTCTCCGGACACCCGTCCTGCCTGCTCTCCGGACATCCGTGCTGCCTGCTCTCCGGACATCCGTGCTGCCTGCTCTCCGGACATCTGTGCTGCCTACTCTCCGGACATCCGTGCTGCCTGCTCTCCGGATATCCGTGCTGCCTACTCTCCGGACATCCGTGATGCCTGCTCTCCGGACATCTGTGCTGCCTGCTCTCCGAACATCCGTGCTGCCTGCTCTCCGGACACCTACCCGTTCTGCCTGCTCTCCGGACATCTGTGCTGCCTGCTCTCCGGACATCCGTGCTGCCTGCTCTCCGGACATCCGTGCTGCCTGCTCTCCGGACATCTGTGCTGCCTGCTCTCCGGACACCCACCCGTGCTGCCTGCCCTCCGGACATCCGTGCTGCCTGCTCTCCGGACACCCGTGCTGCTTGCTCTCCGGACACCCACCCGTGCTGCCTGCTCTCCGGACATCTGTGCTGCCTGCTCTCCGGACATCCGTGCTGCCTGCTCTCCGGACATCCGTGCTGCCTACTCTCCGGACATCCATGCTGCCTGCTCTCCAGACATCCGTGCTGCCTGCTCTCCGGATATCCCTGCTGCCTGCTCTCCGGACACGCACCATTCGTGCTGCGAATGACCAGTTGGTTTCATGCATACATTTATACCAAAATCTCATCACTTTCTGCCATTACCCCGAGACCATTTTTACCCTAATCTGTTCGTCTCTTCCGTTCTCCGCTTGTAGTTTAGGATTACAGTCTTCCATCCCTATCGCCATATTTTACTTTTGTCTCACCCAGAATATGTTGCAGTTTGTTGTAGAAACCTTTAATTGATCATTTCTGTTTCTTCGGTATTTAGATAGTAACAGGGATCAAGATGCTGAGCGGCGCATGAGCTGCAGTGGTCAGCGACCCATAGCTGACTGCTAGCGTCAGGGCCAGCGAACCAGAGCTGCCAAGACCCTTCTACACCTCCACGCGGTGATCCTGGATAACAGGCTGCAGCAAGGCAGACTGGCTAAGGAGAAGGGATCGAAGAGGGAATGCTAACCCGGTACTCAAAAAATTCTTGCTGAAGTCGGATGTATTGGACCGAAAGGCAAATATCACAGTCAAGCTGTAAACTACGACACAACACATTCCGTTCTCTGGACTATATTCTGCTACTTAAGCCCTTTCAGGGTTTGGTAGTGGGAAATTGAGAACGAACGCAGAAGAAGAAGAAGATAGTAACATTGTATGCTGTTGAGTGTTATATTTGTATTCGTGTTCCCAAAGGATGCCATGATCAGTCCTTTCCCTGCATGACAATGACAACAGCACACATCGCCAAATGACACATGTGTAAAAAACTATAATGAGATGAGTAAAGTGGCGTGTAGGGGCATGCGCCCGGAACGTGACTCATGCGAACATCAGACAGTAAAATGGCGGTCTACATAGAAATACGGCTCAAGCGACCTACTGTGATTGAATTCCTGACAGGGAAGGTTGTGTGCCCATCAAAACACATCAATGAATGACTGCGGTCTATGGTGACGCCTGTGTAGATGTCAGTACTGTCAGGAGGTGGGCACGGACTTTAAACGGCGACAATTCAGCAACGATGAACCTGCAGGACAAGGCTCCCAGTTGACGACATATCACAGCTATAGATGCACAGCACCAATCGTCGTGTCAAGCAGAAGGATATCATCATACTCATGATTTCGATTGAATCCATCCCATTATCCATGCTCTGGTTGGGTCTAGGAAAGTGTGTGCGAGATAGGTCCCTTGGGTCTAGGAAAGTGTGTGCGAGATAGGTCCCTTGGGTCTAGGAAAGTGTGTGCGAGATAGGTTCCTTGGGTCTAGGAAAGTGTGTGCGAGATAGGTCCCTTGGGTCTAGGAAAGTGTGTGCGAGATGGTTCCCTTGGGTCTAGGAAAGTGTGTGCGAGATAGGTCCCTTGGGTCTAGGAAAGTGTGTGCGAGATGGTTCCCTTGGGTCTAGGAAAGTGTGTACGAGATGGGTCCTTTGGATCTAGGAAATGTTTGTGCGAGATGGGTCCCTTGGGTCTAGAAAAGTGTGTGCGAGATAGGTCCCTTGCATGCTGATGCACTCAATACTTCAGCCCGATAATGCTCCCACGCGAGCCGACAAACAGTGGATGCAGTGGATCCTTTCAAGTTTGACGACATTTTACCGCACCCATCGTAACGTACAGCCCCGATATGGCACATTATGACTTCTTCCTCTACCCCAAGTTGAAGTAACACGCTTCTGACGAGGAGGTGCAAGCAGTTGTGGGTACCTGGTTTCGGAAGACGATATCTGATATTTTCCTCGACGGGACGCAACGACTTGTTTAAACTTGTTTTGAGCTTGAACCAAGATGGTGATTACGTCGACAAATAATGACACAACACTAAAACTACATCCCAAGTTGTAAGAAAATGTATTGCTGATGTGTAAATCTTGCACATCAACGAAATTATCTCCTCAACAGCAAAACTTTTCAAATCAGCCTCGTAAAATTATTTTGCCCAATGTAAGCTGTAGTCTACCTACATGTGTCCAACTTATTTCCCAGAGTCTGAGGATGCTGATGTGATATTGTCCCCTCGCTATTTTCTTTCAAGCTGATTCTTGCGTCTCCCACATGGTTCCCATTTGACAGATGCTGATATTGCAAGTCGTCCTTGTCGATAGAGTAGAGATAGGCAAACCAGTTTCCTTCGGGCTTCGGGTAGCACTGTTGAGGGACCCTTGTCCATTGATCAACAGTTCGTCAGTAATATCGGTTAATGTGTTTGTAGTAAGACGATCTATATAGGATGAGGGAAGCTGGCCTTATGTCCACCTAGGATTGCTCTCATCCAGTCTTGTTCTCATCCAGTCCTGCTCTCATCCAGTCATGTTCTCATCCAGTCCTGCTCTCATCCAGTCTTGTTCTCATCCAGTCCTGTTCTCATCCAGTCCTGCTCTCATCCAATCCTGTTCTCATCCAGTCTTGTTCTCATCCAGTCATGTTCTCATCCAGTCCTGTTCTCATCCAGGCCCAGTGGTAATGAAGTAGTTCCATATGTAGAATATTTTTCACAAAACAACTCAATATGCAATTAGTCTATACAAACAATCCAGCCAAGTTCAGCCCCAAACCACTGAGAAACGCCCCCACCTCCTACCAAAAAAAAAAAAACAACAGTAAACCCTTTCACTTACCTGCTTATTGTTCACATTTCACTCGACATCATTCCTCATAACAACAACCTTCCGATGACAGCCCACTAACAACACCCTTCATTAGCTGAGCAACCTCCCCATGACAACTCACTAACAACACCCTTCATTAGCTCAACAACCAACAACCTCCCGATGACAGCCCGCTAGCAACACCCTTCATTAGCTCAACAACCAACAACCTCCTGATGACAGCCCGCTAACAACACCCTTCATTAGCTCAACAACCAACAACCTCCCGATGACAGCCCGCTAACAACACTCTTCATTAGCTCAACAACCAACAACCTCCACGCCACAACCCTTTCACAACACTGCCCGCTGTTCAGACTGTGCCATGATGCAGGATTACTCTGAAGAGGGTGCTTATATGATAACCTAGGGGACGGCGTGGGCTAGTGGTTAAGTGACACGGCTCACAACAAAAAGGCGCTAGGTTCGATCTCCATCACAGCACCGGCCGTTACAACGGGGAAGCAAACCCTTAGGAAATGCAGGAGGAAGCAGAGCCTTACATAAAATGCATGCTGAAGTCGGATGCACTGGGCCGATAGGCACAAAATAAAAACCACAGTGCAACGAAGACCGCTTTGGGGAATAAAGAAATAAGGCGAACGCAAAAAAAAATAAATAAAACTAATGCTTCATAAGCACCAAAATAAAGATTATGAGAACAGTGGGCCTGTTCTTTACTCTGAGCTTATGTGTGTCTGCTTGGGTCCCCACTAATATCCATGTGACCACAGCGTAGACTACTCTTCACACCTGACCTCTCTCTGGGGTGTCCAGCTCGAACGTTAGACACCGACAACAGAGACACACGCAGAGATAAGTCAGTGTTTATCTGGTCATACTATGTTGTCTTCCTGGATATTTCTGGTGACATAGCTATGAGTAATTAGTGAGCCTGCTTCCGGTGGATTTTGACACAGGACGAAAACCTGCCTGGGGCTATTTCGCTGGCGCACATAACTACGGTCATCTTGATAATAAGGCCTTCTCCCAATGTTTAGGACGTCACAAAATTAGTCCAATGTAAACATTGGTACCGGTTGGAGTTCTATAGTGATAAGTTGTTTGTTAGTGACAGCGACCACATCGACATTCATTTTTCAGCGATCGAGATACATAAGTAACGAGAAACAGAAAAGAAAATGAAGTAATATACTTTACATTTTTTTATCTATCGCGGTAAAATATGTAGTTTAATGGAGTTATAATAGATACATGTGCAGTCATCCACATGAGTAGATCCAATGTCGCATTTACAGAATGGCCGAGAACAATATTAGAATGTTAGATAAGGAAAGGGACCTAGTGGTTATAATAGAGCATACAGGTGAAGTGAGTGAGCAAGTCCAGGTAGCAGTGAAAAGGCAAATGCAACGTTATGTTTGATAAAAAGAAATATTAAACATAGGAGTAAGGAAGTGATTATCAAACTGTATAAAGCATTAGTTAGACCTAGATTGGAGTACTGTGCACAGGTGTGAAGTCCTTATCATAGAGGACATATAAACACGCTGGAAAGGATACAAGGAAGAACAACAAAACTGATAGTGGGATTCCAGAATTACAGTTATGAGGAAAGACTAAAAAAAACTGGGCTACCAGTGTCTTAAAACATGTTTATAAGATAATCAACAGAACAAAAATTTAGACTATACCAAGTTTTTCAAAGTTCAAGCGGCTACAATAACTAGAGGATACAGATTCAAATTATTTAATGACAGATACAGATTAGACATTAGGAAATATTTGTTTAATCAGACAGTGGTGAATGATTTGAATACATTTGCCACATGATGGGGTGGAGGCAGGTCCAGTTAATATAATAACAAATATATTGGATGATCTCAGTCATTATCGGTAGAGTGTAATCAACTGGTTGTATTCAGATTACGTATAGCCTTCTAAATCAGTATAATGAAAGCTGAGTTAAAAATTGACTGAAAGAAGCTAATATTATTATTATTAGGCAAAATCATAATTATTAACAAATATCTACTCAGCAGATTCAGAATGTCTGTGTAATCCTTGCAGTTCCCCGGTCACTCTCTGGGCGTTTCCTTATGGTAATAGTTTCCTTGTTCTCAGCATAGTTGTTCAGTAGTGTGTTCGACATTGTTTTTTATGACAGTATTAGAACAATCAGTAACACTGGTACCACACACAAAACAATGTGGATTACCAATATTTACCCATCCATCTTCTTGATCTAGTTTGATGTTAACAAGCTTTTTCAATACCTCCTTCTGGTTTTTAACTTGAAGATCGTTATTTTCCAATTCAGAACATACCAGCTTTTCAAATATGCTATAACAAATACTAGAAACAAGCATGATATATTTATGTATATATATATATATATATAAGGGTACTTCAGTTCATCTCTGTCCAATATTTGTATTAGTTTGAACTCTTTTGCATTCTCCAACTCCAGATCTTTGCCTTGTGTAACTCTATGAATGCATCCTTCGCATGATAGTCTTTCTTTTGTAAATTGCATATGAAATGTATCCTCCAATATACATCAAAGCTGGAATGACATATTCTTCAATCTTCCCTAAATCCACATCAGCATCTATGATTGCAGAAAATGACTAACTAACTGCATCATCTAAATTATCAAACAATTTCCTAAAGTTGATGTAGCCACTTGTAAGCGTTAAGGTTCTGTGAACACATAGCTTTCTTTCGTATGCATATAACTGTTGCAGTGAGATATGGTAGTTGTCTCCTGACATGTGTCTATATTCACTAAATCTTTCTTCTAAATTATATGTCTGGGATTACTGTACGCAAACTCATATGGAAGCAGCATATCATTAAAATTCAAATGAAATGTTGGACTGTGCGCTCAAAGGGAATGTTGGACTGTGCGCTTAAACATAATGTTGAATTGTACCCTCAAACGGAATGTTGGACTGTGCCCTCAAACGGAATGTTGGACTGTGTGCTTAAATGGAATGTTGGACTGTGTGCTTAAATGGAATGTTGGACTGTGCGCTCAAACGGAATGTTGGACTGTGTGCTCAGTCGGAATGTTGGACTGTGCGCTCAATCGGAATGTTAGACTGTGTGCTCAGTCAGAATGTTGGACTGTGTGCTCATTCGGAATGTTGGACTGTGCGCTCAGTCGGAATGTTGGACTGTGCCCTCAAACGGAATGTTGGACTGTGCCCTCAAACGGAATGTTGGACTGTGCGCTCAAACGGAATGTTGGACTGTGCACTCAGTCGGAATGTTGGACTCTGCGCTCAGTCGGAATGTTGGACTGTGCGCTCAGTCGGATTGTTGGACTGTGCGTACAAACAAAGGGAGTGACAGAACAGGAATGAGTGAGAAAGGAGAGTGAGTGAAAGTAGCAGAGTATGGATTGGTGGGGATTGTAGGGTAGCATTTGACATGAAAAACTGAAACAGGACAAACCAAAGGAAAGAAATGAGAGAAAAAGAGAGAGAGAGAGAGAGAGAGAGACAGAGAGAGAGCGAGAAACGACAAAGAGTGAGATGAACGGTGAACAAAAATGAATAAATAAAGGTGTTAATTAGATAAGAACGTAGATATGTAGATATATTATATATATATATAGAGAGAGAGAGAAGAAAAGTGGGACTGTGGGCAAAGATGAGAGGCTAGGAGTTTGTGAGGGGGCAGTTGAGGTGCTGGGAGTTTGTGATTGGAGCAGCTGCCTTAACAATGATAACAAGTAGACGGATCGGCACTGAGAGAGGTATGGACTAGGACAGTGTAAGCACAAGCAAAAAGTCTTATTTTGACTCCTGGAGTCCATGAACTGGAACGGGGAAGAGTCTCAGTGACAGGTTTCAGATCAGCAACCTCGTGATGAAAGTATCGAAGCAGCATGTTGATAGCAAAAACAAACCCACATGTGGCTTCATACTTCAACTAACATAATTACGTTCCCACACGTGAAAGTATACCCACAAGTGGCACCCCACTCTAGCCAAGATAATCGTGTTTCCACACGTGAAAACAAAAAGTAAACACTTTGAAGTGGACACCCGAGCGAGTGGTCCTCGTCTACTCATAGACGACTCAGTCTTTGTAGACCATGCGCGTGGCACCGCCTGAGTAGCCTCTCAGAGCACACGAGTGGGCACTGAATTTGGAGATCCTAGGCTGCCCAAACTGCAGGATTCCCCTCTCGGCCTTGCTGGTGTAATCCAAAGGATGACAATTTGGCACCGGCTCAGCTGGAGGAGCTGCGTGAAGGAGTTGGCCATTTTGAAACCATCCGCCTTAGGTGCTACCACAGGGTTTTCTGTCTGCGTTTACTATCGTAGCCCTACCCGCTCCCGAGGTTTCCACAAGTCAGTGTAGTTGTTCCCCGCAGATGCTAGTTACTCGAGACATCCCATGATACTCTCGTCGTCCAAAGACTAGCCAGCATTC
The DNA here is from genome assembly GCA_036924085.1 of Ariolimax columbianus. Taxonomy (NCBI): domain Eukaryota; kingdom Metazoa; phylum Mollusca; class Gastropoda; order Stylommatophora; family Arionidae; genus Ariolimax; species Ariolimax columbianus. The sequence goes on along the minus strand of JAVGWX010000003.1, from coordinate 5,757,744 downwards.
TCTGGGACTCGTGGGCTTACAATCGAGAGTTCCTCCTCTCCTAGGTGAACTGCATGAACAGACTAACGAGCTTCGTCTACCCGGGTTTAGAGTCAGAGTTTACCTTCTCTTAGATTGGCTGCCAACCAAGGCTAATGAGCCCAATCTGCCCGCCCAGTTATACCGCCAAGTACTCGGTGGCGCTGCACAGCAGACTCTGTAAGAAACGGGGCCCTTCATGAAGGTGCTGCTGGGGACACAATAATGTAGGAGAAGACATTGGCATGGAAACTCCTGAACGACAAGCCGAACAATGAATCCAGCGGCGATCTCTACACCTGGAAAGGAGAGGCTATATCAGACGCTTGACTGTCCTTTAACGAGTGGTACGTCCAGCCCAGACCTCGCTCCCCCCCCCCCCCCCAATCAACTACAACCACACAAGACGATGAATGGACAATGGTTGTATGGTGTGCGTGTGCATACGTTCGTGGGTCATGTGGGTGTTTGTGTGTGTGTGTGCGTGCGTGTGTTTTTCATGTGTGTGTGTGTCATGTGTATGGGTGTGTGTGTGTGTGTGTGCGTGTGCATGCGCGCGTGTGTCAATAGAGATTAAATGAGAGGGAATGTTTGTGTGTGAGTGTGTATGTCTTTGAAACAGAGAGTGCTTGTGTGAAACTTGTATCATATTTACAGGAATGACTTCATATGTGATAGGATGGATCCACTCATTGTGTGTGAGTGTGATAGGATGGATCCACTCATTGTGGGAACTCGAAACAACAACATCAACACTGACCATGAGGGAGTAAGAATATCAAGTTGAAATATCACTTTCAAAGTGCCTCATATTTACGCACGATCTTTGAATTGATATTGCTGATATATATTGCTTTTATAGCACGTTTCAAAGCTGCAACATTTCCTATTGTAACACATGCTTCTGTGTGCAGGTGTGGATTCCTTATCATAGAGTGGATATAAATATGCTAGGAAGGATACACAAATGAGCTATAAAACTCATAATTGGATTTCAGAAAAGACTCAGAAAAACTGGTCTACAGTGTCTAGAAAAGATAAGAATTCCAAAAGAAAGAAAAACTGGTCTACAGTGTCTAGAAAATATAAGAATTCCAATAGAAAGAAAAACTAGTCTACAGTGTCTAGAAAAGATAAGAATTCCACAAGAAAGAAAAACTAGTCTACAGTGTCTAGAAAAGATAAGAATTCCAAAAGAAAGAAAAACTAGTCTACAGTGTCTAGAAAAGATAAGAATTCCAAAAGAAAGAAAAACTAGTCTACAGTGTCTAGAAAAGATAAGAATTCCAAAAGAAAGAAAACTAGTCTACAGTGTCTAGAAAAGATAAGAATTCCAAAAGAAAGAAAACTAGTCTACAGTGTCTAGAACGAGAGACAAGTGACTTAATACACGTTTATAAATTAATCCGTGGAAAGGATGTTCTGAGTCGATTCAGACACACTGACAAATCTCTCTAGGCTGAAGCCTTTCAATCATTACTTAAACGATGGGGTAAGTGCATAAATGTTGCAGGAGATTATATCGATAAATTAATGGTATTATGACAACTTGACATTTTTTTTCCTTACAAAATAAGGTCCCAGTTTGACCTGAGCGTCCCTCGTTTGAAAGATAGGGCGTGTGTGCGTTTCTTTATGTGTAAATATACATGCGCGTGTGTGTGTGTACCTGTGTGTGGGCCAGTGTTGTGAGTACACATGCTGGTCTGCTCGTACACATAAGAGATTGACAGATCGACCCTGGTCTCCTGACGAAAATAATAAACATACTGAAATAGCTTTTGAGACTCTAAATGAATCTACATGCACGGATAGGTCAGCATTACCGAAAACATGTCAATATTTATACGAAGACGTGTTGAAGGCTATCCTGATGAAGGTGTGGTTGTCGAAGCAATTGAGGGCACGCTTGAGTTCACTCTCGCCGATCATTCTTGGCAGTCTGGTCGGGAAGGTGAGCGAATACCCATGCGCGTAGCTGATACGATTGGAAACCTTTACCTCTCGTGTATCACATTTCGGATAGGTTCGGGTGAAAGGAGAAAGGGAGGAGGGCGTGGTTGTGCTAATGGGGAAAGTTCGGGTGGGATGGGATTTGAAACCAGTCAGAAACCAGTGGACTATTGAAAGACAATTCTCTGCCCCGCTGACGGTTCAGCCACCATGAGATGTCGCACCTCGAGTGACAATGAAATGTTGATCTGGTCCAGCCGTGGTGAACCCTGATTGTAACAGCTAGACACTCAGTCCCCTTCCAATGATGTAGTGAAAAGAGTTATGGATGGGGCTAGCAATCTCATTACGATAGACTATTTCCTTTGAAACCCCTACTGTAAATTCTCTGACACAGGATTCACCTAGAGGTGTCAACTGTAGACGTAATCCTATGCTTCAGCTGGAACGACAAGAAAACTGGATACGGATGTCTTTGTATGGCCATTTCGAATGCATATTAAACATTGGATAGATAGACATATAAATATATATTTATTAGGGGACGGCCTGGCCTAGTGGTTAAGTGGCACGGCTCACAACCAGAAGGTTCTAGGTTCGAGCCCCATCACAGCACCGGCCGTTACCCCGAGGAAGCAAACCCTTAATAAATGCAGGAGGAAGCAGACCCTTACATAAAATGCATGCTGAAGTCGGATGCACTGGGCCGACAGGCGCAAAATAAAAACCACAGTGTAACGCACACACGCCTTGGGGAATAGATAAATAAGGCGAACGCAAGAAAAAAAAAAAAAAAAAAAAAAAAATTTATTTATATATATATAACTAACTATTCAACATATTTAAATGAACGTATAGAGACACAGATGAGCGAGTACAGAAGTTCACATTATTTAGGACAAAACATCACATCAGATGCTCGCAATAAGACAGTAGTTAAGCAAAGGATTGCATCGACAATCTCAAAGAATATAGAATAGATGAAAAGAATAACCACTTACGAATGGACAACTACTGTATATGGGACTTTGAAGCGTTTAAAATGTGGTATTACCGTGGAATGGATAATGTAAGTTGTATAGAAAGAAGATCCAATGACAATGTCCTCATTGAAGTAGGGGCTCAATGACAGATATTGGAAATGATTCACAGACAAAAATTGGGTTGAATGGGTCACAATATTAGATACGAAAGTCGTCTACAGAAGATTCCAGAGTGCAAGGGAAAAAGAGGAAGCTGGCGATGAAGACTCACCTTTACATCTCAGGCTTGCTCAGACATGCTCGAAAAAAAATGTCAAGTTGTCATAATACCATTAATTTATCTTTCCGTCAGTCTCAATACTGACCAACCAGATGAAACCAAAAAGAAGCGATCCTAAAAGACAGATTCTCCCGCTTGACATGTCCATCTTATCTTGGAATAACAATGGACCCAATGCTAACATGGAAAACCCAGATAAAAAAGCCACCAACAAAGCTAAAATCAGAATGGTCATAGTGAGAAAAATGTCAGGCTCAACATGGGAAGCTGACACGGGCATACTAAAGGCACTGTACACGGGCTATGTGAGACCAGTGCTAGAATACGGGATTACAGCATGGTCCACAGCAACAAAGAATAAGTTTCAAAAAATAATTACAATCCAAAATCAAAGTTTAAATTATCATCACTGGAGCTATGAGAAAAAGACAAATAAATGCAATTGAGAACAACACGCGAAACGAAAGTATGGAGAGGCACAAAGACCAACAAACACTCCAGCAAGGGTAATGTTCAAACGAATGCCAATTCACCCAATATATGACAGGATAAATCGCATGGGAAGAGGGGGATTAAAAACAAACTACTTCATATACAAACAAAAGAACTTGCAATAGCATATTTCCAAATCATAAGCCAGGCAGTGGCTAGAGATCTAAAACAAACATCCCAAATCCCTCAATGAAAAAAAAACCATGTCCCCTGAGATTGTATAAACCATAGAGGGAATAGAGAGACAAGGAACTCATGACATATTTAGAAAGGGAATTTATTATAGAAGAATATCTTAGGAGAATTTACCCCCCAGAAACATGGATACACGTATATACAGATGGCTCATCTAACAAAGCCACATCCAGTGGAGGTGGAGGGGTCTATTACAGACTAAGGAATGAAGAAGAAAAACTCGAGTATTAACAGCGGGAATATACTCCAATAACTTCTGTGCAGAAGTAGACATTGAAGGCCGAAGATGAGCTTGTAATCCAAAATATAGATATCTACCAAAAAAACATAGTATTCCTGACTGATGCCGCGTCAGTATTAGTAGCCTAAAACAACACAAAGATGAAGATCTCGAGCAATATATGTTCTCCCTGACACAGCTCTCAGCAGAACACCCAAGGTCGGTCATACAGTGAATCCCATCCCACTGCAATATTGAAAGCAATGAAGCTGCAGACAAACTAGCAGAGTGTGGAGGAGCATCCCCATAAACAGACCTGAGTATCAAATATAATGAGGCCAAGACCATAAATAAAGCCAACTTCAGGGTAAAATGGGTTGATTTAAACCCCGACTTCCGAAAAGAAGACATCTACTATAACGTAACTAGAGAAGAGCAAGTCATCATCTTCAGACTGAGAATTCGGCAAAACAGACTCAATGGTCATGTTTACAACAAAATGAGGATTGGGACAGATGACAGGTGTCCATGTAGGTAGCATACCATCACTTTATAACACATCCTACAACGCTGCAAGCTCACGCAGGAAAAGAGAGAACAATACTGACCTCGTGAGACATATCAGAGACAAAAAGCTGTATGGAGATGAAACAGCCTTACAAACAATGGTGTCCTTTGTAAGAGAATCCGGAACCTCCTCGATCTGAGGATGAACGAAGAAGAAGAATATATATATATATATATATATATATATATATATATATATATATATATATATATATATATATATATATACACACGAGGCGTGTTCAAATGAATCCGGACCTAACTGCGCAAAGTGAACATACGCACGATGCGCATGCTGATGTCACTTCTGGTGTAAACAGCACATATTACTCAAAGTTTCCTCAGCAGACCGCTGAAAATATAGCGGATGTGATATGGAATCCGTCCAGAGTTGATCAGCGAGCGGTGATTCGGTTTCTAACAGCTGAAGGATGTCGACCAGTTGACATTCCTCGCGGAATGTAGGCAGTGTATGGTAACAGAAGTGTGGGGAACGTAAGCTCCGGCAGCCTCAGGATGACCGCTGCTTTTTTCGAAAAAATAAAGGTTGATGTCTGACTGCGTACGATGAAGAAGAAGAAGAAGAAGTAAGCTCCGGCGAGATCACCCCGAATAGCTGCATCAATTTTGGTGACGGCATCTTCTGACGCAACAATAAGCGCCTGACCTGGCCTCGGAAGATCATTCGTTAACTCACGTCCTTCTTTAAACATCGTTGTCTAGTTCTTCCCTGTTGTCTTCGACACACTTTTGTCACCATACACTGCCTGCATTTTGCTATGAATGTCAACTGGTCGGCATCTTTCAGCTGTTAGGAACAGAATCACTGCTCGCTGATCAACTCTGGACGGATTCCGTATAACACCCGCCATGTTTTCAATGGTCTGCTGAGGAAACTATGAGTTGGTTACATTTGAGCACGCCTCGTATTTTTATATGGATGGATGGATGAATAGATATACACATAGATAAGTCAGGAATACAGACATACAGATAAATAGATATATATAGACCTATAGATAGATAGATAGATAGATAGATAGATAGATAGATAGATAGATAGATATATAGATAGATAGATAGATAGATAGATAGATAGATAGATAGATAGATAGATAGATAGATAGATAGATAGATAGATAGATAGATAGATAGATAGATAGATAGATAGATAGATAGATAGATAGATAGATAGATAGATAGATAGATAGATAGATAGATAGATAAGCTTCGATGCTTTCGCTTGAGATGCTCGGAAAATATGTGTCTAATTCCATTTCCGGACCGAAGTTCAAATGTCAGGTCGCTGAGCGCAGACATGAACGTCAAAGATCAGGTGTGAGATATGCTCTAACGAGGTCTGGAGCCCACACAATAAACGGCTCTGGTTGCTGGGGAAGCCTAGCAAGACTCCATGCTTGCGTTGCTAGGATATTGTGGAGAGCTCTTCTCTGATTGGCAGTGGCAGCTTGAACATCCGGGTGTCAGATACACGTGGTTGTAGTTTTGCTCATCTGCTTGAAGAGGTGTCGGTACTAATAAGATCAAACCGACTGTGTTCAGTGCGCTGACTGCACCTCTTAGAGCTGGTGTGTGCCCCGAGCTTACAGCAGCCTTTTATCTCCTGAAACATGATTACTGCAACATTAATATCCTTTAACTCTATTTCTCTGCTTGGTGTTTTTTTTTTGAAAGATGCACAAAGAATCATGTTAGTTTAACACATTTACCTGTAGATTTCAGGTAAGAGAAATACAATATGGGGAGACAGTTTTCGTGTTTAGCTTTTTATTTTATTGAGAGAATATTCAAATTTTGGCGGGGTTTGGGGGAGGGGGGGGGGGATTTTGGGGGTAAAATAGAGAGTGCGGTAAAATATAACTTGTTTTCACTAACAAATATAATTACAATGAGTTGACCCTTAGAGGAAGCGTTGCCGCGAGGGTAAAACGTCCGCTTCACAATCCAAACGCTGCAGGTGCGAATCTCTCCGTGTCAAGTTTGGCATGCAATGGTTTTTTCTTGGTACGATCGGTTCTTCCCACACTGATAGTTATGACAACCTACCGTACTTATGAAACTTATAGCAGTCAAATAGGTGGGCAGGTGAGAAATGGACGTTTTGTTGAGGATATGCTATAGATAGATAGATAGAGAGAGAGAGAGAGAGAGAGAGAGAGGGAGAGAGAAACAGACAGAGAGAGAGAACGACATTCAGAGAGAGAGATAGACAGAGAGAGAGAGAGAGGAGACAGAGAGAGAACTACATCCAGAGAGAGAGAGACAAATAGAGAGGGGGAGAGAGAGAAACAGACAGAGAGAGAGAAAACGACACTCAGAGAGAGACAGAGAGAGAGAGATAGAGACAGACAGAAAGAGTCAGAGAGACAGACAGAGAGAGAGACAGACAGACAGAGACAGAGAGAGAGACAGACAGACAGAGACAGAGAGAGAACGACATCCACAGAGAGAGAGACAGAGAGACAGATAGAGAGAAAACGACACTCAGAGAGAGACAGAGAGAGAGAGCAGAAAACGACATTCAGAGAGAGAGAGATATAGAGACAGACAGAAAGAGTCAGAGAGACAGACAAAGAGAGAGACAGAGAGCTCATTAGAAGACGCCCCTGTCAGGGAATGACAATAACGTCTTTTAGACAACTTTGTACGAACTCTCAGTCTTTCTAAGTGGGGTGTTCAGTTCCCTCCCTCGCTGTCTTGTCTTGGATAATCATGTCGGGTACAAATAGACAACATATTGTGGTTTAAGGACTTGTCTCCCTCCGACATAGAACGAGAGTCTCAAACACGACTGCAAGCATCCACTTGTAAATTGGTACATGACTCACACAAATCAGCTTGTGACCATAGCTTAGAAGATGCTTAGGCCTAGTACAGTGGACGTCTCTAACGCGTCGTCCTTGACCCCTCGATCTGCTCTCAGGTTGGGCTTCGTTCGAACTAGTCCCACGGAGTTGAGTGACATTATAATGGACTGGACGTTGTTGTCCGAGTTGATCCTGGGGTCCTTTACTTGGAACGTTGTTCCCCGAGTTGATCCTGGGGTCCTTCACTTGGGACGTTGTTCCCCGAGTTGATCCTGGGGTCCTTTACTTGGGACGTTGTTCCCCGAGTAGATCCTGGGGTCCTTTACTTGGGACGTTGTTCCACGAGTTGATCCTGGGGTCCTTTACTTGTGACGTTGTTGCCCTAGTTGACCCTGCGATCCTTCACTTGGTAGAAAAGTGCACGTAAGCATGTCGTAACAGGTGTGACTGAAGAGGGTTGGACAAGTCGTTAGCAACCTCATTTTCTAAAACAAATTGTTACGGAAACCATCACAGCAAAAGTGCGCAGGGAGTCAAAAGAAGTCGACCCGTAGACAGAATACTCTGGCTTGAGTGACAGAAGGAAGAAGAAGTCAAACCGTAGAGGAAATACTCTGGCTTTAGTGACAAAAGGAAGAAGTCAGACCGTAGAGGAAATACTCTGGCTTGAGTGACAGAAGGAAGAAGAAGAAGCAGAAGGCAAATTGCGTGTTGCAGGTGTGTCAATTTGATATCTATCTCAGAAATACTCTCTGGTCTACTCGATTAGGCATGTCCAGTTTGATTTGTAAACAATCAACAAACAAACAAATAATATAACACAGCAAGAAATTAAGAGGTCGAGGGAGTACGTAACACATTTGCGTGATGATGAATTATACAACATTCAAGTTGATCCAATTTACAATGAGTCAAATTTAGAAGAGAATAATTCGTCAAAAACAAAAAAGACTATGACACTGTATTACACTCAATCCAACATAAAAGAAGCACCAGGAGAAGACGGCTAACCCACCAATCTCATTAAAGCAGCAGTGAAGACACTCCAAGAATGTATTTTTCATCCCGTTAACACTTTCTACCAAGGAGTATCGATTATATAACATCAGTGATCATCACAATACCAAACAAATCGAACGCAATTGATTGCAGCCACGATAAGATCAATATCATACTCTTCATTTACCCTACTGAGAATAATGAAACAAACACAAATTTGTATCAAGATATAATATGTTTGCTTTCTGAAAGAATAGGTGCACTAGAGACGCGGTTGGAGCAGAATATTTCTTGCAGAGAGAATGCTCGAACAGGGAACACGTTTCTTTATCTGGTTTATTAACTATGAAAATGTATTTGACACGGTGCTTTGAAACACGCCTCTACCTGTTGTTTTTAGCTGCGCAGAGTGGATAGAGCAATTATTTAAAAAATTCACGGCTAACGTGAAAATAAAACAGCGAATATAGCACTTAAGGATGAGTAAGACAGAAAAGGTGTAAGACATGGATATGTATTATCACCACCCTTTTGTAACGCTTGCTCTGAGGTGATGATGGAAGACGGTACCAGAGATTCGGCATAGGTGATAAAGATCAATGGAGAAAGAATATGTGCCATCAAATTTTCAGATAACCAAGCTGTACTAGAAGGAACATATAATCCATGACCAAATCTTCCCACTGAGATCAACACTTCAACTCGGGCATTTTGTATTAAGATTGACTGCTAGTAACATGAACGCGTACTTTATAGCCATACAGACACAAAGAATAAATATTAGCATCGAGGGACATATCATAGAACAAGTGGGGAAGTTAGGGTCAGGATTTGGGGCATGGCATGATCAAACTATTCCAACACCAGTGCCCGGACTAACAGAGGACAGTGACATGAACAGCTGACTACAACACTAGTGTCCGGACTAACAGAGGACAGTGACACGAACAGCTGACTACAACACTAGTGTCCGGACTAACAGAGGACAGTGACATGAACAGCTGACTACAACACCAGTGTCCGGACTAACAGAGGACAGTGACATGAGCAGCTGACTACAACACCAGTGTCCGGACTAACAGAGGACAGTGACATGAGCAGCTGACTACAACACCAGTGTCCGGACTAATAGAGGACAGTGACATGACATGAACACCTGACTACGACACTAGTGTTCGGACTAACAGAGGACAGTGACATGACATGAACACCTGACTACGACACCAGTGTCTAGACTAACAGAGGACAGTGACATGGCATGAACAGATGACTACAATACCAATGTCCGGACTAACAGGGACAGTGACGTGACATGATCAGACGTTTCCACAACACCAGTGACGTGACATGATCAGACGTTTCCACAACACAAGTGACGTGACATGATCAGACGTTCCACAACAGCAGTGACGTGACATGATCAGACGTTTCCACAACACAAGTGACGTGACATGATCAGACGTTTCCACAACACAAGTGACGTGACATGATCAGACGTTTCCACAACTTACCCATGTAGATACCGAGACAGCCAACGAAGTGCAAGCTTATTTATAAACGTTGGAGAACTTGTAGGAGGGTTAGCTTCAGGATCACGTGTTACATATTGGCCTAGACGTCCACCATACAGACGTGGAGACAGGCTGCGTGACAGCATACTGGCCATTGAGGTGGAGTAATAGCTGCGGTCCTCGTAGTGATGAGCATACTGCGAATTCTAGAATTTTACCACAGTGCAGAAGCTGTAACGGTCAGCGACCCATAGCTGAGCAGTGCAGGAGCTGTAACGGTCAGCGACCCATAGCAGACTACTAATATCAGGGCCAGCGAACTAGAGCTGATTACTTGAGTCAGGGCCAGCGATCCAACACTGACTACTAGTATCAAGGCGAGCGACCCAACACTGACTGCTAGTATCAGGGCGAGCGACCCAGAGTTGCCACAACCGTTGTACACCTCCACATGTTGATCCTGGATAACAAGCTGCAACAAAGCAGGCTAGCTAAGGAGAAGGGATCAAAAAGGGGAAAGCTAACCTGGTACCTAGACTGGCTAAGGAGAAGGGATCAAAAAGGGGAAAGCTAACCTGGTACCCAGACTGGCTAAGAAGAAGGGATCAAAAAGGGGGAAGCTAACCTGGTACACAGACTGGCTAAGGAGAAGGGATCCAAAAGGGGAACGCTAACCTGGTACCAAGACTAGCTAAGGAGAAGGGTTCAAAAAGGGGAAAGCTAACCTGGTACCCAGACTGGCTAAGGAGAAGGGATCAAAAAGGGGAAAGCTAACCTGGTACCCAGACTAGCTAAGGAGAAGGGATCAAAAAGGGGAAAGCTAACCTGGTACCCAGACTGGCTTAGGAGAAGGGATCAAAAATGGGAAAGCTAACCTGGTACACAGACTGGCTAAGGAGAATGGATCAATAAGGGAACGCTAACCTGGTACCCAGACTGGCTAAGGAGAAGGGATCAAAAAGGGAACGCTAACCCAGTACTCAAAAATGGCATGATGAAGTCGGGTGTGTCGGACCGAAAGGTGCAAATATCGGAGCCAAACTGTAAACTACGCCACAACGCATCACATTCTATGGACAACATCGTGCTACTTGCAAAGTCATTGTCAAGTCTTGATAACTGGAGTTTGAGACAGAAACTATGAACAGCTAATATGATATGTGATGACATGCATATATGTAGATTAGTGTACAAGCAGCCGCAGAAGCTCCACCACCTTCCCCAAACACAACCTAATGCTGCCGCTGGCCGTCCATATCTTCTCGTCTGCTTGCGCTTGTTAAGAAAATAAGGGTTAGTCGGGTGTAACGATAATCCCATCTGAGTTTGACATGACAAATCACGGCCCCTCCGTGTCGTGTTGAGACGGACTCATCCAGATGTGCCAAGACCCAGCTGATAGAATATAACTACATACGTCTTCTCGGTATTCGCCTCGTCAGTTGAACGCTTCACGTCACTCGTGGCAGTCCATGCATGCGCTCGCCAGGACGCTACTCGGATTCTTAGAAGTCTCTGGCTTATCCAGACACAATAGTTCCAGAGTCAGTTGGTGCAAGATTCCCTGCCAACGAGACTTTGATTCACTTAATGGGTGCTACGTCAGGCTCCAGGTCACACAGGAAGAACATTTGATAAGGAAACAAATCTGTTGTGGCATGACCTTCTTGTTCTCTTCTTGCAAAATTAAACGTTTTAGGAGTGCCAACAAGGCAGGTTAGCGCAGAGGTTGAGCAATTGCTTTCATGGCAGAGGGTACGGGATTCAACTCCCGCCACCAGCAGCCCCAGTCGACCCAGCTGTAACTAATTGATGACTATGGAAAATAAAACAGCAAGGAAGAAAACTACCTCACCTCACAACGCTGTAGGTTAGTCCAGTGAAGGCTTTAACACTTCGTCCCCGACGGCCGTATTTGCTACGAGACCACAGTTACCTCAAGAGTGCCATGAAACAAGGCAGATGTAGTCGCGAATCAGACGCTGTCGTTGGGGATGAAGTGTTGGGTACATTACTGCATTAGGCCTTCTTTAGCCTATTGCGAAGTGTCATGACCTATTTCATCCATCGTCGCGTTGCTTTCCTTAACGTAGGTCGGGTGTCTATATCCTGGGTAAACTGAAATGTCTCACTACTGGGGAGCAAACCCAGTTCTTTACTGCTAGAGCTTTACTGGCTATAACGTTCAGAGGCCTAAGAGCCGTGTCAGATGAACTTTGGCCTAATTCACTTTAACTGATCTGATTATTATATCATTAATATTTGCTTCGGAAGGGGGGTGATGAAGGGGGAACGTTGGAACGAGTGAGGCATTGGCGTGTCTCGTGGTCTGTAGCACTGGGGCTTGAACTGGATGGGGAGAGGGGAGGGAGAGGGGAACGTTGGGACGAATCAAGCATAGGCGTGTCTCGTGGTCTGTAGCACTGGGGCTTGAACTGGATGGGGAGAGGGGAAAGTTGGGACGAATCAAGCATAGGCGTGTATCGTGGTCTCTAGCAATGGGTCTTGAACTGGATGGGGAGAAGGGAGAGAGAGGGGGGAGAGGGGAACGTTTTCAACGGGTGAGGCATAGGGCGTATCTCTTGGCCTTTAGCACTGGGTCCTCAACTGGAAAGGGGCTGGACGTTGTGACGAGTAAAGCATAGGGCATGTCTCGTGGTCTTCAGCACTGGGTCCTTGAAATAGGATGGTAGGTGGGGCGAGGGGTTGGGGGCGGAGAAAGAGAGGCATCATATAATATCTGGGTGGTAGGGGAGTGGGAGGCTGGGATATTAGAACGAGAGATGGGCCGAGGTGTTGGTGCGGGAGAGGCATTACAAACATGTGCAGTAATCCTTTCTAAGCTTCACTTTTTGAAATATGTTCGGAAACGACGGACTCACTGCTAATGTCGTACCTCATGCGATTTGTTACATTTGTGACATCCTCTCAAGGTCTGGCCCCTTAAAGACATGATATGTGCAGCACCAACTCCAGTGGAAACGGCAGCATTGTAGCACGCCCTCAGCTTATGTCGATCTGACAAAGTGTTTGACACCGCCCACTGCGAAGGGTTCTTCAAAGCCATGTACAAGTTTGTTTGCTCCCTGCAGATTTATTACAGGTGAGTTGTCCACCAGTTTCACGATGGCTAGAGCACTACACGAAAGAGAATTGTTTATAGCGTTCGCAGTCGCCACTGGCGACTAGCAGGCCGGCATCGACACTCTTTAGCAAGGTCTTTACAGAAATACTCTCGGATGTTGTACTTGTCATTGTTACTGGCATACATCTCAGGTACATGCCACAAGGTCAGCTGGTCAGCCTAAGAAGCTCCAAGATTTACACCAAGGTGAATCACGCCACCATCTTGGATCTCCTGTTCGCTGACGGCTACGCCCTTAACGCGTGGTCAGAACAAGATATGGTCCACCTTGGCGGAGTTTTCGGAGGAGCGCAGCAATTTTGGTCTCACAATCAACACAAGGAAAACAGAGGTACTCTTCCAGCCTGCTCCTGGGAAACCTTACAGCCAACTAAAGATTATCATAAAATACTAATGCCCCCCAGGCAGTATCGCCAAAAGATAAAAGTGTATCGTCCTGTAGATGTAACTACTCTCCTGCATGTCTGCAAAACATGGACAGTGTATAGCAGACTCGCCCGATAGCTAAACCGTTTCCACAAAAGCTTTTTGAACAGGCCTCTCAGGATCAAGTCGCAAGACAAAAAACTTAGTTCTGAAATTATTAACAAGTCAAACATGTTGTTCGTGGAAGCCCATCTAGGATGGATAGAACATGTTGTTCTCATATTTGATGTTAGTCTGCAATACGGTGAGCTCAGAATAGGCAGCCGCTCCTCAGGGGGACAGAAGAAACGCTACAGGGATTCATTACAAATATCTCAGGGAATCTTATACGTCGGTGTCGTCTCTGCTTGCACAAACCCGTTCCACATTGCGCGCTAGCGGCCCACATGGTGCTCAGAAAGCAGAACGAAAATGCATCGTATAAGCTCAGTAACAGCGAGCCCCCCTGAAACTATATAATGCACAACGACCCCACGGACTCTTCGCGAACTCCTTATATGTATGCTCTAAGTGTGGTAGAGTTTGACGTGCCATGATTGGACTTTACAGTCATATGAAACCGCTTCTCGCAGCACAAATCAAATGCTATCGCCATCTTTTGTTGTGACTGAAAACTATTATTATTTGTATTATCAGTGTCATTATGTTTTATTATTATTAAACTTTTACAAATTGTATAAATTTAGCTTTTAATAAATGTCTCTAACGAGGATGCCATGTTGTACAGTAATCTCTTTCTCTCGACAAATTCGTTCCCCACACAAGATAACTTCTCACGGAAGCCGGAGATCATTTACGGGCACACACCGCGCTTTGGACAAGCCCTCAGATATTATACCTCAAGGGATGTTTGGTGCAAATCCAATATGATAGAAAGTACTTGTCCTGTAGCCATCTGCTCTCATAAGAGTACTCGCTGTCGGGAAAGAAGGGCTAACCAGATTGAATGAGTCGAATCCCAGCGTCTCGTGAGACATGGCTTTGAAGTGACTGCACAAACGAAAAAATTGAGTTCCCAAAACTTGTAATCCTCATTTCAGACCCACCAGGACATCGAGTTTCATCGTCGCACAGAGATTAAGTTTGATGATTAGGTAGACGATATAGATAATGCTTAAGATATAAGAGGAATGTACTGCGTTACCTTTGATAATAGGGAAAACTGTACCGGAACAGGAACCCCCAGAGACCAAGGGCTTTTATTTGGAGGCGTGTTAAGAAAGCATCAGGGTTTACTTATGTGAAATCCAGATTTGGTGCGAGATTGGCTCTTGTTGCCAAATCTTCCGTCACACTGATGGTACATTTCGGATGTTGTTGAAACTCACTAAGATTATGCTTACAAACAAAACTATAAAACAGCGCGCAAGGCTTGTTTCTATAGCCCCAAGCAAGATATAACATCAGGCCAGATGTGTTACTATAACCCGAAGCTAGATATAACATCAGGCCAGGAGTGTTACTATAGCTCCAAGCTAGATATAACATCAGGCCAGGTGTGTTACTATAGCTCCAAGCTAGATATAACATCAAACCAGGTGTGTTACTATAGCCCCAAGCCAGATATTTGAATGCTCGATGTTTTCAATTTAACACGAGAGACAATTGTTGGTCCAGTCACAGCGCGGTTTTATGAGATTATCTTTACACTTCCTGGTTGGTGAGTACACTTCCTGGTTGGCATGTACACTTCCTGGTTGGTATGTACACTTCCTGGCTGGTGAGTACACGTTCTGGTTGGTGAGTACACTTCCTGATTGGTATATACACTTCCTGGCTGGTGAGTAAACTTCCTAGTTGGTGAGTACACTTCCTGGTTGTTGAGTACACTTCTTGGTTGTTGAGTACACTTCTTGGCTGATATCGTTCGCCAAAGTCTGTTCTTCTAACAAGTCTACTTCATTCAGATTACTGTTTGGCGTCCATGAATCTTGGTTGGTGCCAGGGTCTTATGTGAATGTTGGTTGGTGCCAGGGTCTTGTGTGAATGTTGGTTGTTGCCAGGGTCTTGTGTGAATGTTGGTTGGTGCCAGGGTCTTGTGTGAATGTTGGTTGTTGCCAGGGTCTTGTGTGAATGTTGGTTGGTGTCAGGGTCTTGTGTGAATGTTGGTTGGTGCCAGGTTCTCGTGTGAATGTTGGTTGGTGCCAGGGTCTTGTTTGGATGTTGGTTGGTGCCAGGGTCTTGTGTGAATCGTGGCTCATACCCTGGTCTTGGGCTTCCTCTGGTATACATACAACTAACTGTGACAGCCATAATTGCAATGTTAGTGTCAGAACAATCACATCTTGGTATAAGAGACCTCAGCCATAATTTGTTCATAGTTTGTGTCAGAACAATCACATCTTGGTATAAGAGACCTCAGCCATAATTTGTTCATAGTTTGTGTCAGAACAATAACACCTTTGTATAAGAGACCTCAGCCATAATTTGTTCATAGTTTGTGTCAGAACAATCACATCTTGGTATAAGAAACCTCAGCAATAATTTGTTCATAGTTTGTGAACTGATTACTTTTGAATACGAAACCCACAAATAGTGTCTTGTCTGATATATGCCCATATCACACTAAAATGTTTAAATGGTAGTTCTTCGAAAGTATTTATTGATTGGGATGAGTTGAAGGTAGAGAGAAGTGTAGATGTTTGGGGGTTAGTGAGTGGGAGGAGGGGGGGTCGGATGAAGAAAAATGCTGAAAAGCCATAAAGTTAGATAAACTACTGTTTGTTCTATAGTTTGAATGAATCCATTCAAACATTTTTCGGTGGTGGAGACATTAAATACAATATTAATGGTATCACAACACCGAACAGCTCAAAAGCTGCCTGTCATTACAATAAATGTGGAATAGAATTTTAATTTAATTCATTCTCCTCATCTTGCTGTTCTCAAGTTGATATATTCTGAAGAGAGATATTTAGAAATTGCTGATAACGAAACTGAGATTCTGTCGGACGTCACTCTAGTTGAACATTTTCTGCAAAGTTAACCCACATCAGCCCACGTCAATCCACATCAGATCACGTCAGACCACATCAGCCTGCATCTTCAAAGAGTTGCCTGGATTCCAGAAAATAATTAGGAATTTTTCAACGAAGGTGTACGTCCAAGACAACATTAATCTCTGTATTGTAAAGCCACTCCATCCATATCGTAGATGTACACCCAACATTAATCTCTGTATTGTAAAGCCACTCCATCCAAATCGTAGGTGTACACCCAACATTAATCTCTGTATTGTAAAGCCACTCCACCCATATCGTAGGAGTACGCACAAGACAACATTAATCTCTGTTTTGTAAAGCAACTCCATCCATATCTTTGTCTCCCCCCCCCCCCCCCCCCCCCCCATTATTTATTTTTAATTAGCATCTAGCTGTCGGTAATGCTTTCAAGTAAATTATTTATGCAAAAAGGTCAACTGTTTAGCATTTGCACGTGAGCTTGACAAATTGACGACATTCTTGGAAGCTGGTGTCAGATTCTTGGAACCTGGTTTCAGATTCTTGGAAGCTGTTGTCAGATTCTTGGAAGCTGGTGTCAGATTCTTGGAAGCTGGTGTCAGATTCTTGGAATCTGGTATCCGATTCTTGGAAGCTGGTGTCAGATTCTTGGAAGTTGGTGTCAGATTCTTGGAAGATGGTGTCAGATTCTTGGAAGCTGGTGTCAGATTCTTGGAAGCTGGTGTCAGATTCTTGGAAGCTGGTTTCAGATTCTTGGAAGCTGGTGTCAGATTCTTGGAAGCTGGTGTCAGATTCTTGGAAGCTGGTGTCAGACTCTTGGAAGCTGGTGTCAGATTCTTGGAAGCTGGTGTCAGATTTTTGGAAGCTGGTGTCAGATTCTTGGAAGCTGATGTCAGGTTATGGAAAATTAAAGGCCAACTGCTGATAAATTGACTACCCTGTTGTCTGGAGGTGGATTTGAGGAACGTAGAAACATTATGTCGTTTTTATTGGTAGATGTGTATATATTTACACATTTTATTTGATAGATGTGTGTATATTTACACATTTTATTTGATAGATGTGTGTATATTTACACATTTCATTTGATAGATGTGTGTATATTTACACATTTTATTTGATAGATGTGTGTATATTTACACATTTTATTTGATAATGTGTGTATATTTACACATTTTATTTGATAGATGTGTGTATATTTACACATTTTATTTGATAGATGTGTGTATATTTACACATTTTATTTGATAGATGTGTGTATATTTACACATTTTATTTGATAGATGTGTGTATATTTACACATTTTATTTGATAGATGTGTGTATATTTACACATTTTATTTGATAGATGTGTGTATATTTACAAATTTTATTTGATAGATGTGTGTATATTTACACATTTTATTTGATAGATGTGTGTATATTTACACATTTTATTTGATAGATGTGTGTATATTTACACATTTTATTTGATAGATGTGTGTATATTTACACATTTTATTTGATAGATGTGTGTATATTTACACATTTTATTTGATAGATGTGTGTATATTTACACATTTTATTTGATAGATGTGTGTATATTTACAAATTTTATTTGATAGATGTGTGTATATTTACACATTTTATTTGATAATGTGTGTATATTTACACATTTTATTTGATAGATGTGTGTATATTTACACATTTTATTTGACTGTGCTAGCAAACATCAAGAGTGATTTGATCTACTCATCAATGTTCTCATCATCACCAAAGAAGAGGCTGGTCGTATTCATTCAACAAAAATAACACTATGGCGATTATCGTGAGTTTGGAGAGCGTAACTCAGCCACGAGTGAGCACTCAACTAGATCAGCCTGAGCAAGTGCCTGCTCCCTAGGCTTGTAGTAGTGGTGCGGCCCTTACAATAAGAAGCCGAAAGAAGACTGACTTCAGGATCCAATAAACCATTTCTTTGTGAAACGAGCTGATGGTAAGAGTTTTCATGTGCACTAAAGGTGAATCAAGCAAGACACAAACAAACTCACATCTGAGGTTTACTGACAGTATAGATCAAACTGAGAGCAGCTGAGCAAACACACCAGCAATCTTTAGAACGATATGTCATCAGTGATTGCTGCTCTACCGTGAATATCTGAGACGCCATTAACAGGGACAGTCATTGCGTCAGACTCCAAATCTTTGCTTCAGAATGTAGAGAACGGATGACTAAGGGATGCATTAAACTTGCAGGGGCTGGTGTAGATTTGTGGTTTTCGTCATTTTGGAGTTCAAGGTATCGAAAAAGACGACATCTTTGCTTCACTTGCACCAAATACATCTTTGCTTCACTTGCACCAAATACATCTTTGCTTCACTTGCACCAAATACATCTTTGCTTCACTTGCACCAAATACATCTTTGCTTCACTTGCACCAAATACATCTTTGCTTCACTTGCACCAAATACATCTTTGCTTCACTTGCACCAAATACATCTTTACTTCACTTGCACCAAATACGAGTACATTAGATAATGATAGGGGCGACATTGGGAAGTCTGTCAATGGCCGTCTGTTAGATGAGGACACAGCAATTCACAGGCTGCACATTTTTTTATATCGAACGAGGTTCGAGTCGCCTGGGACACAAGGCAAGGTGGGGCAGAAGTGTACATTACCAATGAGCTGCAGTAACCCTCTATATCCACACCTTCGCCATTTACTAGAGAAACTATGTGCATATGTACCGAAGTGCAGTGAGGTCGATTCTTAGGAGCAGAACAAAATAGAACAGAACAGAACAGACCAGCAAATAATAGAACATAACAGCATAGAACAGAACCGTATAGAGTAGAACAGAGTTGTTTAAAATATGGATGAAGCAGGAAACACTTTGCACAAACTGAGATTTAAGCTTTACAGACGTCATATCGCCTCTGGCTGTTTCTCGATGGATGTACAATTAATATTGATCCATGTATGCTGTATCGGACCTAAATAAATTGTTTTTGGTTAAGTCAAGAGAATCAATAGCTGTGATTACATACTACATTAGATGGTAGGTGTGGTCATGATTTGCATAACTCTAGTCAACAAAAAACACGTTACGAACATCAAGAGGCCCATATCAAGCTGGCCACAATTAGCACGTGATAACCGGAAGTAAAGAATGGTCGCAGCCATTTTGATTGACACCTCGATCCACAATATGACTACACTAAAAACAGATGATTGGGTCTGCACTCTATACCACTGTACTAGAAAACATTTAAACTTCGTCCACCTCACCACAGAACGTAATATTTAAACATCATTTTGTCATTTCCAACACACCAAAATATCGCATTTTACAAATTACAGGAAAGTTAACTGAAAACTCGACTGCCATTAGGAGCAGACGGAAGGGGAGGAAATCCTGATGATAAATGGGAATAGACAGCCAAGAGTTCAACTTCCGTTGTGTAAACACCATTCAAGCTAGGCCCGTGACAGCGACCTCATTGGGTGTTCAGCCGAAAAATGCCAGAAGAGAGTCTCACACCTTCTTCCAGACAACAGCAGACTCTGAGACATAATACGACTGCTTCTGCCAGTCGACATTCGGGTAACTTGTCTCGCCTTAACAAACATATGTGCCGGGATTCGAGCCAGTGACGATAGGCTGCGTCTAGCGCTCACCAGTACTTGATATAGTCATTGACACCAAGCTAATAAATAACATACATATACAAAAAGGTTCTGTTTATGACCTTCAAGTCAAACATTTGTAGTGTAGCATGGACGGTTGCATCAGGACTAGCAGCCTTTGCTCGCCACGAGGACCAACAACGCTATAAGTTCACTCATTCTAAAGATTCACAGCAAAGAGCGAATCACTGCAGGTGACGTCTCTACATACAGCCTGGACAAAGGTATCACCACGCTCTTCCAGTAATGGCTCTCCACGCTCTTCCAGTAATGGCTCTCCACGCTCTTCCAGTAATGGCTCTCCACGCTCGTCCAATAATGGCTCTTCACGCTCTTCCAGTAATGGCTCTCCACTCTCTTCCAGTAATGACTCTCCACGCTCTTCCAGTAATGGCTCGAGGTGCTCTTCCAGTAATGGCTCTCTACGCTCTTCCAGTAATGGCTCTCCACGCTCTTCCAGTAATGGCTCTCCACGCTCTTCCAGTAATGGCTCTCCACGCTCTTCCAGTAATGGCTCTCCACGCTCTTCCAGTAATGGCTCTCCCCGCTCTTCCAGTAATGGCTCTCCCCGCTCTTCCAGTAACGGCACTTGATGCACTCTGTTATCCTGAATAAAGTTGGCCGACCCATTCACAATCTTCCTTTGTTTGCCTTTCACCCCATGTTGACTAGGGGACAGTTGACGTATTCTTCTCTCATCGACAAAGGACTCAAAGGTACACAAGAGAGATACACATCCAGTAAACATGTATATTTCATGGCTCAGAGATCAACAAGACAGATTCGCATCCGCTATACATACACTTCTCATGGATCAACATGATATATGATTATCTAGTATGCATATACGAGTATACTTGATTATCATGACAACATACATCAGTATGTATATACCTAAACAAAAGACATATATTTATTGAACATTTAAAACATATTGAAACAACAAATTAAAAAATATGGAACCAAAGACGATACAGTGACTGACTTAACAGTAGTCAACAATCTATAGCTGGCTGTTTGCATCAGAGTCAGCGAACCATAGCTGGTAAAGACCATATTTCGTCTTCAAGTAATGGCCCTGGAAACCGTCTGCATTCGTGTAGTCTAGCACAGAGATAAATAGGTCGAAGATGGAAGAGAAACCGGATCCCCAAATATGCCGTCCTGAAACCGGATGTGCCGGACCAAAAGGGTCACATATCACAGCTTCACTGTAAACTTCGACACAATGTTTCGACGTCCTTTTCCGGAAAAACCTAAGAAAGAATGATAAATTCATGAATACTGACATTTTCAATCATTGAATTCATGAGTAAACATTTTCAAACATTGAATTCATGAATATTCACATTTTAAGACATTGAATTTATGAATACTCACATTTTCAAACATAGAATTCATGAATACTCACATTCAGAAAGACATGATCTTGACTAATATATACAGTTATCAGGAAGCGATGTGTTAATTAGTCATTAGGATAACAAACGCCATGTTTACGGTAACAAACGCCAAGTATATGATAACGAGTGTCGAGTTTATGATAACAAACGCCAAATTTACGGTAACAAACGCCACATTTACGATAACAAACGCCAAGTTTATGATAACGAGTGTAGAGTTTATAATAACAAATGCCAAGTTTATGGTAACAAACGCCAAGTTTACGGTAACAAACGCCAAGTTTATGACACAGAGTGTCGAGTTTATGATAACAAACGTCAAGTTTATGATAACAAACGTCAAGTTCATGCTACAAATGCCAAGTTTATTATAACAACCGCCAAGTTTATGATAACAAGCTTGAAGTTTATGACTTCAAATGACACGTTTATGATAACACACGCCTAGTTTATGACACGCTTCTCAATTTTAGTTTGATTCTTTTTAGCAGCTGCTACTCAAACAATCCTACTCGGTTTGACAATCCTGGGCACGATTGATTGCATCCGATTGGTTCACCATCTATCAGTAGACTTTAGATTTAATCCAAAGATAACCGTACTTTTCACCACCATCTATTAGTATATTAAACATGTAATCTCATGGCCACTGAGCAATTCACCTGTTTTATGTGTCTCTGTCAATGTTGTTTTTATGTGTGTCTTATTTAGTAAATAACCGGTCATTTTTAGTGAGAGACAGGCAGAGAGAGAGAGAGAGAGAGAGAGAGAGAGAGAGATACAGAAAGAATGAGAGACAGAGAGGGCGATATAGAGGAGAGAGCTGCAAGTCCACACTTGAGGGGAATCAGTTGTGTTCATTTCCTGGCGTGTTCTCTTACAGCCTACCTGTCCAGCAATATTGTGTGTGTGTGATCATAAAGAAACTCAAAAATGATCCTTTCATTTCAGAGACAGCTGCCGCATGCTGGACTCATTGCCGCGTTATACGCCATCTAGCTCTGGTCCCGCAAAGAGTAGGAGATAGCAGTGTCCCTCTAGTACATCTTTGTCTGGAGTGCATCAGCAGAGGTCAGCTTGCTGGAATTGGCTAGGAAGAGGAAAGACAATTTGATGGTACGTTCGATGGTTCATGTCGAAAGCTCTTCAATATTTGATCAGGTCTTTTCCAAGGCTGACAACAGATCCTGACCTAGAAGAGGTGAACGGGCAAGCTAATTGGTCACGCTAATGTTAGCCACATTCGAGTTTGTGCCATTCAACGACCAACAAAACTCAATCAATGTCCGATCTACTTATCTCTGATACTGGAATTTGTGCGTCTCCCGCGAGTACTCTCAGCTAGCACGGTAACTCATTCATTTTTAAACGCAGTCTAAATGAGCGCTGTTTTCATAACCAGGTTGCTACTGGTTCATTACTGCTTCAAATGTGGAGGGACGCTTAGCTGGGTCTATCCTGTTCTTTGGGAGCGAACCAGTGCGTCATGATGACGACTGCTTAGCGCCTGGGAAATAGTCAGATCCCATAACGTGGGGACTGCAGTGGCTGTATTGAGATGGCCGAGTCTTGTCAGTGCTTGGACTCGATAAATCTATGTCACGTAGTCTGTCTGCTAGAGGTGATAATGGAACTATTAGTTGATCGCAGATTCAGGAGTACTTCACTAACAGCAGGAAGGAGCAAACAACGAATGCTACAAGACAAGACGTTAAAGTAATGAATGTTACAAGACGTTAAAGTATGGAATGTTACAAGACGTTAAAGTAGTGCATGATACCAGATGTTAAAGTAATGAATGCTACAAGGCATGAAAGTATGGAATGTTACAGGACGTTAAAGTAGTGAATGTTACAATACGTTAAAGTAATGCATGATACAAGGCATGAAAGTAGGGAATGTTACAGGACGTTAAGGTTGTGAATGTTACAATACGTTAAAGTAGTGAATGTTACAATACGTTAAAGTAATGAATGCTACAAGGCATGAAAGTATGGAATGTTACAGGACGTTAAAGTAGTGAATGTTACAATACGTTAAAGTAATGCATGATACATGATGTTAAGGTAATGAATGTTACAAAATGTTAAAGTAGTGAACGTTACAAAACGTGAAAGTAGTAAATGTTGCAAGACGTAAAAGTAGTGAATGTTACAAGATGTTAAAGTAGTGAATGATACCAGATGTTAAAGTAATGAATGTTGCAAGATGTTAAAGTAGTGAATGATACCAGATGTTAAAGTAATGAATGTTGCAAGATGTTAAAGTAGTGAATGATACCAGATGTTTAAGTAATGAATGTTACAAGATGTTAAAGTAGTGAATGATACCAGATGTTAAAGTAATGAATGTTGCAAGATGTTAAAGTAGTGAATGATACCAGATGTTAAAGTAATGAATGTTACAAGATGTTAAAGTAGTGAATGATACCAGATGTTAAAGTAATGAATGTTGCAAGATTTTAAAGTAGTGAATGATACCAGATGTTAAAGTAATGAATGTTACAAGATGTTAAAGTAATGAATGTTACCAGATGTTAAAGTAATTATTTTTACAAGATATCAAAGTAATCAATGTAAAACAATAAAAACCACAGTGCAACGCGCACCGCCTTGGGGATAAGAGAAATAAGGCGAACGCAAAAAAAAACACAAAAAAACAACACAAAAACAAGATGTTAAAATATTCAATGTTAAAAGATGTTAAAGTAATGAATGTTACAAAATGTTAAAGTAATGATTTTTACAAGATATCAAAGTAATCAATGTTACAAGATGTTAAAGTATTGAATGATACAAGATATTAAAGTAATGAATGTAACAAGATGTTAAAGTAATGAATGTTACAAGACAAGACAAAACATGGTTACATGAACAAGAGACGAACTGGTACAAGAGTGTAAGGCTGCAGAAGTAGACGGAGATCATCTTGAAGCATGGCACGTGCAAATGACACATTCACTTAGATTGTGGGTGAATATCAACATTTACTTAGATAGTGGGTGAATCTCAAATTGTGGGTGAGTCTCAACATTCACCTAGATTGTAGGTGAATCTCAACATTCACTTAGATTGTGGGTGAATCTCAACATTCACAAAGGTTGTGGGTGAATCTCAATATTCACTTAGATTGTTGGTGAATCTCATACATTCACTAAGATTGGGGGGGGGGGGGGGTGTCTGAATATTCACTAAGATTATCCGTGAATCTCAACATTCACTTAGATTGTAGGTGAATCTCAACATTCACTTAGATTGTAGGTGAATCTCAACATTCACTTAGATTGTGGGTAAATCTAAAACATACACAGATTGAGAAGGGGACGGAATGGGCTAGTGGTTAAGTGGCACGGCTCACAACTAAAAGGTGCTGGATTCGACCCCCCCCCCCCCCCCCCCACAGCATCGGCCCTTATCCCTTGGAAGCAAACCCTTAGAAAACTACAGGAGGAAGCAGAACCTTACATAAAATGCATGCCGAAGTCGGATGTACTGGGCCAACATGCGCAAAATAAAAACCGCAGTGCAACGCACACCGCCTTGGGGAATAAAGAAATATGGCGAACGCAAAAAAAAACCAATAAACACACTTAGATTGTTGGTGAATCTCATACATTCGCTAAGCTCGTGGGTGAATTTCAACATTCGCTTAGATTGTTGGTGAATCTCATACATTCGCTAAGCTCGTGGGTGAATTTCAACATTCGCTTAGATTGTTGGTGAATCTCATACATTCGCTAAGCTCGTGGGTGAATTTCAACATTCGCTTAGATTGTTGGTGAATCTCATACATTCGCTAAGCTCGTGGGTGAATTTCAACATTCGCTTAGATTTTTGGTGAATCTTGTACATTTTGAATAAATAATTTCTGGTCAAACAATTGCGGGGCATAACTTTGTGAATACACTTGGTATATCTAAGCCATGTTCAGATTTGTCTGTCCATACTTGTCTTAAATCTCGCCCCACTTACGGTCGGATTGTGCGTTTGTCACTGTCTCTATTAAGCAGCCTAGACAACTTTTAGCAAGCGTCTCAACCACATGTTTAAGTTTTGAGTTGTTGTCCTTTGGTTGACACACTATCAGCACATATTGTTCCTCATCTGTCTTCCTGTGACAAATGGAGTGACTGAGTGTGCTAATAACGGTGATGGCTTGTCCTTCGCTTTTGGCTTGGTCGATCTTCAATCTCTGGCCACCTAAAACTGTTGCTGACATACTTTCAAGGTTGACGCTTCTGCAGTTTTCTTGAATTGTGGTTAGGAACAGTTTGTTCACAGGATCGTAAGATATTTGATTGATTGGTGATGTGTCCCAGTTTCATACCAGGCAATCAACCACATTGTCTTATGTGTGACAGATCTCTCCAATCACAATCATTAGAATGATCGGTAACTTCTCATATGTTGTAAGCCGTTGTTGGACGCGTTGTACGGCATTTTTGTGTTCAAATTCGGTTTATGTTAACGCGAGTTAAGTCTTTGTGCATGTATGTTTGTGTATGTCTATATGTGTGTATCACATTAGGTGTGCTTGTATGTGTGTGTCTGTGTGTATGTGCGTGCTTACATATATGTACTTGTGTTTGTGTGTGTATCTGTATATGTGTATGTGAGAGCATGTACATATGTGTAAGTCGGTGTGCACATGTCTGTCTTTATGTCTGTGTATGTTGCCCGTGTGCCTCGCATGTGTGCGTGCGTGATTGATTACCTACATGTGTGTGTTGTCTGTGTGCTTGCTGCTACCACTTGTGCACTCAGAGAAGTGTATCCCTCTACTCTCACATAATCGTTTTCTTGTGGACCTTTTAAGTCACTGCTGACGCCAAGAACGTTCTCCTGTGGATTCTGGGTTGGCTCCGTCCATGGGAGGGACGAGAATAAGCGTACTGCCACACTGAGGCCGGGTTCAAAAGAGTAACCAGCAATGCTGTCTAACCCTTCTAAGGTAGAGTACTTTCTAGCTCATGAGTTTGCGCACAAATCATTTTTACAGGCCAAAGGTTAGATGAGAGTAGCAGGCATCTGGGTCAAAGATTAGCTGAGTGTGGAGTAGCTATATGGGTCAAAGGTTAGCTGAGGGTGGAGTAGCTATCTGGGTCAAAGGTTAGATGAGAGTGTAGTAGGCGTTCGGCTCAAAGATTAGCTGAATGTGGAGTAGCTATCTGGGTCAAAGGTTAGCTGAGTGTGGAGTAGCTATCTGGGTCAAAGGTTAGCTGAGTGTGGAGTAGCTATCTGGGTCAAAGGTTAGCTGAGTGTGGAGTAGCTATGTGGGTCAAATGTTAGTTTTGTGTATCTATCTTAGTCTGCAAGAAGCAACAACCGGAACAAAATACAGGAACAATCGAACAAAACAATCATTTACCGAAGGATTGAGAAGGATCAATATGCTACGTGTGCATACAAGATTTCTTGAGAGCTATTCTCCGTCATGTTCTTATTCACAACGCCGTCCAGGATGAAGTGTGAGATTGTCTTGTTCTGGATCTAACATTTTTTGTGGATCGTATGTACAGTTCCCTTTTTCGATGTTCTGTCTTCTCTTTCCATAAGTCAAACACCCATTTCCATCTGTGTAGACTACGGCGTGTTGAAACGCGGACTTAACTCGGTACATTTACCGCGAGAACGAACTATCCGGCCAACCTGCTGATGAGGCTCTCCATCAATAGAGCCAGAGAAAACGTTGTCCAGCCAACACGGTATTTACGGGGAGGCGTATTGACCTACTACCGTCTGTGTATTTCCCCCGACCTTCGTTATAACGAACGCTCTTTAAAACAGTTTTCGTTATTTCACAGATGGCACATGCAATCCGCAACATCCATAAGGTGTGTCCCGATTCACTAATGACGAAGCTGCGGACCACAAAGATTCCATAGTTGGCTTTCTCACCTGTATTAGTCACATGAATGAGGAAAGGAACCAAATATAATGTTTCATAACAACATGTATGTCCACTAATTGGAACCGCATGGGTGATTGATAGGCCGGAGAAATAAAGGTCGCTTGTCCTGATTGTCGATATACAGAGTGCATGCTCGTTTATTAACAAATATTATTCCGGATAAGAAAAAAAAAGATGTTGTTGAAGTTTTGAGCACGTCTATCCTTAGTGAGGGGACAGAGGACAGGCCGGAGTCAAGGTCCCGACAGGTCATTCATTGATCCAGGTGACAGGAAACAAGAGACAGAGAACAGGAGACATAAGACAAGAGACCCGACAGGTCGGTCATTTATCCAGGAGAACCGACAGGTCCGTCATTTATTCAGGAGACAGGAGTTCCGACAGGTCGGTCATTTATTCAGGAGACAGGAGTTCCGACAGGTCGGTCATTGATCCAGGAGAACCGACATGTCAGTCATTGATCCAGGAGAACCGACATGTCAGTCATTAATCCAGGAGAACCGACATGTCAGTCATTGATCCAGGAGAACCGACATGTCAGTCATTGATCCAGGAGAACCGACATGTCAGTCATTGATCCAGGAGAACCGACATGTCAGTCATTGATCCAGGAGAACCGACATGTCAGTCATTGATCCAGGAGAACCGACATGTCTGTCATTGATCCAGGAGAACCGACATGTCAGTCATTGATCCAGGAGAACCGAAAGGTCCGTCATTGTTCCAGAAGACAGGAGTCCCGATAGCTTGGAGGGCTCAGTTATCTGTTCGTCCACCCGTTGAGCGTCGTGGCGAGCTTGTTTCCCTTGTTGAGACCAAGTATGTCGCGTCAGTTGTTGTAAGCCCATATTGTTGTAGAATATCTCTTGTGTCATCAATCCATGTGTCATATAATCTTCCTCGTGGCAAATAGCCAGGCCTCTTGTTGTGTAAGCTTGCAGCGGTAGTTGTCTATGGCTTGTTCTCGTGAGAATATTGTTCTTTATTGAAATATGTTCAGCACGACAGATATAGTTTTAATCATGTCTAATATCCTCATTTGATCTCGCTTGGTTCAATGACTCTTCTCAGACTTGTTGTGCCACACGTTCTAATATTCATGCCCTCTGCCCAGGATCCGGAGTTTGGCAAAATGTATTACACAGTTGGTATAAATATAACGTTTATCGGAGTTGTACACGGACTTTCTCTCCATCACATGTCGTAGTATGTAACCAATGAGGGCTGTGGAACCCAAAATGTGCTGCCACATAAGCCACGAGTGCAGTAGCGCAAGCAAGTCTGCTGGTACAGGCTTCCTGTGAGGTATCAGTTTCGGTGGTCGGCCTATGCTTTGAAGTAAAAAGATGGCAGATTACAGTTGATGTGGACATACCGTAAACATTCACGTCAAACGGTGTTGTTACCAAAAAATCGGTTTGAACTGAGCCAGGGCAATCATTTAAGGCGAGCCCTATCATTAGAATGATAATTGGTACCCGGCTAATTAAAACGTTTTTAATTTGCCGATTAAACAAGGGGACCTTTACTCTACTGAATGTTCCTAGGCCCTTTATTGTTGGTCCGACACAAGCGTCAGTGGGTGGAAGGATGAAGGTCAATGACACGCCTCTACATTCACATCCTGTCATCCCTACTGACAACGGATCCGCCTATTCTTTAAGGCTAATAGACGAGCAGACGGTCATTTTCAAGCTCATGGACCCATAGGAGCGTACTGCTGGCCCACAGTGGACAGGGCTTCTGTCCCAAGACCTCCATGATACGAGCTCGTTGCATTGTTTGAGAAACTTGAAAATTGCGGGCAAGCCTAATGACACCGACTGCAGGCTGTGTAACGGACACCCCCCAGGAGAGATCGCTGTGACACGCCCCTTTTCATTACATGGCTCTTTACTCAGTGGTAACTGGGCGCAGGCGCCATTGGTCAGACCACAGCTTGGGCATCATGAAACGGGTAGGGGAGGGTGGGGATGGGGTGGGGGGGGGGGTGAGATGAGATAACGTATGAATAAGGGGTGGAGGAGATGTCATGGCGGTACATGCGGGGGAGTCAGGCGGTAGCAAGAGTTTCTGACTTCCGGTACACATTTCCTGACTGTATCTGAGCAGCCAACACAGCAATCCATAATAATTAGAACTCCTTTAGGACAGCTAGAAGGAGGAGCCAATAGGAACTCATTTTAACTCGGTCATTATGTGTCATCAACCAACCCGGCATTTGCTGATACTCACCCTTTGACTTCCTGTGTGTATGTGTGTGCGCGCGTGTGCGTACGTGCGCGTGTTTATGAGTACGGGCGTATATGTGTGCCCGCGTGTATTTCTTTTGGAACACTCTCTCTCTCTAGGGAAACTACCATTGACTCCAGCAACAGAATCTCCAAGATCAGAGCTGTCTTTGGGAGGCTGCCCAAAAGCGTGTAGGATCAAAGGGGTCTCGGCCTTGATGCGAAACTTAAAGTTTACTGAGCCGTAGTGCTCACCACCCTTCGGTGTGCCAGTGAAACGTGGGCTGTGTACAACAGGTATGCCAGTGAGACGTGGACTGTGTACCCAGGTATACTAGAAAAATAAACCACTTCCATACAAGCTGTCTCCATAGATTGTTGAGATACAATGGCACGATATGGTACCAGACACCGAGATCCCCATTATAGAGTACCAGACACTGAGATCCCTACGATAGGGTACCAGACACCGAGATCCCCACTATAGAGTACCAGACACTGAGATCCCCAAGATAGGGTACCAGACACTGAGATCCTCACGATAGGGTACCAGACACTGAGATCCTCAAGATAGGGTCCGAGATCCTATCGATAGGGTACCATACACCGAGATCCGCCCGATAGGGTACCAGACACTGAGATCCCCACGATAGAGTACCAGACACTGAGATCCTCACGATAGGGTACCAGACACTGAGATCTTCACGAAAGCCAAAATGCCGAGCATCCAAACACTGTTTCAGAAGACCCAGAAGCGGTGAGCTGGCCACGTCGTGCGCATGCAGGATACCTGCATCCCCAAACTTATAATACACTGGCTTCCAAACCATGGGTCTGTGGTGGCACCGGCTGAAACTATAAACTAAAATAAAATATCGATTTTAAAGCAATTTTCAATTGTGATCGGTGTCTTAATGTTTGAATAATATAATTTGTTATTAGTAGTTTTATATGTTGTGTTCCCATTAGATACACTGAAGCGACCTACAGTCACATACATCAACGCGCGGATCGCAGATTGTTTACATAAGCAGTTTTGAGAAACAAATAATCACATCATTACGTCCTGCGCAGAGATTTGTAAACGTAAGTGAAATATCAAGGTTATCCTAAACAGACTGCAGCCACGAGCAGATGAAATTGTTGCTGAAAAACAAGCGGGTTTCAGAACTGGTCGAAGCACAAAAGTCATCATCATGTAGCATGTCCTTTGTAGAACGTCGCTCCCATCGCAGTCTGTCTGAAAGAAACTCGTTCCCTTGCCAATACTCCAGCTTCCGCCACTGTCATACTCAGGCACTCCTGGATATCTTGGTGCCATCGTCTTCTTGGTCTACCCCTTCCTCTTTTGCCTGGCACCATACCTTCCATCACCGTCCTCTCAAGACCGTTGTGTCTCTTGATGTGACCAAAGTATTTGCATTTTCTAGCCAAAATGGAATTGATAAACCAGTTCTCCTCTATGCTCAACTCTTGCCGAATGTCTACATTTGTTCTTTTCTCTGTCCAGGGTATTCTGAGGATCTTTCTGTAACATTTTGACTCGAAGGATTCGATTCTTTGTCTAGAAGTTTTGGTAATCGTCCATGCTTCACAGCCATAAGCTGCCACAGGAAAAACACAGGCTCTCAAGACTTTTACTTTTATCGTTTTGTTGGTGCCCTGCCATAATTTCTTCAGGCTGTTCAGTCTCTGCATTGCCATAGCTAGTCTTCTTCTGATTTCTTTCGAGCAGTCACCATTTTTATCGATTCTGGAGCCCAGATATTCAAAATGTGTAACCTGATCTATTTCCTCACCACCCACTGTAAATGTATGCTGACATTGTGTTTTATCGGTGGTCATTATCTTTGTTTTGTTTATGTTTATGAACAGGTTTTGATTTTTACTATGTCCATTAACGACTGAAAGTAGCTGCTCTAGCCCTTCCGCACTTCTTGATAGTATCACTGTGTCATCTGCATATCGTAACTCTGGAATCTCGTACCCCCCAATCGTAAATGGGTCGAAACTTTCAATGTTCTCATCTTCTCGAACATTTCTCATTATACATTCCGCATATATGTTGTACATATAAGGTGAGAGTATACATCCCTGTCGGACTCCCTTTTGTACTGTAAACCAATCTGATGTTTGCCCAGATACTCGGACAGCGGCTTGTTGATCTTGGTATAATGTTTCAATGAGATGGACTATATGCAAAGGAAACCCCATTTCCTTCATGATCTCCACAGATTTTGATGTTTTACCGTGTCGAAGGCATTAGTGTAATCAATGAAACATGTGTACAGGTCTACATTAAACTCTCTACATTTTTCATAGATATTCCTTAAATTGAATATGTGGTCCCGGGTCCCTCTGTCTTTCCTAAAACCTGCCTGGACTACGTGAATTTCAGATTCAAACCTTTTCTCTATCCTTCTTAATAGGATTCGCAGGAGTATCTTGCTAGCATGGCTGATCAGTGCGATAGTTCGTGCACAGCTTCAGGTTGCCTTTTTTGGGGAGGGGAATATAAATTGATTTCTTCCATGCTTCTGGCCACTCTGCACTGTGCCATATTTGTTTACACATCTTGTGGTAGACTCGAGCACATGCCTCTCCTCCTGCTTGTATTAGCTCTGCTGGGATATCATCGCATCCTGGGGACTTTCCCTTTTTCAGGCTTTTAATTGCAGAGCGTACTTCTTCCAATGTTGGTTCAGGTTCTTTCTCATCCTTTGGTAGGATTGTAACTGAGCGCTTTGTGCTGTCTCCATACATGGTTCTGCAGTACTCTCTCCATCTATTCAGTATGTCTTTGGTTTCTGTTAGTGTGTTATCCTCTTCGTCATTTATGACATGTGGAACCGGACGGAATTCCCTTGTCAGTGTTCTTATTGCTTTGAATGCATCTCTTTCTTTGCCTTGTTGTTGTAGGTTTTCTATATCCTTACATGTTTCTACTATGTATCTTCTTTTATTTTTTCTTATTTCTCTTCTAACTTTTCTTGCGCAGTTTTTATATGCTGTGTTGGTCCCCTTACTTCCCATTTGTTTTAATTGTTGCCTTTCTGCAATGAGTTTCTGTGTTTCGTCTGTTATATAGCTCTGTGTCTTGTGCAATATCTTTGGAATCCTTTCTTTTGCTGTCGAGATCAAAATCTCCCTTGCGTACGATGTCAACTCCTCAGATGTCATCTCTTCCTGTATAGCAAGCAACGCCTCAAATTTGTTTTCTACTTTGATGTTGTATTCAGTAGGTATTGCTGATACATTGAAGCGTATTGGCTGGCAACCTTTGTAGATCCTGCGTAGTCTTGTTTGGAAAACCGCAAACAGTAATTCGTGGTCCGTATCGCAGTCTGCTCCTGGCAGTGTTTTTGTCGCCAGCACATTTGATCTCCATCTTTGTTGCACTAGGATGTAGTCTATTGGGTTTCTGCTGTTGCCATCAGGGGAGGTCCACGTGTACAGTCTTCGTGGATGTTGTTTGAAGAAGGTGTTGGCAATGGAGAGGTTGTTTTCCGTGCATAATTCAACCAGTCTTTCTCCTCGCTCATTTCTGTGTCCCAAACCAAAAGGTCATCGAACACTTCTCTCCTCTTCGGCTCTTTCCTCTCCGACTTTCGCATTGAAATCTCCAATGATGACCAAGATGTCTCTTTTTTCAACTTTTTCCATCGCTTCTTGCAAGGTGTTATAAAAAGCACAAAAGTACACATTTTTAACCTGAGCAAGATTAGTGGAAAATAAACACTGCACAAACAGAAATTATACCAGGTCTTCATTGGCTTTAAAAAGACTTTTGATAGGGTGGACATGAGGCCCTATGGGAAACTCTGAGCAAGTATAAGATAGGATGGCGGCATTGAGAAACTCTACTCCGATGCCATCAGTGCAGTTTACCTCAACGGATCACAGGTGAATGGTTTCACACGACAGTCGGCGTGCGTCAGGGGTGTCTCATCTTTCTGACACTTTTTAATGTTTTTCTAGAACGCATTATGTCAGAAGCATTGGATGAACACGTAGGGACGGTCATTATAGGTGGACGAATACTCACCAACCTCTGGTTTGCCGACGACATTACTGGTCTGGCTGCAACAGAATCTGAACTTGCAAGGCTAGTCACAAACCTGGACAATGCTACCCAGAAATTTGGAATGGAAATCAGTGCAGAGAAGAGTAAGATCATGGTCAACGTCTCAGAGGGTATTTTAAACCCAATTATGGTCAAAGGTGAACCTCTGGAAAGTGTTACGCGGTTCAAACATCTGGGAGCAGAAATGAATGCGGGTGGATCTACAGCGGAGATCTAGTCAGGAACAGGGATGGCCATGGTCGCCCTGACAATAATCTGGAAAGACAAGAACATTAGCCTTAAATCGAAGCTGACTTGAATGTATACAATGGTCACCTCGGTATACCTCTACACGTGTGAGACTTGAACTCTGACAGCTGCCCTAGAATATAACATTTGCGCAATGGAAATGAGGATATGTTGAGGGAAGCCATGCCAGAATGAAGCAGTTCACACGAGAGAGAGAGAGAGAGACTGAGAGTGAGTGAAAATAAACACCTAATTTTGTTAGCTTGTTATGAGAATGAAGTAAATCCGAGCACAGCACGTGTTCTGTGACAGAAGGCAAACACGTTTGAGGAGAAGGACCCTGAAAAGTATAACTGAGCAGCTGAACATGACATCATCTAAGAGAGTAAACATGACATCATCTAAGAGAGTAAACATGACATCATCTAAGAGAGTAAACATGACATCATCTAAGAGAGTAAACATGACAACAGAACACGAGAAGTTGTGGAGAGATGATGTCACCTTCGCCAGGCAGCATGTGGTCTGAAAGTCAACAATAGTTCAGAATTTATCAATGTTGGTATTTGTTTGGCTTATAATGATTGTCACCATATTTGAGCGAAGGGTAAATGCGTTTACTTGTCTTGTCCAAACACCCCGTTATATTTCATGCATCCGTTTCTCAGCGACATGGTTTGCCTTGTCATTTGCCTCTAGCACGTCGCACGTATCCTGGAGGTTGGGACAGGTCATCAGGGTCCTGTATTGCGCCAGTCACACGTGTCGTCATCATCTGTGTATCCCCATCGTTCCATATTCCTCTTGTGATACACCAGTTCGGAGTCTGTTCAGCGACTTCCATGTTGTGTATGGTAGATGATGTCCGGGGACAGGATACATGCTAGAAACTATGTATCTTTGTGCAAGTTACCAGCAAACGATATTCTAGAGATGAGACTCGCCATCAGAGGTCACAAACATATGGCCCAACATTACCCCACTTTTGGATCGTCCCGACTCTGCCCCACCAGCGTGGGCTTAACTAGAAGATTAGTTTGAGAAGAAAGACATTCCACTCCAAGATCCTTAATCTACACGTTTCCAAAGAGAGAAACAAGAAGTTAAATACAAGATCCGGCTAACACAGACTAACTGTGAGAACTGGCTAACATCGACTAAATGTGAGAACTGGCTCTAACATCGACTAACTGTGAGAACTGGCTAACATCGACTAACTGTGAGAACTGGCTAACACAGACTAACTGAGAGAGCTGGCTAACATCGACTAACTGTGAGAACCAGCTAAAATCGACTAACTGTGAGAACTGGCTAACACAGACTAACTGTGAGAACTGGCTAACATCGACTAACTGTGAGAACTGGCTAACATCGACTAACTGTGAGAGCTGGCTAACTCAGACTAACTGTGAGAGCTGACTAACACAGACTAACTGTGAGAACTGGCTAACATCGACTAACTGTGAGAGCTGGCTAACACAGACTAACTGTGAGAACTGGCTAACATCGACTAACTGTGAGAGCCGACTAACATCGAGTTAAAAAGTGAATTTATAAACGGTCAGGAAAAATGAAAATGTAACATACTCTACGAAAAGAAATGAAGTGTTAGAGATTTCATTC
This sequence comes from Ariolimax columbianus, assembly GCA_036924085.1. Lineage (NCBI taxonomy): Eukaryota > Metazoa > Mollusca > Gastropoda > Stylommatophora > Arionidae > Ariolimax > Ariolimax columbianus. The sequence goes on along the minus strand of JAVGWX010000003.1, from coordinate 5,722,019 downwards.
GCTAGGTACGACGTGGAGTGACTAGTTTTCTTCCTCGTTGTATTGCCTTCCCTAACTTATGTCAGTTACCCATTTGCAGCTCGATAGACTGGAGGATATGAAGACCAATGTCTGAACACCGTATTTCTGCGGTGACACATAGGCTCTAACCCCTGTGATGCTCAAACGCTTTGACATTACAAAGGCTGAATTTATTTAAACAAAAATCCAACACGATCATGTCTCAGAAATGAGATGTCTAGACTGGTGACTAATAGAGCAATGCATTATGTAGAGGATACTAGTACAGGTGGACAGACAAGAAGTTTCTCGATCAAAGAATCACAATCCACAATCAACACTAACATAGGCAGTCTTTAGCCGTCTTCGTGACCTGTCTCCTCCTCCCTCGCGCTGTCCACTGCTCTTGGGTGTCAATCATCTGTCAGGTTTAAACTGCCTCACACGACTTAAGTTGGTCTTCAAAGAGCCGTCAAGGTTACAGCTTGTCAAAGAAGCGCTTTGTACAGAGGATGATCAATGTGCGGAGAATTTACCTGGACAGTCTACACCAAACAAAAACTGAGAAAAATTAAGACAAACATAATCGCAATGACAAAACAGCGACCAGACAGCATTCAAATCTGACAACATTCACATCAAACAACAGACACAATAGATAACATAAACATCAGACAACACACACACCAGACAACATAAAGATCAGACAACATACACATAAGACAACATAAACATCAGACAACACACATACCAGACAACACACACCAGAAAACAGCCACCAGACAACACACCAGAAAACATAGCCACCAGACAACACACCACACACCAGAAAACATAGCCACCAGACAACACACCACACACCAGAAAACATAGCCACCAGACAACATACACACACAAGAGTTTCCAAGCTCAAATGGCAGACGGCTCACTGAACTGACGTCATTGCACTTCAGCGCTCCCTTATTTGCTCATTACCATTCACTGCTGAAAGTGACAGATAACGAACTCCTAAATGTCCCCCTGATTTCGTCAGGTACCCATTTACAGCTGGCTCGACTGGTATATGAGGTTACACCCTGAAAAAAATCCGATGTGCTCCATCTGTCAAACTGAGCATGGCAAGACCTGAACTGGGACGTTGGGTTTATAAACGTAACTCGCAACGTCTAGACCACAGGATCAAGCTCACGTAATGACAAAGGGAAATAACAGTGTTTTTGTCTATCTAGCACCTAGTGTATTAAATTATTGAACTTGTTTTCCAAATATGTTCAGACAAATCGGACGCCATTAGGACCTCGCCGTCATATAGTGCCTCCGTCCTGCCCCAGATGATATCAAAGACACAAGCTGTTACATGTAGTACCTAACTTCCGGCGGTTGTTTGTATTCGACAGACTTGTATAGACAGAACGCCATAGTCTACAGAGAACTTCATGTTGGTGTGCGCATGTACATAAATATGAGAAAAAATGAACATTCTATGTTTTAAATGTATTAAAAACTATTATGTAAACTAAAAGTTATATCTTTCAAATGAAATATTTTAGTTTCAAACTGTTATTGAAGCATCAATGAGGTTTTCCATTTTACTTCCTCTTTTGTTCACCGCACATTTGTTAATTAAAACATGTATGAGAAACATAACGATTGACGACTGACAGTGCAACAATCAGAGAATGTGAGAGTATTTGATAACATTTTGTTATATTTAGTCAAATGTAGCTGGATCTTTAATACGGTTTACTACTCCTGGACTTGGGAAGCCCAGTCTTCCACAACATATTCCAAACCATTAGACTAAATAATATTTAATGTTCTTGTATGGGACCAAGATGCTGAGCAGCGCATGAGCTGCAGTGGTCAGCGACCCATAGCTGACTGCTAGCGTCAGGGCCAGCGAACCAGAGCTGAGCAGCACATGAGCTGCAGTGGTCAGCGACCCATAACTGACTGCTTGCGTCAGGGCCAGCGAACCAGAGCTACCAAAACCCTTCTACACCTCCACTCGATGATCCTGGATAACAGGCTGCAGCAGGGCAGACTGGCTAAGGAGAATGGATCAAAGAGGAAATGCTAACCCGGTACTAAAAAATGCTTGCTGAAGTCGGATGTGTTGGGCTGAAAGGTGCAAATATCGCAGCCAAGCTGTAAACTACGACACAACGCATTCCATTCTCTGGATTACATTCTGCTACTTAAGCCCTTTCAGAGTTTGGTAGCGGGAGATTGAGAATGAACGAAGATGAATGTTCTTGTATAATACATGGATAGCATGCACTTGTTCTGGTCTTGTTTTTGTGGACAGTAAGGTTGCATGTCATGAGAACAAGATTTCTTGAGAGTAAGACGAAACATCAGAAGTTAAATATAAAACATAATCCCCTTTTTCAAGCACAGACAGAGTTCCATTAGTGATATTAGAGCATTGTGATAACAATCTGCAGCCAGGCCTCAACTACTGAGCAGTGCTTGAAAAAATACTTATCTCTAAAATGGCCGAACTTCAAGCTCACAAAATGGTTGACAGCAAGACAAAACTTTTGTTTAACAAATTAACTTCTTAAAATTGAAGAAAAACTTGAAACTACTTTGGTGAGGAACAGCCAATTCTACAGACAGAGAGGTTCTCTATGGCTACACCTCAACCCATCTTCTGATATAATTATCTAAACTTTGTGATAGTACGGCTACACCTCTACAACCCATCTTCTGACAGCACTATCTAAACTTTGTGATAGTACGGCTACACCTCTACAACCCATCTTCTGATATAATTATCTAAACTTTCTGATAGTATGGCTACACCTCAACAACCCATCTTCTGACAGCACTATCTAAACTTTGTGATTGTATTCATTATTTAAAACTGTGTCTTGTTAGTTGAGACTTCCAGATCTGCTGATCTCCTAACATTAGTAATAATGGTACAATAAAAAAATGTATGCACATACACTTGTACACTTTCAGAACATTTCATAAACAAACTCATTGAACATATATATATACACTATCAATTTCTACAACATTTCAATATGCTATCTTTCATTGCACATGTGCGTACAAACTAACTTTCAGAACATTTAATTAACTAACTTGATTATCCTCAATTGTACACTTACATGCATACATACGCTTTAACTTTCACAATATTTAATAACTTTGTTATTTTCTATTTCACACATGAGTGCATACACTCTAGCTTTCACACATGAGTGCCTACACTCTAGCTTTCACACATGAGTGCATACACTCTAGCTTTCACACATGAGTGCATACACTCTAGCTTTCACACATGAGTGCCTACACTCTAGCTTTCACACATGAGTGCCTACACTCTAGCTTTCACACATGAGTGCCTACACTCTAGCTTTCACACATGAGTGCATACACTCTAGCTTTCACACATGAGTGCCTACACTCTAGCTTTCACACATGAGTGCCTACACTCTAGCTTTCACACATGAGTGCATACACTCTAGCTTTCACACATGAGTGCCTACACTCTAGCTTTCACACATGAGTGCCTACACTCTAGCTTTCACACATGAGTGCATACACTCTAGCTTTCACACATGAGTGCATACACTCTAGCTTTCACACATGAGTGCATACACTCTAGCTTTCACACATGAGTGCCTACACTCTAGCTTTCACACATGAGTGCATACACTCTAGCTTTCACACATGAGTGCCTACACTCTAGCTTTCACACATGAGTGCATACACTCTAGCTTTCACACATGAGTGCATACACTCTAGCTTTCACACATGAGTGCCTACACTCTAGCTTTCACACATGAGTGCCTACACTCTAGCTTTCACACATGAGTGCCTACACTCTAGCTTTCACACATGAGTGCCTACACTCTAGCTTTCACACATGAGTGCCTACACTCTAGCTTTCACACATGAGTGCCTACACTCTAGCTTTCACACATGAGTGCCTACACTCTAGCTTTCACACATGAGTGCCTACACTCTAGCTTTCACACATGAGTGCCTACACTCTAGCTTTCACACATGAGTGCCTACACTCTAGCTTTCACACATGAGTGCCTACACTCTAGCTTTCACACATGAGTGCTTACACTCTAGCTTTCACACATGAGTGCCTACACTCTAGCTTTCACACATGAGTGCCTACACTCTAGCTTTCACACATGAGTGCCTACACTCTAGCTTTCACACATGAGTGCCTACACTCTAGCTTTCACACATGAGTGCCTACACTCTAGCTTTCACACATGAGTGCCTACACTCTAGCTTTCACACGATCGTACAACAAATTGTGTTATCCTCGAACGTAAAAGATGATCTCATTGCTGTCATAACCTGTGATGCAGAGTGCTCTCCCTTGACCATCCACAAAACTGCCCCCAACAAGCTGTAAGTCTGTCACACATTCACCATGGCAGAACTCGATCTGTGGGCGACAGAAACCAAGCTACGGATGAGAGAAGGCAAGATAATTACACTTGAGAGAAGAGAAACCAAGCTATGGATGCTCTGTTCTGTTAAGAATCGACGTATTGCACTTTTGGCAGACCCAAACGTTTCTCAGTTCTACTTAGTAAATACAAAAAGTATAGATACTTATAATTCCTGTAGCTTGATGACTGTACACACACTTGCTCCATCCTCTCAGGCCCCCTTCTTCCACAGTGCATGTTTCAAAACTGTAATTTGTGCACTGCTGATGTTCTCATCCATTGGACAGTCGTTGATCAACTTCCAAATGTCATCTCTATCCATTGCTAATCTCCGCACTGTGGGTGCCCCTAAAGCCAGCTCTTTCATTCTCGCAAATCTCAGCATCACCAGGAAAGTAGATACATGCAAGTTATCGATGTTTTGAAGCCTCTATGTCTGTATTCCACTCATACCATAGCCAGTCCTTTTGTACCTTCTGAAGCAAGGAATTAGAGACTTTTACAGCACTTATTAAAGAGGTCCCAGATGAGAAAAGACTTCTATGGACAAGAGAAATGAAAATATGAATGAGAAGAATCATTGTGTGGGTAGCTGAACTCAATATGCAAATAGTATAAGAAAGAAAGTAAGACTGTATGGTCCAACCATTTCTGGTGCAGAGTTTGACTGAGATAGCTTCTGATTAGTCTAGAAGCTGATGTTTGTCCATCATGCCTCAGTTGGGAATGTAGGATGACCAGGACTAAATCTCTATGTTCATAGCAAATGGCACAGGAAACTATAAATACCAAATAATATTCCAGATATTCACAAAGTGTTGTCGCAGAGTTAAAGCTACCTACAGAGTCACAGACGCACTATGACTAAACCGGCTTTTCTGAAACCCACAGGGGACAGCGGAGGCAATCCAGCAAAATTGTGATATTGTGCGGGAAAAAAATACACACGTCACAAAAATATAATCAATGGCAACTGAATAACTAGTCGATCGTTGCTGGTAATCTATTTGCACCATCTTGACTATGAAATGTCACACGATATAAAGATCACATGTATCACAGACAAGGTAATCAGAATTTCATCATCATATCGACACAATCGCTATGTTCATATCAAATGTCTTAGGAAAATAATAACAAATGCATTAATCGGGCTTGCCTCTAAATGACTAAATATACAGCAACTAGCAATAACACGTTTCCTGCCATCTTACACACCAGTAGCGTGTGTCCAGACTCTATTTGAAAGTTGAATCAAATCCAGGACAAACCAAAAAGATGATTTCAACCGCATTTTGTGCAGTGCACAGATATTTCTCGCCATCTTGGTCGCTACGTGACTTATAGAAGTAGGTAGCACAGAATGGTGGTTAGGGCGCTACAAGGTCGTTGTTTCGAATGCCCATAATGAGTAGGTATACTCTTTTGTGCGCCGTGATAAAGGATGGTAAGTGACGGGTTGTAGTAACTTCCCTCACATCCTGAGCGCGCTGATGAAGGCAGATCAGTGTCTTCTAGTCAGTTGAGCTATGCTTTGCTTCATCTGTGTGTCGTTCACTGCTACAGGGATCACGTCAATCCCTCACCTTGTTGGCAGGGCTGACATGAAAACAGCCCGTTTCCAGGGAGGGCTACGAGGAAGCCGAGAGGAGGTTCTTGACCAGTATATTTTGCGTACTAGCAACATGTCTGTGCCTAAAGATTGTTGTGTCACAAATGATGAGGCACAATATGAAAATAATTTAGTCTATAATAAACAAATACATGATATAGCCAAATTTAAGATAAATAAAGAGAGGGAGAGAAAGAGAGATTAGGACACAATATGCACATAGAGGGATAATAAAACAGATGGTGAATGATAAAAGATAAAACATTATGTTTGATACATGGACACAGCTGCTACACACTCAAAGTCAACACATCAACATGGAACCAGCAAGGAAATGAGCAATGATGCTTAAGAAATTCATCAATAAGATGTATGGTGCTCAACAAATATATAGTTTACTATTTTGCGAATGGTGGCCTCCACTGAAGATTTCCTGAGGTTTATTCATGAAATAGTTCACGAGCTGACTGCATCATTTAATTTGTCTCATCTCCATTTGTAGAAAGAAAATTAATAAAATTGTATCCTTTTTAGTATGTCAGGAATGGAAAAGAATCTGGGTGACCCAGTTAGTATATCAGAAATGGAGAAGAAACTGTGAGTGACCCAGTTACTATGTCAGGATCGGAGAAGAAACTGTGAGTGACCCAGTTACTATGTCAGGAACGGAGAAGAAACTGTGAGTGACCCAGTTACTATGTCAGGAACGGAGAAGAAACTGTGTGTGACCCAGTTACTATGTCAGGAAAGGAGAAGAAACTGTGAGTAACCCAGGTATGGTTGGCCTTACTCTCCGCAACTAGCGAAAGCAGAATCTCCGCAACTAGCGCATGCAGAATCTCCACAACTAGCGCATGCAGAATCTCCGCAACTAGCGCATGCAGAATCTCCGCAACTAGCGCATGCAGAATCTCCGCAACTAGCGCATGCAGAATCTCCGCAACTAGCGCATGCAGAATCTCCGCAACTAGCGCATGCAGAATCTCCGCAACTAGCGCATGCAGAATCTCCGGCATGCAGAATCTCCACAATTCTGACCTACAGCTATTATCTTTGGCAAGTGACGCAGTTGTTCATCAAACAGGGTAAAACATCGATGGACACATGCTCAGAAGAAAGGATGAACATTGGAGCATGTTGGACATCAGTTTGGCAACTTCGAAGGGGAAAATGACTATTGGGAAAACCTCTACATGCTGGTAAGACTCCTTTGAACTCCCATTCATCTACAACATCCATGATAAGTCAGAAGGAAACCTTGTTGCCTACTGAATTTTCTAGGTCCAGGTTAGAGATCGTTGGAGGCAAAGTGGAGACTTGCAGTGGTACAAGCCTCGTTAAGCAATGGCTCATCGTGTACATATGTACGTAAATGTTCCCAAACAATAATTATAAAAATACTGACTCAAATAACTAATCAACTGTTACAATCAGACAGTCATTGTTCAGATGTTTATGTGTCTGTCTGTACCACTTGTTTTGTTCTGCAAACAGACAGAAATAGTTACCTGGAGCCCATTCAATGCCTTCATAGTTACCTGGGGCCTATTCAATGCCTTCATAATTACCTGGAGGACAACCAATGCCTTCATAGTTACCTGGGGCACAACCAATGCCTTCATGGTTACCTGGGGCACAACCAATGCCTTCATTGTTACCTGGGGCGCATTCAATGCCTTCATAGTTACCTGTGGCCCACTCAATGCCTTCATAGTTACCTGGGGCCCATTCAATGCCTTCATAGTTATTTGGGGCCCACTCAATGCCTTCATAGTTACCTGGGGCCCATTCAATGCCTTCATAGTTACCTGGGGCCCACTCAATGCCTTCATAGTTACCTGGGGCCCATTCAATGCCTTCATAGTTACCTGGGGCCCACTCAATGCCTTCATAGTTACCTGGGGCACAACCAATGATTTCATAGTTACCTGGGGCACATTCAATGCCTTCAAATGCCATATCCTGAAGAAGGTGTCATCACTCACAGACACTACCTGAAAAAAAAAAAAAAATTCATTAGATTCAACTGTCATCTTTACTATTCTACTTCTGTTACCTAGGAACACTCCGTTATCTCCTTGGATTATAAATGGAATTTTGTTTCTGGAACTTTCTTTCACAACTCAGAGTATTTCTACACTGACAAGGGTTTTATCATATGTGAACAGCAGAGCGTGCAATAGCTCAAGTTAGAGAGCCTTCTCCCCTGGACAGATTAGACTACACAACTATTTGTGACACATGTTCATAAAAAAATGGACAATTCTAACAGCATATCTAGTTGTGTGTGACCAGGGAACAAGACAGGAGCAAAGAAAAGATGGTATCCTGGTAGTACGAACTGACAAAGGAGGATTGGGCCTGGGGTCAGCTTTTCCATCCTATATGCTCAAGAATAAAACAAAAAAGATCTCTGAATGTGAAGGTCAGGTAAGTGTTTGACTAGCACATGGTATCAAATGATAATGTAAGACATTTTGATGATGTTGATGATAATCCATGATACAGAACAAAGACTATGATAAGTTTGCTAGATGAATTTAAGTCCAGAAGCAACATAAACAACTTTTCTGACGATGGAACTGTTTTTATATAAATGTGAGAAGCATAATAAATAAAAGAGAAAAATTAGAAGTGTATGCAGAAAAAGAAAAACCAGATAAAATAGGATTAGCAGAATCATGGACATATGAGGACGTTGATGATAGCGAACTTCAAATACAGGGATATACAATATTACAGAAAGATAGGGTAGTTGGAGACAAGACTAAGAAAGGTGGCATTTTTTTATACTGTACGAATTCAGTTAATATAACTATCAGAGATTATATATCCTCTAGCAACAAAAATGAAAGTGTATAGGGATCAATCGAAAAAGGAGGTGAAAAAAACAGCGATTGGAGTATGCTACAGATGTCCATCAAGTCAGAAAGAAGAAGATAAGGAGATATTTAGGAGCATAGAAAAGGCAAGTGCAGGGAAATTATTATTTATGGGAAATAAAATAAGAAATGGCAGAAGCATTTGTTGAGTAAAAAAATTTTTTGTTAGGTGCATAACTCATAATTTTTAAAATTTAACATGTGGAAGAAACTACCAGACACAAAAACACACTCACTACAAACTAGTATTTACTGCAGAGGAAAATATGATTGTAAATGTTACTGTTGGAAAACTGTTTGGCTTAAGTGACAATCAGATCATCCGTTGGGATCATACAGTAAGGAAGGAAGAAAACATAAGTACAAGAACATAAAACTACTCTTAAGACATATGTTAAGAAGATGAAAGGAGCAGCAAGCCACATAACCTGGAAAGATATTGTCAGTGGAACAAATGTTGAAGAAGAGTTACAGAATAATTCTAGAGAGGAATCTAGAAGAGGAATTTGTCCCATATAGGAAGGTAAACCCTAAACAAAAAAGTGAATAACTAGATCGGTAGTTTAACATAGAAGAGCTAAAAATAAAGTATGGAAAACAAACATAGATGCAGGAAAATCTAAAGAAACATTAAAAATAGTTGGACAAGCAAAACATAGCTCATAAAGTGAATAGAGCAGCAAAAATCGACTTTGAAATCAAACTTGCTTAAAAGATCAAGACTTTGAAATAAACAAAGAATGAAATACAAAGTAGGCCCTCTCAAAGATAAACACAGGAAAAATAAGTAGAATAAGGAGGCAGCTAATCTACTCAATCAGTACTTTGATAATTCTACCCAAAACAAAGACACCAAGATTCTAGAGCGCATAGATATTTTTCAAAGGGACATGAATACTGAGGAATTATGATCAGTCTGTATTACGGTGGAAATGGTTTTTAAAGAATTAGAGGGATGAAAGTGGATAAATGCCTAGGTCAAGATGGTATTCATCCAAAATTGCTGTTTGAAATTAAAGACCAGTTAGCAAAACCATTGGCTAAATTATATTCTCAATCACTAGCAAAAGAATTGTTCCAGGGGAATTGGAAAGATGCAGGAGTGATTCCCTTGTTCAAAAATGGTAACAAATTAGAGCCAGCAAATTATAGACCAGTGAGTTTAACAAGCATAGTCTGCAAAATATTAGTCTATAATCAAAGAAAACATTGTAATGCACTTGAACAAATTTAATCTAATCAGGAATAGTCAGTATGGGTTTACTTATGAGAGATTATACTTAACAAATCTATTAGAATTCATGGAGGAGGTTACCAAAATGATAGATGAAGGAGATCCAGTGGATGTTATTTATCTAGATTTTGCAAAGGCCTTTGATAAAGTACCTCATGAAAGAATGTTTGTGAGGTTAAAGTCACATGAAATAGGTGGCAAAGTTGCCAAATGGATAGAAAAAAGGTTAACGGGAAGAAGGATGAGAGTGGGTAAACAAGGAGTACTCTGAGTGGTGTGAAGTAAGAAGTGCAGTGTCACAGACCTTGGTTTTGGGACAAATGTTGTTCTTGATATATGTATATATATGTGTGTGTATGTGTGTGTATTGGACATTGGTATCAGATCCATGATTGCAAAATTTGCGAATGACACCAAACTATGCAGAGGTAGATTTGTTAAGGTAGGATTTAGATAACATTTTTAAATATTGTGAGAGCTGGCAGATAGAATTTAATGTTGATTAATGTGCAATCATCCACATGGGTAGATCCAATATGGAATATAATTACAAATATACCAAGAAGAGTCCACAGCTCTGTGTTTGCAGACGATCTGGCTATGTGGACCTCTGAAAAAAATATCACCGTAGCAAGTAATCGGATGCAGCAGGCCCTAACATCATTGGAGGAGTGGGCGAACTCATGACTGGTCAAAATAAATGAGGAAAAAACAACATGTACGATATTCTCACTTTCAAATAAACCACAGAACGCCAAAATAAGTTTTCACGGCAAATATCTACGGCCAAACGACAACCGACACTACTTGGGAGTCATATTTGATCGGCGCATGACATAGAAAAGTCAGATCGAGAGAAACCGAATGAGAGCCAGACAAAGAATGGCAACCATGAGGAAACTTGCTGACACAAGCTGGGAAGCAGACGAAAGAATACTAAAGAAACTGTACACTGGAAGAGTGAGACCAGTTCTCAAGTATGGCATTGCGGCATGGACAACAGCAGCAAAGGCAAATTTTGATAAAATTAGCAAACTTCAAAACCAAGCCATGAGAGTTATAACAGGAGGCATGAAGTCAAAGCCAATTGTAGAACTTGAAAAGATTACAAATCTGCAATCCATGACCGAGAGAAGAGACTCAAAGATGAGCGAAGACCCCATGAATACCGTAACAACACCAAAGCCCATCCCTACTGTATGCAAACCCACATGGAAGCAGCATATCATTCCGGAGGTGGTAGAAAATATACCAGGTATTGAAAACAAGAACAGCCAGACTGAAAAAGAAAGAAGAGACATAACCCTGAGGTACATAGCGGAAAACTACCCAAGCATGGACTGGACCCATGCATACACCAATGGTTCTGTAACAAACACAACACAGAATGGAGGGGCAGCCTAACAAATGGAAGAAAAATAACATTGTCAGTGGCAACTGGAAAATACTCAAGCAATTTGAGAGCGGAGGCACTGGGGGCTGCAGTAGAAGAAATGGTGACATGCAAAAGAAATGAAAGCCATATAGTCCTGCTTACAGATGCCCTGGCCGCAGTCACAGCACTTAAGAGCCAGAAAATACTGAACTCAATGATATAAGAGCAGTACTCTGTCAACTATGCCAGCAGTCCGCACCAAAAAGAGTATGGTACAGTGGGTTTCATCCCACTGCAACATCCAAGGCAACGAGGAGGCAAACAGACTGGCAAAATAAGGTGCAAGACTACAACAACCAGATTCTAGTGTGACTTATGAAGAGTCCAAAAGGTTTATTAGGTCCAGATATATGGCCAAATGGGAAACAGAACATACTGGCTACACAAAAAATGATGCCTATTACCAGCTGAACAGAAGAGAGCAGGTCGCGGTCTTCAGACTCCGCACAGGCCACAACAGACTGAGGTACCACCTAATCCATAAACTGAAGATAGGTGGCACTGACGAATGCACCTGTGGTACAGGGAAAATAACCGCTGAACATCTGTTGCAAAATTGCCCGACATTACGAGGACCAGAGAAAGCACATGTGGCCATCACCAGTGGCAACACTAGACAAGCACTATGGCAGTGTCGACATCCTCAGGATGACAGCTGCTTTCTTCAAACAAATACAAGTTGAAGTCTGACAGCGTACGAAGAAGAAGAACATAATTACAGAATGAGAGAGAACCATATTAGGAAGATAGAAAAGGAAAGGGACCTAAGATTTATATTAGATCATACAGGTAAAATAAGTGTGCAAGTCCATGTAGCTGTATAAGAAGCAAATGCAATGTTAGGTATGATAAAAAGAAATATTAAGCATAGGAGCAAGGAAGTGATTGTCAAACTGTATAAAGCATTAGTTAGATCTAGATTGTAGAGTACTATGTACATGTGTGGAGTGCTTATAGTAGAGGGATTATCAACATGCTGGAAAGGATACAAAGCAGAGTGACAAAACTGACAGAGGAATTGTGGAATTATAATTATGAGAAAAACCTCGGAAAAACCTACCTATAGTGTCTAGAAAAGAAAAGAACTTGAGGCGATTGAATACAGGTTAAAAAGATAATCGAGGGAAAGGATAAATTAGACTATAACATTTTTTTTCAAAATTCAGCAGACTACAAAAACAAAAGGGTACAGCTTCAAATTAATTAAAGAAAGATCCAGATTAGATATAAAAAATATTGTTATTCTTAGATTTGCTAAGAAAGCACTGGTGCAGAATATAGTGGGGGGCATAGACAGAATACATTCAAGAATGAATTGGATGTACATGTTTTTAGATCAAGTGGGGTAGAAGAAAGTGGTTGTATACAAACTATGCAGAGTCTTCTAAGCCAGTACACATAAGTTAATTTACTAAGTGTTTAGTTTCAAATCAAACATATTCAATGTGACATAAGAAAGTTAGTTGCCCATCACAAGCGATGATGGTGACATCATCAGACAGTTTTGTCTTGAGATACAACTTGCACTGTATTTGGATTATAGTGAAGAAGAAACTGCGCTGGTCAGCAACCTCACTCTCTAGTCCCAAGCTACCTTGGACCAGTGGCAAGACATAATTCAAGACGACTGGAGGTAACTCTGGATGCACACACTTTGGTCCCACCCTTAAGACCAGGGGTCACTTGAAATCTGTGGAAATCGATCGCCCACCGTTTCCATTCTTCGCTTTGAAAGGTGAGTGCCTTACTTCTTTTCCACAGTGACCTCCTAATTACCACATGTGACATAGACAAATCAACAGAATGCACTCACCATTCCATTCTCTGTAGAAACATCTATGGCATTAATAGCCCGAGCATGTGCCAAGACCTCTGCCCCAAGGGTGCCAGTACTTGCATTGAAGACACGTAGGTGCCCCGAGGCAAACCCTGCCACCAGAACACCTTTCCACAAAGCTATGCTACTGCATGGCCACCTGTGGATTCAAACACAACTAGGATATATAAAACAAGTGCTATATTAAACACAGCTAGGAAAAATAAAACAACAGTGCTATATCAAACACAACAAGCATAAATAAAACAAGTGCTACATCGAAAAAAGCCATGCCATTTCTTCGTGCTATAGAAAATATTACAAAAACTCTCCATTTCTGTTATCAAAATTTTATATAAGTCTCTTCTCACAAGATTTTATTTGCTCTCCTTTTATCGATTAGACCTGTGAACTTCCAATATCATGTTCTGGTATTATTTATGTTTTCATTTCTTTGTTAGAATCAGTGCCCTCTTCTCAGTAATCTGGCAACATGTGTGGTATTTCAATGAATACAGGCATGGTTCTGCCTATCCTGATACCTGGGATAACCAGTTTCACTTCTCTTGTTCCCTGTGCCAGCGAGTGGAATGTTCATGTTTCTTAAGGTATTCTGTATTTCCATACAGGGTGTGTATGATGGTGAGTGGGTTGGTGGTGGTAGTAATAGTTTTGTCACTCCATACAGACATCTGGTGATGGAAGAGGTTGGTGATAGTAGTAGTAGTTGTTTTGTGTCTCCATGCAGGGAGTTAGTGATGGAAGAGGTTGGTGATAGTAGTAGTTTGGTCTCCATGCAGGGAGTTAGTGATGGAAGAGGTTGGTGATAGAGTGGGTTGGTGATAGTAACAGTAGTTATGTGTATTCACGTATGAGGTTGATGATGGAGAGGGTTGGTAGAAGCAGTTGGTTCAGCAGTTCTGACAATAAAAGACATGGAGAAGTAAAGAGCAATGCAGCAAGGATGATCTTACCCTGTTCCTCTGATACTAGTCACTACAGACAGTTTAGTCTCATGAACCTTCCACACAACAATCGTTCCAAAGTCATCTGCTGAACCAAGGATGTCCTTGTCCGATGTCAGGTCTGACACTGGGAACTTGTGTTCTACAGGCAAGTTTATCAAACAAACATTACACACAAACAGTTCTTACCAAACTTAAAACTGACTTTAAGACAAAACATTATGCAAGGGTGAGTCAGCAAGTAAGTCACAAACTGATATGGGGTAGCTGAAAAATGTAGTTTGTAGTTTCTAAAGGTGTCATTAGGTGGCAGCAACATCCAGCTTTGTAATTACTGTAGGTAGGAGACTTTAGGTGGGAGGGAGCAGCATCCAGCTTTGTGATTACTGTAGGTAGGAGACTTTAGGCGGCAGCAACATCCAGCTTTGTGATTACTGTAGGTAGGAGACACTAGGTGGCAGCAACATCCAGCTTTGTGATTACTGTAGGTAGGAGACACTAGGTTCTGCATGCAAGTGTGCAGCTCAGAAACAAAATCGTGCCCATGTTCACAGAATAAACAGTGTGCTGTTGTGTGTTTTTTTCCAGGCAAAAGACTTTCTGGATACTCATAAAGAAATGCTTCCTGTTTGCAGTGAGAAGTGTTTGTCATGTAAAGCGATGCACAACTAGGTCAATACATTTACTTCATATGCTAACAATTGGTTGATGAACTTCAACCTGTCCGTCCTGTTCAGATTGCAGCAGAAGCATCTGTGCAGTGGGTGGGGAGATGGTTGGAGCTGACAGGAGTGTAATGATAGTGTATCAGCTGCAATAAGGTGTTTGCATGGTTTAGTCTACAGCATAATGCATGATCAATTGATTTCCAACAAAGTGTGCTCAAAGTGCGTACCCAGACAACTGGCGATAAAATGAATGGGTCCGTCAATGCACCGATAAAGCGATGGGGTAAGTGTGTCAATGTTGGTAGAAATTATGTTTAGAAATAAGGGACAGTGTCAGTGCAATAATAAAAGGTTTTCAAGTTCACATTTCAAATAGTCTAAAAAAAAATACCCATGCATTACCTCTAACTTGTCATTGTACTTAGAATAGATGATGAGACAAATATGACATTATGTTTGACAGAATTGACATCCCATCGGCATAGATGCTCAACCCTTTTCAACTAATGCAAGGGGTACAGATTCTGGTGGTTTCTGAAGATTGTGAGCGGCTCCCAGCTCAACCCATGTTTAAGTCAAACTACTTGAATCAATGGATGACTATTTCATTGATTTTAGTGATATATCATCCAGTAAGCTATCATTGATTTTAGTGCTATATCATCTAACAAGCTGTCATTGATTTCAGTGCTATACCATCCAGCAAGCTATAATTGGTTTTCAGTGCTACATCACCTAGCAAGCTATAATTAATTTCAGTGATATATCATTCATGAAGCTATCAGTGATATATCATTCATCAAGCTATCATTAATGTTGGTACTATATCAACCAGTAGGCTATAATTGATTTCATTCAATACGCTCTCCATATCTATATCAACCAGTAGGCTATAATTGATTTCATTCAATACGCTCTCCATATCTATATTGAAATATTACATGAGATAATGAAGCTACGATTTGTTGAACTGTTAATTAATAGGAAAGGTGTGCCATGAAAAATGAGGAATTTCAATATTTGATAAGTGGTCTCAAGGTAAGGTGCCTGTCTCGGGTGCCGAAGATCGAGGGTTTGAATCATGGTGCAGAGGGGGATTTTTTCACGTGGATCTTCTCGTAAAAATTCCCATGATCTCTGGATAGTGAGATCGGATTTCCATGTCCAGCGTCGAGGGCGCTAACAATTTCTTGGGAATGAATTAAAAATTGAAAAGAGTAGGCTTAACTGCCACGACAAAATTCAAGTTAAAAATCTACCCAAAATATTTGTGTCTTCCTCCAGGTCTAGTAAGACTGAGAAAATTAAAAAAAATTCCTGCTACGTATAGCCAATAGCCTTCAGCTACCTGGCAACAGATATTAACATGCCTTTTTGAATACTAGGAATCCAAGTATTCCAAGATGATTTAATAAACTCTTGCTAAAAAGAGCAAATCTATCATTATTTTGTAGGACCAGATAGCCAGCACCATGTAAGACCACTGATAGTCAATTAGTATACTTGTGACACATGTCACTATTTGGTGTTACATGTCATCTGTCATGACAAGCACTGTTCAGGCCCATACTGTTTATCAACTTGATTTAACTAGACAAAGTAAAAGCTAAGATTAGTAGTAGCCTATGGAAATGAGTAGTAGCCTACGGAAATGAGTAGTAGCCTATGGAAATGAGTAGTAGCCTATGGAAATGATGTAGTAGCCAATGGAAATGATGTAGTAGCCTATGGAAATGATGTAATACTTACGGGTGACTGTTTCAGTTAATGTGACATTCGTTCCCTTTGGTGGGATATTAAACACAAGAATTGATCCAGCCTGAGTCCCTGAAACATAGTTATCTCACATCATGGCCCACACACAATATCTTGTTCTGTGACAAGAAGAACAGGCCATCAAGAATAAGATGTGTTCTTAAAAGTAATAGAAAAATGTGTTTAAAAGGGTAATGTGTTGTTCGTCCTTCGTAATCGATGAGGACCACTTTGTCAGCATTCACTGTAAACTGTTGTACCTTGAATTACAGGCTCTGAACAGGCAATATCTGGAGCCAGTTGATGTAGGACCTCTGTTTTTGTGATAGCGAGGCTAAATTTTTTACAAGCTGTGGCGAACTGATCCATTCATTCTTGTATGTCAACCTCCGTATTGGAATTTAAGGCACAGTCATCTGCATAAAGAAAATCACCTATGGTTAACTTGTAGATTTTGGTTTTGGCCTTGAATCATGTCATATTGAATGGCCCACCGTCAGTCCGGTAATGAAGCCCAACTTCGACGTCACAATCGCTGTAGGCATTCCACAGCATGGCAGAAAACATCATACTGGAAAGAGCCAGGACCAGCACACATCCCAAGTTTTCTTGATCAATGACTTGGGCACGCATGCCATCATAAAATTGTTGCACCATTGCAACGAATGTTGCCAGCACCCAAACTCGGCCAGAACTCTCCGCAGACCGTTACGATTTAGTGTCAAATACCTTAGTAAGGTCCACAAACGTCGTATTGAGAGAAATATTCTGTTCTTGACATTTCTTTTGGATCCGCTTTGCAGCAAAGATCATATCGATGGTCCCACGGTTCTTCCTACAGTCCCATCGAGTCTCGGGTAGTAACCCCTGCTCCAGGTGAAGATTTAGTGTGCGGAGAAGAATTTTTGCAAGCACTTTTCGTACAGCAAAGATATCACTCTGTTGTTTTCACATATTTGTTTACTGCCTTTACGCTTGTGTAAATGAATAATTGAAGCGTCTTGAATTCTTGTGGGATGCTCTTTTTCTTCCACAATTTGCAAAACAACAGAGTAATATACTCAACCATTTTTTGGACAGCCAGCGTTATAGTTCTCTGCTGGGATGGCGTCAGCTCCCGGAGCTTTGTTGTTTGCAAGGAGGGAAATCGCTGCTCTAGTTTCCTGCTCGGTTGGAGGATCACCCATGCTCCCATTCATTTCTTTTTGTAGTAGATGATCAATTGCCTCTTCATTAACAGTAGAGGGTCTATTAAAGACCTTAGCAAAATGTTCGGCAAAATATTCAGCCCATCTTACCAGGAGCTTGTCTTTCTCACTGATTACAGAATTACCATCTTCAGAGCACTGTAACAATTCTTTATATCATGCCTGTTAGCAAAAGTCTGAATCTTATCAGCCTTCTGACTGAGCCACGTATTCTACATATCACGGAGCTGTCGCTGTACAGTCGCTCGAGCTCTTGTGAAGCCATTCTTTTTCGCCACAGATTGAGGATTGTTAGTGTATGCTCGGAGGCGGGGGCTTCTCATCTAGCAGGGGCTTGATCAATTCACAGTTCTCATCAAACCAATCTTGATGGTTGCGTTTAGAGGTACTGAGAGCATCAACGGCAGTAGAGTGAACCGTTTTGATTAAGGTGGCTCAACTGGATTCTATTTCAGTCATAGCATTGTCCATTTTATTTAGCTGATCTGTCAGAGTTTGAGCAAAAGATTGTTGGGCGCAGTTATCTCCGAGACCGGGAGATGTTGAGACATTTTGAGGTTTTCGTGTTTTGTGGGTGCATAGGAGGTTGGATAGGACGAAGGTTCATTTTAGAAATCACCAGTCTGTGGTTCGTCCAGCAACCTGTTCCACACATAGTCTTTGTCAGACGTACATTCTGGTGATCCCATCTGCAAACAATGACATAATCAACCAGGTGCCAGTGGGTGCATCCAAGTGGTTTTATTGCGGTTAGGGAGACGAAACACTGTATTGGTAATCAGAAGTTTGTTTGCCGCACATGTCTTCAAGAGTAGGTGTCCGTTACTATTGCAGCTACCGATGCCATTCCTGCCAATCACCCAGTCCAATGAAACAAAGTCAGCACCCACTCGAGCATTGAAGTCACCCAGAATAATAAACTTATTTTTCTTTGGTTCAGTGTCGATTAGTGTCTCCAAATCATGGTCACAACTTTTCGTTGGTGTATTCCGAGTTAGTCGTAGTTGGGGCATACGCACTGATGAAAGCTTGTTTGTTTCAGCACCATTAGACTGTCATTAATCTCCTTCGGAGCACTAGGGAGACCACTAAACAAGCTTGATTTTATAGCAAAGCCAACACCTAAAGGCCGGTCTTCGACTTCACACCCTTTCCAGAAAAAAAGTACAGCCGGCTTCAATTTCTGTAAGTTAGCCCTCTTCTGCCCAGTGTGCCTCACTTGGGGCTGCTATATCAACTCTGTATCTGGCAAGCTCTTTGGCAATCAGAGCTAATCTTCTCTCAGGTCTTTTAGCTTCTACTCGATCCACAAGGGTACGAAAATTCCATGCACCAAATATCAAGGGCACTCTTTTTGTTATTTTCCTCTTAGACAACTGTTCGTGAATTTGAATATAGTGAAATGGGGTTGCGCACGTCAGCCTCACTCTCTCATCCTCAGCTACCCTTATTTAGTGGTAAGACATGGTGAAGACGACTGAGGGCAAAAGAAGATGCAGATTTTCTTAGGGTTTTCTCCCGAAGCCTTTCCGGCATTCAGGCATCTCACAAGGCAGTGGGGTCAGACATGGCGACCCTGAGGTCACTGATCTCCACTCAATGGTAATATATTGTGAAATAAGTATGCAAGCAGCAAATGGCAAACTTAAAAAGAATTACATTATCTTGAAGAAAAAGGGACATATATAAGACTCTTCAGATGTGAAATATTGGAATGCAGCTAGTCACAAATCAATCCTAAGCTAGTCACAAATCAATCTTACCTACACAAAGTGTTCTCTCATTTACTCCAGTAATCCCTTTTGCATAGTTACTCTTGTCTGTGGAAAAGAAAAAAATACTTGAGACCACAATTGAACCCACATTTGTATTGTCCTTACTAAATTTGTAGCAGCGGTTACTCCACAAAAGAATAGTAATATGATAGAAACGTCTAGAAGAGTAGTGCACCATGTAAACAATACCTGGGGTAGAGACGTCTAGAAGAGTAGTGCACCATGTGAACAATACCTGAGGTAGAGACGTCTAGAAGAGGCCTGCACCATGTGACCAATACCTGAGGTAGAGGTGTCTAGAAGAGTAGTGCACCATGTGAACAATACCTGAGGTAGAGGTGTCTAGAAGAGTAGTGCACCATGTGAACAATACCTGGGGTAGAGACGTCTAGAAGAGTAGTGCACCATGTGAACAATACCTGAGGTAGAGACGTCTAGAAGAGGCCTGCACCATGTGACCAATACCTGAGGTAGAGGTGTCTAGAAGAGTAGTGCACCATGTGAACAATACCTGAGGTAGAGGTGTCTAGAAGAGTAGTGCACCATGTGAACAATACCTGAGGTAGAGGTGTCTAGAAGAGTAGTGCACCCTGTGAACAATACCTGAGGTAGAGGTGTCTAGAAGAGTAGTGCACCATGTGAACAATACCTGAGGTAGAGGTGTCTAGAAGAGTAGTGCACCATGTGAACAATACCTGAGGTAGAGGTGTCTAGAAGAGTAGTGCACCATGTGAACAATACCTGAGGTAGAGGTGTCTAGAAGAGTAGTGCACCATGTGAACAATACCTGAGGTAGAGACGTCTAGAAGAGTAGTGAACAATACCTGAGGTAGAGGTGTCTAGAAGAGTAGTGCACCATGTGAACAATACCTGAGGTAGAGACGTCTAGAAGAGTAGTGCACCATGTGAACAATACCTGAGGTAGAGGTGTCTAGAAGAGTAGTGCACCATGGGAACAATACCTGAGGTAGAGACGTCTAGAAGAGGCCTGCACCATGTGACCAATACCTGAGGTAGAGACATCTAGAAGAGGCCTGCACCATGTAACCAATACCTGAGGTAGAGACGTCTAGAAGAGGCCTGCACCATGTGACCAATACCTGAGGTAGAGACGTCTAGAAGAGGCCTGCACCATGTGACCAATACCTGAGGTAGAGATGTCTAGAAGAGGCCTGCACCATGTGACCAATACCTGAGGTAGAGACGTCTAGAAGAGGCCTGCACCATGTGAACAATACCTGTGAAAATGAGCAGCACCAAATCTACCACAAACAAGAGCTTGACTTTTTAACTTGAAATAACCAATGCCAAAAGATTTCAAACAACCAATGTATATCCCTTGGTTTTATATGTGAACTAATTGCTATAGGCTGTGCTGACATATTCTTTCACAATACTGGTGCAATTTAATGACATGCGAAGGCACATTTTCTGATACATTTTCTCACATGCCTTAACATTAGAGTCCAATTCTGTCGCCAATATTTTGTGTGCATTTTAATTATTTCTGAATTATTTAATTTATTTCCATTAAATCTAAAAGATTTAATTGACGGGTATCTTTAATTTTTGTTTGTGTTATATTTCTATCTATGAAATTATCAAAGGCATTCACCAATAATATTCTCCGCTGTTACAATCATTCAGAAAATATTGACGTCACTTACCTAATGAATCACTTAGTGAATGCCAATATATCATTGCTGACCCATCAGGCTCAAATATCTAGATTCAGAAACAAAAGATGGTTATAAAACAGCATTATTAGGATTGCAACTCACATGTTATTCCTTCAATATTTAGTTAAATTGTATGTTGGTTTAGTTTTGGATAGACATGAAGCAGAGAAGCTTCAAACTCAAAACACGATTAGTTTAATGGCTGCAGTACTGTCAAACCTTTGTATGACATTAGTTGAATGACTTATCACTGTCAAACCTTTGTACGACATTAGTTGAATGGCGGTATCACTGTCAAACCTTCATATGACATTAGTTGAATGGCTGCATCACTGTCAAACCTTCATACGAGTGAATGAGCAAACAGAAGCCAGTAATTGATAGCTGACTGCTTGTATCGGGGTCAGAAAACCACAACTGATCAGGACTATATTCCACCTCCAATTGGCAGCCCTGGAAACAGGCTGTACTAGTCTAGGCTGGCCAAGAGAACATGGATCGCACAGAGAAAGCAAACCTGGGCCTAAAAATGCCATGCTGAAATTGGATGTCCGGCTTAAAGGGGCAGATAACTGCAAACTATGACATAACGTCCTTTTCAGGACAAATGCCAAAGAAGAAGAAACCTTCATACAACATTAGTTGAATGACTCATCATGGTCAAAGCTTCATACAACATTAGTTGAATGACTCATCACTGTCAAACCTTCATACAACATTAGTTCAATGGCTATCACATGTGTTTTGTTTTCTGGTTAATGTTCACACATGCAAATAATGGCATATGTACTATGAAAATCTCATTTTTTTAAATGTCAGTTTAATCTCTGGATGTTTAAAAATGTGAGGAATGTAATACGTAGTTTATTGGAATATCAAGTCTTCATCTCTGTGCATTTGTGAAATTTTCTCTCCTGGCAAACTTTGTTTGTCAACTTAGCTACTTAATTAATGCAGACTTTCATAAGTCACTTTAAGCCTTTAGTCAGAACTTACAAGCTTATGGCTGGTGCAAAAACATCCTCTAAATAGACACGTCTGAGTAATCACGAACCTGAATTCCTCGTTGTGTTGTCAATACCAAGAGTGCCCGTGTTGGCAGAATAACCCACTTTGCCTGGTGAAAGAGAGAAAACATCTATAGCAGTAGGATTGACTTCTCTAGACCTGAAAATTCCAGAACAGTGACTGTCTTGTAATGCTGTCAGTTCATTCCCATAATATGTGTCCTATCTATTACCAATGCCTTATCTTGACGTCTAGTTCCACAAGAATCTGTCCTGTTCTTTCCCAGTTATATTTTAGTGACTTTATCCCTCCCTCTTATTCCCTCAATTCAGTGCAAGCGTCCATTGGCGAAAGTGTGGACTTTTCTAGTGGTAATTTTCTTTGTTCCCCACGTTACTGAGCCATACAACAGATGGAACTTGATATTAGAGATGAAGATCTGCACGTCTGTGGCGGACAATGTTTTATTTTATCGCTGCATATTCTGTTGCATTCTTAATTTGATATCTCTATCAGTACCTCTGACATTGTTATATTACTTCCAAGAAATATGAATCAATCTACATTTTGTACTATCATGTCTCCCAGTACAATTTGAGTGTCGTTAGGTGCTTTTATCATCATAATCTGTGTTTTTATCTATATGTACCCTCAGACCTTATTGCAGTGAACATTCAGTCAGTGTATTTATTTTATTTTTCAATTTGTTGTTGTGGTTGTGATACAGAAGAGCCAAGATATCAGCAAAGACCAGATCATCAAGACTTTTGGTCAAAAGCCGCTGAATTCCATTTTCGCATGTAGAAGTCATGTTATTCATAATCCAATGAATCGTCAGTAAAAAAAACAATGATAATAAGTGATAGCCCTGTCCAGTTCTATCTCAAAGGACTACGAAAGCTCTTCATCAGGTAGAACTTTACATTTTAGTTTGTTTTCTTAATTATGTTCATGAACTTTAGAGCCACTCTATAGTCATCAATCAATCAATGGACCTTAAAGTGCCATACAGGACACATAAGACAGAAACCACTGCTCTTCAGTTTGATAAGTATGACTCTATAGTGCTTGAGCAATTTGCAAAGTGATTCCCTGTCTAAACTGTCAAATCCTTTCTCATAATCCATGAACCCCATATAAAATGGGTGCATTCTATTCTTTTCATTGTTCAACAATTATCAGCAGTGTAGAGCCATCTTATCTACACAGGGTCTGAGTCAGTCTACTACAATTTTGTGATGGCATATTTCACTGTAGAGGATGAAAATCAGAGTGGTAAAGAAAGTGCTCTACTCTCAGCGCAAAGGTACCATTTTGGTCCTCGTTATCAACAGCATTTCAGTGGCCCCAGATGGAAATGGGTGTCTGTGTTACTGATAAAGAAATGGATGTCTGTGTTACTGATAAAGAAATGGGTGTCTGTGTTACTGATAAAGAAATGGGTGTCTGTGTTACTGATAAAGAAATGGGTGTCTGTGTTACTGATAAAGAAATGGGTGTCTGTGTTACTGATAAAGAAATGGATGTCTGTGTTACTGATAAAGAAATGGGTGTCTGTGTTACTGATAAAGAAACAAAGAAGGATACCTGCCACCTCAGCTAAGACCCCCAATAGCTCACGTCTAGGACAATCACGTCTCTTAACATGTGTATTCCATTACAGTAGTGTTTGTTCCTAATTTCACCTTTCTCTTAATAATTTGATGTCTAAACTTAGGTCATTTGTAATCAATAAAGCTCGGTATGGAACCTACAAAAATCAACATTGTGCGACTCCAAGCTACTGATCGGGCGATCGAGACTAAAACATTGTCAAAATGTCACTATGAGACCACATCCGTAACACTACTATCAGGAGCCAAACTCGCTTCAATGACGTTGTAGGTATAGCGTTACTAAGAAAGTACAGATGGGCCGGCCATGTGGTAAGCTTGCCTGACAATAGATGGACGGCATGTGAAGTAACATCTTGGTTGTCCTACACCTTTAATCATCGACACAAGAGATAGAGAAATGACCTGCAACAAGACCTTGGTCTGGCATGGTTGTTGTAGATTTACTAGGTCTGCTGAGCTGATGGTTCTACAGGTGTATTGTAGCTGATGAGTGGAGCTGTATAAGGTGATCATTTTCCAGCCGAGAACAAAACATATCCCACTTAACAAGCACCTGAACAGGATCCAACCAAAACATACTCCTGAGTGCCAGCTGTGTGCACATCTATTTGAAATCACTGATTATCATCTCTCTGAGTGCTCTGCACTCAACAATGTTAGGAAAAATGCTTCTTCCTCCGATGCCAGATAAATGTAACACTTTGTATGGTACTAGACAACAACTGACAATCATGTGTAGATAACATAACATGGCATTTGACCAAAGGGCGAGAGCCTGGGTGCTGCCACAATAATATTGTTTGGGTCCCGGCATTAACTTGACTCTGTTGTGAGTAGCAGATGTTGCCCTGACTCGTATGGGTGGGTGCAGTTGCAGCAGTTTAGTTTGTGTGCAGCATCCAAATTATTTAAATATTTGTTAAGTCCAATGTGTTCTGTCTGAAGTTGTAAAAATTATGCTCTGCTCCCTGTGCTGCAGTTTGTTATGTTGTAATTTTTGTTTGAGTGCATCATTTGTTTATACGTGGCACGCGCAGTAGACCCTTACATCCATCAGTTCAACCATTCTTTTTTGAAGATTTTGCTGTTTGTATGTTGGCTGTTGTGTTTATCTGAACCATACTTGATTCTAGATTTGCTAGTAAGCCTGCTTTCTCATCGCCTGATATGTTTGTGTCCTGGAATCCACTGCATGGCAGCTTCAATGTTGTGTGTTTGTATTTTATCAATCATCTCAGCCAACTTTGTAACTTCTTTGTTGTTAGCTTTGTTGTCGCCCAGCATGCTACGCCAAGGCAAAAATCAGAGATGAGTTTTGATTAAATTTGGTTACAGACTTAACACCAGGGTTAAAGTACAGTAATGATGAGACTTGATATTATAAAACAGGAGTTACAAATGAGGCATGATTAAACAAAAAGAGAAACGAAGAAATGATATCAAGATGTGGTTACACGAAGTTACACTGAATGATCAAGTTTAATAGAGCACATCATATTTATACTTATTATTAATGTATTATTATAGACTTTTTATGGAGTCAAGGCATAATCTATGTATCACTTATCAATCAGTATGAGTATCTCTCATCTCTGCTATTATTACTAACATTACTATATTTTAATTTTATACTCTATAAATTATAATACTGCTTGAGACAAAGTTATTATTATTATCCAAAGTACGTTTAGAAACAACACTTGCTACTTTACCTGCATTACAAAAGGCAAGCCCTGTGTTGCAGATGGTTCCTTGCATATAATCTGACGGCCAGTTACAGACGTGCCATCAGTGGTAGCACATGCAATGTTAACTACAGACTTGTGCACCACAACATAATTCAGCTGGCGTTTGTCTGGTATTACGTACACAGACAGGTTATTGCACAGCGATGACGCTGAACCTTTCATGATGATTGGCGTATCCTTTCGATACATTTTGTAACTTCAAGTGAACTCTCAAATAGATTCACCGTGTACTAGAGTTCATTTGCAAGTAGAGGGGCTCACACTTTCAAAGTAAAACAGCTCCCGGAAGTATCTGCTGTTGCTGGGAACGCCAACACACGCATGCGCAAAAGCTAACTCGATTTTATTCACGGGGAGCCAGGGAGGTGTTAGTTTACACAAAAAAGTTATGTGATATCTGAAATAATTAAAATTGCCTCATAATAAAGTCGTCAGAAGGATATATTACGGATATTTATTACGTTGTATGTGATTTGCCTATAAAGAAAGAAATATTATTCTAGAAAATGGTTTATTTTACTATGTTTACTCTGCCAGAAATACAAACAAAGCCGCAATTGTACTTCTGGCAGTTAGACATTCTAAATTACTAGCTTCAATATGCTGGGTTAGAAGGGTCTGCAGTCTGTATACAACCAGTTTATTCCACTCCACCGACACTAAAAATAAATGTGAGCGTCCAATCTATTTTTGAATACATTAACTGACCTTGTATTCTCCACATCATGTCGCAATGCATTCCAAGCATTCTTAAATTTAACCTAACTACTTTGTACTGGTTTAGAAGACTGCAAATGCAGCATAGTCTGTATACAACCAGTTTGTTTCCTGGAAGGTGGTTAACCAATGTGCGAATCCATCTTTATAGACTCAAACACTAGAGCAAGCAGCCTGTTAGGCGCCATCTATGTTGCTCTTAACAAACCACCTAACCATGGCTGGTGTTATGCCATGTCACACAGTTAGTCGCCTCTTGCGACAAGTTCTCTGTGGGACAATGGTGCTATTCTTGTCTTTGGCATGCACAAAGACCCCAGCCGACCACTCGGGACTTCGTCACTCTGACAAAAAAATATTTCTTAATATCTAATGTGGACTAAACAATTTGAAGCTGCGCCGTTTTGTTCTTGTAACCGGTTGTACTTTGAAAAACTTGAAATAGTCTAATGTGTCCCATTGATTAATTTATACATTTGTATTGTCACCTCGCATTTGTATCTGTTCTAGAAACTATAGACCAGTTTTTCTGAGTCTTTGCTCATAACTATAATTCTGAAATCTCATAATTAATTGTGTAGCTCTTCTTTGTATACTTTCTATCGCGTCTAAATCCACTCTATGATATAGAGTACTCCAATGTAGATCTCACCAATGATTTATATAGTTTGACTACCATGGACATTATGATAACAATTGAGCTGCACCATAATATAACTAAAAGAAAAATGTGTATGGCTGAAAAAGGCGAGCCCTGTCATAGGAAATGAGAAATTACGAAATTTGCCTCCTATCAGTGACGTAGCATGGGTTACCAGTGATCAGGATAATCCATGTATTGGACGTAGCCATTGAACAGTTAGCACTCCCAGAGTTCCTTTCAACAGATCAGTATTGTACCTTTTAACCACCCCTCCTGCAGCCCCCCCCCCTGCACCCTTCCGCTCCCCTCCTCTCCAACCCTTACATGTATTTTTTTTTTAAATGACGTATTTAACGCAAAATTAATTAATTTGTATTTATTAAAACTCGCCTGGTTTTAAATTGTGGGATTACACCTATAACAGTATTGACAGATACAGTGAAATCTCTCTCAGGTGACAGTATAAATTGTTACTTCTTTCTGCAACAAATTATGGAGATTTGTTTAAAATTTTGGTCAACTTAAAATTCGAGAAACTTCTTTCACAACTGGTAGTTGAAACAGTGATAGGTAAAAATAAAGTTGGTCAAATTCTATTACATCTTCCACTTGCTGACTAACCGAAGTAAATATGAAGCTGCCCAGTTAACAGTATCCGACATAAGTGGATAACGACATAAGTGGACTGAAGATAGATATTTATGACATGATTTCTTTCTTCGACAACTTCAGCAAAAGTCAATTGAGCAGAATCGGCCATTTTTTTTTTTGTTGTTGCCTGCATTGACCTGACAAAGTAAAGGCATTTGATTTGGTTAGTTGGGATGGTCTTTTCAAAATCCTCTCCAAAATAGGCTGCCCAAACAAACTGCTACGATTAATAATATCGTTCCATGAGGGCATGACATGAACAGTCCAATTTGATGGTAGCATATCCCAACCATTTGGAATTCTAAGTGGTGTTAAGCAGTTTCTGACCCCGACACTGTTCGGACGGTAAAACAACGATAAGGGAGATTACCATCGGACACATACACACACATACACACACGCGCGCACACGGACACACACACACACACACACACACACACACACACACACACACACACACACACACATATATATATATATATATATACATAGTTGTTTTTTTGGCGTTTGTCGATAGTTTGCCTCTTGCCTTTTGTATGACAAGTCTCCGTACAGCTTCATTGCTTCTTATCTGCTCCATGGGCGCCGTGCTAGCATAGATTTTACTACGTAAGGCAGAGGGATAAGCAGCAGTGTTTTCCCAATTTTCAAGGACAATGCCTCAGTTTTCAGTGTCTTTGTAACGTTTTATTTGACCACCGCGAGTCCGCCTGCTTGGCTCAAGCTCGCCATAGAATAATTTCTTTAGAAACCGTTTATCTGATATATGAACAGCATGGCAGTCCATCTAATCTGCGATTTGCACAGAGTTTTGTGGATGCTTGTCATGCCAGCCGGGGAAATAACTTTCTTATCCTATCTTTCCATTTTATGTTCTGCAGTTTCCTTAGTCAGAATAGAAAGAAGCGGTCAAGCTTCTTTGCATGTCGACTGTACACAGTCTAGTTTTCACAGACGTACAGAAGAGTTGTTAGGACGACTGTACACAGTCTAGCTATCACAGACGTACAGAAGAGTTGTTAGGACGACTGCAGAATACACCTTTAGACAATGTTGAAGATATACATATACGATTTAATATATTCCTTTTCATTATGGTTTTCTAAAATCGGCGATGTTCCTGGC
Source organism: Ariolimax columbianus (assembly GCA_036924085.1). NCBI lineage: Eukaryota > Metazoa > Mollusca > Gastropoda > Stylommatophora > Arionidae > Ariolimax > Ariolimax columbianus. Next base: position 5,693,049 of record JAVGWX010000003.1, on the reverse strand, counting down.
TGTGCTGTTGATACACGGCTAAAACAAAATGTGGTCCTGTCATGTGTAACCAGAAGGAGCGAGCGAGAAGCGAAGACTTAGTCATATAATCAAGTATCTGTGGTTTCATATTTCTTAGATCTACGCAGGTAATAAGCTGACGTTGGTTGGCTTACAGAAACGAAGGTACCAGCTACCATGTCCATGTGCTGTAGACACGAGATTTCTCTCACCAGGCGTTAAGGCTACCTCTCATGTGGTGTCATGCCGTGAGAGGTGGGAGTGGTGTTAAGATGGGGGTGGGAAAGGGGGTAGGATTAAAAATATTTTAAAAAATGCGTGTGGTCATGTAAACGACCTCCTTTTGAGCTAAATCTACTAAAGCTCGAGCGTTTATTTAAGTCGTGACCCGTCTTCCTCTTCCTGATGTCTCTCGGGTTGGCACCAGCCATACTAGGAGTCTCCAGATGTTCTAATAAATTTTTTTTTAAACTTGTGACAAGCCGGAAAGAACCTTGAGGCGGATCGGATGTGGCCCGCCGATCATAGGTAGAAGACTGCTAATGTAGACAATACTGTTTATGGTTATTTGACCATGGGTACCCTAAAGGATCTTAGTTGAGTTCCGTAAATGTGTGAATCCCTCTCACTGTGGAAGAACCCAGAAGATTAACGGCCCTCCACTGAATAATGACATCCCCGAAGAGTGAGGACACTCCACTAATGGCATCCCATTAGAGTGAAAGTACTCCACTAATGGCATGCCATAGAGTGAAAGCACTCCACTAATGACATGCCATAGAGTGAAAGCACTCCACTAATGACATCCCATACGAGTGAAAGCACTCCACTAATGACATCCCATACGAGTGAAAGCACTCCACTAATGACATCACATAGAGTGAAAGCACTCCACTAATGACATCCCATAGAGTGAAAGCACCCCACTAATGACATCCCATACGAGTGGTGAAAGCACTCCACTAATGACATGCCATAGAGTGAAGTCACTCCACTAATGACATCCCATACGAGTGAAAGCACTCCACTAATGACATCCCATAGAGTGAAAGCACTCCACTAATGACATCCCATACGAGTGAAGTCACTCCACTAATGACATCCCATAGAGTAAGGGTACTCCATTGACTAATGACGTAAGAACGAAAAAATATACACCATCATGAGAAACGATCAATCTACTTTATATAAAAACTTTACAAAAGTAGAGCATTTGAAATGTCACAAAGGAAGCATCTGTCACAATTGAACATTTATTTGTTTGTCACAACAATCCAGATTTAGAATGAGACAGATATCATTAGTTTTTGGTGTAGTTTGTATTTTTATATTGTGTAATACTTTAATCATTGAATCCATTCAACCATATTATGTGCCGTATAGCAGGTAGCCACATGGCGTCTAAACTCATCTGTCTTTTGTGTTGGAGTACTAGGCTGGATCAAGAACTTCTCGCAGGCATCTCTCCATCTCAGTGGTGGAAGTCCTGGGCGACCGAGTGCATGAGCCCACATGCGCTCCACGTGGCCTGCTCCCCTGTACATCTTATGAACGCCGTGTCTACAACGCTATTAATGGCTGCAAGTTTGACTCCTGATAGTGGTGTTGTGATGTGATCCCGTAATGAGATTGATAGAATGCTACCCCCTATCGCCGGTTTTATAGCTTGTAGCCGTGGCATGTCAATATGTCGTAGGTTTCACAACTTTCAGCTCTGTACCGTATCTGCAGTGATCTGTTGAAGATGTTAGCTCTCGTTACATCGTTATTCATCTGTTCAAAGATGGTCCTGGTACAGTTGAAAATGAACTATCCGCTGTTATACATTGTGAGCTGCCTTGACGCATTTCGTGGACATTTGTAATTTCTTGGCCCAACATGTTGCAGGAAGCCATGTTTCTGATGGGATCAGTTCAATGCCACGTTTCTGGTTGGATCAGTTCAATGCCACGTGTCTGATGGATCAGTTCAATGCCATATTTCTGATGGGATCAGTTCAATACCACCTGTTTGATGGATCAGTTCAATGCCACGTTTCTGATGGGATCAGTTCAATGCCACGTCTCTGATGGGATCAGTTCAATGCCACCTGTTTGATGGATCAGTTCAATGCCACGTAGCTGATGGGATCAGTTCAATGCCACATTTCTGATGGGATCAGTTGAATGCCATATTTCCTCGTATGGGCAGAACGTGATCAACATGTCATGGATCTTTAGTCTATATTTAGACCAACTGCCTCGCTTTCGTTATGTGCTCATTTAGGCATTGCTCCACTTCCATGACGACGTGGCTGATGGTGACCTACGTCATCCACAAACATGGCCGCTCATTTCTATGTTAATACCCGTATCATCCCAATTTCGTGTGTTGAAGACGTCATCAAGGGCTGATGTGAAAAGTTTGGGAGGGATTGCATCACTCTGTCGTAAACTCCATTAAAATATTTTGTATATTGGCCAGTAAAAACGGGTAATATTCGAAGAGCAACCCACATTTATTGTTCCTCGATGTTCTGATTTATAGCTGCAGTCACTTTAATGCTATCGAAGACCATTCCATAGTTCACGAACACAAGACATAAGGGCATACAGACTTCCATTGTCCTCTCCATTAGCTGATGGAGAGAGTGGATGTATCCAACGATGGAGTATCCTTTCCAGAATAACACCTGCTCTCGCGGTTGAATCTCATCAATTTGTTTTTCTAGTCTGTTCATAACCTACTCTTGTGAAAAGCTTGTACAAGAATGAGAGCAAACGTATCAGACGTTAGCTCGCAAGGTCTTTTGTGTCCTGTTTCTCTCAATTAGTTTTGTTTGTTGTAGCTTCTTTACTTGTATGGTGTAGCTTGCATTAATGTACGGTGTAGCTTATTTTATTGTATGCTGTAGCTTGTTTTATTGTATGAGATAGCTTGTTTTATTGTATGTTGTAGCTTGTTTTAATTTATGTTGTAGCTTATTTTATTGTGTTTTATAGTGTGTTTTATTGTGTGTAGTAGCATGTTTTATTGCACGGTGTTGCTTGTTTTATTGTACGATGTAGCTTGTTTTATTGTGTGTTGTAGCTTGTTTTATTCTATGGTGTAGCTTGTTTTATTATATGCGTAGCTTCTATATTTGTATGGTGTAGCGTCTATACTTGTATGGCGTAGCTTCTATACTTGTATGGCGTAGCTTCTATACTTGTATGGCGTAGCTTCTATACTTGTATGGCGTAGCTTCTATACTTGTATGGCGTAGCTTCTATACTTGTAGGGTGTAGCTACTATACTTGTATGGTGTAGCTACTATACTTGTATGGTGTAGCTACTATACTTGTATGGTGTAGCTACTATACTTGTATGGTGTAGTTACTATACTTGTATGGTGCAGCTACTATACTTGTATGGTGTAGCTACTATACTACTGAGGTCATGCCATTATTGACTCTCTAAGAGGTGAAGATCCTGCAGACCTGTGCACGATACACCAGGTTTGTCAACCTAACTCCAGCTATTCGAGATAGGGGCGAGAGGAGACAGGCAGTAAATCTAAACCAAATCAACTCCTTGATCGAGTCTTGATATTGTGTACAACTGCTTCATATGGAATCCGGAGTGGGGCCATTACGTGTTGCCATTGCCAGCCTTCCAGTTACTGTTCAGTTCTCAGACACACAAAACGGGATCGGCAGTAGACTAGCCCGGGCTCCTGAATGTGGTCTTAGTTCGAGTCTCTTTCAGTGGTGAAAAACAGAATTCATATGGGTGGGGCGTGCGTAGATAAAGCATCAGTTAGTGGAGTGAGCGGGGCGTGTGTAGATACAGCATCAGTTAGGGGAGTGAGCGGGGCGTGTGTAGATACAGCATCAGTTAGGGGAGTGAGCGGGGCGTGTGTAGATACAGCATCAGTTAGGGGAGTGAGCGGGGCGTGTGTAGATACAGCATCAGTTAGGGGAGTGAGCGGGGCGTGTGTAGATACATCATCAGTTAGTGGAGTGAGTGGGGCGTGTGTAGATACATCATCAGTTAGTGGAGTGAGTGGGGCGTGTGTAGATACATCATCAGTTAGTGGAGTGAGTGGGGCGTGTGTAGATACAGCATCAGTTAGTGGAGTGAGTGGGGCGTGTGTAGATACATCATCAGTTAGTGGAGTGAGTGGGGCGTGTGTAGATACAGCATGAGTTAGTGGAGTGAGTGGGGCGTGTGTAGATACAGCATCAGTTAGTGGAGTGAGTGGGGCGTGTGTAGATACAGCATCAGTTAGTGGAGTGAGTGGGGCGTGTGTAGATACAGCATCAGTTAGTGGAGTGAGTGGGGCGTGTGTAGATACAGCATCAGTTAGTGGAGTGAGTGGGGCGTGTGTAGATACAGCATCAGTTTAGTGGAGTGAGTGGGGCGTGTGTAGATACAGCATCAGTTAGTGGAGTGAGTGGGGCGTGTGTAGATACAGCATCAGTTAGTGGAGTGAGTGGGGCGTGTGTAGATACAGCATCAGTTAGTGGAGTCAGTGGGGCGTGTGTAGATACATCATCAGTTAGTGGAGTGAGCGGGGCGTGTGTAGATACAGCATCAGTTAGTGGAGTGAGTGGGGCGTGTGTAGATACATCATCAGTTAGTGGAGTGAGTGGGGCGTGTGTAGATACAGCATCAGTTAGTGGGGCGTGTGTAGATACAGCATCAGTTAGTGGGGTGAGTGGGGCGTGTGTAGATACAGCATCAGTTAGTGGAGTGAGTGGGGCGTCCGTGGGTAGAACATCAGTTAGAAGGGCAACATGCGTGGAACATTTTTGATGCAGGAGACCGAAACAAGAGAAGATCAAACACAACACCTTGTCCAGTGTTTTTCAAGTTTCCCTAACAGATAGTGCCGAATGGAGTACACTAAGTCTAGCGTCCATCAAGTCTCCCTAACAGATAGTGCCAAATGGAGTACAATAAGTCTAGCGTCCATCAAGTCTCCCTAACAGATAGTGCCGAATGGAGTACACTAAGTCTAGCGTCCATCAAGTCTCCCTGACAGATAGTGCCGAATGGAGTACACTAAGTCTAGCGTCCATCAAGTCTCCCTAACAGATAGTGCCGAATGGAGTACACTGTCTAGCGTCCATCAAGTCTCCCTAACAGATAGTGCCAAATGGAGTACAATAAGTCTAGCGTCCATCAAGTCTCCCTAACAGATAGTGCCGAATGGAGTACACTAAGTCTAGCGTCCATCAAGTCTCCCTAACAGATAGTGCCAAATGGAGTACAATAAGTCTAGCGTCCATCAAGTCTCCCTAACAGATAGTGCCGAATGGAGTACACTAAGTCTAGCGTCCATCAAGTCTCCCTGACAGATAGTGCCGAATGGAGTACACTAAGTCTAGCGTCCATCAAGTCTCCCTAACAGATAGTGCCGAATGGAGTACACTGTCTAGCGTCCATCAAGTCTCCCTAACAGATAGTGCCAAATGGAGTACAATAAGTCTAGCGTCCATCAAGTCTCCCTAACAGATAGTGCCGAATGGAGTACACTAAGTCTAGCGTCCATCAAGTCTCCCTAACAGATAGTGCCGAATGGAGTACACTAAGTCTAGCGTCCATCAAGTCTCCCTAACAGATAGTGCCGAATGGAGTACACTGTCTAGTGTTTATCAAGTCTCCCTAACAGCAAGTGCCGAATGGAGTACACTAAGTCTAGCGTCCATCAAGTCTCCCTAACAGATAGTGCCGAATGGAGTACAATAAGTCTAGCGTCCATCAAGTCTCCCTAACAGATAGTGCCGAATGGAGTACACTAAGTCTAGCGTCCATCAAGTCTCCCTAACAGATAGTGCCGAATGGAGTACACTAAGTCTAGCGTCCATCAAGTCTCCCTAACAGATAGTGCCGAATGGAGTACACTGTCTAGCGTCCATCAAGTCTCCCTAACAGATAGTGCCGAATGGAGTACACTAAGTCTAGCGTCCATCAAGTCTCCCTAACAGATAGTGCCGAATGGAGTACACTAAGTCTAGCGTCCATCAAGTCTCCCTAACAGATAGTGCCGAATGGAGTACACTGTCTAGTGTTTATCAAGTCTCCCTAACAGCAAGTGCCGAATGGAGTACACTAAGTCTAGCGTCCATCAAGTCTCCCTAACAGATAGTGCCGAATGGAGTATACTAAGTCTAGCGTCCATCAAGTCTCCCTAACAGATAGCGCCGAATGGAGTACACTAAGTCTAGCGTCCATCAAGTCTCCCTAACAGATAGTGCCGAATGGAGTACACTGTCTAGCGTCCATCAAGTCTCCCTAACAGATAGTGCCGAATGGAGTACACTGTCTAGCGTCCATCAAGTCTCCCTAACAGATAGTGCCGAATGGAGTAGACTAAGTCTAGCGTCCATCAAGTCTCCCTAACAGATAGTGCCGAATGGAGTACACTGTCTAGCGTCCATCAAGTCTCCCTAACAGATAGTGCCGAATGGAGTACACTGTCTAGCGTCCGTCAAGTCTCCCTAACAGATAGTGCCGAATGGAGTAGACTAAGTCTAGCGTCCATCAAGTCTCCCTAACAGATAGTGCCGAATGGAGTACACTGTCTAGCGTCCATCAAGTCTCCCTAACAGATAGTGCCGAAAGGAGTACACTGTCTAGTGTTTATCAAGTCTCCCTAACAGATAGTGCCGAATGGAGTACACTGTCTAGCGTCCATCAAGTCTCCCTAACAGATAGTGCCGAAAGGAGTACACTGTCTAGTGTTTATCAAGTCCCGCTAATAGAAGGTGCCGAATGTATTACACCAAGTTTCGCGTCCATCAGTCCACCTAACAGAAATTGTCGAAATGTAGTACAGAAAGTCTAGCGTCCATCAAGTCTCCCTAACAGATAGTGCCGAATGGAGTACACTAAGTCTAGCGTCCATCAAGTCTCCCTAACAGATAGTGCCGAATGGAGTACACTAAGTCTAGCGTCCATCAAGTCTCCCTAACAGATAGTGCCGAATGGAGTACACTGTCTAGTGTTTATCAAGTCTCCCTAACAGATAGTGTCGAATGTAGTACACTAAGTCTAGCGTCCATCAAGTCTCCCTAACAGATAGTGCCGAATGGAGTACACTAAGTCTAGCGTCCATCAAGTCTCCCTAACAGATAGTGCCGAATGGAGTACACTAAGTCTAGCGTCAATCAAGTCTCCCTAACAGATAGTGCCGAATGGAGTACACTGTCTAGCGTCCATCAAGTCTCCCTAACAGATAGTGCCGAATGAAGTACACTAAGTCTAGCGTCCATCAAGTCTCCCTAACAGATAGTGCCGAATGGAGTACACTAAGTCTAGCGTCCATCAAGTCTCCCTAACAGATAGTGCCGAATGGAGTATACTAAGTCTAGCGTCCATCAAGTCTCCCTAACAGATAGTGCCGAATGAAGTATACTAAGTCTAGCGTCCATCAAGTCTCCCTAACAGATAGTGCCGAATGGAGTATACTAAGTCTAGCGTCCATCAAGTCTCCCTAACAGATAGTGCCGAATGGAGTAGACTAAGTCTAGCGTCCATCAAGTCTCCCTAACAGATAGTGCCGAATGGAGTACACTGTCTAGCGTCCATCAAGTCTCCCTAACAGATAGTGCCGAAAGGAGTACACTGTCTAGTGTTTATCAAGTCTCCCTAACAGATAGTGCCGAAAGGAGTACACTGTCTAGTGTTTATCAAGTCTCCCTAACAGATAGTGCCGAAAGGAGTACACTGTCTAGTGTTTATCAAGTCTCCCTAACAGATAGTGCCGAATGGAGTACACTAAGTCTAGCGTCCATCAAGTCTCCCTAACAGATAGTGCCGAATGGAGTACACTGTCTAGCGTCCATCAAGTCTCCCTAACAGATAGTGCCGAAAGGAGTACACTGTCTAGTGTTTATCAAGTCTCCCTAACAGATAGTGCCGAATGGAGTACACTAAGTCTAGCGTCCATCAAGTCTCCCTAACAGATAGTGCTGAAAGGAGTACACTGTCTAGCGTCCATCAAGTCTCCCTAACAGATAGTGCCGAAAGGAGTACACTGTCTAGTGTTTATCAAGTCTCCCTAACAGATAGTGCCGAATGGAGTACACTAAGTCTAGCGTCCATCAAGTCTCCCTAACAGATAGTGCTGAAAGGAGTACACTGTCTAGCGTCCATCAAGTCTCCCTAACAGATAGTGCCGAAAGGAGTACACTGTCTAGTGTTTATCAAGTCCCGCTAATAGAAGGTGCCGAATGTATTACACCAAGTTTCGCGTCCATCAGTCCACCTAACAGAAATTGTCGAAATGTAGTACAGAAAGTCTAGCGTCCATAAAGTCTCCCTAACATAAAGTGCAGAAATGAGAACACGGAGAGGTACAATGAAGTACACCAACACTGCTAGTGCCCGGCTCCCATATTTCTGAGTTTACGCCTACGTATCGTAGTTCAGGAACCACTGCAACAAACTGACATGTTAACCTGACCACCTTGGAATGCCCGCAACAAGATCACAGAACAATATTCAGCCGACTTTCTGCCACTCTAGTCTGCCAGAAACACAACAACCACTATGTCCTCGCGAGTGACACAGATTGTTTTTTCAACATAGGGAAGGAATGGAGGGGTGAATGAGAGGGGGGGGGGGGGGGGGGGAGGAAATTATAAAATAAGGCGGGTGGAGGCCTGGTAGCCCCACATTGTTCTTATTGCACTACGGTCACGTTCGTTGCTTAATTCACTTTGAAATGTCTCACAAAACAGAATGTGAACCAATTTTAGTTATGTAAGAATTAGAACATGAAATTACAATTTCATAAAGATTTGATACAATATATTAGGAAGTTTGTGGGTTTAAATTTTGGTTCTGAGTGCTAGACATTGTCGGTCAAATGTCCGGTTAGAAAGTGTCAGATGCTAGGTAAAAAGTGTCAAATGTCCGGTTTGAATGTGTCAAATGCTAGGTAAAAAGTGTCAAATGTCCCTTTTGAATGTGTCAGATGCTGGGTAAAAAGTGTCAAATGTCCGATTTGAATGTGTTAGATGCTAGGTTGTTGTTTCAAATGTCCGGTTTGAACGTGTCCGATTCTTGGTTGTTGTTACAAATGTCCGGTTTGGTGGTGTCAGATTCTAGGTTGTTGTTTCAAATGTCCGGTTTGGTGGTGTCCGATTCTAGGTTGTTGTTTCAAATGTCCGGTTTGGTGGTGTCCGATTCTAGGTTGTTGTTTCAAATGTCCGGTTTGGTGGTGTCCGATTCTAGGTTGTTGTTTCAAATGTCCGGTTTGGTGGTGTCAGATTCTAGGTTGTTGTTTCAAATGCCCGGTTTGGTGGTGTCAGATTCTAGGTTGTTGTTTCAAATGTCCGGTTTCGTGGTGTCCGATTCTAGGTTGTTGTTTCAAATTTCCGGTTTGGTGGTGTCCGATTCTAGGTTGTTGTTTCAAATGTCCGGTTTGAAAGTGTCAGATGCTAGATTGTTGTTACAAATGTCCGGTTTGGTGGTGTCAGATTCTAGATTGTTGTTTCAAATGTCCGGTTTGAACGTGTCAGATGCTAGATTGTTGTTACACATGTCCGGTTTGAATTGTGAGATGCTAGATTGTTGTTACAAATGTCCGCTTTGAACGTGTCAGATGCTAGATTGTTGTTACAAATGTCCGGTTTGAACGTGTCAGATGCTAGATTGTTGTTACAAATGTCCGGTTTGAACGTGTCAGATGCTAGATTGTTGTTACAAATGTCCGGTTTGAACGTGTCAGATGCTAGATTGTTGTTACAAATGTCCGGTTTGAACGTGTCAGATGCTAGATTGTTGTTTCAAATGTCCGGTTTGAATTGTGAGATGCTAGATTGTTGTTACAAATGTCCGGTTTGAACGTGTCAGATGCTAGATTGTTGTTACAAATGTCCGGTTTGAATTGTGAGATGCTAGATTGTTGTTACAAATATCCGGTTTGAACGTGTCAGATGCTAGATTGTTGTTACAAATGTCCGGTTTGAACGTGTCAGATGCTAGATTGTTGTTACAAATGTCCGGTTTGAACGTGTCAGATGCTAGATTGTTGTTACAAATGTCCGGTTTGAACGTGTCAGATGCTAGATTGTTGTTACAAATGTCCGGTTTTCTTTGTTGTTGTTCGAAACTACTTGGGCTGAGCTGAGATAACTCTTGGCGTCTTGCTTTTCTTAGCTGGTTACAGTAGCTCTTCTGACATCCCGAGGCGTATTCGAGAAAGTGGACATATTCCTCCTGGCTGTACTGCAATGCGAGGCTTCTTACTAAGATTAGTTCTATGAAGATTGCAGGGTTAATCACAACATCTTTAGAAAGTGTCAAATGCACGGTTAGACAGTGTCAATTGTCCGGTCAGCTTGAATAAAGTGTCCCATTCAGTTAAGATCAAATATCCGGTTAGTAAGGATCAAATGTCCGGTTAGTAAGGATCAAATGTCCGGTTAGTAGGATGACATTTTGGATCTAAGGTGATGATCGGTCGAAATACTCTTTTATGTAAACCAAGAAAGTGTCAAATGTCCTGTTTCAAAGTGTTAAATTTTCAGTTTTAAAGCTGCGACATTTAATTACCTCTATAATAGAAAGAAAAAGTAAAGAAGTTGGGTGAACATTTGATCTGAACTTGTGTGTTGTGCCATTGTTTGATGACACAATTACTTTCATTACACGATTATACTGTGTCGTGTTCGTCACTTCAGCAGTGGTATATGTGTCGTGTTCGTCACTTCAGCAGTGGTATATGTGTATTGTTCGTCACTTTAGCAGTGGTATATATGTCTTGCTCGTCACTTCAGCAGTGGTATATGTGTCTTGTTCGTCACTTCAGCAGTGGTATACGTGTCTTGTTCGTCACTTCAGCAATTGAATATGTGTCTTGTTCGTCACTTCAACAGCGGTATGCGTCTTGTTCGTCACTTCAGCAGTGGTATATGTGTCTTGTTCGTCACTTCAACAGTGGTATGTGTCTTGTTCGTCACTTCAGCAGTGGTTGTGTGCCTTGTTCGTCGATTCAATAGTGGTAGATGTGTCTTATTCGTTACTTCAGTAGTGATAAATGTCTCTTGTTCGTCACTTCAATAGTCGTACATGTGTCTTGATCGTCACTTCAGCAATGGTAACTGTATCTTCTTCGTCACTTTAACAATGATAACTTTACCATATTTGTCACTTCAGCATTGGTAACTGTAACTTGTTCGTCACTTCATCAGTGGTAAATGTACCTCGTTCGTCACTTCTGCAGTGGTAAATGTACCTTGTCAGTAACTTCAGCAGTGGTAACAGCGCTTTGTTTCTCATTTCAACATTCTATAGGAGCGACAACTTTATAATGAAACCGTTATTTATTGTTATGAGAAAAGGGGCGTGTTTGTGTTTTCACTTCACAGCAATGCAGCCTGGATAGGTTTGTGAAGTTTCTCTGAAGTGGCACTATATCAAGGGGAGGGTGCGCCAGCTTAGAGCTTTCCAAATGAAATAAGGGGCTAGAATAGCAGCACGATAAGCCATCTAGTTACACGTCTGCTGACTTTAAACTATGTTTTGATTGCGCGATCAGGTGCTGCAAAATCTCAGTTCTCTAGTTTTTTTTGTATCACAGTAGATGTTAGCTTTTGTTATGTTTTTTGTTTCGTCTTAAGCTGGTCGCTTTCATGTAGCGAGGCCTACTTCGATCAAACATGGACGGGAGAAATAGGATATTCTGCTACTTCTCGTTCATAGATCAGAGTTCCCAAATCAGAGAAATATAGTGCAGGCAGGATTAGTTCCCAGATCAGAGAAATGTAGTGAAGGCATGATTAGTTCACAAATCAGAGAAATATAGTGCAGGCAGGATTAGTTCCCAGATCAGAGAAATGTAGTGAAGGCATGATTAGTTCACAAATCAGAGAAATGTAGTGAAGGCAGGATTAGTTCCCAGATCAGAGAAATGTAGTGAAGGCAGGATTAGTTCCCAGATCAAAGAAATGTAGTGAAGGCATGATTAGTTCACAGATCAAAGAAATGTAGTGAAGGCATGATTAGTTCACAGATCAGAGAAATATAGTGAAGGCAGGATTAGTTCACAAATCAGAGAAATGTAGTGAAGGCAGAATTAGTTCACATATCAGAGAAATGTAGTGAAGGCAGAATTAGTTCACAGATCAGAGAAATGTAGTGATGGCAAGATATATCATATATATTCTGCTCCATTTCTCCATGCTCTAGCCCTAAATCTGCCCCACATTTCTCCATGCTCTAGCCCTATATCTGCCCAACATTTCTCCATGTCCTAGACATATATCTGCCCCACATTTCTCCATGTCCTAGTCCTATATCGGCCCTACATTTCTCCATGTCCCTCTGCCTCCTATATCTGGCCCACATTTCGTCATATGCCCCTCGCCCCCTATATCTGGCCCACATTTCGGCATGTCCCCCCCCCCTTATATCTGGCCCACATTTCTCCATGTTCCTTCCCCTTCCCCCTTTCCCCATATCTGGCCCACATTTCGCCATGCCTGTGTTCTATTTCTGTCTACATTTCTCTGTGTCCTAGTTCTATATAAACAGTTCATGTCTAAGCAGTTTCCTTAGTGTCACTATTTCTTTGGAATCAAACATTCTACACATCTCTCTTCTAATCACATCCTTGTCAAAACTATGTACCATTTTCTTTCGTCTTTGCGCACTAGTTTGATGGAACATAAACCTGCATAGTCTTGGAGCCATCGATCAAATGACCGTTTACTTAAAACTAAAGCGTGAACAGTTCTCTTGTCAGGGTTTGAGATACTCAGATATAGTTTACAACGCTTAAGCATATCTACAAAAATATTGATACAATTTAATTTTGAAATGCAATTGTTTGAAGTGTAAGGAACTTGACTTTCGGTATCATTGTACTCGCAAACGTTAACCACAATTAGTTACACTACGCCTTTGCACTCCAGTACACAATCTGTAACGACAAATTGAACGCACGGAAAGTCTTGTGACAACTGTTCAAAACCAGTGCGCTTTTGGTTGAAGCTGGAACGATTTCGTAAAACGAGTGGGAAGTGTTATTTCCCAAAATACACACTGTTATGAAAGGGGTAATCATTTCCAAAGAATGATTGCACGAGGAGCGCTGGCTTTCGTTTACCATCAATAAGAGAAATTGTAGACGATATGTATACGAAACAAGGATTCACGCTTAGAACAATATGGATCTGCAGGCTTTATGTAAAATTTGAATTATTTTGTTCAATTTGTTGCTGAGATATGGTATATTTAACAGCACCAGACATTGTGAAATAGACTATAGTGAATTTCCTTGCTCGGAATGTTTAACACTACACTACAGCCTTTTATTTTGGTTCAGCGTGTCATGACCTTCGACGTCTAGCAAGCAAACATAACGCAGAAAATACGTAATTAGCACGGGGAACTTGCAAGTGGAGGAGAGCTAGTCTATACAACGTAGCGTTCGTTAACCTCCCATAGTCTGGATAATGTTAAGTACATGTTTCTGGTCTCAAATGTTATTATCATGCAGTTACAGCACAAGACAGTGACTCGTCGTGGTTGGTTATATGCGCGTATGTATGTGTGTGGTGTGTGACTATGGCACAGTACATATTTGTTTCAATATTAAAGTGTGTGTATGGTTGTGTGGGATTGTGAGTGCGGGGCTGGTAGTTAGAAAACGTTGTCCCACAAACTGAGATCCACAACTTAGTCTGATGTCATGTTATGTATGACATGTGGCATCACTTCCCTCCGATCGAACATTAATGTGACAAGCCGCTTGCAGGAAATGGTCGAAATAAGAACAGCCAATAACACGGACAACATATTACTGAACACGAACAAAACAATCCACATCCAAGGGTAGGATTATGAGGTCATGAGCCTTCCTAGTGGCAACTTACAGATGCAAAACATGGACAGTCACATAAGATGAAAATTAAATCTTTGGATCTAAAGTGTTACAGGAAAGTTGTCAGAATACGATGGACAGCAAACAAGGAAAACACAGACATCCTGACAGAGATAGGTATAGCTCAACATTGGCTGTTCGCATCACTACTTCTAGGAAACTGAAATACTTTCATAGCATAAAACACTGCAATTGTCTGTAGATATATATTTACTGGAAGGTATGGCACCTGGGAAAGAGCCAGCGGCGGAGCAATGAGAAGCTGAACACACGACAACACGAAGCTCAGAAGGTGACGGAGACGGAGTGACTGGGTAAAGATCGAGTCTTGCTGCGATGGGGGCGACGCTTAGAAATAACGACATACTAGATGATAGTGGAGACAAATAATGGTTTCTCCAGCTCACTTCTTGTCCTTATTCTTAATCCGTCATTTCTCTGAGTGACTCAAGTTTGATGTCAGCTTTCTGCGCGACTCACGTTTGATGTCAGCTTTCTGCGTGACTCACGTTTGATGTTATCTCTCTGCCTGACTCGTGATTGGTTTGAACCTACTACAGTCTGTTGTTGTTGTTGTTGTTGTTGTTGTTCTTGTTGTTATTATCCCATAGCTACTGAACCATTATAATATATATATAGGCCTTCTTCAGCTGTGTCACTGATCCGTACAGTGTGTTGGTAATTGTCGGCAGTGCTTGTACGAATCTGTGCCTCATGTCCGCTAGTGCCTTGCACTCAATGCGTAGATGTCTAACTGTTTCATCAGGATGAGAGCAATGTCTGCACAAGGGCAAGTTCTGGGGATTGACGCGTTTCAAGTGGCTATTGACTCTGGTATGTCCTGTTCGGAACTGAAAGATGAGACTTTGATCTCTTCTATGTAGTTTATTTATATCATCGTTACTTTGTGGCTGTGACATTTCGTTAAATACACTGTGTCCTGTTGTTCCCGTCGCTCACCTGTTCATCCAGATTTCCCGAGTATTACTGCAGTCTGTACTTTCCTGGTTCCTCGATCACAATGGCGTCATTGATTGATTTTTTTGGTGTCGGACCTTTTCCTATCCAATGTTTCCCATTATGGTTGCGCTTGATGCCTTAACATGACTTTGACAATCGATCCATGGACGCCCCCCGAAGTTGAGGGTCAACTAACATGATTTGTTTGATTGATGTTTTTGCCACCTGATCTATACATACCGAACCCGAATTGAGCATCTTACATGAGGACTGACATCACTAAGGAGGCTGGGAGTCCTACAAGATGAATGTCCTCACTGAAGAGGCTGGCAGTCCTACAATATGGATGTCCTCACTGAAGAGGCTGGGAGTCCTACAAGATGGATGTCCTAACTGAAGAGGCTGGCAGTCCTACAAGATGGATGTCATCACTGAAGAGGCTGGCAGTCCTACAAGATGGATGTCCTAACTGAAGAGGCTGGCAGTCCTACAAGATGGATGTCATCACTGAAGAGGCTGGCAGTCCTACAAGATGGATGTCCTCACTGAAGAGGCTGGGAGTCCTACAAGATGGATGTCCTCACTGAAGAGGCTGGCAGTCCTACAAGATGGATGTCCTCACTGAAGAGGCTGGCAGTCCTACAAGATGGATGTCCTCACTGAAGAGGCTGGCAGTCCTACAAGATGGATGTCCTCACTGAAGAGGCTGGCAGTCCTACAAGATGGATGTCTTGAATACTGCGATGAGACCACCTCATTGTTGAAGTAGCTGCTTCAATCCCTGTTCTCATAATGAACCACATCTCTACATCGCTATACAGCGACCTTACCTCTCAAGCATAGAAGCTCTATCTCTATTGTCCCTCACGACATGCAAACCCATATAAGCTTCATCTCTATTGTCCCCCACGACATGCAAACCAACAGAAGCTCCATCTCTATTGTCCACCACAACATGCAAACATGTGTGTATATAACAAGCCCAATATGTCGAGTATCATCAATTATTCTCCGTTGAGACCATCAAGCTGAATTTGTCGGTTGCAGGTCTCTGCTGCCTGAGGCGAGGTAGCACGATGGTAGTCTATTATTTTACTGTCAAGGTGGGATCACTTATCACTTTCAATAATTATCTAAAATGTGTCCGTTTGTCAAATCGCAGTCTATGACACCTAAGTCATGGATGACTGTCACTGACAGAGCTAGCCCTAGAGCCACGCCTAAGTCATGGATGACTTTCACTGATAGAGCTAGTCTCAGAGCCACATCGAAGTGTGATATCAACAATACAGACTGCAGAATCTAATATTCGCTCAGACATTCTACTTAAAACACATTCTCTCACAATTGATTATTGCAGGCAATAACTACTCCTGTTTTTTTCTTCCCACGTGGCCTTGGCTGTCACATAATAGTGTTAGACACCCAGTAACTAGAGCGGTTAAAATGGATGGGCAGAGGAGTCTAACCTGGGTCAGGTGGTGAGAGCGGACTAATCTCCGGTCAGATGGGGAGAGGAGATTAAGGTCTGGTCTGATGGGGAGAGGAGTCTAACCTCTGGTCAGGTGGGGAGAGTGGACTAATCTCCTGTCAGATGGGGAGAGGACATTAAGGTCTGATCAGGTGGGGAGAGCGGACTAATCTCCTGTCAGATGGGGAGAAGAGATTAAGGTCTGGTCAGGTGGGGAGAGTGGACTAATCTCCGGTCAGATGGGGAGAGGAGATTAAGGTCTGGTCTGATCGGGAGAGGAGTCTAACCTCTGGCCAGGCGGGGAGAGCGGACTAATCTCCTGTCAGATGGGGAGAGGAGATTAAGGTCTGATCTGATAGGGAGAGGAGCCTAACGTCTGATGAGGCAAAACAAACTGATCGGACTGTGTTAACTAGGACCAGGCAAAACAAACTGATCGGACTGTGTTAACTAGGACCAGGCAAAACAAACTGATCGGACTGTGTTAACTAGGACCAGGCAAAACAAACTGATCGGACTCTGCTAACTAGGACCAGGCAAAACAAACTGATCGGACTGTATTAACTAGGACCAGGCAAAACAAACTGATCGGACTGTGTTAACTAGGACCAGGCAAAACAAACTGATCGGACTGTGTTAACTACGACCAGGCAAAACAAACTGATCGGACTGTGTTAACTAGGACCAGGCAAAACATACTGATCGGACTGTATTAACTAGGACCAGGCAAAACATACTGATCGGACTGTGTTAACTAGGACCAGGCAAGACATACTGATGGGACTGTGTTAACTAGGACCAGGCAAAACATACTGATTGGACTGTATTAACTATGACCAGGAAAAACATACTGATCGGACTGTGTTAACTAGGACCAGGCAAAACATACTGATCGGACTGTGTTAACTAGGACTACAGAACATAGCGTCCAAGACCCCACCTAACTTTGACGCAGGTAACTCTGGACTCAGACTGTTTCATGGCAGTCCTGTCTTAAGAGGTGAGTCATCGACGTATCACGTTGTAGTAGACGGCTCGGAGATAAAGCCAAACAACACAACTACCGGGAGGATTCCGGTACACCTTCATCAGCACGCTCGGGATGTGACAAAAGCTACTGCAAACCATCATCTAACGTCTTTTTCAGGGCCAACAGAACAGTAAACGTATTTATTGTGGGCATTCACAATAACATCAACAATAACAGCATCCTGGATAATGCCCAATAACATCAACAATAACAGCATCCTGGATGTGCTGCAGGAAGTCAATGCACAACTAGTGATAAGATCCATCCACGAACTTTGGGTAAATTATAAAAAGGAGTGAGGGATGAGGATGGTAAGAAGATACTTTGGCAGCAAAGACAATTCCTCAAGACAGAACGAGGGTTACAATTGGAGATGTGGGTGTACGTCTTAACCTTACCGTTAGGGAGAAAGTCAAGAACGGAATAGAGCTAGCCAAGATGTCTGCCAGTGTTTTCACTACAAGGGGAGATCACAACCTAGCCGCCCGATAAGTGCTGTGACACACGAGCAAAGAGAAAGAAGAGTTGTAACGCCTTGTTCCCACACAAGCACCAGCGATGTGCCCATGTCTTCCACAGTTCATTAGATCGAGCACTGTCGCGCTAGGCATCAATTGTGTTTCTTCCTCGGAAATTCAAAGTTAAACAAGAAAAGAGACTTGATAGTACACAATGTATTAGAACAGTTTAGCGAACATACTCTGTTTGCGATATGTCTGTGACGTATTTCCTCATTTGCGCTGAGCTCCTACCTCAGGATTGATATTGTTTTCCTGAAGACAAAACTAAAAGATACATTAAGGTTGACCTCTGGACCTGCAAGCACAACATTACCAGCCATTTGTTGAGGCAACACTGGAACCTTATGTTACTGATGGCTGTAGGTTTGTGTGCGATATCAGGTGCAAATGAGCGACTTAACACTGATATGTGTTCCTAATTACAGGGAACATTTAGATACATAATGTGGAAAGTTGTGTAGCTACAACATTTAGATATATTATGTGGACTTTTATCTAGCTACAACATTTAGATATAGAATGTGAAATATTGTGTAGGTATCACATTTAGATATATATTGTGGAATGTTGTGTAGCTACAACATTTAGACGTATAATGTGGACTTTTGTCAAGATACAACATTTAGATATATAATGTGGACTTTTGTCTAACTACAACAATTAGATATATTATGTGGACTTTTGTCTGGCTATAGCTTTTAAATATATAATGTGGACTATTGTGTACCTATAACAACTAGATATGATATGTGGACTATTGTGTACCTATAACAATTAGACATGACATGTGGACTATTGTGCACCTATAACAATTATACATGACATGCGACTGTTGCACAGATTGTGACACACGTGCACCTTGTGGTGTGAGAGGCACTAATGCCCGATGTGCCACCCACCGGAGCTACACCCAACCAGCCTAGCCGCTCCCTCTTGGCTAGAATCCTGACGAGGATGTCGTGGCCAGACTCGTGAAGCGACCAAGTCCTGGATTAAACAGGAATTGTATGCATGTGTCTTCTCAATTTGAGGGGATCGCTAGAAGATATCTACCAAAATTGAGCTCTCCAGTTACAAGCAGTGAGTAACATATTACAGACCAGCTCTCCAGTTACAAGCAGTGAGTAACATATTACAGACCAGCTCTCCAGTTACAAGCAGTGAGTAACATATTACAGACCAGCTCTCCAGTTACAAGCAGTGAGTAACATATTACAGACCAGCTCTGCAGTTACAAGCAGTGAGTAACATATTACAGACCAGTGAGTAACATATTACAGACCAGCTCTCCAGTTACAAGCAGTGAGTAACATATCACAGACCAACTCCAGTTACAAGCAGTGAGTAACATATTATAGACCAGCTCTCCAGTTACAAGCAGTGAGTAACATATTACAGACCAGCTCTCCAGTTACAAGCAGTGAGTAACATATTGCAGACCAGCTCTCCAGTTACAAGCAGTGAGTAACATATCACAGACCAGCTCTCCAGTTACAAGCAGTGAGTAACATATCACAGACCAGCTCTCCAGTTACAAGCAGTGAGTAACATATTACAGACCAGCTCTCCAGTTACAAGCAGTGAGTAACATATTACAGACCAGCTCTCCAGTTACAAGCAGTGAGTAACATATTACAGACCAGCTCTCCAGTTACAAGCAGTGAGTAACATATTACAGACCAGTTCTGCAGTTACAAGCAGTGAGTAACATATTACAGACCAGTGAGTAACATATTACAGACCAGCTCTCCAGTTACAAGCAGTGAGTAACATATCACAGACCAACTCCAGTTACAAGCAGTGAGTAACATATTATAGACCAGCTCTCCAGTTACAAGCAGTGAGTAACATATTACAGACCAGCTCTCCAGTTACAAGCAGTGAGTAACATATTGCAGACCAGCTCTCCAGTTACAAGCAGTGAGTAACATATTACAGACCAGCTCTCCAGTTGCAAGCAGTGAGTAACATATTACAGACCAGCTAAGCACAAACAATGAGCATTATATAGAATGTGGGTTGTTGTTGGAAACTATACGAGCTGAGATCTGTCTTCCTGACGATGTTACTAAGGCAACAGGTTACATAGAATCGCTTGATATCTCAAGGTGGGGTGATAATGTTGGTTCTCTACTCTCTTGGATGTAGAACAATGCTAGATATATTTTTAGTAGACACGATTATAGAGATCACATTGTTCTTAGCTAGTCTGCTGTAATAAAACATGTTCCCAAGAGTCGGACGTGGGTGTGAGGTGGTGTCTTCGTCAGCATGTTCCCCAGAGTCGGACGTGGACATCGGTGATGTCTTAGCTAGTATGTTGCACCTGACCCTAACGTTAGATGGAGGTCATGGTCAGTTTATTTCACCTGACAGTTTAGTGAGGTGATGCGTTGATTAGTGTGTTTCCACTGACATTGACGTGGTGCTTTAGATATTATATTTCACCTTATTTCTGACATAAGATGGTGTCTTGGTCAGTATGTTTCACCTTATTTCTGACATAAGATGGTATCTTGGTCAGTATGTTTCACCTTATTTCTGACACAAGATAGTGTCTTGGTCAGTATGTTTCACCTTATTTCTGACATAAGATGGTATCTTGGTCAGTATGTTTCACCTTATTTCTGACGTAAGATGGTGTCTTGGGTCAGTATGTTTCACCTTATTTCTGACAAGATGGTGTCTTGGTCAGTATGTTTCACCTTATTTCTAACATACGATGGTGTCTTGGGTCAGTATGTTTCACCTTATTTCTGACAAGATGGTGTCTTGGTCAGTATGTTTCACCTTATTTCTAACATACGATGGTGTCTTGGTCGGTATGTTTCACCTTATTTCAGACATAAGATGGTATCTTGGTCAGTATGTTTCACCTTATTTCTAACATACAATGGTGTCTTGGTCGGTATGTTTCTCTTGATCGTGACAGTAGGGGGTGTTTTTCTTTTCACCTGACCGTGACGGGAGGGGGTGTTTTGGTCAGTATATGTCTCCTGACGGGAGGGGGTATCTTTCCTTTCACGTGGCACTGACATGACCTTCCGGCCTCACCAAGTTTAAGCAGAAAACAATATTTTACTTCCACGCGGGGGCTTCGACATTCTATCCACATTTCAAGACATTCATTTTTTCACAGCAGTTCGCTTGAGTTTCTGCCCTGTTTTCCCTCTTGGTCGAACAGCTCTCCTTATTATATGACTTTCACTCTATTTATTCGCCTTAAGTCTGCCTAACCTGCCTTTCTGGAGCTAGCCTTGTATGTTTTACTGCCGACAAGCTCGCCCTTTCAAGTACTCTGGCGATGACTTTTAGAACATAGCTGTCAAACTCAATATCCTTCACCCCCTGCACTTCCCGCTTCCACCCCAAATGTGAATTTAGTGACAATAGAGTAACTCTATGAATACCAGATTGTTAGAGCGCCTTTTCGTCGCTGTACAAGTACATGCGTCTATGCCCGTTATAGACATCCTGCAGTCGACTCAGATGCAAATGTGTGATAGGTGTAATTAAAGGGAAAGCTCTAAATCATTGATCAGCTAATAAATAACTGATGCCGATGACAATGAGTCCCCAACACCTTATCCCAGAAAACTTTGTCTGCTATGGGGTTACCGGTGCCTGAAAAACAACTATAGTGAGACATGCCAGACATTCCCACTTCCATGATTGAGTTCACCATGGACAAAACTGGGGTTTCACATGCCAGACATTCCCACTTCCATGATTGAGTTCACCATGGACAAAACTGGGGTTTTACATGCCAGACATTCCCACTTCCATGATTGAGTTCACCATGGACAAAACTGGGGTTTTACATGCCAGACATTCCCGCTTCCATGTCTGAGTTCACCGTGGACAAAACTGGGGTGAATTAAGCCAGACATCCACACTTCTCTGTAAGAATTCACCATTGACAAAACTTGGATGAGACAAGCCAGACATTCAAACTTGTTTGTCTGAGTTCACCGCGGACAAATGAGCAGCCATCACGTTTCAGTTGATCCTATATTTGTGTTCTATGATCTCTTCACTCTGTCACCTGTTATAACAGAGTTGCCATACTAGTGCCCCATCCCTTGCAAGGAACAGGTTGATGGGTGACAGATGAAGAATGATGGTTACCTTAACCGGAAACAAGTGAAACGTAAGACAAGATAACAATATTTGGGCGGTCGTTTACATATGACGGGGAAGGTGTGGTTTAACATATTGTGACGAGTTGAATTGGGGAAAAGGGAGAGAGTTCGGGAAATGAGCTGCCAGACATTCGATATTATTATTATTATCTTCTGTTTGAAGTACCGCTTGTCGACTACATAATTATTTTTTGCTATCTGCAACCCAATGTCAACTGTAGACATCATTTATAGTATAAGCAAAGCACGATGCCAAGGCTACGATGTGAAATGTTGGAACGTATCAGGAACGCAGCTATACTAATCCTAGATGTACCTCGGGCACCTTTATTTGGAAGACGAGGTCAATGTTTTGGCTCAATGGATCAAGACTGGCGAAGAGATGACCGACTGGGCCAGCATCAGTCTTTGCAGGGACTTCAACGAGTGGTGCAATATGGTAGCTACACACGAGATTTTCAACAGTTGATTACTGACAATATTCTAGATGATGATGCTGGTATACTGTTAAATATGCAGATGAGTCGGTAGTGCATTGTGAGAAATAGGAATCGGGTGTCTCTGTTAAAGTTGGGTGTAAGGTTGCGGTCTAACAGTGGAACATACAAACCATGCAAACTCTGGAAGACGGTGGTTATTGTAAGCCTGAACTTACCCACATATTCCTAGATGCCAACCAACCTATCACATCCCATGAAGCCAGAATAGTTATGGTATGGATACCTGGTCACCCAAATACACTCGGCAATAGCAAGGCAGACAGACTGACTAAGAAGGGATCAAGCCAAGAACAACAATATACACCAGCAACCCTGCATACAGTTAAACAAGTACTGAAGAGTGCAAACAAAGAGGCCTGGCTGAACAGATGGGACATGGGGAATACTGGGAGAGAAATCTACAAACATATGACCATCCCAATTTTCAAAGACAGCATCATCCTCCTGAAATGAGAGATCAAAGCACCATTTTCCGACTTCGCACTCAACACACACAACTTATCATCCACTTGAACAGAATCCAACTAGAACATACTCCAGAGTGCCGGCTGTGAACAGAATCCAACCAGAACATACTCCAGAGTGCCGGCTGTGAACAGAATCCAATCAGAACATACTCCAGAGTGCCGGCTGTGAACAGAATCCAACCAGAACATACTCCAGAGTGCCAGCTGTGCACACATCCCTATGAAACTGTTGAACATCATCTTTTCGAATGTCTGGCACTTGCGGGTGTTAGGATAGACCTTCTTCCTCCGAGGCCAGACAAATGGAACACTTTGTACGGAACTAAACAAAGAACTTCTTCCTCCGAGGCCAGACAAATGGAACACTTTGTACGGAACTAAACAAAGAACTTCTTCCTCCGAGGCCAGACAAATGGAACACTTTGTACGGAACTAAACAACAGCTTACAAACACTTGCAGGTACCACATATGACATTGGGCCAACAGGAAGGAGCCTATAGGCCGCTGGATCAATAAAAAGCCAACCAACCAACCAACCAGCTAACCAACCAGCCAACCAACCAACCAGTCAACCAACAAACCAACCAGCTTACCAACCAACCAGCCAACCAACCAATTCATCTAATAGAACCAGCTGATAAATCCTCGTAAAAATAATCTTTGAAGTCTACTAGGTAGGTGCATATGCACTGACAAAGATGAGTAAACTTACTGTTTTATGGATACAAAGAAGTTTAAGCAGGGGCTCTGAACCATTTTCGCCTGGTTTAACCATATATATTACATACTTTGTCGCAACAAAGCCATGCTCTCTCCTTTTTCGTTTGGGATTCTCTCCTGGTTACTCAGTGATAACCGAGTTTAATGAAGTGCTGTAATGTCCACATCGAATCTTTTACAATTAATTACGCACGTCTATCTGACATCACCTTGTATCATGCAGGTTATCTCACAGTCCAGTAATCATGATACGGACATTCCAGCATCCAACTTTAACTGCTGATACATATTGCGCTATTATATATTTGGTATCAGACTTACTCAAATCAACCAGCTATCCTGGACACTATGACTAATTGTTATTGTGACGTATAACTGACTTATCTCCCTTCGACATTATTACTTCCCCTCTCACATTGAATATAAATGAAACTCGAAAAAGTATTCTTTCACAAAAAACACAACTGTTCATTTATTGACCTGACGTTATCACATCGATACAATCTAAGCTATCACTATCTAAGCTCAATTATCAGGGCCTGTTACACCTATCTAGATTGTTCACCTGCTTCTAAGCCCGGTTCTATCATCGATCATTATCTAGTTATATCTATCCCTAACAACATCATCTTATAACTGACTAAATTCTTGAGTCATGGTTCTCGTCCCCTGTAGCTTCTAACATCTGACTTTCTTGTTTCTCGCCTTTTGTAGCGTTTAACCTCTGACGTTCTTGGTTCTCGCCTTCTGTAGCGTCTCTGACGTTCTTGGTTCACGCCTCCTGTAGCGTCTCTGACGTTCTTGCAGCTTCAACCTTTCTAGTTTCCGATGTGGAAATAAAGATCTCGAATTCCTTTAAAGGGGATTTTGATCCCTCATGTTCGTCTACATCAGTGATTTCTGCCACAGAGTTGTGCACGCTCTTCTGGCATACACCGATACTTCGACCAGTTTTGGGACGCGCTGACACTCGACAGATACTAACTGGAGTCAGTCAATCAGTGTCGTACAAGGACAGTTTAGTGCAAGCCTTTGAATTCACTGATATTCCGAAAGCACTTAAGTATTGCCTGGCTACCCCGGAGACCAACACTTATAGAGTTAACGCAGCGAACATAGAGAAGTGCAGGGAGTAGTTACCTGCCAAATATGCTGTGACGTTTCTGTCACAACACTTTTTATCTGTCTCCTTAAACGTATCCATTTTTGTTACTGCTTTCGCTGAGAGATAATCACGTGGTCCTAAAGTCTCCACTGCATGGACAACTGGTTTGACAGTTTTCGTGGTCTGGCCACTAATACTGGATTACCTCTCCCCCTTAAAATACCCCGCCACCTCTCCCTGGACAGCACACCCCCCCCCCTCCCCCTACAGCACTGATGATTTTGCTAATTCCCCCACCATCCCTCTAGAATATCCTTTATCCACACTACTAACTAAAAGTCTTAGGACCAACTCCAAGTTTAACATGCATTGTTCAAGTGTCCAACATTTAGAACAAACAAACGTACTAAACTATTAATAATAGGAGTCGATAATAGATGACAGTAATTCTGAACACCACTTAGATAACTTTCCCATAAACCTGATGTCAGACAATGAACAGTTACATTTAGAGACCAGACCGACTTTGTTTAAGATGACCGATACAGCTTGCCTCAGTCTAAACAGCCTCTATTTATTTCTCCCCCAACGTCTTACTTCTTACCAAGTTACTATTAGCTTTCAATAACCTCCTTGGTTCTACATCATGATTGGGATCATCCTTGTCAGCCTTAAATATGTTTGATTGAGATTCAATGTCGTAACTTTCATAACTATAACATTGAAGACTAACAACTCATTTAAATCTTGATTATTTTCAGGGAAGATGCTCAAAACGTTGCTTTCCTTGACAAATGGGAGATAACCGAACTTAGAAGAGCGCGCCAACGTCTACTGTGAAACTTGCTTCCATGAAACCATAACAGCGTGAACATCCAGTTTGAAATCGAAGAAGATGGCCAGTCGTACCGACAAGTCCGTTTACAGAAGAACAGTTTATAGGGGGTTATGCAGTGGGTTTGGCTGTTCCACGTACCAGACGCAGACAAAACGGCGGACATATTCAGATCGAGTTAGTGCCAAAGACTCACACCCAATAGAGGGCTTCCGCCAGAGCTTGCTGGAGATAGAGAAGGTCACTGATCAACACAAGGCAGTACAGGTAAGGTTGAACATTTACATTGGCCAACTTGAGATGTATGGGGGTGTGATGTAGGCTGGTCTTCACGTGTCTGAAGTCTTAGCTACAACATGGTGATGTAGGTTGGTCTTCACGTGTCTGAAGTCTTAGTTACAACATGGTGATGTAGGCTGGTCTTCACGAATCTCAAGTCTTCGCTACAGCACGGTGATGTAGACTGGTCTTCACGTGTCTGAAGTCTTAGTTACAACATAGTGATGTAGGCTGGTCTTCACGTGGCTCAAGTCTTAGTTACAACATGGTGATGTAGGCTGGTCTTCACGTGGCTATATTCTTAGTTACAGCATGCACGTGACACGACCGGAAATATAATTTGTGTACGATCTTCATGTTGATTGCAGTTAGCTAGACTGTCAGGACATTGGTGTCATACGTGGGCTGATGAAACCTGACTTAAGTGACCGGGCTTAAGTGACTTAACAAAGATTTGACTGCCCTGACATGAGTGACATGACCTAACAACTAACAAGAAGCTGAATGCCCTGACATGAGTGACGTGGCCTAACAGGGAATTGACTGGTGTGACCTGACTGTCATGTCCTGACTGACGTGACATAACAACGATTTGAGTGCCCCGACATGACTGACGTGACCTAACAAAGAGTTGACTCTCCTGACCTGACTAACAGGTCCCAGCTGTCAACCCATAAATGTCACAATGACCGCATCAGTAAAATAAAAACCAAATATATCTCGAATATTCGGGAACTGATCGCCAATAAGCAAGGTGTGTTGAGAATGGTCCAAATGATGTGGCGTGTCATCAGTGGCATACCGCCGCGTCACGTGATGGTAAGAGACAAATAACAGTCGCCTCGTCCAGCATTGGTGTCTAGTTTTTTCAGCAACATACATTTAGTTACATAAGTACGTGAGGTGCATACGTCAGTGCCCAGTTGGTCAGCACCACACCTTTAGTCACTTCAGTACTGACGTCAGTGCCAAGTTGGTCGGAACCACACCTTTAGTCACTTCAGTACTGACGTCAGTGCCCAGTTGGTCGGAACCACACCTTTAGTCACTTCAGTACTTGAGTTACTGACGTTCTCTACATTTCTGCTTTTCTGGAAGTTGGCATTGTTTTGTTTCTGTTCCCTTGGCTGTTCTCTTCGCTGTTCCCTTCGCTGTTCCCTTGACTGTTCACTTAGATGTTCGCTTCGCTGTTCTCTTAGCCTACTGTTCTTTCGAATTGTTCCCAGGATGCCTCCATGAGAATAAGGCCGCTTTCAAGCCGAGAACACGCTGCAGGAGTGGACTAATAGTGTGGAATAACCTATGTAGGATGGAGGAAGCTCCTGCAGATGAGTTTACACACCGACCACTCGCATATGATGCGTTTGCACACCTACCACTCGCATATGATGAGTTTGCACACCCACCACTGGCATATGCATAGAGTTAGCCAAATGTAAAATAGATCCCAGTTTCGCAGAAAGCCCAGAAATAAAACCATATAAAGGACAACGAAATCAAACAGAGAATAACTGGTTTTATCAGGGAATACCAGAAAAAAAGTAGAAACTGAGGATCAGTGAAATAACTGGGCCACTTAACATGTGAAAATGGTATTGCTCATCAACAGGCCCACGAGTTCAAGTATTTGGGCAGTGTTTTTCCGGTAGATGGCAGGATTGAAAGGGAAATAGCCAAAGCAAAGATGCACGAAGATCCCATAAACGCACTAACAACACCAAAACTCATCACTACTGTACGAAAACCTACCTGGAGGCAGGATATATTTCCAGAGGTGGTAGAAAATATACCAGGTATTGGAAACAAAAACTGCCAGACTGAAAAAGAAAGGAGAGATACTACCCTAAGCTTTAAATCGAAAAACTACCCAAGCATGGACTGGACCCATGCATACACCGACGGTTCTGTAACAAACACAACACAGAACGGAGGGGCAGGAGCATTCCTGAACCTACCAAATGGCAGAAAAATGACACTGTCATTAGCTACTGGTAAGTACACAAGCAATTTCAGAGCGGAGGCAGAGGCACTGAGAGCGGCAGTGGAAGAAATGGTGACACACAGTGAAAATGAAAGCCATATAGTCCTGCTTACAGATGCTCTCTCCGTAGTCACAGCGCTAAAAAGCCAGAAAAACACTGAGCTTAATGACTTAAGAGCAGCACTCTGCAAACTGTGCCAGCAGTCCGCACCAAAAAGGGTAGTGGTACAGTGGGTCCCATCACACTGCAACATTCAAGGCAACGAGGAGGCAGACAGATTGGCAAAAGAAGGTGCAAGACTACCACAAACAGATACTAGTATGACGTACGAAGAGTCAAAACGGCTTATCAAAGCCAGATACATAACCAAATGAACATACGAGGATCAGAGAGAGCAGATGTGGCCATCACCAGTGGAACTGCAAGACAAGCTCTATGGCAGTATCGACAGCCTTAGGATGACCGCCGCTTTTTTCGAAAAAATAATGGTTACTGTCTGACTGCGTACGAAGAAGAAGAAGATGAAGAAGAAGAAGAAGAAGATAGGGAAATCGAGACTAGGTGTCAGAAAGTATCTGTTGTAACTTATCAGCTGTTACCCCTGCTTAGATACCCAGCATTAGTTTAACAACACAGCAACAGCTGATAAACAGTGTACGTATGCCGACTCTGTGCTACCAGTGCCAAACATCTTCTCTGTCCAGAGCGCGTGAAAGCAGAATGACAATGTGAGAATGAAATGTTTGAGGAAGATCATGGATGTTCCCAGGAAAGACAGAATGTGATACGACAACATTCGCAGTATGGATGGCGCTACGTCGTGCGCAGAATACATTTACAGGCGCAAAATACGTTGGTTTGATCATATCATAAGCATGCACCCTCATCAACTTCCACTGATAACTTGCACTCCGTTATACTGGTGGATCTGGTAACAGGGCAAAGAGGCGGCCGCAAGCCAGGTGGATAGCTGACAATAGAGTGTAGCGAGACGGGCTCACATTGACCGACGCAACGAACATAGAGCAGGACAGACGATTTGAGTTCTTCCACGCCGCTTAACGGCATTAGTGGAATATAAACTAACTAACTAACTAGCCAAGAGTAAGATAGAAGAATATGCTCATTGACATCTCCGTTATACTCGCGGATCAGCAGGAAGAGCTGTGGAGCATGAAGGGGAGGCAAATACACACAATTAAACAACGGACAGGTACTCCAAATCTCAGTGGCCACTGACAAATTTTCAAACCTCTTCAGAGCTGAGACTGAGCCACTTAAAACAGCTTTGTTAGTCATCTTCAGAGCTGAGACTGAGCCACTAAAAACAGCTGGGCTAGTCATCTTCAGAGCTGAGGTTGAGACACTATGAACATCTGGGTTAGTCATCTTCAGAGCTGAGGTTGAGACACTATGAACATCTGGGTTAGTCATCTTCAGAGCTGAGGTTGAGACACTATGAACATCTGGGTTAGTCATCTTCAGAGCTAAGGCTGAGGCAATATGAACAGTGTTACCTAAAACAAAATTGTTTTCATTCAGTGAACCACAATTTTGAAAGATGATAATCAGTGGACTCCTGCACACTTTAATCAGAATGGAAATAAGGTGATGTGGTAGAGAATGCGTTTAGAGTGGCGTAGTACTTATCTTATCAAAGATATCCGGGCCACTCGGACCAAAATCAATGTGTGGCAGAGTCTAGGTTTAGCTGAGTAGTTTACTCATCTAAAGAGTCACAACATGTATCTACACCACGACACGACTTCACACGGTAAACACTATCCTGACCGTAAGACAAAACAATATTTAATAATTGTTAAAACAAAAAATAATTTAAAAAATGCAAAGGACATATGAACTTAATAATCATAATATATATATTAATCTACTATCCGAGGATCTAAGCACCAGCTTTGATGTTTTCTCCAAGGACATGATACGCAGGCTGTTGTTGCTGCACTCCCCTTATCTGCACAATCAACACACGATCACAAACTCGTCCTCACGGATTACGTACTCAGTCGTTATGTTCATTCACATTTAATCAGATTACCTTCCATTAGTGATCTGTACATTCACATTTAATCAGATTACCTTCCATTAGTTATCTGTACATTCACATATAATCGGTTCACGTGCGGTCAGGGGATATGTGCATTCAAATGTAATTAGATCACTGTTGTACGCTCACACATAATTAACAAACTCGTCCTCGCGATCAGATTACATAGATCACTTCACATACTCAGACGAATCTGTACATTCATATACAATCAGATCACTTACAATCAGGTGATATGTGCATTCCCAAATACTATCATTTCACGTATGTATTTAGATCATGCATCGTTCACTAGGTATCCTGCACACCCGACAAACATTAAGATCTCTTACTGTTTACAGGGTGCCAAACATAAATACCTATTGAGCGACTGGCCAAAACGAGGTGTATGAAGGTACCGTCTCCCTGCAAACTCACTCCCTCTCAGACTGCTGACAGCTTTTCAGCTTTCTTCCCAGTCAGTTTGCCGAGTTACTCCTTGCAGAGTATTTTATAGTCTCACTCAACAACATGGCTGTCCAATATCATTATGTTGGTTGTCTGACTTAGCCTTCTCTCTAATAAGGAACTATCCTCAACTAATGCTTATTATTGGCTGGCTATCACCGAATCCATGTCACTCTAAATGTTGTAGCCGGTCGTGGCAGCATCTGCCTGTCACCACTCCCCAGCTACGCTATTTCCGAACGCCAGAGTGGTCAGCTCCGAACCGCCACCCCAGCTCCGAGCACCTACCCCTACAACAGACAAAGTCTTCCACTTAAACCCCACGTTTCCTTTGTCGACTTAGTGTCGAAATGGTTATTGACTTTGGCAGGCATTCAGGCAACCTTTGTTCTTATAGTCGCCAGCCCAAATCTCCTCCGCCCTAAACGCCCCTGCTCCAGCTGGAACTGTCACAGCGGCAGATATAATATAATAGCAAATTGGAGGGCGGGAAGGGGTTGGGGGGTAATACACTCAAACAGAAGACAGGGCTATGTGAGAAAATACATACAGTGAAAGCAATTAACTAATGACACTGACAACTATCAGAACCTGATAAAGCATAAGTTCACTTCTCCTTGCCAAGAAAAGATCAAGTTACAATATCCAGACTGCAAACAAGATACTGCAGACTACAAATCATAAAACATTTTAAAATTGAGCATACAGACATGTGCCCATATGGGAAGAACCAGTAAATGGTATAATATGTTCTTCAGGTCTGCTGACTCATTCCATCCTACACAAGTAACCACGTTCTTAATTTAAAATTCTATTCCTTTGAAAGGTTCTTGGCGCCAAGAAGGAAGACAACATGAGTTCAAATCCTCGTACCCCAATCCAGCAACACCTACCACTCCTGCACATCAAGAGTTTCAGTCAACTACCTGAAGTAAGGTCGCTCGAACAAGCTGATACGTGTCATCTTAATCAAACATTCGACCCAACAGAGAACAACATCACGCCACAGACACAACTGAGGAGACAAAGTACGAATCAAATCTCATCCACACACAACACCACATCATCTACCCATCGTCGCTTGTCCCGTCTTCCATCCGTCCAAGGTCAAGGCCAAATGACCCTCAATCAGAGATGTAGGCAGTCACTACGACTTCCACCAGTCCTACTTCCCAGGTTACATACGGTGGTTCCAAGACCTCTACAGTTCAGAGAGTTCCTGACCCCTACAAGGATCAGAGGACCAATAACAGATAGGGAATGGGAAGAACTCAAAGACTGCCGCTACATTAGGCAAGCATTGCCCAAGTTTAACTTACAGTTCACTCCATCCAGCAACGCTTTCAAATAATGAGTCTTCTCTCTATTACACGACTGCCGTGTTATACATGGACAATTCACGACCGTCTTCTTACATCTGGACAACTCACGACTGCCGTGTTATACATGGTCAATTCACGACCGTCTTCTTAAATTTGGACAACTCACGACTGCCGTGTTATACATGGACAATTCACGACCGTCTTCTTACATCTGGACAACTCACGACTGCCGTGGTATACATGGTCAATTCAAGAGCGACTTCTTACATCTGGACAACTCACGACTGCCGTGTTATACATGGTCAATTCACGACCGTCTTCTTACATTTGGACAACTCACGACTGCCGTGTTATACATGGACAATTCACGACCGTCTTCTTACATTTGGACAACTCACGACTGCCGTGGTATACATGGTCAATTCAAGAGCGACTTCTTACATCTGGACAACTCACGACTACCGTGGAATACATGGACAATTCAGGAGCGTCTTGACATTCCAACTTCAGAGGCTATTTCGTCGACATTAAGACGTCTGTCGGCACACACAACGTTTCGAACACGCTCAATGTTTTCATTGTTGATCGAGGTTAAAGGTCTCCCACTACGTGCATCATCATCGATACTAATACGACTTTCACGGAAACGCTTGTGTTACTCAAATACGACTTCTTCATATGTTATCCAACTATAAGTGACGTAATCTAATTGCATATGAATGCACAGATTGCTTGAGCATACGTGAACCGATTGAATGTGATATGTATAGATCACCTGACTGAAGGTGATCTGATTGTGTGTGGATGCACAGAACGACTGCGCACGCAATCCGATTGTGAAGACGAGTTGGTGATTGTGAGGACGAGTTGGTGATTGTGTGTTGTGTGTTGTGCGTTGTGTGTTGTGTGTTGTGCGTTGTGTGTTGTGCGTTGTGTGTTGTGTGTTGTGCGTTGTGCGTTGTGTGTTGTGCGTTGTGCGTTGTGTGTTGTGCGTTGTGTGTTGTGTGTTGTGCGTTGTGTGTGCAGATAAAGGGAAGAGCAGCGGCAACAATCTGGGTAATGTAGTTTAGGGGAACCATCAAATGCTAGTGCTTACAAACTTCCTATGTAGTTCAATATTTATATAAAGATTATTTAGTTTAGACGAACTTTGTAGTTTATGTTAATAAATCATATATAGTGTTTTCTGTGTTATTTACTGTGTGAAGTCGTGTTGTGGTGTAGATACATGTTGTATTCTTTAGATAAGTAAACTACTCAGCTAAACCTTGACTCTACCGCATATTCTCCATAATATCATCCTTCACTCAAGCAAGAGTCGACTATTCCGAGAACTTTTTGAAACTACCTCGTATTTGACCATTTCTGGTGTGATACTATCATGTCCAACTTCTGTTCCAGCCTGTATTTTATTTCATGTTGCTTTCAGCTGCCCCATCGTGATGTGTTCCTTGTTATTGATGTGTTCCTTGTCATTGATGTGTTCCTTGTCATTGATGTGTTCCTTGTCATTGATGTGTTCCTTGTCATTGATGTGTTCCTTGTCATTGATGTGTTCCTTGTCATTGATGTGTTCCTTGTCATTGATGTGTTCCTTGTCATTGATGTGTTCCTTGTCATTGATGTGTTCCTTGTCATTGATGTGTTCCTTGTCATTGATGTCTTCCTCTGCACTAGAGCCAGTCGTACCTGGAGTTTGGTCATTTTCTTCACAGAGGGGATCCGAGAAATAGACTTGTCATCAATAAGTCATCTCCATTGGGGTGGTAAAGAAAGCAACCTATTTGTCTTGTACACATTTGAGTGTTCATTCTTGTTTCTTCAACGTGTTTCTTGGTGCCCGACATTATTGTCCAGTCTTTCCCTGAAGTTCTACCAGAGTTGATATTTGGCTGTTTGCACTTTGTTTTCCTTGCTAATGTTCTGTGCGTTTCTCGAGTTGTATTCTTGGTTTCCAAGAATTGTTTCTCTACATAAGCAGTTTCCTGTATTATCAATTTGACCTCTTCTATGTGCCAGGACGTCACCTTC
Organism: Ariolimax columbianus; assembly: GCA_036924085.1. Classification (NCBI taxonomy): domain Eukaryota; kingdom Metazoa; phylum Mollusca; class Gastropoda; order Stylommatophora; family Arionidae; genus Ariolimax; species Ariolimax columbianus. The sequence continues at coordinate 5,659,313 of JAVGWX010000003.1, read as the reverse complement.
ATATCATTCTTGACTCTGACTCCACGAACATGCTTCTGCAGCAGCTGCCTTTAGAGAAGTCTAGTATTTTGTCAAGGCAGAGAGAGAGATGCATTCAAAGCAATACGAACACTGACATGGGAGTTCCGTCCGGTTACACATGTCATAAATGATAAATGACAATGAGGATAACACATTAACAGAAACCAAAGACATACTGAATAAATGGAGAGAGTACTGCAAAACCATGTATGGAGATAGCACAAAGCGCTGTTACAATCCTACCAAAGGACGAGAAAGAACCTGAACCAACATTAGCAGAAGTACGCTCTGCAATTAAACGTCTGAAAAAGGGAAAGTCCCCAGGATGCGATGATATCCAAGCAGAGCTAATACAAGCAGGAGGGGAGGCAAGTGCTCGAGTCTTTCACAAGCTGTGTAAACAGATATGGCACAGTGCAGAGTGGCCAGAAGCATGGAAGAAATCAATTTATATTCCCCTCCCCCCAAAAAAGCAACCTGAAGCTGTGCACGAACTACCGAACTATCGCACTGATCAGCCATGCTAGCAAGATACTCTTGCGAATCGTATTAAGAAGAATAGAGAAAACGTTTGAATCTGAAATTCACGTAGTCCAGGCAGGTTTTAGGAAAGACAGAGGCACCAGGGACCACATATTCAAATTAAGGAATATCTACGAAAAATGTAGAGAGTTTAATGTAGACCTGTTTCATTGATTACACCAAGGCATTCGACACGGTAAAACATCAAAATCTGTGGAGAATCATGAAGGAAATGGGGTTTCCCTTGCATTAGGTACATCTCATTGAAACATTATACCAAGATCAACAAGCCGCTGTCCGAGTATCTGGGCAAATATCAGATTGGTGTGCAGTACAAAAGGGAGTCGGACAGGGATGTATTGTCTCACCTTATCTATACAACATATTTGCGGAATGTATAATGAGAAATGTTGGAGAAGACGAGAACATTGAAAGTTTCGACCCATTTACAATTTTTTTTTTTTTGGGGGGGGGAGGGGGGAAGGGGGGGGGGGGGGGTAAGAGACTCCAGAGTTACGATACGCAGATGACACAGTGATACTATAAAGAAGTGCGGAAGGGCTAGAGCAGCTATTTTCAGCCGTTAACGGAGATAGTAAAGATCAAAACCTGTCCATAAACATAAATAAAACAAAGAGAATGACCACCGACAAAACACAATGTCAGCATAAATTTACAGTGGGTGGTGAGGAAATAGACCAGGTCACACATTTTGAATATCTGGGCTCCAGAATTGACAAAAATGGCGACTGCTCGAAAGAAATCAGAAGAAGACTAGCTATGGAAATGCAGAGACTGAACAGCCTGAAGAAATTCTGGCAGAGCACCAATAAAATGATAAAACTAAAAGTCTTGAGAGCCTGTGTTTTTCCTTTGGCAGCTTATGGCTGTGAATCATGGACGGTTACCAAAACTTCTAGACAAAGAATCGAATCCGTCGAGCCAAAATGTTACATAAAGATCCTCAAAATACCCTGGACAGAGAAAAAAAACAAATGTAGACATTCGGCAAGAGTTGAGCATAGAGGAGAACGGTCTTGAGAGAACGGCGATGGAAGGTATGGTGCCAGGCAAAAGAGGAACCAGTAGACCAAGAAGACGATGGCACCAAGATATCCAGGAATGCCTGAGTCTGATTGTGGCGGAGGCTAAAGTTTTGGCAAGAGAACGAGTTTTTTCCAGACAGACTGTGATGGGAATGACGTTCTACAAAGGACATGCTACATGATGATGAACGATAAAACAAAACAATTTCATTTATTACAATAATAATCGTTGCATAATATCAACAACAACAACAAAAAAGAACTTCTAAACTAAATAATCAGAACATATATATATATATATATATATTAAACTAATTAAGAGATTGTAAACACTAGCTGTTGCCTTTAAAATCTATAATACCCAGAATTCTTAGTTTATATTTGTCAAAACAAAACTTCTCGTAGCCTCTAGAACTATTTAATTACAACTTGATGGCCCCAGTTAGCTAGCCGCCCTTTATCTGCACCTTCAACACACAATCACAAACTCGTTTTCACGATCAGATCATGTACTCAGTCGATATGTGCACTCAAATATAATCGGATAACGTATAATTAGGCGATCTGTGCATTCACATATAATCAGATCACTTCATATACTGAGGAGTATATGTATACTCACACATAATCAGAACACACATCGTTCACAAGGTGTTTATCACATACAATACACATTCAGATCTCGTACTTAGGCGATCTGTACACTCATGTAACAATTCAGAACATATATCATTCATAATGTGTCTTGCACATACATCCCACATTTAGATATCTTACTGTTTACAAGGTGTCCTTCATAAGCACCTATTGAACGCAACTGGCCAAACTCTAAGTGTATGGTCGTACAACCACTTTGCAGACTCTCTCACTTCCAGACCCACTCCCAGTCTTCCTGCCACCCTGCCGAGTTTATATCTGGAGTGTATTTTATAGTGCCAATAACAACATGGTTGTCAAATTGTCTTTTGTTGGTAGGCTGATTTAGCTATCACTCCAATTTGGAACCATCCTCACTAAAATGCCATTGGTTTTCTATCCATTCACTGTCATTGTAAATGTGGTAGCCTGTCGTGGAAGTATTGACAACAACCCCCATACCTGTGAAGTCTGAGGCTAGAGTAGTCAGTTCGGACACTCACCCCTGTACCAGAAAAGGCTTCTACCTAAACCCCTCGTTTCCTTGTCAACCTGGTGTCGAAACGGTGATTGACCCTAGAGTGACCTGCCTTCATTTACCGCATTCAGGCAACCTATGTTTCTTAGAGTCGCCAGACCAATCGCCCCTGCCCTAAACGTCCATGCTCCAGCTGGAACTGTCACACTCACAAGTTGTGTCCTAGTCTAAAGCGAGGATGTGATATCTACACCATTCGGTCCGACATATCCGATTCTAGCACGGCACATTTTTGGACCGGGCTTACCAGCAGATTCCTATTCATTCAGCCAGGCTGAACAAATGCAGCCTAATTCCCAGGCATCCCTTGGAGACAGAAAGTGGTCTTGGGCAGCCCTGGTTTCCTGACCAGGACGCCAACAATCAGACATGGAGTATGATGTCAGCTCGTTCACCGCTTCTTTGGCTCCGTGCAACATACCTTGCAAGACCCGCATATCACGTCCTTGCCATTCTCTTAGAAATGGGATGTGCTACAGCAGCCTAGCCAACAACGTGAGGATTGACACTATGTTCCCGGTAGTGGTAAGCCTTCTGAGAAGGCTTAGATTAAATGGAATGTTCAAGATGCTGAGCAGTGCATGAGCTGCAGCTGTCAGCGACTCGTAGCTGAATTCTAGCGTCAGGAACAGGGACCCATAACTGACTGCCAACGTCACGGCCAGCGATCCAGAGCTGTCAAGACCCTTCTATACCTCCACGCGGTGATGCTGTATAACAGGCTGAAACAGAGTAGGCTGACTAACTAGAATGGATCAAAAAGGAAGGCTAACCCGGTGCTCAAAATTATTGCTAAAGTATGATCTGTCCGACCGATAGGTGCAAATACCGCAGTCAAGATGTTGTGGCAGACTCCAGGTTTTTACAGAGGCTTATTATCTAGAATTTTACAACATGCATCCACATCACGACATGACCACACACAGCAAATCACACAACAACCACTCTTCAACAACCGCTGTCATATTTAATAACAACAATCAACATACACAATAGAATTTGCATAAAGAACAATCTACATCTGAACTAAATGATCATATATTATATATATTAAAATAAATATTAACTATAGTGGGAGTTTTAAGCATTAGCTTTTTTAACTCTTCCAATTCCAAACTACTTAACCCAAGATTTTCGCCCCATACACTCCCCTCTCCTTAATTGCACACCCAACACACTCACACAACTCGTCTTCAAGATCGTATTATGTACTCTGTCGTTCTGTGCATTTATCCACACTCAGATCCCTTCAGGCAAGTGATCTGTACATCCACATTCAGATACCTTCAGGCGAGTCATCTATACATCTACAGTCTATCTGTTCACATATAATCAGGTGATATGTGCGTTCATCCGAAACTAGAACACGCCACCTATAGTCGGAATCGCGTACTCACATGTCTTCACACACTCAGTCGATCTGTGTATACACATACTTCAGGACACACATCGTTCACTAAGACTCGACAGCGAATGCTGGTTCAGTCACCCTGCAACTCATTCTATCACTCACAAACTCCTAATTAGCCTGCTAGATAGCAGCAGCCTCTCAATCGCTCTGCTACTCAGCTTGCTAGCTAGTCCATGAAACTCATTCTCTCTTTATCCCGGCCATTCTCCCCGAGTTCCTCATTGTCGAGTATTATATAGTCTCAAACAACTTCATTGCTGTCCAATGGTCTTCTGTTGGTTGTTTGACTTAGCCATCCTTCTAATTTGGATCTATCTCCAACTAGTTGTTAATGGAAGAATCATTCAAAATTCCTATCACTCTACAGGTTACAGCAGCAGAACGTGGCGACCTCTGACTGCCACCAACCCCCCACTACCTAAATCGGAATGCCAGAGGTGTCAGCTCCTAACCCTCATCTGTAGCAGACACATTCTTCCCCTAACCCCTCGTTTCCTTTGTCAGCTAAGAGTCGCGATGGTGATTGACCTTGGCACACATTCACATAACCTTTGTTCCCAGAGTAGCCGGCCCCATCACCCCTTCCCTTGACGCCCATCCTCTAGCTGGAACTGTTACAATGTAAACTATCGCATTCAGTTATCCGGAGAACATCCTGCAACTTGCAAAGCCCCTTTTTATGGCTTATTAGTGGGAGATTGAGAACACATGTCGAAGAATAATAAGATATTATTGCAGCGTGAGGGATCCAGGTATACTTTCTTCAGTATTTAGTTGGATGTAAGAAAAGCCATGACAAACCAGCTATCAAAGTCTACAAATCAAATACGAATAGGCTCAAGAACTACTAACAAGCATATGAAACCCAACGGGGAATAATTACAGATCAAAACTGCGTTACAGATTATTTAGTTTACAGGAAAAGCATGGTTTGAGAGACGGTGTCCTAGAAAATGTGAGACGCATCTTCCAGACGTCAGATCAGGTCGTGTGTGTTCTGGATGTGGTAAACTAGTCCCGGCTCTTCCAGACGTCCGACCAGGTCGTGTGTGTCCTGGATGTGGTAAACTAGCCGCGGCTCTTCCAGACGTCAGACCAGGTCGTGTGTGTCCTGGATGTGGTAAACTAATCCCGGTTCTTCCAGACGCCAGATCAGGTCGTGTGTGTTCTAGATGTGGTAAACTAGCCGCGGCTCTTCCAGACGTCAGACCAGGTCGTGTTTGTTCGTGAATAACCATCCCCTTTCCCGCCAAGGTTGACACTGCTGCAGATATTCAGTAAAATGAATTATTGAGTCAGCACTCTCCCGCAGCGGTCCTCAAACTTGGATTGGGTTCGACCCACTGAAGTATTATTTGATTTAGAAGGCTCTATGCCGCCTTGTCTCATAAAATGCAGGCACAGAATTATATGTTTATACACTTTTGTAAACATTTCACCAGCACACACAATTAGGTCGCAATCATGTACATTGCTTCGCTAAAGATGACGTATATATTCAGAAAACGAAGATCACAGAAAACCTTGACAAGAACTAAATAGAAGAAAAGGCAGCTGATCTCACATGGGAGAGACTGCCCAAAGCGGTAAGTGACAGGTGTTTGTTCTTTGTCTAAGTTCCACTATGTAGGAAATCCATCACTGTATGTAGAAACCCCATCTATGCATGTAGAAACCCCATCTCTGTGTGTAGAAAACCCCATCTCAATATGTAGAAAACCCATCACTGTATGTAGAAAACCCATCTCTGTATGTAAAATCCCATCTCTGTATGTAGAAACCCCATCTCTGTATGTAGGAAACCCATTTATGTATGCAGAAACCCCATCTCTGTATGTAGGAAATCCATCACTGTATGTAGAAACCCCATCTATGTATGTAGGAAACCCATCACTGTATGTAGAAAACCCATCTCTGTGTGTAGAAACCCCATCTCTGTATGTAGAAACCCCATCTCTGTATGTAGAAAACCCATCTCTGTATGTAGAAATCCCATCTCTGTATGTAGAAAACCCATCTCTGTATGTAGAAACCCCATCTCTGTATGTAGAAAACCCATCTCTGTATGTAGAAATCCCATCTCTGTATGTAGGATATCCATCACTGTCTGTAGAAACCCCATCTATGTATGTAGAAACCCCATCTCTGTATGTAGAAAACCCCATCTCTGTATGTAGAAAACCCATCTCTGTATGTAGAAAACCCATCTCTGTATGTAGAACCTCTATGCATGTATGTAATGTTTCAGTACTTTAGGTTCTCGTATTTATGCCCATACTGTTATGTCATTTTGTATCAACTTCTTATATTGATGAAAGAAATGCTGTAAGACACCAAATATTCGCGACAACGGACACTTACCTGAGCTTGGTGCCCCGTTGATTCTCCTGACACAGGTGCTACAAATCGAAGCGCAGTTTCGAAACCAATTATTTCTCCTTCACAGAATCGGATTTATATATCCTTTCTTGTTAACAGAGACGCACACTGACGCTAAAAATCACATACAGGATACAAGAGGAAAAGAAAGAAGAAGGGACGCAACTCAATATAAATTTACAGTTAATATTTGTGGAGTTGAATCCTGACATGGAGCGACATGTCGCTTCTGTGGTTTTCTGAAATTGGCAATTACAACCGGCATGTTGTATGAAAGAAATAATAATAGAGATAAAGTGTGTATTTATTCCCCCGGAAGGGGAACGTTGCTAGGATACTCAGATTATCCGTGGCTTCGTGATGAACCTGATTGGTTAATACGACGCGTTGTCGTTTGGTTGAGGCAGCAAGACAGTACCCCACACCGCTAGTCCTGACATTCATCGACTACAAAAAAGTGTTTGACTCAGTGGAACCCGAATATGCGTGGAAAGCTCTGGAAGAGCAAGGAGTCGAAGCTGGCGGCATAGACATGTTGAAACGTTGCTAAGATGGATGCACAACCATTATTCGTCCATTCTCACGACCGATAGCAATCGCCAAGGAGAAAAGTGTAGGACAGGGCAACCCCATCTCGTCCAACCTTTTCTCTGCCTGTCTGGAGTCGACGATGAGCCATTGCGACTGGAGCGAGTAGGGCATCAACATAAATGAGCGATTACTCAACAGCCTAAGATTTGCTGACGATATCACACTAATCACAAACAATAAATACCACCTGGCAGACACACCATACACCCTCCCCCCCCCCCCCCCCCCCCAACTAGATGGCAAGATTTGCTCGAGCTGTACAACACTCGCAGTCCTGAAACAAACAAGTTAGCCATCCACTGGACAACCCGTGTCCGAGGCAGAAGTTAGCCATCCACTGGACAACCCGTGTCCGAGGCAGAAGTTAGCCATCCACTGGACAACCCGTGTCCGAGGCAGAAGTTAGCCATCCACTGGACAACCCGTGTCCGAGGCAGAAGTTAGCCATCCAGTGGACAACCCGTATCCGAGGCAGAAGTTAGCCACCCACTGGACAACCCGTGTCCGAGGCAGAAGTTAGCCATTCACAGGACAACCCGTGTCCGAGACAGAAGTTAGCCATCCACAGGACAACCCGTGTCCGAGACAGAAGTTAGCCATCCACTGGACAACCCGTGTCCGAGACAGAAGTTAGCCATCCACAGGACAACCCGTGTCCGAGACAGAAGTTATCCATCCACTGGACAACCCGTGTCCGAGGCAGAAGTTAGCCATCCACTGGACAACCCGTGTCCGAGGCAGAAGTTAGCCATCCACTGGACAACCCGTGTCCGAGGCAGAAGTTAGCCATCCAGTGGACAACCCGTGTCCGAGGCAGAAGTTAGCCACCCACTGGACAACCCGTGTCCGAGGCAGAAGTTAGCCATCCACTGGACAACCCGTGTCCGAGACAGAAGTTAGCCATTCACAGGACAACCCGTGTCCGAGACAGAAGTTAGCCATCCACAGGACAACCCGTGTCCGAGACAGAAGTTAGCCATCCACTGGACAACCCGTGTCCGAGACAGAAGTTAGCCATCCACAGGACAACCCGTGTCCGAGACAGAAGTTATCCATCCACTGGACAACCCGTGTCCGATACAGAAGTTAGCCATCCACTGGACAACCCGTGCCCGAGCTAGAATCGACTGGGAACCAAGATGAGACCAGCACAAAGCCAAAAAAGATAGCACTGCTCGAGCCCAGCCCACTAAGCAGAGAAATGCACCCGGCTGCTACCAACTCGCAAAAGAGTTGGGACCTGCACGAGGGAAAATGCTCTTGAAAATGCACAGGTCGACTAAGACTAAGACCTGATTGTAAACACATACCTGGTCTATTGACATTGTCGCCACGATGTGAATCTTGGCAGTACAGATACTGTCAATACTGCCTTGTAGGAAACGGGAAGGACTTCTGAGGTAAACCCTAAGGACAAGTCTGGAGCTAGAGTCTGAAGCTAGTCTGGAACTGGAGTCTGGAGCTAGAGTCTGGAGCTAGTCTGGAACTAGAGTCTGGAGCTAGAGTCTGGAGCTAGAGTCTGGAACTAGTCTGGAGCTAGAGTCTGGAGCTAGAGTCTGTGAGGTCATTTATTCCTGGCTGTATCGGCTAATGTCTTTCTCTGGCTGGATTAGCTACGCGAAATGGGAACCAGCTGCACGGGCTACTATAGTCAGTCATGACTGAAAGGGGCTACTATAGTCAGTCATCACTGAAAGGGCTACTATTGGTAGTCATTACTGAAAGAGGTAACTATAGTCAGTCATGATTGAAAGGGGCTTCTATAACACGACAAAACTAAAAGGGGTTACAATAGCCAGTCATGACTTTAAGGGGCTACTATAGCCAGTCATGAGTGAAAGGCACTACTATAGTGAGTTATGACTGAAAGGGGCTACTATAGTCAGGCATCACTGAAAGGGCTACTTTATCCAGTCACGACTGAAAAGAGCTAATATAGTTAGTATTGAGTGAAAGGGGCTGCTATAATCAGTAATGAGTGAAAGGGGCTACTATAATCAATAATGAGTGAAAGGGGCTACTATAGTCAGTAATGAGTGAAATGGGCTACTATAGTCAGTAATGAGTGAAAGGGAATATTATTACACGACAAAACTGAAAGGGGCTACTATAGTCAGTAATGAGTGAAAGGGAATACTATAACACGACAAAACTGAAAGGGGTTACTATAGTCAGTCATAGCCGAAAGGGGCTACTATAGTCAGTCATCAGTGAAAAAGCTGCTATAGTCAGTCATGAGGAAAAAGAGCGATTATAGTCACCCGTTACATCCGATATTAAAATGGTGAAACTCAGTAAAATGGTAGAATAAGACCTAGTGAGATGGTGAGACCTAGAGAGATGGTGAGACCTAGTGAGATCGTGAGACCTAGTGAGATGGTGAGACCTAGAGAGATGGTAAGACCTAGTGAGATGGTGAGACCTAGTGAGATGGTGAGACCTAGTGAGATGGTGAGACCTAGTGAGATGGTGAAACCTAGTGAGATGGTGAGACCTAGTGAGATGGTGAGACCTAGTGAGATCGTGAGACCTAATGAGATGGTGAGACCTAGTGAGATGGTGAGACTTAGTGAGATCGTGAGACCTAGTGAGATCGTGAGATCTAATGAGATGGTGAGACCTAGTGAGATGGTGAGACCTAGTGAGATGGTGAGACCTAGTGAGATCGTGAGACCTAATGAGATGGTGAGACCTAGTGAGATGGTGAGACTTAGTGAGATCGTGAGACCTAGTGAGATCGTGAGACCTAGTGAGATCGTGAGACCTAGTGAGATCGTGAGACCTAGTGAGATCGTGAGACCTAGTGAGATCGTTAGACCTAGTGAGATCGTGAGACCTAGTGAAATGGTGAGACCTAGTGAAATGGTGAGACCTAGTGAAATGATGAGACCCAGAGAGATGGTGAGACCTAGTGAGATAGTAGGACCTAGAGATATGGTGAGACCTAGTGAGATGGTGAGACCTAGTGAGATGGTGAGGTCTAGGGAGATGGCGAGACCTAGGGAGATGGTGAGACCTAGGGAGATGGTGAGACCTAGTGAGATAGTGAGACCTAGGGAGATGGTGAGACCTATGGAGATGGTGAGACTTAGAGAGATGGTAAGACCTAGTGAAATGGTGAGACTTAGTGAGATGGTGAGACCTAGGGAGATGGTGAGACCTAGGGAGATGGTGAGACCTAGTGAGATGGTGAGACCTAGTGAGATGGTGAGACCTAGTGAGATGGTAAGACCTAGTGAGATGGTGAGAGCTAGTGAGATGGTGAGACCTAGGGAGATGGTGAGACACAGCATAAGAATGTCTAACATACTTCATCCCTGACAGAAGTGTATATAATATTGTTGGACCACCTGAACCTTGACCTTACCTGTTCAGTGAGCCAGTTGTCCAGATAACACTTAACGATTCAAGAAGGCACCAGGCGGGACCTGGTTTATCATTCGCCAGCGGCTCATTTATTTTTTGTGGGCCCTCGTTCTGAGCGTGACCTAAACAATTCCATTTTTTGTGGGCCCTCGTTCTGAGCGTGACCTAAACAATTCCATTTGTTGTGGGCTCTCGTTCTGAGCGTGACCTAAACAATTCAATTTTTTGTGGGCTCTCGTTATGAACGTGACCTAAACAATTCCATCACATTTTTGAGTGCGTCATTAGGTTGACTTTCCAAATAGCAATGATCCATGTTCCTTTATTTTAGACCAGGTGTTCCCAAAAAAATATCACATCGTCAGAGCACGAACATCAGCGCACCCAGAGCCATGAGGCATTTCACTTGTTTACATTTGCGAATCAATCAAGTGGTTAGGGATTGTAGCAGATCTGTCAGGACACATCTCATCTTCTGAAACGATGCGGTAGTCTAAAAGACGGCAAGAGTAGCACCTATAATCCCAATACCAGATCACGCGTCCTGCCCACCGTCCCAATACCAGATCCCGCGTCCTGCCCACCATCCCAATACCAGATCACGAGTCCTGCCCACCGTACCAGTACTAGACCACGAGTTTCACCGATCACCCCAGTACTAGACCACGAGTCCGACTACCAGATCACAAGTCCCACCGATCACCCTAGTACCAGATCACGAGTCTCTGTACCAGATAACGAGTCTTACCGATCACCCTAGTACCAGATCACGAGACTTACCGATTACACCAGTACCATAACACGATTCCCACTCATCACTCCAGTACCAGATCACGAGTCACAGTACCAGATCACGAGTCACAGTACCAGATCACGAGTCACAGTACTAGAGTACTGGAATAATTTGTTCTGACATGACCGCAAAGAATAGGAACAGTGAAATGAACAGTTAATGACCTTGGGAAAACATCTGAAGGCGACTACATACTGGCTATGGAACATCAGTTATGGACATTGCGAGACATGTAAGTGTGTTTATGGAGATCTAACATTAGAACAGAAGTCCGTTAGTTCACGATTTTTAACCAACAAGTTGGATTTCTAATTCCAAAGCTGGAATGAAAGCGGCAACGGCTATCGTACGATGGATGCCACAATTAGGTCATGGGTCATTTTGACCTGAGTTATTCAGAGTATCAATGAGTAATAGTGCATTATGTTTGTGCATTTGTCTGTGTGTGCATTTATCTACGTGTGCATTTGTTTGTTTGAGCAACTTCCCGTGCTGCTATTTGTCGAGCGCCCATTTAGTCCAGTGAATGTGATGTGTTACGGGAGCAAATCACATTTGCACTTGACTTAATTGAGTTACTGCAGTTTTCTCCCTTGTAGTGAATTTAAAAACATGTTTTATACTTATGCGCTGTGACGGTTCGAACAAGTCAATAATTTGTCTCGCTCAGAGTGTTGATGTGTATATTATTTTGAAATTTTTGTTGTTGTTTTTTTTGTTTTTGTTTTTGCGTTTGCCTTATTTCTCTAATCCCCAATGCGGGTGTGCGTTGCACTGTGGTTTTTATTTTGCGCCTGTCGGCCCAATGCATCCGACTTCAGCATGCATTTTATGTAAAGGTCTGCTTCCTCCTGCATTTTCTAAGGGTTTGCTTCCCCGGGGTAACGGCCGGTGCTGTGATGGGGATCGAACCCAGCACCTTCTGATTGTGAGCCGTGCCACTTATCCACTAGGCCACGCCGTCCCCCTGAAATAAAACTAATAAATATAAAAAAATATATTCTGTCGGTGCAATCTTTCATGGCTTATATTAAGAGCACGATGTTGTTACCCGCGCGTTCACAGTGGTCTGACAAGCCCCAAGTTGGTTTCGTGTCTGCCAATTCTTCAGCTCTTATTCGTTCATCATGAAATGATTGTCCCGGCGTCTCTTAGAAATAGCTGAACCTCTTATTCATTCATCATCAAATGATTGTCCCGGCATCTCTTAGAAATGGCTGAGCCTCGTATTCGTTCATCATGAAATGAATGTCCCGGCATTTCTTAGAAATGGCTGAGCCTCGTATTCGTTCATCATGAAATGATTGTCCCGGCATCTCTTAGAAATGGCTCGGCTTCTGTCTCATATTTCTCTCGCGATGCACCATTGTTTGACGTTGCTACGTGATCATGTAAGCTCATACTGGCGTGACAGATCGTGAACCCATACACGTTGAGGATCCGTCAACATTGGATATAATAACGGGTCGCACTGTTATAGGCTGTGAGCAACATTTGGTAGATTAACAAGTCGCACTGTTATAGGCTGTGAGCAACGTTTCAGCTCTCTTGGTTATGGGGAAGTTGGTAAAAAAATAGGAGAAATAGAAGTCCACGTAAAGGTACAGGGGTCATGGCTAGTTAAATGAAAGCTTGTAAGAAGGAGGTCAATAATATCAAGTCAGCTGGTTGATTGGGGCTAGTTCTATTCTCGTTTAGAATTCCATCCTCTGACGTGTGATCGACCGGACGTCTCGTCACGTTGGTCCCTGACGTGTGCTCGACATGACGTCTCGTCACGTTGGTACCTGACGTCCGCTCGATCGGACGTCTCATCACGTTGGTCCCTGACGTCTGATCGACTGGACGTCTCATCACGTTGGTCCCTGACGTCTGATCGACTAGACGTCTCATCACGTTGGTCCCTGACGTGTGATTGACCGGATGTCTCATCGCGTTGGCCCCTGACGTGTGATCGACCGGATCTCTCTTTACGTTGGTCCCTGACGTCTGATCGACCGGACGTCTCATCACGTTGGTCCCTGACGTGTGATCGACCGGATCTCTCTTTACGTTGGTCTCTGATATGTGTTCGACCGGATCTCTCTTTACGTTGGTCTCTGATATGTGTTCGTGGGGATATATCTTTATATTAGTCCTATGTAAGTCATTGAGCGGATATCTTTTTATACAAAATAAAAACATTGAGATGAACTTCTGCTCAAACTCATACTACATGAGTATGTGAGTGTGTTGTGTGTATGTGTGTTGTGTGGTTTATGTTGTGTGTATGTATGTTGTGTGTTGTGTGTATGTGTGTTTTGTGGTGTATGTTGTGTGTTGTGTGTATGTATATTGTGTGTTGTGTGTTGTGTGGTGTATGTTGTGTGTTGTGTGTATGTATGTTGTGTGTTGTGTGTATGTGTGTTGTGTGGTGTATGTTGTGTGTTGTGTGTATGTATGTTGTGTGTTGTGTGTATGTGTGTTGGGTGGTGTATGTTGTGCGTTGTGTGTATGTATGTTGTGTGGTGTGTGTATGTGTTTTGTGTGGTGTATGTTGTGTGTTGTGTGTATGTATGTTGTGTGTTGCGTATACACGTGCATTTGCCTATCTACGTGTGCGTGGTTGTGTTCGTGAGCGTATTTGTTTGATTTGAGAAGGCAATAAAAGTGTTGCAGCAAACAAATCTGCTTCAGCAACTGATGAAATGCTTCGGGTGGTCCAGGTGATAGTTTCTTAATGTGTAACTGTAGCAAAAGGTGTGAGATTTACTCGGACAAAGACATGGGCCACACCTTGACAAACTGATTAGGTCGGTGATCAGAACAGGGAATGAACTGACAGCAGCTCATAGCTGGCTCCTTGCGTCAGAGTCAGAGAACAATACGTGGTTTCTTACGTCAGTGTCAGTAGACCGAAGTTAGTTTGTTCCGTCAGGGTCAATGGACTGCAGTTGGCTTGTTCCGTCAGGGTCAGCAAACCACAGCTGGTCAAAGCAATATTCCGCCTCCAAGGTGCGGTCCTAGAAATAAGCTGGATTAGTGTAAAAATATGGATCACATTGGGAAGGCAAATCCAGTACCCCCGAAAAGCCACATGACATCGGATGCATTGGGTCGAAAAGGGCAGATATCAACCAACGACATGTCCCGACGTTCCTAACCGCTCAAACGCAGAAGAAGAAGAAGAAGAAGAAGAAGAAGAAGAAAAAGAAGAAAAGCGATAACGTGGCATTTCAAAAACACTATACACATAAAGCTACGCACTGTACATGTGTACTAGTGCCTGTACATAAAACAGATTGTACAGTAAGCAAGAAATGAAAAATGTCTTCATCTTCTGTGGCATATATACTACTGCCACAAAACACATACAAAAAACAGGGCAGGACTAACCTGGAAGTCGTACAATCATATTACTACTTGTGTTTATTGTAAATGGGTCATAATGGAAGAGAGGCTGCAGTCCGTTTTGTATTCGTTATGACTTGTCTCGGCTGTTGATTGGAGGTGACCGAGGGCAGTACCAACACATAAATGAAGTTTAAACTGTCAGACAAAATAATGCCCAGTATAGCACCCAAAATACTTTCACGACAACCTGGCGTTAGTAAAACTAAACGAAACACACAGGTTGTCTCACTGGTGGAAGTGAAACAATGGCAAGGCTGCTATCCATCAACAAGTTACCCATGTCTTTATTGTTGCTTACAACTTTTATAGACCCTTCTCCCCATATCTCAAGCTTACCCCTTACAGACCAGAAACATTCCGGCCGTGGCAGCCCATCATGCAGACATTAATACTACCAAGTTATTTCTCTGTCTGTCCCGTCATTGTATTTTATTTTCGCCAGTTACCTCCCCTACACTGTGATCTGTCGAAGAGTGGGCTCCCACGGACGGGCCTGGCATTGTATAGGCATCAGTTCCAGCTCGTCTGACACGCTCAAGAATGGCATCCCAGGCATATAGAAACTGGCGAGGAGCATGTTCATTCTTGGCTCGTGTAATATTCACAAGCGGGCTGTGACAGTATGGGAACATTCACAAGGGGGCTGTGGCAGTATGAGAACATTCACAAGAGGGATGTGACAGTATGAGAACATTCACAGGCGGGCTGTGACAGTATGAGAACATTCACAAGCGGGCTGTGACAGTATGAGAACATTCACAAGCGGGCTGTGACAGTATGAGAACATTCACAAGGGGGCTGTGACAGTATGGGAACATTCACAAGCGGGCTGTGACAGTATGAGAACATTCACAAGGGGGATGTGACAGTATGAGAACATTCACAGGCGGGCTGTGACAGTATGAGAACATTCACAAGCGGGCTGTGACAGTATGAGAACATTCACAAGCGGGCTGTGACAGTATGAGAACATTCACAAGCGGGCTGTGACAGTATGAGAACATTCACAAGGGGGATGTGACAGTATGAGAACATTCACAAGCGGGCTGTGACAATATGAGAACATTCACAACCGGGCTGTGACAGTATGAGAACATTCACAAGTGGGCTGTAACAGTATGAGAACATTCACAAGTGTGATGTGACCGTATGAGAACATTCACAAGCGGGCTGTGACAGTATGAGAACATTCACTAGGGGGATCTGACAGTACGGGATAAAATGGAGCGTTTCTGTGAGGCTGCCTCTTTTTGTGATGAGAAAGAAAATAATTCATGAGAAACGTGATAAACAGCTTTAGGTACAAGAAGAATGGAGGGACGACCAGTCTGTCACATAACTAGTGTGTAGGAACACCATCATAATCTCTACAACCAACAATACCACAAACTTTAAGACCACGCCCGCATGATCCCTCAAAATCTCCCGCGACCAACTACCAAGACCAACGACCACCATCACCCTACCACTTTTACCATATTATCCACCAACAATTTATTCCCATCACCACTATCTGCCACTACTCCCACCTCCAGCACAATCTGCTAACAATCCTACCTCCACCACTATCTTCCACCACGTCCACCACTATCTGCTAACAATCCCACCTCCACCACTATCTTCCACTACTCTCACCTCCATCACTATCTGCCACTAATTTCACCTGCATCACCACCCCTATCTGCCACCAGTTCCACCTCCACCACCACTACTATCTATCACCACTCCCTCCACCGCCTACCATCACTATCTGCTACCACTCCCACCTCCACCTAACATCATCACTATCTACTACCACTCCCACCTCCACCTAACATCATCACTATCTGCCACCACTCCCAGCTACCCCACCATCCCAATCTGCCACGACTTCCACCTCCGCCTACCACCATCAGTATCTGCTACCACCACCATGACAACAAACATCCCCACCACCGCTGAATGACTACAACTTGAGGGGGGCATGCATATCATGGCGTCTAAGAATTGGCTGGAACATTCATCTTGCCAACCACTATATTCCAGGACAGTGTGGGCGAAGATGTGCCCTTTCTATTATGCTGACTCTTTTTGTGATGCGTTATTGATGTCGTCTTGTATTTTATCTGGTGCTACAAGCATTTAGGGCGGACATCTTCCATTGCCCTGTCTCCTGTATAAGCTATAATTGGACATATAGTCTCTTGGTTTATGAGCACAAGAGCATGCTAGAGACACATTAGAGGTCTCTGTCTCAGCTGGGTTGATCACCTGTGTACACCAGGAAGTGACGTCAGGCTGAGAGTTAACAAATATTTTCACGACACCAGAAACAAATATCATAACAAATAACGCAGCTTCGATTAAAACATCATTTACTCTTGAGGTCACAAATCCTGTTTGCTTTTGTTTGCGTTTCTGGATTCTTCTGGCGATGCACGTCCCTTCTTACCCTAGACAGGAGTCTCTTGGACGATGTCAGGACGTATTTACTAGTGTTTGGATAGGTGTTTGTATTTGTTTGCAATGTAAACGTATTGGTCCTTGTATGGGTGGGTGTTTGTATCTGTTTGTAATGGGTTCCACTATGGCAGTTTTACAGTACAGTAGTTTTGCTAAATATTTCTGTACGTGGAGAAATGGTCAGACCGAGGACAATCCTCGACATACCGAGTCGAACTGAACGCAAAGTGATTTCGAACCCGTTATGCTGCGATTGCAAAGCAAGCTTTCATTCGATTTACACTCCTACACCCCACACCTCTCCATATATGCGACTAATAAGGAATTTATAATGAAAATAAAAACACTAAAAGCGGTTTAATTCGTGAAAACAAAAGTAAACGGTGCAAAGAAGAGCTGTGAGCGAAATAATCTGAACTTTAAAACAGAAAATTCATGTATCTGTCTGTCCAACCTGGGAAAAGTCTCATTGCTGTAGTATCCATTTGGAGTATTGTGTAAGGCTCTCTTTCACGCGTCTGCACTCACATTTCCACTAGACTTTGTCAACCTTATTTGACACACCCAACTGCT
Organism: Ariolimax columbianus; assembly: GCA_036924085.1. Taxonomy (NCBI): domain Eukaryota; kingdom Metazoa; phylum Mollusca; class Gastropoda; order Stylommatophora; family Arionidae; genus Ariolimax; species Ariolimax columbianus. The sequence goes on along the minus strand of JAVGWX010000003.1, from coordinate 5,641,602 downwards.
TGTACCAACATATCGAACACGTGTCTGGTAATGTCCGATATGATTGCCATCTTTCCCGCCAGATAGTCTAATGATATGTTGAATCAGACAGGCTAATTTGTGGTAGATCCCACGTCATACTGGTAGCTAGAAGGAAGCAGAGATGCAGACGAGGTTCATGAAGTGTACGAGAGAAAGACCTGGTACGTTTCATCCCAAAACTTGGCCATTAGTGTATACTATCCCGCCAAATGGGATCTCGAGTTCTTGATGCTGACCCACATTATCTAAGTGACCCACATTATCTAAGCCGTCACTTTATTCACCTCTTCATCAATCTCCCATTCACATTCTGCAACGCATGAGAATCACGAGAGGAGGGCACGGCAGAAAAGCTATAACTTCTAGCAGCATATTTGTTTCATACGATCGCATTTAACACTTTCTCCAGTAGAGGACCAGGGCGCTGGCAAGCCGGACAAAGATATGAACTCTCGAGCTGTTGTCAGCTTCTGGTGGGAAATCTCACGAGATGGACAAGTGAGATAAGTTAACTAGTAGACAAGCGGAACCAGAGTCTTACTGCTGTCACGGATCATAGCACCCACCTTGTGACGTCAGCACCGCTGGAAGCTGGCAAATAACACAATTAGACGAAGCGCGTGATCAGATGGTAAGCTTATATGATAGAAACCTGTAACTATTCCGCTGACCGCATTTCGGAAATAGCTTTGGCGCGATATGAGGATGTCTGCAGACGCAGTGGGGATTGTTTGGACAAGCAGACGGAATTCTTGGGAAGTATCTGGCAGACTTTGGTTCATGAGAATGGGGGTATTACAATGGACCGAACTGTTCTGGCCACCACGCTAGCAGTACCGTGTCATGTAATGTCGCCTGATTGGTTGCTAAGGTCCTCACATCCCATCTCCCCTCCCCCGTCAAAGTTGACCAAGCTCTAATATGGGTACCTGGTTCTGATAAAGTTAAAGAAGGAAAGTTAGCGAAGAAAAGAATATGTCAAATCACTTCACAAAATAGGACGAACTTCTACAATGTAGGCCCTAATCATTCAAGCACATGATCCCCTGTTCATTTGGGCCTGCTCGTGTCTTTTGCTTGTGAGATCTACAACTGGGACCCGTTGACCTCGTTGGGTCTGTATATTGTCAATTACATACATCATGTTACAGAATTTGTTAAGTAAGCCTGATTGATCAATATGTGCTCTCTGGGTTAGTCTATGTCATGTCGCCTCCTGAGTTAGATGTGTCGTTAGCTGTGGTGGAAGCCTTATAGTATACGTCGCAGTCGACGATGATGTGTTGGAGACTGCACTGAATGTTTGTGAGGTGCGGTGATCTGTTCTCTTTCTTGCTGGTTTGTCTCCTCTGTCTGTATGCCAGGTAGTTATTGTTGTCAGGTAGACTGGAGCGTGTTACAGACTGGGCTCGAACTTTATCTATAAGCTGTGTGAGATGAGGGATCTAACCGGTCAACCAGTCAACACGAATTCACACACGAACTAATGGGTAAATATAATAGCCAATCACACAAATCACGTGTACACGCATAAACTCACACACATCACGTGTAAACACATAAACTCACACACATCACGTGTACACACATAAACTCACACACATCACGTGTACACACATAAACTCACACACATCACATGTACACACATAAACTCACACACATCACATGTACACACATAAACTCACACACATCACGTGTACACACATACACTCACACACATCACGTGTACACACATACACTCACACACATCACGTGTACACACATAAACTCACACACATCACGTGTACACACATAAACTCACACACATCACGTGTACACACAAAAACTCACACACATCACGTGTACACACATAAACTCACACATATCACGTGTACACACATAAACTCACACACATCACGTGTACACACATAAACTCACACACATCACGTGTACACATAAACTCACACACATCACGTGTACACACATCACTCACACACATAAACTCACACATATCACGTGTACACACATAAACTCACACACATCACGTGTACATACATAAACTCACACACATCACGTGTACACACATAAACTCACACACATCACGTGTACACACATCACTCACACACATCACGTGTACACACATCACTCACACACATCACGTGTACACACTTAACTCACACACATCATATGTACGCGCATAAACTCACACACATCACGTGTACACACATAAACTCACACACATCACGTGTACACACATAAACTCACACACATCACGTGTACACACTTAACTCACACACATCACATGTACACGCATAAACTCACACACATCACGTGTACACACATAAACTCCCACACATCACGTGTACACACATCACTCACACACATCACGTGTACACACATAAACTCACACACATCACGTGTACACACATAAACTCACACACATCACGTGTTCACACATAAACTCACACACATCACGTGTACACACATAACATCACACACATCACTCACACACATCACGTGTACACACATCACGTGTACACACATCACTCACACACATCACGTGTACACACATCACTCACACACATCACGTGTACACACATCACTCACACACATCACGTGTACACACATCACTCACACACATCACGTGTACACACATCACTCACACTGAATATGGATCCACAAAATATTAATTTGTATGAAATAAGCGCGTCCTCCCACAGGGTTAGCCCTGGTTGTGACTGGAGATGCCAGGCCCAAGATTGGGCCGTCTCCATATCCAGAAACGACCAGGAATGTGTTTTCGCCGGTAATTAAGCCCGAGGGCAGGAAATGTTTCATTTCCCATCAGTGAGTGACCGATGTGCTTTGAGGGTCATAGATGGAGATGAAAGCTGAAACCGGCCCTAGCACGCTGGGCCAGTGGGAAAGTGGGGGAGGGGGGGGGGGCGGAGATGGAAGGCGTGTCATATGAGTAGTGTAGTGTCTTGCTAGGCGTTATAGTGGTAGAGTGGTAGCCCCCTTGCCTTAAAGTAAAATTCATGGTATCGATCTATCAGTATATTGATACCTGAATTAGCGTTACGGGCGGACAAATTGTGAGAATGAAACAGGTCACGTCAGATTAGTTGGGTCTAGACCAACAAAGTCACAAACACTCTATCCGCGACAACAGCGTCTGCTAGGACATTACCTTGACTTGACTCGGGATCCAAAACAAAGTCTGCTAGGACTGATCAATAGCCCCAGTGACGAAAGGACAACACATATTTGACATTTTGTGGCCAATCTTATGCAACTAATCAGCCGGAAGTTAGAACTCATTTCTACTGAGCAAACAATTAGACATGCGTGGTTCCATTCACAACATTTCCGTTGTGTCAGGCCTGGGAAAACATTGTTTATGTTCAGATAAACCTGATCCAATCGGTCAACCTTGAAATAGCTTGCTACGGCCATCCATTGGGAAGAACAAGAGAAACACGGACTGGCGTCTACTTTGGTGTGATGTGATGGTTATATGCTAGAGAAATACGGTTTGGCGTCTAATTTGGTTTGCTGTTAGAGTTTTATGTTAGTAACATGTACGCAAGGGTGTAAATGGTACGACAATATGACCAACTTGGAACTGATGGGAACAACGGGACAAATACCAGTGGAACACGAAGGAGGCGATGGATAGGCCACACATTACAAATCTCAATGGATAACATTGCCAGACAAGCTCTCTTCTGGAATCCACAGGACAAGAGATGTAGAGCAAGACCAAGACACTCGTGGAAGAGGGAACTAGAATGCAGATGTAAAAGCAGCAAACAGGACGTGGACAGAATGAGTTGAAATGGCTTAGGATAGGAAGAATGTGAGTGTTTGTTGAGAACCTGTGCTCCGACGGAGGCTGAGAGGTCTTTGATTGTTTGATTGAAGATGGGCACATTGCTGGAGCTGACTTTATGTTTTAAAAGTGAATTATTTGAGTGCATCCACGTGTGCATTCATGTGCACATACTGGGAAGGCAATATAGTTCCAGTGCACTCCCAAGAATGTTATAAAAGGCAATTAACCAGAGTTGTGTATGGGGCGAGCAATATCATGGTGTGAAACAAATTGGTACAAAAACAACCATCACCGACACACGTAGCGCCTTGACGCAGACTTCCAAAAGCAGGTCCACTGCAGCGTGACCCTATACTCCGACTGGAGGAGAAAGGGAGCAAGCCAAGATAAGCTTTAAGTCAAAAGGCGAGAGAAACATTCTTGCATTTGGGAACTTTCGTAAATTGAACAACAAATATGTGACACAAAATATATAGAAATTAAAGGCCATTGTCAGAGTCAGTCGCCGAGTTTAGCTCTGAGTCGCGGACAGCAACAATCAAAATGGAAGGTAGATAATATCATAATAGGAGAATGTGCAGACAGGAAGGATGGATTGAAATGAGATAAAAACGTCAATAAAGTGGAAGTGTAGAAAACCAACATGCCAGCCACAGTATAATTGTGGTGAGGGGAGGGGTGGGGTGGGGTGGGGGGGGGGGGGGGGAACCAGGATAACCGCTCTAACCACAAATACATTCCATGGATGAAATTATGATCTTCTGTACAAGTACGTTGGTTAGTTCCGAGACTGGATACCATTTCTCCGTGGCGATTGGCTCGCTGACTGAGTGTCTACGTAACTTCCGGTTCATGTACACGTGTTATCAGTTTCTATTTATTTGATTTCGACATTCAATGATTGAAGTACATTCTGCTGAACAGTCAAATTAATTGTGTCTTGTTGATTATAAACACTGAATTCTGTTCTACACTCAGTTGTAACTTGTCTATTATTGTGGTTTGGAGTAAGTCCACTTGGTTGACAACTTCTCTCTCTGAAACACGTGGAGAATGTTCACACAGAGATCAGATCTTCCTGGTACGGCTTGCTGGAGAGGATGACCGCTCTTAAATCCGCCAATGATCGAGTTCGCAACAAGGACACAAAACGAAATAGAAAAATGAACACACTGATTGCCATAGAGAGCTTTAGTCTAACAGAAAACAGGAGCTGACGCGATATTGGAGGAGTGTGTACAATCATCAAGAGGTGGGACCCATCAGTCGCGCTACAGTTCCTCAATAAAATAAATACATAAGCACCTTATAAGTCTGCCAAAACTGCAGGGCTGGTTTTGACGTAAAACGTAATACAGAAATAAAACAAAATTGTAGGTAGTGTAGTATGTGTGAAGTCATCACTAGTGAGTGTAGTATGTGTGAGGTCATCACTAGTAAGTGTAGTATGTGTGAGAGAAACCATCACAAGTGAGTGTAGCATGTGTGCGCCCATCACTAGTGAGTGTAGTATGTGTGAAGTCATTACTAGTTAGTGTAGTATGTGTGCGCCCATCACTAGTTAGTGTAGTATGTGTGAAGTCATTACTAGTTAGTGTAGTATGTGTGCGCCCATCACTAGTTAGTGTAGTATGTGTGAGAGAAACCATCACAAGTGAGTGTAGCATGTGTGCGCCCATCACTAGTGAGTGTAGTATGTGTGAAGTCATTACTAGTTAGTGTAGTATGTGTGCGCCCATCACTAGTTAGTGTAGTATATGTGAGACCATCACTAGTACATACATACATATGTGTGCCTGTGCTTATGTGTTTATATATGTGTTTGTGTGTGTGTTTTGTGTGTTTGTATTTGTGTGTTTGTATGTGTGTGCATGGGATGTATTTGGGTATAAACGGGTATGTGGAATATGCACAAACATATTCATACATTAAAAACATTTTTTAAAACTCGAATATATATCTTCCCATACATGCAATTAGAATTATCGGATAAACTCCTGTACATGTGCTGAATATATTTAACAACTACAATGGCAGCAACTGCCGTCGGGGATGAAGGTAACTCTTGTTGGACTAATCCGTAGCCTATGTGAGGTAGGGTGGCTAGTTCCCTTCCATGCTGTTTACACCTTCCACAACTCATACGCCTGGATCGACTTAAGCAGCGGTCGTAACAGGAACAAACCACGTCCAGTTTTTTGTTCTTTTCTATTTGTCCATGAATTTGAACCCTGGCGAAGTGTAATCTCAATCTTAGCAAGGCAGTTCACTACCGGCAAGGCTATACGCTCCATATATGTAGAAACAAGCATACACATACAAATGTATACATTTGATTATATACATACACATATACATCGCCATTTCAGCAAACATACACACACATGCACAGGAACATGTACATTGAAATATAAATGAATTTATAAAGTTATTTAGTAATTAAGAGGGATGGAGGCTGCGTGGCCTAGGGGTGAAACTCGCTCGGTTTTCACAATTCCAACGTTCCGGGTTCGATTCCCACTTGTCTTCCAGTTTGGGACATACTGGGTTTTTTTCTCGGGCGAATGCTCCTCCACGTACGGAAAGTAATGGTAACCTACCGTATTGCACTCTTGCCAAGAAACTCATAACAGTCAAATAGGTGGCGGTTGTAAGAAGCTACGTTCTACCAAAGGACATGTGACTTACTTTTATTAGGAGGAATGAGAGATGGGACGAAGAGGTTTGGTGGATCTCAGGAGGATGTTTGGTGCATCTCACTAAGAGGTATGGTGCATCTCAGGAGGATGTTTAGTGCATCTCAGGAAGAGGTTTGGTGCATCTCAGGAGGATGTTTAGTGCATCTCAGGAAGAGGTTTGGTGCATCTCAGGAGGATGTTTAGTGCATCTCACGAAGAGCTTTGGAGCATCTCATAACAAAGTTTGGAGCATCTCAGGAAGAAGTTTGGAGCATCTCAGGAAGAAATTTGGAGCATCTCAGGAAGAAATTTGGAGCATCTCAGGAAGAGCTTTGGAGCATCTCATAACAAAGTTTGGAGCATCTCAGGAAGAAATTTGGAGCATCTCAGGAAGAAGTTTGGAGCATCTCAGGAAGAAGTTTGGAGCATCTCAGGAAGAAGTTTGGAGCATCTCAGGAAGAAGTTCCAGCAATTCTTCAGCTCAAACCGATATCAATCTTCAGAGAAGTTGAGGACGATGGTAGTGACTCTAGTTTCTAGCTTTCCATGTTGACCAGGCCTAATGAAATGGTTGGCGATCGGTGTGCCGTGAGATTATAAAGTGTAGATTAGATGGCAGCCATCATTGATGTATTTCACATTGTACAGTTGACAGAAGATAGCGGATATGAATGTGAGGGACATTCTCCAGGCTCAAACAAAGCAGCAAGGAAGAACGCAGAGCGTCTACGGGTGATGCATTACACAACCACATTTGCTACTGCAGGGTAAGGGGTCGATGTGGTCCAGGTGGCAAACGTCTAGTCGGAATTTTACCAACAAGTCAGACACAAGTTGACATTTCGCTTCGACTGTCAGCTGTTAAAGGAGGGTTAAGTAATATCCCGCCAGCTGCTGGATCAGGATGTAGGACATGACTGTATTATACCCCACCAGCTGCAGGATCAAGAGGTAGGACAGGACTGTATAATACCCCACCAGCTGCAGGATCAGGATGTAGGACATGACTGTATTATACCCCACCAGCTGCAGGATCAAGAGGTAGGACATGACTGTATAATACCCCACCAGCTGCAGGATCAAGAGGTAGGACAGGACTGTATAATACCCCACCAGCTGCAGGATCAGGATGTAGGATATGACTGTATAATACCCCACCAGCTGCAGGATCAGGATGTAGGATATGACTGTATAATACCCCACCAGCTGCAGGATCAGGATGTAGGATATGACTGTATAATACCCCACCAGCTGCAGGATCAGGATGTAGGATATGACTGTATAATACCCCACCAGCTGCAGGATCAGGATGTAGGATATGACTGTATAATACCCCACCAGCTGCAGGATCAAGAGGTAGGACATGACTGTATTATACCCCACCAGCTGCAGGATCAGGATGTAGGATATGACTGTATAATACCCCACCAGCTGCAGGATCAGGAGGTAGGACAGGACTGTATAAATCTGGTTCTTATTTTTCATCTTCCCAGATCTTGTGTCTGTGAGATCTTGTTCCACTATCTCACTATTATATGTACCCTCATCACTAACAAGTGAAATGTGTGTGGGGTCAGTAGCCCAAGTTTACACAACACATTCTTCATTCAATCTCACTTGTTTATTGACGTAAACCACACAATTCGTAAAACGATAAGTCGTCGCAGAGTTAGATGTTGTTCCAGAACCCGGGGCATCAAGCTTTTTACGACATGCTACGAGGCACAAACACAAACGTCAGGTCTGAACCATTATACAGGCCATCATGCTGGGCCTGCCGATGTCCTCTAGGTTTGCAATCTCTGTAGGAACTGAATGGGGAACTTTATTGCTATGTTCCGACAAGAATTGTTATTTTGCACAAATGACTATCTGAAGAACACAAATTGACGCAAGAGTAGGTTATCATGGAATAATTGATTTCAGTTAAGACAAAATGTGTGAGGCAGTGCACATCAAAATAATTAAAACAATTGATTGACAGTAATTCGCAGAAAAAAGGAGACTTACTTTTATCATACAAAAAATAACAAATTCGGCATGTAATTAAGTAATAACAGTGCAATGTTTCTAGTCTGAATATACATTTACACAAAGAATAATTAAAACAAGAAACACAGCAACATGCAAGAAGAGGGGCTGGTCAAGTTGTATCAATGTCAGTTTTCTCACCATGAGGTCATCTATTCAACACCTCCAGTACGACACAGTTGTGTTTTTATCGGAGAAAAAATAAAAAAAAACATCGTCTGGTCAATACGTGAGAGTACATGGGGCTAGCAGCCTTTACACCTGCAAATCTTCTCCTCTTTGGTAGCAGCACAAATAATATATACACACGCAGAAGCACATATACATTCATATACACACACATATATTCATACACTTAAACAAATAAAAACATAGACACACACTCACACACACACACACACCAACACACACACACACACACCTACGTCAACATACGCAAATGAAATAGGTCACCCTCGCCAGTTTCTCCCTGCATGCTCACACATTCTCATTGATTTAGATCAACATATTCGGACGGATCGGTAGTTTTCTCTTCTTGTTACCATTAGTCAGTCATGAGCGATAGCGCGTCACCAATGATGAACTTTTGCAGATATAATTTTTTTTTCTAATGAAAAGTTTTTATCGTATACCATTGAAAGAAAGTGTAAATTCCCAGCAGCCGGATTCGAACCGGCGACCCTAAGCAGTTCTGAACTTTACACTAACAACTGAGCTATGGAGGGTAATACAAATGTTTCTGGATTGACTGTGTGTATGTGTATATATACAAACATTGTGAAGTTGACCTGATTTGTTTCTTGTGTCTGACGGCTGACATAGAGCTGACCGTGTATAGCAACAGTGTGGCATGAATGAGAAAACTTGATTCTTCTAAAATGTTTAAAATGAATGCTCAGATCTCTGATTCAACACATATCACTCTCACCTTCTTTATACTGCATAATTCGCCGACTAAAAATATAGGAAAAATGAGATACGTTGGCGAGATTGTAGCATCTTTGTATATACATTTCAAGTGTGTGAACCCTTATTGGTACTGTGATGAAGACGGGTTAAAGGTCATATGGAATGGCTGCTGGTTTCTTGGAAGAAAGATGCCAATGAGATTTATTGTGAAGATATTTTCGTTACACGCAAAACTATTTTGATACCATTTATTTAAAGTCCACCTCCTTTAATACAAAATGACGTTTAAAGTATCAGTGTGGCATTTTTGTCAGCCTATAACATTAAGCTTTTTGTTCTGGTACGGTGACCGACACCGGCAGACAGACGGCTAGAATTATGACATTGGATTTACGCCGTCATGATCAGCGTAGTGGTAGTGCACTACCATTTAGCATTTACCGAAACACATACGGGTTTAACCTCTCGTTACCTTACGTTCAAGTAGACCTGGCTATGAATGGGTACCTTATTACTGTATAAGTAGGTAAATGTATTGAGGGGGAGAACTGCCAACCCCAACTTATAAACAAGTTGTGGCCTCATACACTGGGCAACTAGCACTTCATCCTTGGTAGGTTTGCTGTATAACTTTTAGAAGACGATATCAGGAGAGTTTAATAGATGTGTGCCATTCAAGGTCAAACATGTTGATCTACCGTCCAATCACATTAGGGTCATGTTAAACATACTGATCCCCCCCCCCCTCCTCCACGCCCCCCTACCTAACATTAAGGTCAGGTCAAACCTACTGACCCAGACCGCCCCCCCCCCCCCCCCCACCTCACATGTAGGTTGTTCTCCAGGAAATGTCTGAGTTGGGACTGCCTGACCAACGAGGTGAGGATTGATATTGGTGAGCCTAATGAAAGACTTGCATTGTGCAACAGCTCAGATGATCCTGGCCAACATCTTCCGTAAGCCTCAGGCAGAGTCAGTGGATCCAGCTGTCGAGGACACATTGCCTAGAGTGATCATTCAGCAGCATCACCAACAGCAACATCCAACAACAACAGCTTATCATAGACATATGACACTGTTTTTAATATGTTGTTATCCATCTTGCTTGTCTGTTACGTTCTGTTTGTTGGTCTGGGTGTGGTGCTGTTGGTGGATGTGGTGCTGTTGGTGGATGTGGTGCTGTTGGTGGATGTGGTGCTGTTGGTGGATGGGGTGATGTTGATGGGTGTGGTGCTGTTGGGGGATGTGGTGCTGTTGGTGGATGTGGTGCTGTTGGTGGGTGTGGTGCTGATGATGGGTGTGGTGCTGTTGGTGGATGTGGTGCTGTTGGTGGATGTGGTGGTGTTGGTGGATGTGGTGATGTTGATGGATGTGGTGCTGTTGGTGGATGTGGTGCTGTTGGTGGTTATGGTGCTATTGGTGGTTGTGGCGCTATTGGTGGATGTGGTACTGTTGGTGGGTGTGGTTCGGTTGGTGGATGTGGTACTGTTAGTGAGTGTGGTACTGTTATTGGATGTGGGGCTGTTGGTGGTTGTGGTGCTGTTGGTGGGTGTAGTGCTTAGGGTGGTTGTGGTACTGTTGGTGGATATGGTATTGTTTGTGGATATGATGATGTTAGTGGATGTGGCACTGTTGGTAGATGTGGATGTAGTGCTGTTGGTGAATGTGGTACTATTGGTGGTTGTGGTACTGTTAGTGGGTGTGGTGCTGTTGGTGGATGTGGTACTGTTGATGGATGTGGTGCTGTTGGTGGATGTGGTACTGTTGGTGGATGTGGTGCTGTTGGTGGATGTGGTGCTGTTGGTGGATGGGGTGATGTTGATGGATGGGGTGCTGGTGGTGTATTGTGTGCTGTTGGTGGATGTGGTGCTATTGATGGGTGTGGTGCTGTTGGTGGATGTGGTGCTGTTGGTATGGATGTGGTTGTGTTGGTCTGGATTTGGTACTGTTGGTATGGATGTTGTGCTGTTGGTGGAAGTGGTGCTTTTGGTGGATGTGGTGCTGTTGATGGATGTGGTGACGTTGGTATGAATATTGTGCTGTTGGTGGATGTGGTGCAGTTGATGGGTGTGGTGCTGTTGGTGGATGTGGTGCTGTTGGTGGATGTGGTGCTGTTGGCGGATGTGGTGCTGTTGGTAGTTGTGGATGTGGTGCTAATGGTGGTTGTGGTGCTGTTGGTGGTTGTGGTGCTGTTGGTGGTTGTGGTGCAGTTGGTGGATGTGGTGCTGTTGGTAGATGTGGTGCTGTTGGTGGATGTGGTGCTGTTGGTGGATGTGGTTGTGTTGGTTTGGATGTGGTACTGTTGGTATGGATGTGGAGCTGTTGGTATAGGTGTGGTTTGTTGGTATGGATGTGGTGATGTTGGTATGGATGTGGTACTGTTGGTATGGATGTGGTACTGTTGGTATGGATGTGGTACTGTTGGTGTGGATGTGATACTGTTGGTGTGGATGTTGTACTGTTGGTGTGGATGTTGTACTGTTGGTGTGGATGTGGTACTGTTGGTGTGGATGTGGTACTGTTGGTGTGGATGTTGTACTGTTGGTGTGGATGTGGTACTGTTGGTGTGGATGTGGTACTGTATGTGTGGATGTTGTACTGTTGGTGAATGTGGTGCTGTTGGGGTATGCGGTGCTGTTGGTAGATTTGGTACTGTTGGTGTGGATGTGGTGCTGTGAATCTGTTGCAATCTGTCGTTTCTTGTGTTTTTCCTCTGCTCATTTACGTACCTCTCTAATGCTCTCTCTTCCTCTCCCGATCTTATTCTCTCTCTCCCTCCCGATCTCTCTCTTTTTCTCTCTCTCTCTCTCTCATTCTATCTCTACGGACGCCAAATTCATCACTCTAATTTTATTTGTGTTTGTTCATTTAATTGTCCCTCTCTGTCTCATTTATCTGGATCTGTCTCTCTCTCTCTCTCTCCCTCTCTCTCACTCTCTCTCTCTCTCTCTCTCTCTCTCTCTCTCTGTCTGATCATCATTATTTCCTCACATTATATACATAAATGTTAATGAGGCACGGAGCGATCGAGAGAGGTGAGAGAGAGTAAAAGATGGATGAAACTATGGAGTGGGTTGGCTCCAAAGTGTACGCTATATTTGTTTTGCTGTGGCGGCGAGATCTGTCTTGACCTTGATCTTGTCGGTGCTTAGATTGCCCCCATTGTATCCTCCTGTACAGTTTGAGCCCACTCTCTCGCTGTCATTCTGTTTCCCAAACCTCTAATGACGAAACAAAATGTCATGGCGGGTTGTGTATCACTTCTCGCGATTTCTCGTCAACGCACAAGTGAAAAGATGGAGTCTAGAAATGGGATCTGCTGTGTTGGTCGATGGTTTGGAGTGCTTGCGCTCGACACTCAGTGTTTTATAGTTCAAGTATCGGCATAACACAGAATAACTGAGGAAATTTCCTGGGAAGCCTTTCATCCAGGCCTTGTTACTTCAGACGCTCGAGGAAAAGACAATCTTAAGTACTGTTGAGGATTCCCATCTAGGCCAGTTAAAAGTGACGAACTCAAAGCTGATTTTTTTCACAGCCACCTCTTAACTTTCAGCTCTCCAGATTCTCAAACTGCCAATTATATATCTTAAATTGGACGCATCCATGGCTGGTTGCTCTCAGTTGGCGTGAGCCTGAAGTAGGGATTCAGTGAAAGAAGGGTTTGGTTTGAAATGAACAATATTAGTCTTTTCATGCAGTTCTATCAATGTGGGACAACTCTAGTCACTCTCACATTTCTCTTCCTTTCATCTCAGCATCTTAACTTTCATTTTCTAAAGATTCTCTTTCTCCCTACATCTCTCTCTCCTCTATGTGTCTATCGCTATCTTTCTATAGCTTCGAATTTCATTGGATAATAGCTAGTCATCGCCGCTGAACAAAAACTGCCAACAATTCCTACTCTGGACACAAAAACATAAAGGCTTTAGAAAAGGAACCATAAAAATCAGCATACGGATCTAGCTTGACTCGAACTTTCACCATCTGTCACTCATGCAATGGCGGCGTTTATCTACAAGCAAACTGACCTGCAAGATAAAGACGTTGGTCAAGTAATTTCTGAGGTTACTAACAAACTCAAACATAATAGGGGCGGGTGGGGGGAGGGGTGAGAGGGGTGGAGGGAAAGAGAGAGAGAGACACACAGAGAGAGAGAGAGAGAGAGAGAGAGAGAGACGGGTAACCTACACAAATAGGAAGAAGTCTTACGCTTCACAATTAATGTTGTTTTTATAAGTGACAAAACATATTTCAGGCATTTATTCACTATTTCAATTAATACAAATTACATATAATTGGGAGTAGCATCTATTTATTTATTCGTGAAGCACAAACTAGGCTTTCTATAATACTTTAGTTTTGTCTTGCCAGCTGGAAATTGTCCTCAAATTGTCAGCAGATCAATGTCACAGGCAATATCATGCCCGGTCGATGATGTAATAACTGAGCAATTGTTGCGCGTGGAGTATGACAGGCCTACACGTTTCATACTGCTGGCACGAGACAAGACAATGTGATCTCGAGAGAACAATAATTGTGTTGAAGGGAACTACAACTATCTTCTTAATTCTACAAATAAAATCGTATTCATCTTATGGTACAACAGGCCTGACAACTCAGTCCGTAACAATTGTCAATTTGTTCTACAAGCCAGCGTCGAAGACGCATTTAAAAGTTCTTTATAATCACCTTTCTAGTCAGCATCCAAGACACATTTAAATTATATTTATAATCAGCCCCCAAGACACATTTACAAATTCTTCATAATCAACCTCCAAGACACATTTACAAATTCTTCATAATCAACCTCCAAGACACATTTACAAATTCCTCATAACCAACCACCAAGACACATTTACAAATTCCTCATAATCAATCTCCAAGATACATTTACAAATTCGTTTAATAATCAGCTTTGTGACAGAGTTTGAGTTTATTCCAAGACAACTATCCAACCCTGCGAGTTTCTCCCTAGATAGATTTCTAGACAGTAGCAGTTTCTCCCTAGATAGATTTCTAGACAGTAGCAGTTCCTCCCTAAATATATTTCTAGACAGTAGCAGTTTCTCTCTAGACAGTTTTTTTCCATGGCTTTCTAGACACTGGGCAATAACAGTATCGATAACATTAGGTTTAGCAGTAGGAGTGTTTTAGCAAGCGTGCGAGGAAAGAATGTAAGCTTAATTACAATTGAGAATTTGGAGAGAGACGCTCAGTGGAGGTCAGGCTACGGATATATGTAGTTGGGAATAGATTTGAGTTGAGAACCACAGAGAGAGAACACTTCACTTCGGAGAATTAGATTACTTTGGAAAGAGGCGCTAGGTGAAGAGCTGGCGACGGACATATGCAGTTGAGATAGACACGCATCAAGCAAGGTAACTACCCCCATATTATGTAGTGGTTATTATGTAATTAAAAGTCGTCAGTAGCTTATAGAGGCAGTCTTCCAGTGATCCCATTCATAATATTGACGCAGTCCCACCGATCACGTCAACATCACCTTGATCACGTGAATGTAAGTCGTCAGTCGCAGCCAGAGGCAGTTATCCTGTGATCCATGGATCATCTTTGACGCAGTCTATCTTGATCACGTCGAGACCACTTTGATCTACCGCCGACATAGAGGAATAGGACCACGGACGTCATACCCGGGTTTAGAACCGACGAACTTCACCGTCATAGGCAATCCACAACAAAGGTCGATCACAGCAGGTCAGATTAGGAGAGGTGAGAGAACTGGGCAATAACAGTATCGATAAGGTTAGGTTTAGCGGTAGGAGTGTTTTAGCAACCGTGTGAGAGAAGAATTTAAGCTGTTAGAAATCAATAGTTTGTAGTGTTACTTGAAGAAAGAATATGTTGTAATGTATTTATATTTATTGTTACTTGAATTTGTTTAGAGTGAGTGTGGAGTGAAATAAAATAGAGCAGACCCCTTTACCGTCTGCGACAGAGCTCCATCAAATCGATCGGCTCTGGTAAAATTACTAGACAAAGTAAACAATTATTTCTAATACAACAGTGTTTCATCTGTCATGAACCGAGTATAAAGTACATAAAAAGAGATGTATTGAGCTTAGCGGTTGTAGCTCCAAAGGTTTACACTGTTTGGGACAAAAAGAATGTTTGAACTCGGGAATGGGGTGTGGGAGATTGGTATAGAAGGGGTGAAGGTCAGTTTGAGGTCAGTGAAGCTCAGGCACATCGATCAGTTAATGTCCCAGTTTTGAAGAGCATGGAGGAGGACACGAGCAGGGAGGAGGACACGAGCAGGGAGGAGGACACGAGCAGGGATTAGGTTAAATGTTTACTCCAGCAATCTGGAGAACGTTGTTTAGAATGATAGAGGTACTATACCAGCCCATTTGCTGTATCAACTAGAATCACAGAAAAGGGGGTAGAGGTATTGAGCGACACCGAATGTGACGACAAAACTGCCACTGACAGTTTGGCAGGTGTGACAAGAATGACAGCTAAGTGAACAGGTTTCAGTGGGAGGAACTTGTCATATTGACAAGTGTTTCAGGCACAATAGTGATTCGAGTGGCTTGATGAACAGCGAGATAGGGACAGAAGTATCTCGTGATCAGCGGCCATGATTTTTATTGAGGCGCCTTTAAAACCAGCAAGAAGCAAGGGTTCAGGCAGAGCAGGTGGGGAGGCATATCCACTGTGTTTATAAAGGCATTGCACTCTTGTCTAGTGGAATAAATAGTGAGTCTCCCCCGACGGCACGGACAAGAAATCTGATCACTTTGAGTGACAGTCAGAACGAAGTCTCTGTCGGAATTTCTTATAAAACACATGAGATGCAATCCTACATGCCGTGTCAAAAGTTGTGTGGTAAATTCTACGACACAATCCCGAAGTCTCTGTTAAACGGGTGTTACAGGCAATCCCGAAGTCTCTGTTAAACGGATGTCACAAGCTATCCCGAAGGCTCTGTTAAACGAATGTTACAAGCAATCCCGAAGTCTCTGTTAAACGGGTGTTACAAGCAATCCCGAAGTCTCTGTTAAACGGGTGTCCCAAGCTATCACGAAGTCTCCGTTAAACGGGTCTTACAAGCAATCCCGAAGTCTCTGTTAAACGGGTGTTACAGGCAATCCCGAAATCTCTGTTAAACGGATGTCACAAGCTATCCCGAAGGCTCTGTTAAACGAATGTTACAAGCAATCCCGAAGTCTCTGTTAAACGGGTGTTACAAGCAATCCCGAAGTCTCTGTTAAACGGGTGTCCCAAGCTATCACGAAGTCTCCGTTAAACGGGTCTTACAAGCAATCCCGAAGTCTCTGTTAAACGGGTGTTATAAGCTATCCCGAAGTCTCTGTTAAACGGGTGTTACAAGCTATCCCGAAGTCTCTGTTAAACAGGTGTCACAAGCTATCCCGAAGGCTCTGTTAAACGGGTGTTACAAGCACCTGGGAAACAATCCAGAAGTCTGAATCGAAAGTTAGATGTACCGCTAAATCCCACAGAGAACACACACACACACACACACACGCACACACACACACACACACACACACATACACACGCACATACTTGGCTAGAGCGCAAAGTTAACCAAAGTTAATTGACCGCTAGAGATCAACATCTTCGCTAACTGCCGAATTGCACCACCTGACCACGAATTTAGATATATAGTTAATCAACTGTTGAAAAATATTTGCATAACTGCATATAGTATATTATAGATCTAGGGGTTCCATTGAATCTCATGTTGACATCCCTTGAGTTAGAAAGATTTGATCATAGTTTAATTTTGATAAAGTGAAGATATATGTAATAAATGAATTATCGTGTATTCTATTATTCCTCCTGGTTTAAGTGTTTTCTATGTTGATATTGTGAGATAGGCATTATACGTCACAGAGAAGATGGGAGTGTAAGAGAAGAGAGATAGGCCATTATACGTCACAGAGAAGATGGGAGTGTTAGATAAGGGAGATAGGCCAATATACGTCACAGAGAAGATGGGAGTGTAAGAGAAGAGAGATAGGCCATTATACGTCACAGAGAAGATGGGAGTGTAAGAGAAGAGAGATAGGCCATTATACGTCACAGAGAAGATGGGAGTGTAAGAGAAGAGAGATAGGCATTATACGTCACAGAGAAGGTGGGAGTGTAAGAGAAGAGAGATAGGCCATTATACGTCACAGAGAAGATGGGAGTGTAAGAGAAGAGAGATAAACCACTACACGTCACAGAGAAGGTAGGAGTGTAAGAGAAGAGAGATAAACCACTACACGTCACAGAGAAGGTAGGAGTGTAAGAGAAGAGAGATAAACCACTACACGTCACAGAGAAGGTAGGAGTGTAAGAGAAGAGAGATAAACCACTACACGTCACAGAGAAGGTAGGAGTGTAAGAGAAGAGAGATAAACCACTACACGTCACAGAGAAGGTGTAATAGGTGTAAGAAAGACAATAACAAAAAGAAAGACACAGTACACATTTCTTTCTAGATAGCTTCTAAGACAATACACATTCCTTTATGGCCAGCTTCATAGACGCCACAAAAATATTTTTCTAGACAGCTTCTTCGTTGGTTTGGTTGGTTGGTTGGTTGGTTGGTTGGTTGGTTTCTAATGCCCACAATGGGTTGGTAACCCTTTTGTGCGCCCTGAAAGAACTTGTGGCAGATAGCAGTAGCTTTCTTGACATCCCGAATGTGCTGATGAAGTGGACCAGGGTCCTCCACTCGGTTGTGCAATGCTTGGATTCATCTGCTTGTCACTCACTACTACGGGGATCACGTCGAACCTCACCTTGTTAGCAAAACTGTTGTCATTGACAACAGCTCGTTTCCAAGACGACCAGAGAGGAGGTTAGGTGAGGTTCTTGCCCAGTACATTTTTCTTGACCCTGGCTAACATTGTCTGATCAGTGTGTTTTGCCTGACCAGACGTTAGCCTCATTGTCCCTAGACAACTTCTTAGACACAGTAAAAATGTCTTTAATTTATTTCTAGACAGCTTCATAGACGCAGTAAAATTATTTTTCTAGACAGCTTCTTATACACAGTGAAAATGTCTTTCTAGACAGCTTCATAG
This sequence comes from Ariolimax columbianus, assembly GCA_036924085.1. Classification (NCBI taxonomy): domain Eukaryota; kingdom Metazoa; phylum Mollusca; class Gastropoda; order Stylommatophora; family Arionidae; genus Ariolimax; species Ariolimax columbianus. The sequence goes on along the minus strand of JAVGWX010000003.1, from coordinate 5,623,087 downwards.
ACACAGTTAAAATATTTTTCTATACAGCTTCTTAGACACAGTAAAAATGACTTTCTAGACAGCTTCTTAGACACAGTAAAAATTGCTATTCTGCGCCCTAGACAGCTTTAAAATCGGCGTCCTAGATAGTTTCCTAGACAGCGTCCCAAACATCTTCTTTGTCAATTTCATAGTACAGCATCTACACTCAATTCTATCTATCTATCTATCTATCTATCTATCTATCTATCTATCTATCTATCTATCTATCTATCTATCTATCTATCTATCTATCTATCTATCTATCAATCTATCTATCTATCTATCTATCTATCTATCTATCTATCTATCTATCTATCTATCTATCTATCTATCTATCTATCTGTCTGTCTGTCTATCTATCTATCTATCTATCTATCTATCTATCTATCTATCTATCTATCTATCTATCTATCTATCTATCTATCTATCTATCTGTCTGTCTGTCTGTATGTTTATTTATCTATATATTTGTCTGTCTGTTGTCTATCTGTCTGTCTGTCCATCTTAGGCTCCCACAGTCTCTCAATCAGGTCGTTTCACCATCTTATATTTCCTCTTTGCTGACGACCCACTCCTTTACAATTAGCTATGAACTAAATCATTATTCCATCATGAATGTGTTATCAGCTGCATACCATCGTTTTGGCGCGGCCATCGGCATGAAACAGAACCAAGTAAATGTTGTAACCTGCTCACTGGAAGTGTTATCATGAACTAAACATCACCTTATGTGGCCAACGTCTCCAAGCAGGTAACAACTTCCCTTTCCAAGATTATACCCTCACCAGAGAAACGAATATTGGCTCTGTTGTATACAATTAGGATTTCCAAGACAAGTACTGCTTTTTGGAAGATTGAGAGCAACTGCTTGCGAACGACAAGGGTTCAGTCCTGACCCGAAATCAAAGTCCGCAGCCCCGTTTTTTTTTTTTTTTTTTTTTTTTTTTTGCTTAGATGTTTGCCTCACTAGTTTCTACTGGTGGAGGCGCGCCATTTTCCACCCCAGACCGTATTCCATTGGGCGATATTAGGACGCATAAACCAGTGCTTGGATGCATGTGTGCGTCTGTATGTACCTATGCTAGGTTTGTGCACTCTCAGAAGCTAGCCCAACCAAAGTGCAATGGAAGGGCCTCACCATGAGGGCGCGTATGAAAGTTGTGCAGGAGTGTGACTGTTGGACAGAGTCAAATGCAACAGAGTGAGGTGAGAAGAGAGAGAAGGGAAGAGTGGCCCCCAGGGTGAGACCACCCTTATGTACACCGTCGTTAGACCACGTGGGGAGGTGTGACCTCCTTTGTTACATTTATTTTTGGCAGGCAAAAATCCACTAGTGACCTGCCAGGTCAATCCCAGGCCATGATCCAAGTATGTATTTCCAAATATTAGGTTAGTTGCCCATGGAATATACTATCGCCTTTTTTGGGACTGGTGGAGGTGGAAGCGTAAATTAGAGTAAGGTAGACCCGCAGACGGTTAGGCGCAATCTATGTCGCTCCGCTAACCTAATAACCAAGACCTGATGTTATAGCCGCACAGTCCCCTTATCGCAACATATTTTCTGTAGGGCGAGAATTCATTGAATAATTTGAGTAAATTTCTAACTTGAATTTTGTCAGAGCAGAGGCCGTTAAGCCTACTCTTTTTGATTTTCAATTGCCAAGGGATTTTTAACGTGCGCGCCAATGAACACGGGTGTCTGATCTCACTACTAAGAGATCAGGTGACTTTTTTACCAGATGAACTACGTGAAACAATCCCGGTCTCTACCGTGATTTGAACCCGCGACCACCAGCACCTGAGGATAACACCTTACCTTGAGATCACTATCATCACTCTATTGTTTCCCAATAATGTTGACAATTTGCTCATTTCGATCAGTGTTCTAGAATCTTCAACACATAAACAAGCCCATCTTACTGAATAATCCGAAACTGATGACAACAAAAGCAGAAACCAAAGAGGAACAGACTTCTATAAATCAGTGCATGTGTAGAATAGAAATGCTGAAATGATATGCTACGATCACTAATGTGGAACTGTTAGAGTAGACCAGGCAGGCTACATTGGAACAGGGAGTTCAGAGCTGATGTTTGACAGGCATCAAGTAAACCAACTGATAGCATTACAAAACATTCTTGGTTCTGGAAGCTCCAGGGAAGGAGAGCTGGAGGGACATTCATACACGCGGAGAAGGGACATGAAGGAAACAGGGAACTTTTGAACACAGCTGGAGTGGATGGCTCACGAAAAGTGGATTTGGCGTGTATTTGCTGATGACATATGCTCCTCGTGAAGTTGATACAGAATTGGTGATGATAATGACGATAAGTAATATCTCACTTAGAGGTTAGCCAGCTGATAGACGATAACTCTCAGAGTAGTGACGTCATTATGTGCACCGATTCATCGGTGTTGGACACAGAGATATCGTGTTAGGGCGTCTCTGTTAGAGTGAGAAGTCAGGTGCTGGTTGAGCAGAGCGGTGCACACAGAGCGGCAGACTCCAGTACGAACATGAAGATGTAAGCAGTGGCTACAACTGTGAGATGACTATCTGAGACCTCTTTAACAAGGACAGTCACCGTGTCAGATTCCCAATCCTAACTTCAGAAGATACAGACTGTCGCAAAAGTCTGTGGCAGCCGTTGATGTCTCAAGTCTGCGATTAGGGTGCGAACTACTGCCATACTCTTGCTACGATTTAGAGCTACAAAAATGCTGACATCCTGGCTTCACAAGCACCAATGACTGGTACAATAGATATAAATAGGAGTGACATTTTAATGTCATTATGGACAGCATATTGAATGATGAATCAACCTACAATGGACGAATCGTTTGCTGACAAATTACAGAGCTCTGAAATCAAACGAATTTCGAGTAGTTGAGGTGGGTGGGTGGGCGATGGCGGAGGCTGGGGTGTGGGGTGGGGGGGGGGGGGGTGCATGAGAGGAGTCCACACATAAATGTGTACAACCAGCGAGTTACATGAAGCGTACGTATTCATCCCCTGCCATTTGTTGAGAGAGACAGCGCGCCTATGGATATTCCCGGAATATATTGGTCTATTCTTAGAGACACAAAGACCAATGATAGCTTGCACATGGAAAACTCAGCTGTTGTCAAGATGACTAGATGTTAGAATGATTAGTTTAGCCATGGTCGTGGCTATATTTTTAGTTCGTCTAAAAGCTGTATCAAGGATCACTCTAGAAAAGTTTTAATTCAATTTCATACTTGCTGTTCTCAACTGTTGTTTTCTCTGCCACTTGTAGGGGAGTTTATATTAGCTAGTTTTATATTAACTGAATTGTGGGTATCACTGAAGAAAATACGCACCAATAAGGAATAAATATAATACCAAGCGCAGGGCGAAGCTCAAACTTGGAAATATTGAGTGCAAAATGGGAGTTAGACACCTCGACTACATTGACAGTCAGACTTATAACCGTTGATATTGTGTGGATACACCGACCAATAGTTAGTAGTTCGGTGGCAGATAGTCACACAACCTACACTGACCTTGAAATAGTTCAAGGCAGTAGTGCCAGTCAAACAAATACAATTTTTAATGTCAATATAATTTTGTCTATGAAATGATCCATATTATGTCTATGAAACGATCCATATGTTGTACAAGAAACGATCCAAATTTTTGTGTATGAAACGAACCATATTTTGTGCATGAAATGAACTATATTTTGTGCATGAAACGATCCATATTTTGTGTATGAAATGATCCACATTTTGTGTATGCAACGATCTATATTTTGTGTATAAAACGATCCATATTTTGTGTATGGAACGATCCATATTTTGTGTATGAAACGATCCATATTTTCCAACATTTATATAAAGCTTATAAACGACACGTACCTTATTTTATTATATTTACAGTACACACTAACTACATACGCAGACTAGAGAATCTAGAGACATTTATTCCACATTGATAACAACGATATCCTTCAATATTTCAATCGCATTTTGAGACTAAAGTTGTGAACCTAATAATTATTAGCTGCATCAATATACAGACTTTGTTAAAAATGGGTCAATGGACACGCGTGCTCGTGAACAGTACATGCATGACATGTTGGGGGTATGCCAAACGAAGAACATTGGTCTCTAGGGAACATGCGTGCCAGCCAATCTGTTCATTCTTTTATATTTGATAGCAACCACGCCCTTCTCAACACAATCTAAATCGCGCCATTTTCCTTGCTCTCGCTTAGCCAGTTAAAACGACTTTTTTTAAAGTTGATTGTTCGCTCATGATAATTTTTAAGTACACTAATACACTCACACATACCCCAGCACCAATACACGTGCGCGCGTACACGTATACTATATATATATATAAAGAGACAGAGAGAGAGAGAGAAAGAGAGAGATAGGAGATGAAAGAGACAGAGGAGGGAATGGTTGTGTACTGTACGTCTGTATGTAAGTGTGTATCTACCTTGCATTGCAGCCTTGTCGGGTGTTTATATAATTGTAGCCAGTGTGGAACATGTATGTATTAGTATATGTGTCTGTGTGTGTGTTGGGGGGGGGGGGGGGTCCTCTGTGTGTGTGTCTGTGTGTGTGTGTGTGTACCTGTTCTTAGTTTGTACCGATTTGTTTAATGGATTATCATGTATGTCGGGTTACAGTTTTGAGTGGCCTTTGATAAACTTTATCCAGCGCTTGGCAAAGTGTTTCTCATTGCGCCGTCGCTCTCACACGATTAATCGTAATCGATTTCCTCATACAACAAAGACCATTTTGTGTGTAAGGGAATAGGCATGACTTGTCAAAATAAACTTTTTCACGCAGGCAACATACTTCATTTTCAATGTATGAACACGATTAATTGGTTACGCTGTGATTGTCATCAATAGAGGCCAGAAACCCATCTTTCAGATAAGGCTCTCCTAAAGACTGTTATCTTTATCTGTAGTCTCAAGTCATCTGACAGCGAAGACTCAGTCACCAGATAACCGATGCGGGTCACAACCATTGTCTCTGTACCGGCTTTGAAACGGTTCATGCCCCGTCTCCTCCTAGGCATTCTCCCAGAAAATTCTGCCAGATATGCCTTACTACCGTCACAGTTGGCTGCCCGCATGTCTGGGCCAGACCACTAATTATCTTCGTCGCACCAAACGCACATCTTACTGTATGTTCTCTCCGTCCAAGCTTGAGCACCTAACTTTCGGTTAGCATGGGCTGATTGTCATTAAAGTAGTTCCAGGCAGCACAAACAGAAGACAATGTGTCGGTTCAGTGCTGGACTTCCAAAGCCATATCCAGATAAAAGTCTTTGGTTCTTCTTGGACAGACTATATACGCTTGACGTTATCACTGGCTCGGTCAGTTAATGCAGGGAATGGATTTCATTGGCGTGACATATAGTAAACCGTTAGCCGACAGAGCGACATCCATGTCCAGTGTTTATCAATGGCGATGTTTGTTATAATAATGAAAGCTGGCAACTATTTCGTCATTAGAAGCACTGTACAGGTCTAGGCCTCTGACAACTATTCTAGCACTGTACAGGTCTAGGCCTCTGACAACCATTCTATCACTGTACAGGTCTAGGCCTCTGACAATCATTCTATCACTGTACAGGTCAAGACCTATGACAATCATTCTATCAATGTACAGGTCTAGGCCTCTGACAACCATTCTAGCACTGTACTGGTATAGACATACGACAACCATTCTAGCATTGTACTGGTCTAAACGTTCGACAACCTATCTAGCGGTGTTTTTGTCTAGTGGTCCAACAACCAGTCCAGCGTTGTTTTTGTCTAGTGGTCAGAGAACCTATCTAGCGGTGTTTTTGTCTAGTGTTCCAACAACCAGTCCAGCGTTGTTTTTGTATAGTGGTCAGACAACCAGTCCAGCGTTGTTTTTGTCTAGTGGTCAGAGAACATATCTAGCGGTGTTTTTGTCTAGTGGTCCAACAACCAGTCCAGCGTTGTTTTTGTCTAGTGGTCAGACAACCTATCTAGCGGTGTTTTTGTCTAGTGTTCCAACAACCAGTCCAGCATTGTTTTTGTCTAGTGGTCAGACAACCTTTCTAGCAGTGTTTTTGTCTAGTGGTCGTACAACCATTCTAGCAATGTTTTTGTCTAGTGGTCAGACAACCAGTCCAGCATTGTTTTTGTCTAGTGGTCAGACGACCATTTCAGAAAAAGCGAAACATCAAAAGCCGTTGACAAACGTCGGCCATTATCACGAACTACGTCCCGTCTTATCGATCCTGTTCTTTCTCTCCTTCGAGACTCAACTGAAAACTGTTGTGGTTTGTTTTCTCTGAAAACTGTTTTCGATTCGCTTTTCTAAGTGTTTTTTGCTGTGTTATTTCTGTTATATCACATCAAGAATAACAAACTTGTAGAAAAATCGTTGATATAAGCAACACGTGATACGACAGCCATACAACTGTACCAAAGAACCAAACAAACCAGCCACCCCCCCCCCCCCCACCTCCCACCCCCCATTCGTACTTATTTATATATGTATCCAATGTATGCATGTATTTATGTATGTATGAAATATATGTGTGTGTATTTGTATGTATGCATGTATTTATGTATATATATATATATATATATATATATATATATATATATATATATATATATATATATATATATATATATGTATGCATATACGTATATATGTACGAATGTATGTAGGTGTGTATGTAAAAATATATGTATGTACGTAAGTATGTATGTATGTATGTATGTATCAGGGATTGTACAATTCACACATATCACACCCACCAGTGATGGTCTCACACATACTACACTCACTAGTTATGACCTCTCTTACACATACTACACTCACTAGTTATGACCTCTCTTACACATACTACACTCACTAGTTATGACCTCTCTTACACATACTACACTCACTAGTTATGACCTCTCTTACACATACTACACTCACTAGTTATGACCTCTCTTACACATACTACACTCACTAGTTATGACCTCTCTTACACATACTACACTCACTAGTTATGACCTCTCTTACACATACTACACTCACTAGTTATGACCTCTCTTACACATACTACACTCACTAGTTATGACCTCTCTTACACATACTACACTCACTAGTTATGACCTCTCTCACACATACTACACTCACTAGTTATGACCTCTCTCACACATACTACACTCACTAGTTATGACCTCACACACACATACACAATTCTTTGTGATCTCTGCACACACACCTCTGCACATACATCTCTGCACATACATCTCTGCACATACATCTCTGCACATACATCTCTGATAATCGCATCCACAAAGTATATGAACTACTCATTCAAAATGGCTACCGGTTGACAGAACTGTTAATACCTGCAAGCCAGAAACAAACGTCGTCTGTCTGATAACCGTACCCAGCCACCGAGACAGAAGTGAACAGCAGCGATCAGCGACAGAGTTTTTCTGTAAAGCGAAGCATAATTTAATATCAAAATGGATCCTATCGCTTAAATTATCATTCGCGCCATACAGGCAAAAATGTATTCAGTAATCTATGGCATAATTGATATCATTAAATCCAATAAAAAGGGGACTGAAAGACGTGTTTGTCATGACTTCCTTCTCATTCGCGGCAAATAGACTGGAAGCTGTGGTCACGTGTCATTATCACGTCTGGAAATCGTCTGACAGGAGAGTTGTTTTCGCGCCACAAAAACAGAAATCAAGTGGCAACCATTACAGGCGTGCGTTATTGATGAGAGGAGGGCAAACCTGATCAAAAATTTATTGGGAGGGAATCTGAAATCTGAGGGGAGTGGGTGCTGCCACGTGCTAGCACAACCAGGAAATACGCACGGGTTTTAATTTCAAATAGGGGAGAAATTAGAGGTGAGAAGAGGTAAAAACTAGAAAATCAGCTCAGATAATCGGCCATGGCTCAGATATTGACACATACGGCTCATTAATTTTATGATGGTAATTACAATTAGTCAGAATTATTCAGCTCCGCTTGGCAATATAACAATAATAGCCACCATTAAAAAAAACTCGAATAGAGGGTGTTTTCATGCAGATAAGCACACTTGCTTGCGTTATTTGTGTGCCTGCATTACAATAATAACAGTAAAACTAATATTAACAGTAAAAGTAATGCAATCAATAGCAGTACAATTAGCAACGGCTAAAATTAAAACATCAACAAATAAGAACTGACACAATAACCCTGTTGTATTTTCTATAACAAAAATTAGGATAGCAAAAAATAGTCATAATTAAAGAAAGAATAATTTGCATTTTAATAACAACAATAGTGGACATAACGAAGGCAACAATAATATACACCAGTGGTACCCGAGCTGGAAACAATAGGAACACTGTAACCTTCCCCGCACGTCGTAACAGAAGACTCAAAAGGGTTGAACATGGGGATAAGAACTTGATGCGTGTAAAACCACGGTTACAAAATCACCACTTGGTTTGATTGGATACAGGCTTCCTGTTAGGTGGCAGCTGGTATCAGGGTACCATGCTTCAAATGGAAAAAGCAGCCAAAGAAAAATAACAAAGCGACAAGAAATACAACGCCACAGACCGGTAAAGGCTATTCGTTATCTGTCGGGGATCAAAACCAAACCTGGACTGTAAACTACATTATGCCTATAGAGGCACAGTGCTTTAAACCTCGTCTTTATAAATCTCTCTCTCTCTTTCTCTCTCTGCTCTCTCTCTCTCTCTCTCTCTCTCTGCTCTCCCAGTGGAACCCAGCAAATGTAATAATAACAATAGTGACGTTAATAACAGGAAAAGTACAATAGAAATGTTTGTAATAACACTAGAAATCGTAATAACAACAATACAAAAAATAGTATTAGTAATAAAAACAGTAAATAGTAATTGTAATTGTAATAATAATAATAAAACGCACAACAATACTAGTCTTACCAATACTAACAATAATAGTAATAATAACAGTAATATTAGTAATGTATAGGCGTCTCAGTCTTAGTAGACCATGCGCGGGGCACCCTGTTAGTAGCCTCTCAGGGTGCAAGCCTAAATTATGAATATGGAGACCCTGGGCTGCCCAAACTGCAGGATCACCCTTTCGGCCTCGCTGGTGTAATCTAAAGGAATGTAAAGCATGACAATTTGGCACCAGCTCAGCTGGAGGAGATGCCGGAATGAGTTCACAATTTTGAAATCATCCACCTTAGGTGCTACCACTCCGGATGTTTTGTCTGGGTTTACTCCCGTAGCCCTACCCTCTTCCGAGGTTTCCACAAAGCAGTGGAGTGGTTGCCCACATATGCTAGTTACTCGAGACATCCGATGATATTCTCATCGTCCCAAGACTGGCCAGCACTTCTTTGGACTTGTTGGTTTAAAATCAGAGTGCCCGCTCTCCCAGGCGAACTGTCTGAACAGGCTAACGAGCTTCGTCTACTCGGGTTTAGAGTCAGAGTTTACCTTCTCTTAGATTGGCTGCCAACCAAGGATAATGAGCCCAATCTGCCCGCCCAGTTATACCGATGTGTACTCGGTCACGCCCTACAGCAGACTCTGTGAGAAATAGGTGGTCTCTCATGATGGGGACACAATAATGTATGAGACGTCATTGGCATGGAAACGCCTGCGTAACAAGCTGAACAGTGAATTCAGCGACGATCTCTACACCTGTAAAGGAGAGGCTATATCAGACGCCTCACTTTTCTTTAACAAGCGGGACGTCCAGCCCAGACCTCATTACCCCCGATATGAACAATAATTATAGTAATAATAATGGTGATAATTTAATAGCATTAATTTAATCATAATAATAATTACAATAATAGTAATAATAACAACTGAAATAATAACAATAATAATAATGCTGATACTATAATATTACTGATATTATAATAATAATAAATGCTAATTTAATAGTAACGATATCATAGTTATAATAATACTATAAATATAATACTAATAACATATCAGTAATAATAATTGTATTAATAATGGTTTAATAACAGCAATTCATTAGAAGTAATAATAACAACAATTTAAATAATAAAAATAATATGATAGTAATAAAAATAGTAGTAATTTATTAGTAATAGTAGTACAATTACCGTGATAGTAACAGTATAACAGTTATAATAATACTGATAAAATAACAGTAATAAAATGACAATAATAACAGTAATACTAATATAATAGTTCATTTTTTACAATCACTAACCACGAGATTCGATTCCCTCGTGTCCAATTTGGCAGACACTGGTTTTTTTCTCTGGCGATTGCTCGTCCACCTACGGAAAGTATTCGCAAGCTTCCGTACTGACTGCACACTTGCCAAGAAAGTATTCGCAAGCTACCGTACTGACTGCACATTTGCCAAGAAAGTATTCGCAAGCTACCGTACTGACTGCACATTTGCCAAGAAAGTATTCGCAAGCTACCGTACTGACTGCACACTTGCCAAGAAAGTATTCGCAAGCTACCGTACTCACTGCACATTTGCCAAGAAAGTATTCGCAAGCTACCGTACTGACTGCATACTTGCCAAGAAACGTATAACAGTCAAGTAGGTGGCGGTTTTAAAAAGTCGGGTTCTGTAAAGAACATGTTACTCACTTTTTTGAAAATATAACAGATATTATAATAGCAGTAATAACTGTAATAAAATAATACAAACAATACAATAGCAGCAATAATGACAATTATATAATAGTAATAATAATGCAGATAATATATCAGTATTTACTATAAAAATAATATGAGAGCAACAATAATAATATTAATAATAACGGTAGTAATAGTAGATTCCCATTGAACGCCATGACGACGACAGGGTCAAACGTCTGCTGCGAGACAAAAATCTTATATGACTGTCAAGTCCAGTTCTGGCACGGCAGACAAACTTGTTTTGTTGCCTATGTGACGATCCTATGTCTGCTCAGAGCTCAAAGTATAATCGCTCCTTACAGAAGATGGATTTTTATTGTAAACATCAAATGTTGAATGACATATGTTTTGAGACATCTAACGGAAAAGATAGAGGTTTTGTCACACCAAACAGAAAACATATTGTGTTTGTCACACCAAATATAGAAAACACTGTTTTTGTGACACCAGATCGAGAAGATACAAGTTTTGTGACATGGAAGGCAGGATCAGTTAGTTCAGTTCTGTTCATCCCGTAACCCATCAGGTCGTTGGGGCACACAAGAAGACACTCTCAAAATCCCACGCCACCCCTCTCTGACTCTCGCCGCAGTCGTATCTCACCGGGACGAAGGCCTGACCACTCAGTGATGTTGTCCACCCATCTCTTCCTTGGACGTCCTCGCCCTCTCTGTCCCGGTACGGAACCAAAGAGTATCGAGTTGGTAATTCCGTTGGACCTCGCGACATGCCCGCACCAGGCCATCTTTCGTCTTTTGATAGCTGTGAACAGATCTTCATAAGGACCAACAGCGTCTTCAACTCTCTGACGTATTTGAACGTTCGTGACACGATCTTTACATGTAACATTTAGGAGTTTTCTATAGAACCTCATGTCCATTGCAGTTAATGCATTCAAGAATAAATTGGACGTACACAATTATTTGTTGTACATCAAGTGAGGTAGATGCAACAGGTTGTATACGGAGTCTACATAATCTTCTAAGCTAGTATAAAAAAGTTCATTTAAATGGAGACGATTTAGATTGTGTGATTACTAATGGAGGGAATTAAGTTTGTGTGATTACTAATGGAGAGAATTAAGTTTGTGTGATTACAAATGGAGAGAATTAAGTTTGTGTGATTACTAATGGAGAGAATTAAGTTTATGTGAGTATGTATGGAGTAGGTACCGTTTTTGTCACACCAAATATATAATCTACAATAGCTACTATTCACTAAGATACGCCATGTTTCTGCCGTTTATGCTATAGAGCCATGATTTTGTAGCATTACTAGAGCATGAACTGTTTCTCTACATTCGTTGTCTGCTCTCAACAAACCAACATTGATATGGGTTTTCCCTCATATATTCCGCGGTATCTTAAAGGCTTCTCTAGTTGCCATACGCTTTATCCTTTCAATAACCATATTTTTTGGTTTCATAAACTTGACAATCCCGTGCTTCCCTGGCCACTATTTAGTTTGCCTAATAGTAAATTAGAGTAGGCCATACTGTCACGGTCATCCTCTGTTGTGATCAAACTAGAGGAAATGTTCTAATGCTTATCAGTTCTTCTCACATAAATACGACATGTATATGTGTCTGTTCTCTACATACAACATTTCTATATGTGTCTGTTCTCTACATACAACATTTCTATATGTGTCTGTTCTCTACATACAACATTTCTATATGTGTCTGTTCTCTACGTACAATATTTCTATATGTGTCTGTTCTCTACATACAACATTTCTATATGTGTCTGTTCTCTACGTACAATATTTCTATATGTGTATGTTCTCTACGTACAATATTTCTATATGTGTCTGTTCTCTACATACAACATTTCTATATGTGTCTGTTCTCTACATACAACATTTCTATATGTGTCTGTTCTCTACGTACAATATTTCTATATGTGTCTGTTCTCTACATACAACATTTCTATATGTGTCTGTTCTCTACGTACAATATTTCTATATGTGTATGTTCTCTACGTACAATATTTCTATATGTGTCTGTTCTCTACATACAACATTTCTATATGTGTCTGTTCTCTACATACAACATTTCTATATGTGTCTGTTCTCTACATACAATATTTCTATATGTGTCTGTTCTCTACATACAACATTTCTATATGTGTCTGTTCTCTACGTACAATATTTCTATATGTGTCTGTTCTCTACATACAACATTTCTATATGTGTCTGTTCTCTACGTACAATATTTCTATATGTGTCTGTTCTCTACGTACAACATTTCTATATGTGTCTGTTCTCTACATACAACATTTCTATATGTGTCTGTTCTCTACGTACAATATTTCTATATGTGTCTGTTCTCTACATACAACATTTCTATATGTGTCCTTGTAGAGTCACAGACGAACCTGCGCTCACTTCTGGAGTGCCAATTGGTTTACTTTCTTGCATGTCGTGTGCTGTATGTTTTTATCCACGTGTCTAAGCTATTGCTGTCGATACAGAACGGACTAAATAAGGGCTTCATTTGGTCTTATTATTTGTGCCTGTTGCTTAGATACACAAAGACGCTGTCGATCATTTAAGGGAGAATGTCGAACAAGTTGCAGAGGTATGAAACAATCATAGAAATGGTGCAGATTCAAGAGCAGCTGCTGGACATCATGTTATAGATCTAGTCGATGCATTCCCAGGTATATCTTAGATCTTATCTATTAAATAAACATTGTATAAATCTATTATATTTATTAAAGAAACCTTTTATAGATTTATTGCAGCCTTTATTCGCACTGCATTCTCGTCGCCGAGAGGATTTTTAGCGTTGGTAAGTAATAGCTGCTTGTCCCTGTCTTAGCTGTGGCGTTATGTTTGGTTTCACCTCGCCTCCACCACTCCCGTCCCTTTAGATAGAAAAGACTAATGCGTTACATAGATTTAAAAACCGTGTCCTCTTTGTTGAGAGAAGCTAACCAATCGACTACCCAAACCTCCAACTTAAAGATCAACTTCTATTGATCGAGCGGAACTCCCTTACCAGAACAAGGCGGTGTTGATATCTTCTCTGGCTGACCTCAATGTCTCTGTTCCTGGCATGACGCAGACAGGAGACCCGATTTATGAGATCTGACCAAGCGATAGAGGTCTGTGCCCAACAAGATGGCCCATCACTGTGGACAAGTGAACATCCCAATCTGACCAGTGCCCAGCTCTACCAACCGTCTTTATCAAGGAGATAATTGGACGATCCCCCATCCTTTGTTCGGCTTTGAAATGAAAGCCGCGAAGGGACAGCGGATACCACCTCGCGTTAACAGCCTCTCTTAACCCTAGTTAACCCATCTTTGTTGTGGGGGCTTGTCAACAAATTGTTCAATCACCTGAGATGGGATCGGCTTATTTGCTGCCTGCTGAGAGGAGAACAATGTCCGTGGACGGATCTGCACCTTCCACGAGAGAGAAGACACTATTTCCATGTTTATGTGACTTGTACAGCGTCACAGAGATTATGTGGCGAACTTGTGGCTCCAAAGAGGGAGGTTGGATACGAAAATTGAACGGCGAATTTATGATAATTATATAATATATATATATTATATGATTATGATTATTATAGGATGCGCATTTATAGTGTGACGAAATTGTGACTTATCAAAGATTGTGTGGCGAACTTATTATTCGCCGGAGGAGGGTAATGAAGATTGAACGGCGAACTTGTGTGATTCTCTAGATGCCGAACAACGATATAGCGGCAGAGCTTAGTCTAGCCAAGAATTTGACTCCTAGAGTGTGTGGCAAACTTATAATTCGCCGGAGGATGGTGGGGGGGGGGGGGGGGGGGAGGGTAATGGGTGGCGATTCTTGCAACTTGCTACAGTGACATAAAGATTGTGTGACAAACTTAGGACAGGTGAAAAACGATACTGATGATGACTACAATTGTAGCTGCCTGCTCCTTTAAACGTTTCCATTAGCAACAACCAATATGCCGTGTCAGGCAGGTAATGGCTGGATATAGATAGTATTTGTCGACATGTGCTTCTGCTGTGGTGGCTGACCTTGTGCAGGTCCCAACTCTTGTACGAGCTGGTGGTAACCAGAAGGTGTATTTATCTCTCTATAAGACCAGGTTCGAGCAGCCCCGGTACTGCGTTTATTGGTCTTGTGCAGGTCCCAATTCAATTTCAAGATAGACTTTGTCAAGTTGACACAGAAATGGAGGACGAATCAAATTAACTACGATGATATTCTGTTGAAGCCTAGTTTTGTAAGGACAACGAAATATAACTCCCTTACGGTCACGCACCACGTGATCAGCCATTTTTCACTTCTTGAATGTGTTTCGTGTGCCTTAACTAAATGTACTTTTAATGTCATTTTCTGCCTTGCTGTTTACAGTACAACCAGAAATAAACTATTCACAACTCATCCAGATTAAACCAGTAAGACCCCATTCTGTGGTTGAAATACCCGGCCCTCTCCAAATGCAGCCCCAACTGGGAAGTACATGCTGTGTGGTACAGCGATATGCCAGTCCTGCAGACCGTTCCTTATGCAATAATGTATGACTGGTATCAAGAGATAATATTGGTACGGGAATGTTTTGCAATAAATTACTATTTCTTAATATTTAACATAAACTATTGATGATTACAACAACAATATTTCAATAACGCACACAAACACACACACACATATACCAATACACTGCTGATGAATGTTTTGGTCCATTGAATGCATTTGTTTTGTCAGATATAAACTCGCTCATGAGGCGTAAGCACAATATACAATATAACTGGCGATGAAGGAGAAGAAGTGGACAGAGCCGGTAGTGATAGCAATACGTAGTAAGTACATATTGAGCACTCATGCTCCGCGGGCAGCTAGAAGGGTTTGAGAACATAGTCCAAGAAATTGTTATCAGGGACTGCTGCGTGTTTGACTGTGGTACGCACAAGGCTGCGAAACTGTGTCCGTGCGGCCCTATTGTATTAGTTGACATTACTGCCGTCTTTGAACAGTTAACGTAATGTCATCCTGTTCCTGGGACATAAGAATACATTTGACCATTAAGCTATTCATTTGGCTCATTCCAACTTTTCGGCATTAAGCTGCCATCATATGATCCATAAGACATTAGCTTCGAATCATACGGCCCATAAGACATTAGCTTCGAATCATGCGGCCCAAAAGACATTAACCGAGCATCGCGTGGACCTTGTGACATTATCTTGGCATCACGAGGTCTTTGTGGCATTAAATTTGCATCATGCGGATTGTGGAACATTCATTTTGCTTCCTGCAGCCCTCGGTGTGAACTGTTTATGAACCTTCCATCCCCACAGTTTTCTAGAAAACGCCTGCTGCATAGATCCCCAAGACACTCAGTCCCAGAATGCCAATGAAGGGACACTATTCACGACCTGCACACTATAAAGGTTTCATCTTCATAATAGAACCACTGCTTGCCATGTGCTCATATCACAAAATGCGCATGCGTGGTTTAATCCATCGTATTTAATCCAGTGCATGTGGAATTGGCAGCTACCAGTGATGTGTATGCCCATAGTCTCAGATCACATGCTTCCTTATTTGCTTGGAGAGAGTACAAACAGCGGCAATTGTGGTTACAAATTGATGCCAAATACAACAGTTTAAAGATATAATTTGGCCCATTGATCATGTTTCTGCTCGGCGACTAGCCGATATCACCTTAACTACGCGACTCCCAGCCCAAGCACGTCTAGAAGATTCTAGAACGTGGGTTGTCAATGGAAGCAAGCCAAGATCTAACCAGATCAACTTTTCCCGCAAATTAACGCGTTTAGGCTTGAGCAAATCTCCGCTAGAGCCATGGCTGGCACGGAGCTACACCACCAAACAAGGCCTTCTCGAGTTCGCTAGTGTTGTCGCTGAATTACCAATACGATTTTAGCAGGGATAAAGGCTAAGATTGCTCTCGGAAGGAAGTCATTTCAAGAACCGTATTTTTTGTTTGTCTCTCACAAACTATACCCGGGTCTCGCGGACACTTGGGTGAATGGTGCCGTGTGAAACATCACACCTTGAACGAGTGGTTACCACTTTGGAGCGTCTTCTCACCCGAACACGAGTTCTCTTAAAGTGTTTCAGCTTTACTGACGATAAAACGGTTATAGTCGACAGCAGATGTAATGTGCACACCAGTACGCTGATTTCCGTGCCAGGTAAGCACTGGTCCAGGAGCACACGGGTAGAATAGATGTCAAGACACTGATAAATGATATTAAGATAGATATTACGAAATATGTATACATTGACAGCACATATAAACATGGAGACACATATATTAGCACATATAATTATATTGAGAACAACGCATACACGGCTAGAGACAGAAAGATCGCCACATAAACATTAAGATAACACATAAAAACATTGGGATAGAAGGAACAGCACATATACATATATACAGAAAAGCACATATAAGCATAGGCAGAACAGCACATATTAACATGCACAAAATGGTAAATGCAAACATAAACAGAAAAGCACATATATACATTCAAATAATAGCCCGTATAAACATAAACAGACCAGCACATTCAAACATATACAGATTAGCACATGCAAACATACACAGACCAGGACATATAAACATACACAGAAAAAACATGTAAACATAAACATGACATATATAAACATACACAGACCATCACATATAAACATACACATCATATCCATATAAACATTCAAAGGTCAGCACATATACACATACACAGAATAACACATTTAAACACGCACATAATAACGCATATAAACATTCACAGAATAACACATATAAACAATACACATTAATGGCACATATACACATATGCATAATGGCACATATAAACATACACATAACTGCACATATACATTTACATATGGTGGGAGCACCACACAATGGTTGCACATCGCAAGCAAGAGTAGATGGCGACACCATTAGATGTCGTGTTGTGATATGTGAACACACATGGAAGTGAAGACATATCCTAGCTTGGCAGACCTACCATCCAATGTTGTGTTGTGATATGTGAACACACATGAAGTGAAGACATATCCTAGCGTGGCAGGCCTACCATCCAATGTTGTGTTGTGATATGTGAACACACATAAAGTGAAGACATATCCTAGCTTGGCAGACCTACCATCCAATGTTGTGTTGTGATATGTGAACACACATGAAGTGAAGACATATCCTAGCGTGGCAGGCCTACCATCCAATGTTGTGTTGTGATATGTGAACACACATAAAGTGAAGACATATCCTAGCTTGGCAGACCTACCATCCAATGTTGTGTTGTGATATGTGAACACACATGAAGTGAAGACATATCCTAGCTTGGGAGACCTACCATCCAATGTTGTGTTGTGATATGTGAACACACATGGAAGTGAAGACATATCCTAGCTTGGCAGACCTACCATCCAATGTTGTGTTGTGATATGTGAACACACATGAAGTGAAGACATATCCTAGCGTGGCAGACCTACCACATGAGGGCGGGTTCGGTAGATGCAGGTCGCGTTCTCTGAGTCTCAACGATTAAGTTCCTCTCCTTGATGTGAGCACCATGTTGGAGTGTAGTGGTCAAGGCGGAGCTTCTGCTCTTGCGTTTACCATAATATCACTGTCACAACTGTTCCAAAACACTTCCAAGGTATTCTGTGGTGTAACTTTTGTCTTTTACATGACAACCAAAGAATCTCTGTGGTGTAACTTTTGTCTTTTACATGACAACCAAAGAATCTCTGTGGTGTAACTTTTGTCTTTTACATGACAACCAAAGAATCTCTGTGGTGTAACTTTTGTCTTCTACATGACAACCAAAGAATCTCTGTGGTGTAACTTTTGTCTTTTACATGACAACCAAAGAATCTCTGTGGTGTAACTTTTGTCTTTTACATGACAACCAAAGAATCTCTGTGGTGTAACTTTTGTCTTTTACATGACAACCAAAGAATCTCTGTGGTGTAACTTTTGTCTTCTACATGACAACCAAAGAATCTCTGTGGTGTAACTTTTGTCTTTTACATGACAACCAAAGAATCTCTGTGGTGTAACTTTTGTCTTTTACATGACAACCAAAGAATCTCTGTGGTGTAACTTTTGTCTTTTACATGACAACCAAAGAATCTCTGTGGTGTAACTTTTGTCTTTTACATGACAACCAAAGAATCTCTGTGGTGTAACTTTTGTCTTTTACATGACAACCAAAGAATCTCTGTGGTGTAACTTTTGTCTTTTACATGACAACCAAAGAATCTCTGTGGTGTAACTTTTGTCTTTTACATGACAACCAAAGAATCTCTGTGGTGTAACTTTTGTCTTTTACATGACAACCAAAGAATCTCTGTGGTGTAACTTTTGTCTTCTACATGACAACCAAAGAATCTCTGTGGTGTAACTTTTGTCTTCTACATGACAACCAAAGAATCTCTGTGGTGTAACTTTTGTCTTCTACATGACAACCAAAGAATCTCTGTGGTGTAACTTTTGTCTTCTACATGACAACCAAAGAATCTCTGTGGTGTAACTTTTGTCTTTTACATGACAACCAAAGAATCTCTGTGGTGTAACTTTTGTCTTTTACATGACAACCAAAGAATCTCTGTGGTGTAACTTTTGTCTTTTACATGACAACCAAAGAATCTCTGTGGTGTAACTTTTGTCTTTTACATGACAACCAAAGAATCTCTGTGGTGTAACTTTTGTCTTTTACATGACAACCAAAGAATCTCTGTGGTGTAACTTTTGTCTTTTACATGACAACCAAAGAATCTCTGTGGTGTAACTTTTGTCTTCTACATGACAACCAAAGAATCTCTGTGGTGTAACTTTTGTCTTCTACATGACAACCAAAGAATCTCTGTGGTGTAACTTTTGTCTTCTACATGACAACCAAAGAATCTCTGTGGTGTAACTTTTGTCTTTTACATGACAACCAAAGAATCTCTGTGGTGTAACTTTTGTCTTTTACATGACAACCAAAGAATCTCTGTGGTGTAACTTTTGTCTTTTACATGACAACCAAAGAATCTCTGTGGTGTAACTTTTGTCTTTTACATGACAACCAAAGAATCTCTGTGGTGTAACTTTTGTCTTTTACATGACAACCAAAGAATCTCTGTGGTGTAACTTTTGTCTTTTACATGACAACCAAAGAATCTCTGTGGTGTAACTTTTGTCTTCTACATGACAACCAAAGAATCTCTGTGGTGTAACTTTTGTCTTCTACATGACAACCAAAGAATCTCTGTGGTGTAACTTTTGTCTTCTACATGACAACCAAAGAATCTCTGTGGTGTAACTTTTGTCTTTTACATGACAACCAAAGAATCTCTGTGGTGTAACTTTTGTCTTTTACATGACAACCAAAGAATCTCTGTGGTGTAACTTTTGTCTTCTACATGACAACCAAAGAATCTCTGTGGTGTAACTTTTGTCTTCTACATGACAACCAAAGAATCTCTGTGGTGTAACTTTTGTCTTTTACATGACAACCAAAGAATCTCTGTGGTGTAACTTTTGTCTTTTACATGACAACCAAAGAATCTCTGTGGTGTAACTTTTGTCTTTTACATGACAACCAAAGAATCTCTGTGGTGTAACTTTTGTCTTCTACATGACAACCAAAGAATCTCTGTGGTGTAACTTTTGTCTTTTACATGACAACCAAAGAATCTCTGTGGTGTAACTTTTGTCTTTTACATGACAACCAAAGAATCTCTGTGGTGTAACTTTTGTCTTTTACATGACAACCAAAGAATCTCTGTGGTGTAACTTTTGTCTTTTACATGACAACCAAAGAATCTCTGTGGTGTAACTTTTGTCTTCTACATGACAACCAAAGAATCTCTGTGGTGTAACTTTTGTCTTTTACATGACAACCAAAGAATCTCTGTGGTGTAACTTTTGTCTTCTACATGACAACCAAAGAATCTCTGTGGTGTAACTTTTGTCTTTTACATGACAACCAAAGAATCTCTGTGGTGTAACTTTTGTCTTCTACATGACAACCAAAGAATCTCTGTGGTGTAACTTTTGTCTTCTACATGACAACCAAAGAATCTCTGTGGTGTAACTTTTGTCTTCTACATGACAACCAAAGAATCTCTGTGGTGTAACTTTTGTCTTCTACATGACAACCAAAGAATCTCTGTGGTGTAACTTTTGTCTTCTACATGACAACCAAAGAATCTCTGTGGTGTAACTTTTGTCTTCTACATGACAACCAAAGAATCTCTGTGGTGTAACTTTTGTCTTCTACATGACAACCAAAGAATCTCTGTGGTGTAACTTTTGTCTTCTACATGACAACCAAAGAATCTCTGTGGTGTAACTTTTGTCTTCTACATGACAACCAAAGAATCTCTGTGGTGTAACTTTTGTCTTCTACATGACAACCAAAGAATCTCTGTGGTGTAACTTTTGTCTTTTACATGACAACCAAAGAATCTCTGTGGTGTAACTTTTGTCTTCTACATGACAACCAAAGAATCTCTGTGGTGTAACTTTTGTCTTTTACATGACAACCAAAGAATCTCTGTGGTGTAACTTTTGTCTTTTACATGACAACCAAAGAATCTCTGTGGTGTAACTTTTGTCTTCTACATGACAACCAAAGAATCTCTGTGGTGTAACTTTTGTCTTTTACATGACAACCAAAGAATCTCTGTGGTGTAACTTTTGTCTTCTACATGACAACCAAAGAATCTCTGTGGTGTAACTTTTGTCTTCTACATGACAACCAAAGAATCTCTGTGGTGTAACTTTTGTCTTCTACATGACAACCAAAGAATCTCTGTGGTGTAACTTTTGTCTTCTACATGACAACCAAAGAATCTCTGTGGTGTAACTTTTGTCTTCTACATGACAACCAAAGAATCTCTGTGGTGTAACTTTTGTCTTCTACATGACAACCAAAGAATCTCTGTGGTGTAACTTTTGTCTTCTACATGACAACCAAAGAATCTCTGTGGTGTAACTTTTGTCTTCTACATGACAACCAAAGAATCTCTGTGGTGTAACTTTTGTCTTCTACATGACAACCAAAGAATCTCTGTGGTGTAACTTTTGTCTTCTACATGACAACCAAAGAATCTCTGTGGTGTAACTTTTGTCTTTTACATGACAACCAAAGAATCTCTGTGGTGTAACTTTTGTCTTCTACATGACAACCAAAGAATCTCTGTGGTGTAACTTTTGTCTTCTACATGACAACCAAAGAATCTCTGTGGTGTAACTTTTGTCTTCTACATGACAACCAAAGAATCTCTGTGGTGTAACTTTTGTCTTCTACATGACAACCAAAGAATCTCTGTGGTGTAACTTTTGTCTTCTACATGACAACCAAAGAATCTCTGTGGTGTAACTTTTGTCTTCTACATGACAACCAAAGAATCTCTGTGGTGTAACTTTTGTCTTTTACATGACAACCAAAGAATCTCTGTGGTGTAACTTTTGTCTTCTACATGACAACCAAAGAATCTCTGTGGTGTAACTTTTGTCTTTTACATGACAACCAAAGAATCTCTGTGGTGTAACTTTTGTCTTCTACATGACAACCAAAGAATCTCTGTAGCGTAAATGTGTCTTCTACATGACAAACAAAGAGTCTGTAGCGTAAATGTGTCTTCTACATGACAAACAAAGAGTCTCTGTAGCGTAAATGCGTCTTCTACATGACAAACAAAGAGTCTCTGTAGCGTAAATGTGTCTACTACATGACAAACAAAGAGTCTATGTAGCGTAAATATGTCTTCTACATGACAAATAAAGAGTCTCTGTAGCGTAAATGTGTCTTCTACATGACAACCAAAGAGTCTGTAGCGTAAATGTGTCTTCTACATGACAAACAAAGAGTCTCTATAGCGTAAATGTGTCTTCTACATGACAAACAAAGAGTCTCTGTAGCGTAAATGTATCTTCTACATGACAACCAAAGAGTATCTGTAGCGTAAATTTGTTTTCTACATGACAAACAAAGAGTCTCTGTAGCGTTTATTGTGTTATCCACGACCAGCCTACCTGGTCTGAGCTCACTGTATGCCAGTTGCTTTGTGTCATTTTTCGGACATGCGGACACGATGCACAATTCACCTGGCATGTTTGACCTAAAATATCCATGCTTCGCTGGTGTACGTGAGGTTTGTTAACACTACAGTGCGACAAACTTCGATTTCGATGGTAGTACTGATCCCTTGTCGGTCGCAAGCAGTTGCTCTCAATCTTCCAAAAGCAGTGCTTGACTTGTAAATCCTAATTATGGACCACAGAGCCAATATTCGCTTTCTCTTGTGAAGATATAATCTAGGAAAAGGACGTTGTTAACCTGCTTGCAGACTTTCACCATACACGATGATGTTTAGTTCATGATAACTCTTCCAGTGAGCAGGCTGTAACATTACTTCCATTGCGAAATGTTGATAGAAACATCAGAGTGATTGTAAGCAGCTGAAAAAGCATTACTGGTGGTCTAACGTTCTTGTTAATAGCTGATTTTACAACCGTGGTCTCCAGCAAAAACGAGATTTAAGAAGGTGGTTCGTCCTGGTTTGGTGATTGTTGGCACAGGAAACTTGATAACTTTCCATCTGTTCTATTTCTGATATGGAGGCTACTGATAGAGCCTTGAGTAGCATGTGTAGAGCCATGTGTAGCACGTCTAGAGCCACGTGTAGCATGTCTAGAGCCATGTTAAGCATGTCCAGAGCCATGTGTAGCATGTGTAGAGCCATGTATAGCACACGTGTAGAGCCATGTGTAGCACACGTGTAGAGCCATGTGTAGCACACGTGTAGAGCCATGTGTAGCACACGTGTAGAGCCATGTGTAGCACGTGTAGAGCCATGTGTAGCACACGCGTAGAGCCATGTGAAGCACACGTGTAGAGCCATGTGTAGCACGTGTAGAGCCATGTGTAGCACGTGTAGAGCCATGTGTAGCAGGTGTAGTGCCATGTGTAGCACGTGTAGTGACATGTGTAGCACGTGTAGTGCCCTGTGTAGCACGTGTAGTGCCATGTGTAGCAGACGTGTAGTGCCATGTGTAGCACGCGTAGTGCCATATGTAGCAGACGTGTAGAGCCATGTGTAGCACGTGTAGTGCCATGTGTAGCACGTGTAGTGCCATGTGTAGCACGTGTAGTGCCATGTGTAGCAGACGTGTAGAGCCATGTGTAGCACGTGAAGGTTGATGTGTAGCACGTGTAGTGCCATGTGTAGCACGTGTAGTGCCATATGTAGCAGACGTGTAGAGCCATGTGTAGCACGTGTAGTGCCATGTGTAGCAGACGTGTAGAGCCATGTGTATCACGTGAAGGTCGATGTGTAGCACGTGTAGTGCCATGTGTAGCACGTGTAGTGCCATGTGTAGCACGTGAAGTGCCATGTGTAGCAGACGTGTAGAGCAATGTGTAGCACGTGTAGAGCCATGTGTAGCACACGTGTAGAGCCATTTGTAGCACACGTGTAGAGTCATGTGTAGCACGTGTAGTGCCATGTGTAACACGTGTAGTGCCATGTGTAGCACGTGTAGAGCCATGTGTAACACGTGTAGTGCCATGTGTAGCACGTGTAGAGTCATGTGTAACACGTTTAGTGCAATGTGTAACACGTGTAGAGCCATGTGTAGCGCACGTGTAGAGCCATGTGTAACACAGGAAAGCATATCTGCAAACAGCAAGTGAAAGTATGTGTTGTGGTCAGCATACTCCGTCTATGTTTAAGAAAGTCGCAGACTGTTCTCCACCACTAGGTAAATCATCCATCATCCCATCATTAAACTGCTGGACATATTTTCTGATTTGTCTGATCGGCATGATTTAAACTTCCACAAAATAGGTCGCACCCAAGAACAAGCAGCCCGCATCATAACTGGAGCCCTGAAGTCCACCCACATAGGTCGCACCCAGAACCAAGCAGCCCGCATCATAACAGGTGCCCTGAAGTCCACCAAAATAAAATACCTGGAAGCCATGACTGGGCTACAGCCAATGGAAGACCGTCGAGACTGTAGAGTCCTACAGCAAGCTGAATAATTCAAAAGAACCACCCGATGCACCATATGGTAAATGGGCTGGGACGCCGTAGGCTAAAG
The DNA here is from genome assembly GCA_036924085.1 of Ariolimax columbianus. NCBI lineage: Eukaryota > Metazoa > Mollusca > Gastropoda > Stylommatophora > Arionidae > Ariolimax > Ariolimax columbianus. The sequence goes on along the minus strand of JAVGWX010000003.1, from coordinate 5,598,316 downwards.
AGGAAAAGTTTTACTGTCCAGGCAAAAGGAAAGATTAACAACAAGGCTGTACATTTGAACGAGCAAATAAAACCAATACCAGCATGCTCCATCCGCTGGTTCTGGAAAAGAAGACCCTTCCCTGATCGTATATGCAATATCCCCAACATCAAAGACAAAAAGTTACAAACAGAGTAACAGATAAGACCACATAGTTTCAAATTACATCAATCAAACATTTCCAAGTCTTCAGACTTCGCACTGGCCACAACAGACTGAGGTACCACCTATTCAACAAACTGAAGATAGGGTGTACCGACGAATGCCCGTGCGGTACTGGTAAAATGACCACTGAACATCTGCTGCAGAACTGCCCGACATACGAGGATCAGAGAGAGCAGATGTGGCCATTGCCAGTGGAACTGCAAGACAAGCTCTATGGCAGTGGCGAGAGTCTCAGGATGACCGCTGCTTTTTTCGAAAAAATAATGGTTACTGTCTGACTGTGTACGCAGAAGAAGAAGAAGAAGAAACATTTCCAACAACAGCCTGGACGAACGCCTATACGGATGGCTCATCCAAAGATGTCATTGGAAACGGGGAAGGAGGCATCACTATAAAACTAAAAAGCAAAGTGTACTCAGCAGCATTTGCCACTGGGACACGCTGCAGCAACTTCAGCGCCGAAGCCAGTGCCCGGAGACAAGTAGCTGAAACCCTTATAGACCATAAGGAGCAGACAGACAAGGAATTGGTCATTCTCACAGACGCCCTCGCAGTGTTAATGGCGCTCAAGAACCAGCACAAAAATGAACTCGGTGCTCTGGCAGACTCGCTCGAACGTCTGTCCCAGTGCTTAAAAAAAAACTTAGTCCAGTGGATACCAGCCCACTGCAACATTCCAGGCAACAAAGAGGCAGACAGACTCACCAGAGAGGGAGAACTGATGCAGCAGAGTGATACAGAAATCACATACAATGATACTAAAGCATTCATCAGAGTAACGTACAGTGTGAAATGGGAAAAATAACCACCCTGGCCAAATAGAAAACGATGCCTACCATCAACTCTCCAGGCGAGACAAGGTGAAAATTCTCCGGCTACGCACAGGTCACAACAGACTGATATGTTATCTGTACAACAAGTTCAAGATTGGCATTACGGACCTTTATGCCTGCGGCACAGCCCCCATGAAGGCAGAACATATTTTGCAGTCCTATCCACTGTATATGGACAAAAGAAGTAGCATTTGGCAACAGCCAGTGTCATTCCACAAGAAGCTGTACGGAAGCGTACATAGCCTTGAGTCGACTGCTGCCTTCGTTAGAGTCATTCAAGTGGAGTTCTGAAAGCGAACGAGGAAAAAGAAGAAGATGATTGGCATGATTTTACAGAGTCGTTCTCTGTTGTTGGTGCCAAAGACGTTACGTGTACAAGTGTGGTGTACAAATAACAATGATGTCACTTGCATTTATTCTATATTTATGGTTTGTGTCGATTATCCTGTCACCAGTTTGGAAACCACACAGACTATCTAGACGTATCCCATTCTCAAGATGACTTGTTAAGCAGATGAATAAAACTTGAAACCAGAGTTGTACCAGCGATTGACAGTGGGTGATTAATGTGTGTGTACATGATTGACGGTTTCCATTATGATTGTAAATGTTTAAAATGGTAGCATCTTTTAACTTCTAAGATGTCTATCCTCCATCTTAAGTTCAATGAAGAAGGTTTGTAAACTTGTAAATCAGCATGGAGTCTCTTCCCTTGTAAACTTGTGAATCAGCATGGAGTCCCTTCCCTTGTAAACTTGTGAATCAGCAGTGAGTCCCTTTCTTTGTAAACTTGTGAATCAGCATGGAGTCCCTTCCCTTGTAAAATTGTGAATCAGCATGGAGTCCCTTCCCTTGTAAACTTGTGAATCAGCATGGAGTCCCTTCCCTTGTAAACTTGTGAATCAGCATGGAGTCCCTTCCCTTGTAAACTTGTGAATCAGCATGCAGTCCCTTCCCTTGTAAACTTGTGAATCAGCATGGAGTCCCTTCCCTTGTAAACTTGTGAATCAGCATGGAGTCCCTTCCCTTGTAAACTTGTGAATCAACATGGTGTCCCTTCCCTTGTAAACTTGTGAATCAGCATGGAGTCCCTTCCCTTGTAAACTTGTGAATCAGCATGGAGTTCCTTCCCTTGTAAACTTGTGAATCAACATGGTGTCCCTTCCCTTGTAAACTTGTGAATCAGCATGGAGTCCCTTCCCTTGTAAACTTCAGTAGAGATATAATCTGACACTGGTGTCATTAGACTGATCACGTACTTGTCCCATCTGACACTGGTGCCATTAGACTGATCACGTACTTGTCCCATCTGACACTGGTGTCATTAGACTGATCACGTACTTGTCTTATCTGGCACTGGTGCTATTCGACTGATCACGTACTTGTCTCATCTGACACTGGTGCCACTAGACTGATCACGTACTTGTCTCATCTGGCACTGGTGCCATTAGACTGATGACGTACTTGTCTCATCTGGCACTGGTGCCACTAGACTGATCACGTACTTTTCTCATCTGCACTGGAAAGAGCATACATAAGGAGTGCAACACACATAAATATAGATGGAGCAACACACATAAATATAGATGGAGCAACACACATAAATATAGATGGAGCAACACACATAAATATAGATGGAGCAACACACATAAATATAGATGGAGCAACACACATAAATATAGATGGAGCAACACACATAAATATAGATGGAGCAACACACATAAATATAGATGGAGCAACACACATAAATATAGATGGAGCAACACACATAAATATAGATGGAGCAACACACATAAATATAGATGGAGCAACACACATATATAGATGGAGCAACACACATAAATATAGATGGAGCAACACACATAAATATAGATGGAGCAACACACATAAATATAGATGGAGCAACACACATAAATATAGATGGAGCAACACACATAAATATAGATGGAGCAACACACATACATATAGATGGAGCAACACATATAAATATAGATGGAGCAACACACATAAATATAGATGGAGCAACACACATAAATATAGATGGAGCAACACACATAAATATAGATGGAGCAACACACATAAATATAGATGGAGCAACACACATAAATTTAGATGGAGCAACACACATAAATATAGATGGAGCAACACGCATAAATATAGATGGAGCAACACACATAAACATAGAGGGAACAACACACATAAACATAGAGGGAACAACACACATAAACATTGAGGGAGTAACACACATAAACATAGAGAGAGCAACACACATACATATAGAGGGAGCAACACACATAAATACAGATGGAGCAACAAACATACATATAGAGGGAGCAACACACATAAACATAGAGGGAACAACACACATAAACATAGAGGGAGTAACACACATAAACATAGGGAGAGCAACACACATACATATAGAGGGAGCAACACACATAAATACAGATGGAGCAACACACATACATATAGAGGGAGCAACTAACATAAATATAAATGGAGCAACACACATAAATATAGAGGGGGCAACACACATAAACATTGAGGGAGCAACACACATAAATGTAGAGGGAGCAGCACACATAAACATAGAGGGAGCAACAGACATAAACATAGAGGGAGCCCACATAAACATAGAGGAAGTAACACACACAAACATAGAGAGAGCAACACACATAAATATAGATAGAGCAACACACATAAACATAGAGGGAGCCCACATAAACATAGAGGAAGTAACACACACAAACATAGAGAGAGCAACACACATAAATATAGAGGGAGCAACACACATAAATATAGAGGGAGCAACACACATAAGCATAGATGGAGCAACAGACATAAACATAGAGGGAACCCACATAAACATAGAGGAAGTAACACACACAAACATAGAGGGAGCAACACACATAAATATAGAGGGAGCTACACACATAAATATAGAGGGAGCAACACACATAAACATAGAGAGAGCCCACATAAACTTAGAGGGAGCAACACACATAAACATAGAGAGAGCCCACATAAACATAGAGGAAGGCCACATAAAAATAGAGGAAGCAACACACATAAACATAGAGGGAGCCCACATAAACATAGAGGAAGCCCACATAGACACGCAGAGCCCACATAAACATAGAGGAAGCCCACATAAACATAGAGGAAGTCCACATAGACACGCAGAGAGCCCACATAAACATAGATGGAACAGACGCACGCTGATCAAGATACGTGGAGTTGTGATTGAATCTGTCCAACAAAAGTACTGGTGTGTGAGCCTTAATTGTGACACTGATTATAATGTGCTTGACAATTAGAAAATAAAACGCAGTTTTGTTAATCATCAAGTGTAGTTGAGGCAGACATATCGTGACTGAACCTGGTCGCTCATCCTGTACTAGGGACGGGGGTGGGGTGGAGGTAGGGTGACGGCTGCTTTATTTCCCTTGTCACTTATAATTGCAGGGTATGATTTTGGCAGTCCCATGCCCAACACTGCCTGATTGTAGGACAGGCAAGCAGGTTACAGCATGCCTATTCACCGTTCTCCTATCGAACTGTGGTAACACACGAGCACTGGAGGCAGCTGTAGCAAACCCTTGTTATTAACGTACCACTCGTACTTCAGTTAGCTCCTCTTGGTGTCGCTATGTGGAGGCGGGTTGTTCGCCCCACTTCAGTTAGCTCCTCTTGGTGTCGCTATGTGGAGGCGGGTTGTTCGCCCCACTTCAGTTAGCTCCTCTTGGTGTCGCTATGTGGAGGTGGGTTGTTCGCCCCACTTCAGTTAGCTCCTCTTGGTGTCGCTATGTGGAGGCGGGTTGTTCGCCCCACTTCAGTTAGCTCCTCTTGGTGTCGCTATGTGGAGGCGGGTTGTTCGCCCCACTTCAGTTAGCTCCTCTTGGTGTCTCCTATGTGGAGGCAGGTTGTTCGCCCCACTTCAGTTAGCTCCTCTTGGTGTCGCTATGTGGAGGCGGGTTGTTCGCCCCACTTCAGTTAGCTCCTCTTGGTGTCGCTATGTGAAGGTGGGTTGTTCGCCCCACTTCCAGATATGTGCTTGAGAAGGTAGACCAGGGTCCTCACCACTGTAGTGCAATGCGACGCTGCTCAGTAAACCCACCACTATGGGGATCACAGTGTCGAACCCCACCTCTTCAGACTGGCTACCACATAGCAACCTGTTCCCAGGGAGAACTGCTGAAATTGAGGTGCGGGTGTTGATCAATAAGTATTGCCTGACCACACGGGTCTCCTCTACCTATGTAAAAGGGTGTGCCAAGAGTATGGAATCTTCGCTTCTTCGCAGACAGTCTCAACAGATAGACAGGTATTCTTCGCTGGACCTGTCAGTTGAGAACGATGCATGTCAACCCGTTTCAAAAAACCGTTAAAACTGAATAGGAGCCCCAAGACCTTGCAGCAGCAACTGTGCATAAACATTGATGTAAACTAGTAAAAAGCTTTGCGAAACTAACTCAAAGAGATTCGTTGCAATGGAGATTACAATATAGCGATCAGATGACAAAGGGTATCAAGATGCTAAGGAGAAGAGATCGAAGAGGGAATGTTAACTCGGTACTCAAAAAATGCTTGCTGAAGTAGGATGTGTTGGACCGAAAGGTGGAAATATCGCAGTCAAAATGTAAACTACGACACGACGCATTCCATTCTCTGGACTACATTCTGCTACTTAAGCCCTTTTAGGGTTTGGTAGCGGGAGATTGAGAACGAACGAAGCCAAGCCAAGCCAAGCCAATCCAAGCCAAGCCAAGCCAAGCCAAGCCAAGCCAAACCAAGCCAAGCCAAGCCAAGCTAAGCCAAGCCAATCCAAGCCAAGCCAAGCTAAGCCAAGCCAAGCCAAGCAAAGCCAAGCCAAGCCAAGCCAATCCAAGCCAAGCCAAGCCAAGCAAAGCCAAGCCAAGCCAAGCCAAGCCAATCCAAGCCAAGCCAAGCTAAGCCAAGCCAAGCCAAGCCAATCTAAGCCAAGCCAAGCCAAGCCAGATGACAAAGAAGATGTTACGGCTAAAAGATGACGGCCAGAGATTTCCAAAAGAAACAAAATGTTTGTTATATATCAATAAAACCAATGGAACAACATCTTACATAGGGCATGGGATGTGGTACACGCTACGGGAAATACCATCAGTCGAATCCAGGCAGACTCTGAGATGGAATCCAGAGAGAAGAGAGGTAGACCAAGAATCACTTGGAAATGAAACTGTGAAAATGAACCTCAGTTACTGAACCTCAACTAGAGAGAGACAGAAATTGTATCTCAAGATTAGAGGGTTGTCAATGGTCTATGCCCAAAAGCATATGATTGTTTGATTCATTGATTGATTGATTGATGTTTACCGAGTGCTGAAATGTGTTGACCGAGTGCTTAAATGTGTTTACAGGTTTGCTTGAAATATGTTTACCGAGTGCTTGAAATATGTTTACCGAGGGCTTGTAATATGTTTACCGAGTACTTGTAATATGTGTTACAGGTTTGCTTGAAATATGTTTACAGGTTTGCTTGAAATATGTTCAACTAGTGCTTGTAATATGTTTACCGAGTGCTTGTAATATGTTTACCGAGTGCTTGTAATATGAATACCCAGTGATTGTAATATGTTTACCGAGTGCTTGTAATATGTTTTCGCGTGCTTGTAATACGTTTACCGAGTGCTTGTAATATGTTTACCTAGTGCTTGTAATATGTTTATCTAGTGCTTTTAATATGTTTACCCAGTGCTTGTAATATGGTTACCGAGTGCGTGAAATAATTGATTCATTTAAATCGTTGTCTTTCCCTTTTTAATCGATTTCTCAGTACAATACTAGAAACGAAACGAGCATCACAAGTATCAGCAACAATGTGGAAACATCAAACAGGTAAGTGGAACATGGAATACAGAGATGACAGTTCACAGGTAGAGGAGCAGCACAAATAGAACACAGTTCACAGGTAAATCAAAAGTGCAGCACAGAAGACATGTCACAGGTAGATCAAAAGTGCAGCACAGAAGACATGTCACAGGTAGATCAAAAGTGCAGCACAGGTAGAAGACAACTCACAGGTAAATCAAAAGTGCAGCACAGGTAGAAGACAACTCACAGGTAAATCAAAAGTGCAGCACAGATAGAAGACATGTCACAGGTAGATCAAAAGTGCAGCACAGGTAGAAGACAACTCAATGGTAAATCAAAAGTGCAGCACAGATAGAAGACAACTCACAGGTAAATCAAAAGTGCAGCACAGAAAACATGTCACAGGTAGATCAAAAGTGCAGCACAGAAGACATGTCACAGGTAGATCAAAAGTGCAGCACAGAAGACATGTCACAGGTAGATCAAAAGTGCAGCACAGAAGACATGTCACAGGTAGATCAAAAGTGCAGCACAGAAGACATGTCACAGGTAAATCAAAAGTGCAGCATAGATAAAAGACAGTTCACATGTAGATCATAGAAGCGGCGTAGATAGAAGACAGCTCACAGGTAGATCATAGAAGCGGCGTAGATAGAAGACAGTTCACATGTAGATCATAGAAGCGGCGTAGATAGAAGACAGCTCACAGGTAGATCATAGAAGCGGCGTAGATAGAAGACAGCTCACAGGTAGATCATAGAAGCGGCGTAGATAGAAGACAGCTCACATGTAGAGGAGCAGCATAGATAGAAAACAGTTCAAAGGTACACCAGAGGAGCAGCGAAGAGAGAATACTTCTCATCATGGTCACCCTACACCTGTGACTCTAGATAACGAGTTCAAGTCCTACAGTGCATTTGGTTGACCCCAATCAACTTTTAGAAAAGGCAATGGTATTTGACATGGTGTGGCTGCTACTCTTGTGGATATCATTGCTATCCCAAGTCGTCTGTCAAGACATTGCCCGAAAGGAAACAAGTGATAGCAATATCCTAAAACAAAGTTTCTTGTCGAGTCCTGAGAGAAACGGTCATTGTCGCGTTGGTTCGCTCGTTCCTCTGGTAGAGGACACCGCGTCTACCCTGCTTGCAGACGTGACCTGACTTGGAAAACGTTGTATCTGATCCCTTTCGGGTCTCCTAAATTTATGCCCAACTATCCTTTTTTAATTAACTTGTTCGAAATTGGACTTAGTTTCCAACGGAAGTAGCTCGAACAACACAAGGGCGAGTTTTAAATTTTTCACAGATAAAACTCCAATTAATTACTGCTAATCCACGTCTCCCGCGCGAAAGTTGAGCGGACAAATAGAGAGAATCAAGTTACGTCTGTTCATTTAACAGCTGCTAGCGAGATCCCGCCACCGACAGAGGTTGCTTCTCTGTGCCGTCCTCTTCGAGATGGTTTGGCTCAATAAATTGCGATCAAACAATCTCACATCACGTCAGAGATAGCACGGCCAGTCAATCTTTAATTGTTCTTTACGACGCCACTTGTGTTATTGTTCAACCCGGCAACGGCTTACAATAATTGACGGCTAATTTTGTGAAAATACGGGCGTTCATTTTGCTCATCTTTCACGAAAAGCGGCAAGGCCAGACATTGAGTGTGTCAGACTAACTGTAACCATATTTCAAAAATAAACCGGAAACTCAGTCTGTCTATACATGACACAAAATGGCCGCTCTATCATATCAGACCAGGGCACAGACGATTCTAGGACTGGGACAAATTAGACCGGACATGCCATTTCTGTTTCTAATATGGAGGCGAGGAAAGTCACGTAAAGTTGAAATGAATCAAGTAGCGAGAACAGTAAAAGTGCCAAAATCGATTTATTATGTTCGAATGCGGCCCTTTATCAATAAATCATGACTCTTTCGATGTAACAGCTAGGGTTTCTAGCATATTCTTTTCATTGAGTACACAAGACCTTGTGACGACTGCGCGATATAGATATTATTACTCGTATTATTATTATTATTAGGTATTCCTATCCACTTTTTGAGAATGTGATATGAATATGGCTTGTCATTGAGGTAGCTACTGTACACAACAGAGGACCATAGAATTGATATCAGATCAGATTAGCCACGCTACATACGACATAGATATGTTCTACCTCACAATCAGTAGCACAAGGGCGTATCCCTCCCTACCTAACAGTAGGGCACATCAAGTCTGTAAGCATTTTGAGCTTCGAACACTCACATAACTTAATTGTGTGTAGTTGGCTCATATACCACGAGGTGTACACGTCATCTGTTCTGTGCCTGGTCACATACCACGAGGTGTACACGTCATCTGTTCTGTGGCTGGTCACATACCTCGAGGTGTACACGTCATCTGGTCTGCATCTTGTCACATACCACGAGGTGTACACATCATCTGGTCTGTGCCTGGTCACATACCACGAGGTGTACACGTCATCTGGTCTGTGCCTGGTCACATACCACATTAGTCGTCGCCTCTTACACGACATGTCTGAGCAGTTTACGAGCTACCTTTTCTTTACTCCATTTCGGACTCGGTACAAAATCAGTTTGGTCAATCACATTGAGCTCACTTTGTAGTCATATGTCGTCTTCTTCTACTTCTTTATCTTCTTCTTCTTCTTCTTTATCTTTTTCTTCTTCTTCTTCTATTTATCTTCGTCATCTTCTTCTTCTTCATCGTCTTCTTCTTCTACTACTTCTTCTTCGTCTTTATCTTCTTCGTCTTCTTCTTTTTCTTCTTTGATGTGACTGTAATTTTTACCTGTCCAATAATCCCATACATTTGCTTTATAAATATGGAGATTGAATGATCTAGGTATGTGAGCTTGACTTACAAGCCCAAATGTATCCCGTTTGAAGTATGTCGTTGGTTTTCATGGTATGATAAGCTTCTGCCAGACTACCTAGTTGTAAATTGGAACCCGAAAGAGTCAAGGGGAATTTTCGGAGCCACCGCGGGAGCTGCGGTGTAAGCTCCATCATCGTCACCTTCAGTAATGAAAGTGGCTGAGCACAATGGGGACCGCCTGGTGTAATGATCTCGCTTTTATGAGCCATTTTTTCTGATTAGAAAAATATTGAGCATTGTATCATGTTATTATCATTGGTCTGATCATTATGTCATGCCATTTTCATTGTTCTGAGCTAGCCCACGCGTCTTTAATTTGCTTAAGCAAGTACATTTTCTCTCATTGGTCAGTGTGCGTCCAATGAAGATTGCGACTTGTTTGTTCTAGTTCTACCTGAAACGGTTTTGTCGTGCCGGAACTACTTTCGTGAGTTAGGGGCACTGGTGTCCTATTACTGCTAGGTGGCCCACTTACCATGGCCAGGCACCTGATCGATAGATCAAAATGGCGGACAACACTGTTAGTGCTTGCATGAACAGCGTGTTGTGATGGAGTTTCTTGTGAAATGAGGATTGAATCTTGCGGATATTTTCTAGCCCGTGGTGCCATTATCCTCAGTGAACAGTACATACGCATTTTGAGTGATGTGCATAACCGTCTGAGGAAACAAACTGCCTGGTTTGATCACCGCACGCTGTGCCCTCTTCAGCAACTTGGTTTGGAGGTATTGTAACATCCATCTTACAGCCAAGACCACGGTCCAAGAGATTTTCACCTATTTGGACTCCTGAAAGAATTCCTGGGAAGTCAACATTTCAGTACTCCTGATGCAGTGAAACAGGCTGTCCTGGATTGGTTCATACATACTGACAAATCTTTCTACGCTAAAGCTTTCCAAACATTACGTAAACACTGGGATACGTGCATCAATGTTGCATGAGCTTATTTCGAAAAATAAATGGCATTTTGACTACTTTTAAATATTTTGTTCTTTACAAAAAGAAAGCACCGGTTTGACTTGAACGCCACTCGTATACTGTTAAGGAAAGATCGGGTAGTTTGAGACAAGGCAAAAGGTGGTGGTGTTTTATTACACTATACAAAATCAGTTAATATAAATATCAAAGTATATTGTCTGGAAACATAAATGAAAGTGTATAGGGAGAAATAAACGTAGGGGTGGAAAAAACAGTGATTAGGCTATGCTGCAGATGTCCATCGAGTCAAAAAGAGGAAGATGAAGAGCAGATTAGTAGCATAGAAAAGGCAAGTGCAGAGAAATGATTGTTAATGGGGGATTTCAACTTTCTTGAAATAAAATGAGAAATGGCAGAAGCACTTGTCGAGTCAACTCCGTTTGTTAAGTTGCATAAGATACAAATTTGTTTTTATTCAACATGTAGTAGCAGCTACCAGATATAAAAATACACTTGAACTAGTATTTACTACAGAAGAAAATATGATTGAAAACGTTACCGTGGGGGACATTTTTGACTCAAATGACCATCAGATCATCCATTTGGATCTTGTAGCAGGGAAGAATGAAAAAACAAGTACAATAACATACGACTGATATAAAACAGATGAAAGAAAAAGCCTGCCCCATAATCTTGAAAAATATTGACAGTTGAAGAAGAGTGAGACAAGCGGTTCCATGTAGGAAGGCAAACACTAAGAGTAAAATGGGAATAGCTAGATCTGTAGTTAAATGTAAGAGTTAAAAATAAAGCATGGACAAAATATATAGAGGCAGGTAAATCAATAGAAAGAAATATAAAATATTTGGAAAAGCAAAACATAGCCCATAAAGTGAATAGAGCAGCAAAAATATTTTTTTTTAAACTTGTTCGAAAGACCACGTCTGACAGCAAAAACCTCTATTCTGTTGTTAGAAATGAACAGAGAACGAAAGACAAAGTAAGCCATCCCATAGATGGGACAAGAACATAATAAGCGAGAATAACGATGCTGTTAATCTACCCAATCAGTACTTTGGCACAGTCTATACAAAAGAAGACTTCTCAAAGATCCCAGAGCCCATAGAGATTTCCCAAAGAGAAATGGGCACAGGGGGATTAATATCAGTATGCATTAGGGAGAAAATGGCTGTTAAATATTTGGATAAGTTAAAAGTGGATAAATGTCCGACCTAGACGGCATTGATCCAAAACTGATGTTTGAAATTAAAGGCTTATTAACAAAACATTAGCTTTATTGTTTTCAATCGTTTGCAAAAGGAATTTTCTAAGAGATTGAAAAGATGCAGGAGTGATCCTTTTGTTCAAAGTGGGCAATAAATCTTATCCAGCATCTTCTTCTTCTTTGCTTTCAGGATCTTTAGGTTATGCTATATCTGCAGGTCAGTCGTAATGATGAAGTCTGTAGTCTTCACCAGGTCGGAGCGGCTGCCCTACAACTTTTGGTCATGCTATGTCTGCAGGCCAGTCGCCATGATGAAGTCTGTAGTCTTCACCAGGTCGGAGCTGCTGCCCTACAACCTTTGGTCATGCTATGTCTGCAGGCCAGTCGCCATGATGAAGTCTGTAGTCTTCACCAGGTCGGAGCGGCTGCCCCACAGCTTTTGTCTCAGCTCCGCACCCTCTGGCCAGGTCTGACATCTCATTTCCCAATAGAGTGGGCATTCCTGTAGAATATGCTCAGGGTTCTCGCATCCCGTTCCACATGGACACTCATCGGTGTGTGAGATCTTCAGTCGGTATAGATGTTCTAGTAGTCTGCAGTGTTCATTTCTCAGGCGAAATAAGGTAGTTTGTTGATTTCTTTTGAGTTGGTAAATTGGATTTGGTGTACTGCTTATGTTTCTGTCCTCTCTCCATTTGTGACTATACTGATTTTTGATGATGTTCTTGATTTCTCTGTATGTACTCTGCTTAAATTGTGCCTTTTTGCTGCCATCTGTTGCCAGGGCATCACCTCTCTCGTTTCCCATGATTCCGCAATGGAAGGGTAGCCACTGGAGCGCTATTGTTGAGAATCTCTGGAGTTTTCATAGTTCTGATCTATCTCTGATAGCAGTGGTTTGTTGGAGAAACATCATACAGAGAAAATGGCAGCAAACATTCTGGCTGAAATTTTCAGAGAGTAGAGTACCACAACATTGACACGAGAACGCAAACTAGAGGTCAAAAAAGAGATAAAAGAGAACCAATCCAGCAAATTATAGACCCGTGAGTTTAACGAGCATTATAGCAACATGTTAATCAATAATCAAAGAAAATATTGAAATGCATTTCTTAGTTCATAGTTCTTAGTTCATATTTCTTAGTTCATAGTTCTTAGTTCATATTTCTTAGTTCATAGTTCTTAGTTCATAGTTCTTAGTGCATAGTTCTTAGTGCATAGTTCTTAGATGGACCCGTCCTTCTCAGGGTTGTGGTCGTCCTTGTGTGGGTACCAACGCTGGATACAGTTATTTCTAACGCGAGAACGGGTCGCCCAATAGGGCTGCAGTCTGTCTGTTGTTGGGTTCTGTGTCTTGTGCTATTCTAGTGGATCTCGCCAGCGAGTTAGGGGTCGTCACCGAGATCTCCTTTTGTCTCGCGGGTTCCACATGGTGGTTATGGTACTCCATATTTCGTTTTGTTTACTGGCTATATGACCTGCGTAGCGGTGTTTCGAATGGTTGACGTACTGTATGACATCCTTGATGTGTGACATTCGCCGAATGTTGCTATTGTGTAGTTCGCTCTGCCGCTGTTGTCTGAGAGTTATGCTCACCAGGCGTTTTTAAAGAGATGCTGTTCTCAGCTGGTTTTGTAAGGGACTAGGTTTCGCTACCATAGAAGAGTATTGGTAAGACTACCGAGTCGAAGATATCCACACGTAGCCTGGTGTCTTTCGTGCGTTTGTTGCTTTCATGATGAAGTTGAAGGCACACAGCCCACCCGTTTCTGTCTGGCGATCTGAAGTTTTATGTTGTTCTCCGTGTTGAGGATCCTTCCAAGACAGACAACTCGTCAGCATGTGATGCATTTAGACACATTTAATCTAATCAGAAATAGCCAGCATGGTTTGCTAAACGCGCTTAACAAATCTATTAGAATTCTCGAAGAAGGTTAAGAGACTGATAGAAGGAGCCAGTTGTTGCTTTTTTTTTCTATTAGAATTCACGAACTGTTTGGCTCAAGTGACCATCAAATCATCCGTTGGGATCTTATTGCAGGGAAAAAAGTAAACATAAACACGCGAACATACGACTACTCTAAGGCAGATGTTAAGAGGATGAAAGAGGCAGCGAACCACATAATCTGGAAAGATATTGTTGTAGGAACAGATGTTGAACAGGAGTGGGAAAGTTTTAAAATAGTTCTAGAAACGCTAAAAGAAGAATGTGTTCCACGTAGGGAGGTAAACCCCAAGCGTAAAAAGTGGATAACTAGATTTGTAGTGAAATGTAGAAGAGCAAAAAATAAAGCATGGAAAAAATATATAGAGGCAGGTAAATCAAAAGAAACATATGTAAAATATTTGGACAAGCAGAACATATCTCAGAAAGCGAATAAAACAGCAAAAATAGACTTTGAAAAAATACTTGCTCAGAGGATCAAGACTGACAGTAAAAGCTTCTTCTCTTATGTTAGAAATAAACAAAGAACGAAAGACAAAGTATGCCCTCTCATAGACAGTACAGGGAAAATAATAAGTGAGAATAGGGAGGCTGCTAATCTGCTCAATCAGTACTTTGGCACAGTCTACACAAAAGAGGACTGCTCCAAGATCCCAGAGCCTATAGATATTTTTCAAAGAGACATGGATACAGTGGGATTAAGATCAATCTGTATTACAGAGGAAATGGTTTTTACAAAATTGGAGGGGTTGAAAGTGAATAAATGTCCAGGTCAAGATGGTATTCATCCAAAATTGCTGTCTGAAATTAGAGACCAACTAGCAAAACCATTGGCTATATTATGTTCTCAATCACTTACAAAAGGGATTGTTCCACGGGATTGGAAAGATGCAGAAGTGATCCCCTTATTCAAAAAAGGCAAAAAATCTGATCCAGCAAATTATAGACCGGTGAGTTTAACGAGCATAGTCTGTAAATTGTTAGAGTCAATAATCAAAGAAAACATTTTAATGCATTTAGACAAATTTAATCTAATTAGAAATAGTCAGCATGGGTTTACTAGAGGGAGATCATGCTTAACAAATCTATTAGAATTCATGGAGGAGGATACTAAAATGATAGATAAGGGGAGCCAGTGGGTGTTATTTATCTAGACTTTGCAAAGGCCTTTGATAGAGTACCTCATCAAAGATTATTTCGAAAGTTAAAATCACATGGAATAGGTGGGGAAGTTGCCAAATGGATTGAAAATTGGTTAACGGGAAGAAGGCAGAGGGTGGGCATAAATAATGAGTACTCTGAGTGGTGTGAAGTGAAAAGTGGTGTGCCAGAGGGCTCGGTTTTGGGACCAATTTTGTTCTTGTTATATATAAATGATTTGGACATTGACATGGGATCCATGATTGCAAAATTTACTGATGATACAAAACTATGCAGTAGTGTCTCATCTAAAGCGGAAGTGAATATATTGATGTCGGATTTAGATAAAATTCGAGAATTGTCTCTAAGCTGGCAAATGGAGTTTAATGTAGATAAATGTACAGTCATCCACATGGATAGATCCAATATGGAACATAATTACAGAATGGGAGAAAACAATATTAGAAAGATATATAAGGAAAGGGACCTAGGGGTTATAATAGATCATACAGGAAAGGTGAGTGAGCAAGTTAAGGTAGCAGTGAAAAAGGCAAATGCAATGTTAGGTATGATAAAAAGAAATATTAAACATAGGAGCAAGGAAGTGATCGTCAAACTGTATAAAGCTTTAGTTAGACCTAAATTGGAGTACTGTGTACAGGTGTGGAGTCCTTATCATAGAGGGGACATAACATGCTGGAAAGAATACAAAAAAGAGCGACAAAGATGATAGTGGGATTCCAGAATTACAGTTATGAGGAACGACTCAGAAAAACCGGCCTTAAGTGTCTCGAAGAGAGAAGAATTCGTGGTGACTTAATACAGGTTTATAAGATGATCAGAGGAATCGATAAATTAGACTATAACAAGTTTTTTTAAAATACATCCACCTACAATAACACAAGGGCATAGCTACAAGCTGACTAAAGAGAGGTCCAGGCTAGATATTAGGAAATATTTTTTTAGTCAGAGAGTGGTGTCTGCTTGGAATGCATTGCCAGGGGAGGTAGTGGAGGCAGGGACAGTTAATGCATTTAAGAATAAACTGGATGCGCATAGCTTTTAGAGCAAGGTGATGTAAATGTAACTGGTTGTATACAGATTCTGCAGGGTCTTCTAAACCAGTATAAAGACGTTAAGTTTAAGTTAAGTTTAAGAGATTCAGAGACTGATAGATGGAGCCAGTGGTTGTTATTTTTTTTAAATATTCTGCAATAGCCTTTGATATTGAACCTCATTAAAGAATGTTAAGAAAGTTAAAATCACATGGAATAGGTGACGAAGTTGACAAATGTATAGCAAATTGTTTAACGGCGAAAAGGCAGAGGGTGGGCTTAAATAAGTAGTACATATAAGTGGTGTGAGGTCAATAGTGGAGTGGCACAGGCTCTGTTTTAGGACCAGTTTTCTTCTTGATATTTTAAAACGATTTGGACATTGATTGCAACGTTCGCAGATGACACAGAACGATGTAGTAGTGTCTCATCTGAAGCAGAGGCGGAAATGTTGAGGTCGGATTTAGATAACATTCAATAATGGTGCGTGAACTGGCAAAGGGAGTTTAATGTAGATAAATGTACAGTTATTCACATGGGTAGATCCAATGTGGAAGATAATTACAAAAATGCAAATAACAATTTTCGGAAAAAAGAAAAGGAAAGGACCTAGGTTTTATAATAAACTATACATGTAAAGTAAGTGAGCAAGTCCAGGTTATAATAGATCATACAGGTAAAGTAAGTGAGTAAGTCCAGGTTATAATAGATCATACAGGTAAAGTAAGTGAGTAAGTCCAGGTTATAATAGATCATACAGGTAAAGTAAGTGAGCAAGTCCAGGTTATAATAGATCATACAGGTAAAGTAAGTGAGTAAGTCCAGGTTATAATAGATCATACAGGTAAAGTAAGTGAGTAAGTCCAGGTTATAATAGATCATACAGGTAAAGTAAGTGAGCAAGTCCAGGTTATAATAGATCATACATGTAAAGTAAGTAAGCAAGTCCAGGTTATAATAGATCATACAGGTAAAGTAAGTGAGCAAGTCCAGGTAGTAGTGAAAATAAAATATGCAATGTTATGTATGATAAAAAGAAATAAGAAGCATAGGACTGTAAAGAGCATTAGCTTAAAATAATTAACGAAAGGTTCTGATTAGAAATTAAGAAACACTTTTTAGACAGAGAGTGGTTAATGCTTGTAATTCATTGCCATAGGAAATAGTATAAGCAGAGTCAATTAATGCATTCAAGAATAGATTGGATGCGCAAAATATTGGGATCAAGGCAAGTAAAAGACATTGATTGTATAAAGACTCTGCAAAGTTCTAAACCAGTATAAAGCCGTTCATTTAAGTTAAGGGGCTGCAATTAGTTCTATCCACATGACCACACTTATGAGCTTACGATGTCCACTATGTTCATCCTCTGGTCGTTGGGTCTGCAGTGACCAGTTTTCAGTTGCAATAATGTAATTGCCTGATATTGTATTAATGAGTGTAATGTGCCTGCTATATGTCAGACTCGTGTGTGTGCGTGAACCTTTAGTCAGAGACTGGGAAGGAAGGTCTTCTACCCTGGGGGCAACTCTTCTCTCTCATCTCACCTCACTCTGTTTCATTTGACTCTGTCCTACAGTCACACTCTTGCACAACTTTCCCACACGCCCTCAGGGTGAGGCCCTTCCATTGCACTTTGGTTGGGCTAGCTTCTGAGGGCGCACAAACCTAGCATAGGTACATACAGACGCATACATTCATCCAAGCACTGGTTTATGCGTCCGGATATCGCCCAATGGACTACGGTCTGGGGTGGAAAGTGGCGCGCATCCGCCAGTAGAAACTAGTGAGGCAGACATCTAAGCAACAAAAAAAAAACTTAAACCTTTAGTTATTATTGTGATCTCCTCCCGCGAGAGGTCTATCCCTTTACAACAATGTCCAACAGCTATATCTGAACTGAACATCGACAACATACGATTGAACAGTTGGACATCGACAGGTAATCTCTATCCAATAAAACAGACTGAAGCAAGTTGAAACATAAGTCGCTAGAACAACGATGTGGTGTCAGCACCAGAAACATGTACACCAGACAAGAGAAAACATTTACACCACACACCATTTACAGCAGGCAACATTTACAACAGGAAACATTTTCAATAATCAACAGAAAATATTTACACCAGGCAACATTTACATTTGGCAACATATACACCAGACAACAGAATACATTTATACCAGACAACATTTACAATAAACAACATTTACACCAGACAACATTTACAATTTTAACATTTACACTAGACAACATTTACACTAGACATCAGAAAACATTTTCACTAGACAAAAAAAACAAAACCTTTTCACCGGACAACAGAAACAATTTTCATTAGACAACAGAAAACAGAAACAATTTTCATTAGACAACAGAAAACATTTTCACTAAACAACAGAAAACATTTTCACTAGACAACAGAAACCATTTTCACTGGACAACAAAGAACATTTTCACTAGACAAAATTCACTCTATGCAACAGAAAACTTACACATCAGACAGCATAAAAAACATGCGCAGCAAACAACTGAAAAGAAAAATATAGTGATTTAAAAGATCAGACTGAAGCCCCGCGTTTTTAGACCGATAGAGTCAGACTGTCCTTATGTGGGGGTTGATCTCACTAACAGACATGTGTTGGGTCAACTTGAGACTAGGCCCCTAAGGATCTGCAAAGATTGTGATGATGTCGATCCTGTTCAACAATCCCCATGGTGCAACTTGAAAGAGTAACTGGTCACACACAGAAAGCCACATTATGTAATCGACATTTTTAGGTAATATTGCTGATGGACATGTCAAGGTCACATTGTCTGCATACATTTCAAGGTCATGTTATCGCTGAACTTTGCAAGATTCCATTATTTACGTACATGTGAAGGTCACAATTTTCTTACATACATTTCAACGTCACATTATTTACATACATCTGAACGTAACATTATTTACATACATGTAAAGGTCATATGATTTACATACATGTCAAGGTAACATGTTTCACATGCATGTGAAGGTCGAATTATTTACAAACATGTGAAGGTCAAATTATTTACATTTACGCCGAGGTAACATTATTTACATAGATGCCAAGGTCACATTATTTACACACTGGTCAAGGTCACATCATTTACATACATGCCAAGGTCACATTATTTCCATACATGTCAGGGTTTTGTTATTGTTACACACAAGGGAAGCGTAAACTAGCATCAGTGTCAGGTGGAACATAGTGATCAAGTGTCAACAGCAAGTTCTTGTCAGACTTCCTGGAAACAGGCACTGGAACAGCAGTCAGGCCAGCGTCATGGGAATCGATATTGTAATCCATGCAGTGGTGATCTTACTGATGAGTACAACATGGCACTACCGCCTGTAGAGCCCCAGTCCACCTTCTAGAATAGACCTCGGGATGTGAGAGAAGTCACTGTAACCTGCCACCGGAGGAAGGTCAACAGTACAATGAACTTCCACAACAACTGAACGCGGCACATACTTTACTGGACATGTCAAATTCACATTCCCACAGGACATGTCACAATCGAATTCTCACTTGGCATGTCACAATTCCATTGTCACTGGACATGTCACAATCGAATTCTCACTAAACATGTCACAACAACATGCTCACTGGACATGCCACAGTCACATTTAACTGGACATGTCACAGTCACACTCAGCACAGAACTAGCTAACACCGGAACAATCAGCCAGGACAGACAATCAGTGGTAACAGTAACGATCAGCCAGGACAGACAATCAGTGGTAACAGGAACGATCAGCCAGGACAGACAATCAGTGGTAACAGTAACGATCAGCCAGGACAGACAATCAGTGGTAACAGGAACAATCAGCCAGGACAGACCATCAGTGGTAACAGGAACAATCAGCCAGGACAGACAATCAGTGGTAACAGGAACAATCAGCCAGGACAGACAATCAGTGGTATCAGGAACGATCAGCCAGGACAGACAATCAGTGGTAACAGTAACGATCAGCCAGGACAGACAATCAGTGGTAACAGTAACGATCAGCCTGGACAGACAATCAGTGGTATCAGGAACGATCAGCCAGGACGGACAATCAGTGGTAACAGGAACAATCAGCCAGGACAGACAATCAGTGGTATCAGGAACAATCAGCCAGGACAGACAATCAGTGGTATCAGGAACAATCAGCCAGGACAGACAATCAGTGGTAACAGGAACGATCAGCCAGGACAGACAATCAGCGCTAACCCAACGACCAGCTCGGACTATTACCTTACCTGTGTTTTGAACACGTGTTCCCTTTGACTCAGCATCCCGTACCCAAATCTTAATCAGCCACTCGTTCTTGTAGAAGTGAATGTGCCACAAAATGGTTTTACAAGACAGTGACCGGCGAGAGGGGATAGTATCGTCTGGTCAAGTGAAACATACTGACTGGACATGTTAGTCAAGGTCAGACAAAACATACTGACTGGACATGTTAGTCAAGGTCAGACAAAACATACTGACTGGACATGTTAGTCAAGGTCAGACAAAACATACTGACTGGACATGTTAGTCAAGGTCAGACAAAACATACTGACTGGACATGTTAGTCAAGGTCAGACAAAACATACTGACCGGACATGTTAGTCAAGGTCAGACAAAACATACTGACCGGACATGTTAGTCAGGGTCAGACAAAATATACTGACTGGACATGTTATTCAAAGTCAGACAAAACATACTGACCGGACATGTTAGTCAGGTTCAGGTGGAATATACTTGCTAAGACCCTCAAGTCGTCTTCCCTGTACCCCTTCCTGGAAACGGGCTGTTGCCCAGGCATCCGGACTCGCGAGGTGGAGGATCGACGTGATTCACTTAGTAGTGAGCGAAACGCAGATGAAGCCAAGTATAACACAACCGCCTGAAGGACACTGTCCACCATCAACAGCACGCTCGGGATGTAAAGAAAGCTATTGCAACTCGTCACTTAACGCCCTGTTCATGCCACACACTTGAGAAGACGTACTCATTGTGGGCATTCAACAGCAACAACAACAACAACAACAGGTTAGTGAGGTTGACGCAGCATGGTTGTGCAAGGTCCGACTGGAGTCAGCACAATCAACCAATCCTCTTTCAATTTATGTAAGCTGGAAAATGACAGAAGTTTTTTTTTCCACATGAAGAATAGGATGAGTAGAGACCCCAAAAAATAATAATGTAAGGTTTAACTGTCGATATACATGCTACTAATGTAAGGTTTAACTGTCGATATACATGCTACTAATGTAAGGTTTAACTGTCGATATACATGCTACTAATGCAAGGTTTAACTGTCGATATACATGCTACTAATGTAAGGTTTAACTGTCGATATACATGCTACTAATGTAAGGTTTAACTGTCGATATACATGCTACTAATGTAAGGTTTAACTGTCGATATACATGCTACTAATGCAAGGTTTAACTGTCGATATACATGCTACTAATGCAAGGTTTAACTGTCGATATACATGCTACTAATGCAAGGTTTAACTGTCGATATACATGCTACTAATATAAGGTTTAACTTTCGCTATACATGCTACTAATGCAAGGTTTAACTATCGATATACATGCTACTAATGTAAGTTTTAACTGTCGATATACATGATACTAATGTAAGGTTTAACTGTCAATATACATGCTACTAATGTAAGGTTTAACTGTCGATATACATGCTACTAATGTAAGGTTTAACTGTCGATATACATGCTACTAATGTAAGGTTTAACTGTCGATATACATGCTACTAATATAAGGTTTAACTGTCGATATACATGCTACTAATGTAAGGTTTAAATGCCGATATACATGCTACTAATGTAAGGTTCAACTATCAATAAAACAAACCACAAATATAAGATGTAACTATCAATAAACTATGTTATTACTGTAAGGTTTAACTAACGGTAAAACATTTAAAACGTAAGGTTTGACTAATAATAAAGATGCAACAGATGTAAGGTTCAACTAACACTAGCACATGCAACAAACGTAAAGTTCAAATTACAATAGACCATGCAAGAAATGTAAGGTCAAAAGCAGACAGCAAGTCCTTGCCAGACTCCATGGAAACACATCCTGGAACAGCAGTCTGGTCAGCGTCATGGAAATCTACACTGTAATAACAACAAAACATAAAACAAATGTAACATAATAAAACATACACAAATTGTAAAATTTAGCTAACATTAAAGCATGCTACATATGTAAGTTATAACTGACAATGAAACATGCAAGGTTTAACTGAAAATGAAACATGTAATAGATGTAAGCTCGACACATCACTTTGAAATCAAAACTCTGGAGCATAGGCCTTCAACGAATAACCCTATACCATCTTCCACAGCTGTCTGCAACATTCTGTCGTGAATGAATGTGACTTAAGGATTAGACAGGTCGGGGTTGCCACTATCATGCCTAACCATACTTTGTCGTCACTCATGTCAAGCATGACAGGTAACATGGATACGAACCTTTGTTCCCCACTCGGACCCCAGCCCCACTCAGGAGAAAACGTCAAAGTATGGTTTACAAAAAGGCATCATTTTTACTTAAAAGGGCATATGTTTTCTGTTCTCTTTGTGAAGCTGTTATCATTTGTTGACATTTGGAGATTTAAAAAAGCAAGCGGCACGTTTTCTTCATCATGTGGTCCTATGTAATTGGATCTCACAAATTAATTGTGGGCTTCCTGTTCTGATAATATTAATTAATAACACGGGCACATTTTGAAATACAGTAACATAATCTGTGTTTCCATGAATACACAACTCCAAGCTTCAAACACAGATTTAGAGACCATACAGACAGAACAAATAGCGAAACGTCGCTCCGACCACGACACAAGTCTCCATGATGGCCATTTTGATTGGCCTATGTCCACATGTGCTTTGTTGTGATTAGCACTCCAGATTTAGCGCCCTCCAGTCCTCACTGTGAGTCGGCTGCAGCATTAGTATGTTGTTGACAGTTGTCTAATGCTGAATTTGAAGCCAGATAAAACGTCACGTTCAAGTTGAGTTCAATCAAAATATTTTCAATAAAACACACGGTAGGCAACTCTTACCGATTATGTCACGTGGGATGTCCACACTTTTCAGGCAGGGTCGATGACCAGCTACTGCCACGAGACGCTCTAGGATGGGTACTGCGCCTGTCACTGCGTGCACCCGTCTTTTTCTTCGGGTGTTCTGATCATGCTAAATCGTCAGTCCTATCGCCAGGATAAAGTCCACAGTCTTTTCAAGGTCTGAGCGCCGACTCCATACTTTTTGCTTCAGTTTTGCTCCATCTGGCCAGGTCTGGCATCTCAGGTCGGGCATTCTTGAAGTACGTGTTCAGACGTCTGGACTCCTGTCCTAATTGGACAAAACATTTGTTTGGGAGATTTTGAGCCGATATAGGTGGCCCAGTAGTCTGCTCTGGCCCGTTCTCGCCAGAAAGATTGCAGTTTGCTAGTATCTTTGTAGCTGGTGGATTGGGTCTGGACTATTACTCCCCGAGTGGTCTGCTGGGGTCTTTGTGAATGACACGGACAAGAATAGCACCACTGCCTCACATAAAGCATGTCGTAATATGCGACTAACTGTGTGACATGGCATAACACCTGCCATGGTTAGGTTGTTTGTTTAAAACAGTATAGATGGCGCCTGACAGGCTGCGAGTTTACTTGTTTCTTATTGTTTGAGTCTATTAAGAGGGACATCGGTTAACCACCCTCCTTAAGTGCTAGTCCCAACGCAGCGGAGTATGAAGCTGCTCGAGCCTAGTCCTCCCAGCAGGTAACGCTTCTCCCAGCTACATCCAGCTCATACCGGGGATGGGGCCTGCACAGGGGCATCTGCCCATGTGAAAGTACAGGTCGACTAAGCGGGACCTGCACAGGGGCACCTGCCCATTTGGAAGTACAGGTCGACTAAGTGGGACCTGCACAGGGGCACCTGCCCATGTGGAAGTACAGGTCGACTAAGAGGGACCTGCACAGGGGCACCTGCCCATTTGGAAGTACAGGTCGACTAAGTGGGACCTGCACAGGGGCACCTGCCCATTTGGAAGTACAGGTCGACTAAGACTGTTACTCTCGTCCATTTCTTTCTCCAATTGTATTTGATAATGGCTGCGAATGATAGTTTTAGTGCCCATATATGACGCTTTATGGCTGTATTGTTCCATTTTCCACCTGCTTGGGATAGTGCATCGGGTCTTTCGTTTCCCGTAATTCCACAATGAGATGTGGGGGTGGGGTGGGGTGGGGTAATGGGGGGCACTGGAGTATGATCTATGAGAACTTTTGTTTGGCATTTAGCTGTTCTGATGCTGTCTGTCATGTTCTCATTTGTTGTGTTATGTTCTCATTTGTTGTGTTATGTCCTCATTTGTTGTGTTATGTCCTCTTGTGTTATGTACTCATTTATTGTGTTATGTTCTCATTTGTTGTGTTATGTCCTCTTGTGTTATGTCCTCATTTATTGTGTTATGTTCTCATTTGTTGTGTTATGTCCTCATGTGTTGTGTTATGTCCTCATTTGTTGTGTTATGTTCTCATTTGTTGTGTTATGTCCTCATTTGATGTGTTATGTCCTCATTTGTTGTGTTATGTCCTCATTTGTTGTGTTATGTCCTCTTGTGTTATGTTCTCATTTGTTGTGTTATGTTCTCTTGTGTTATGTCCTCATGTGTTGTGTTATGTCCTCATTTGTTGTGTTATGTCCTCATTTGTTGTGTATGTCCTCTTGTGTTATGTCCTCATTTGTTGTGTTATGTCCTCTTGTGTTATGTCCTCATTTTTTGTGTTATGTTCTCATTTTTTGTGTTATGTCCTCATTTGTTGTGTTATGTCCTCATTTGTTGTGTTATGTTCTCATTTGTTGTGTTATGTCCTCATTTGTTGTGTAATGTCCTCATTTGTTGTGTTATGTCCTCATTTGTTGTGTTATGTCCTCTTGTGTTATGTCCTCATTTGTTGTGTTATGTCCTCTTGTGTTATGTCGTCATTTATTATGTTATGTTCTTATTTGTTGTGTTATGTCCTCATTTGTTGTGTTATGTCCTCATTTGTTGTGTTATGTTCTCATTTGTTGTGTTATGTCCTCATTTGTTGAGTAATGTCCCCATTTGTTGTGTTATGTCCTCATTTGTTGTGTTATGTCCTCTTGTGTTATGTCCTCATTTGTTATGTTATGTCCTCATTTGTTGTGTTATGTCCTCATTTGTTGTGTTATGTCCTCTTGTGTTATGTTCTCATTTGTTTTGTTATGTTCTCTTGTGTTATGTCCTCATGTGTTGTGTTCCTCATTTGTTGTGTTATGTCCTCATTTGTTGAGTAATGTCCTCTTGTGTTATGTTCTTATTTATTGTGTTATTTTCTCATTTGTTGTGTTATGTCCTCTTGTGTTATGTCCTCATTTGTTGTGTGATGTTCTCATTTGTTATGTCCTCATTTACTGTGTCATGTCCTCATTTGTTGTGTTATGTCCTCATTTGTTGTGTTATGTCCTCATTTGCTGTGTTATGTCCTCATTTGTTGTGTTATCTCCTCATGTGTTGTGTTATGTCCTCATTTGTTGTGTTATGTCCTCATGTGTTGTGTTATGTCCTCATTTGTTGTGTTATGTCCTCATGTGTTGTGTTGTGTCCTCATGTGTTGTGTTATGTCCTCATTTGTTGTGTTATGTCCTCATTTGTTGTGTTATGTCCTCATGTGTTGTGTTGTGTCCTCATGTGTTGTGTTATGTCCTCATTTGTTGTGTTATGTCCTCATGTGTTGTGTTATGTCCTCATTTGTTGTGTTATCTCCTCATGTGTTGTGTTATGTCCTCATTTGTTGTGTTATGTCCTCATGTGTTGTGTTATGTCCTCATTTGTTGTGTTATGTCCTCATGTGTTGTGTTGTGTCCTCATGTGTTGTGTTATGTCCTCATTTGTTGTGTTATGTCCTCATTTGTTGTGTTATGTCCTCATGTGTTGTGTTGTGTCCTCATGTGTTGTGTTATGTCCTCATTTGTTGTGTGATGTTCTCATTTGTTATTTCCTCATGTGTTGTGTTGTGTCCTCATTTGTTGTGTTATGTCCTCATGTGTTGTGTTGTGTCCTCATGTGTTGTGTTGTGTCCTCATGTGTTGTGTTGTGTCCTCATGTGTTGTGTTGTGTCCTCATGTGTTGTGTTATGTCCTCATTTGTTGTGTGATGTTCTCATTTGTTATTTCCTCATTTGTTGTGTTGTGTCCTCATTTGTTGTGTTATGTCCTCATTTGTTGTGTTATGTCTTCATTTGTTGTGTTATGTCCTCATTTGTTGTGTTATGTCCTCATTTGTTGTGTTATGTCCTCATTTGTTGTGTTCTTAACCAACTCGAGTCGTGCTTTACAGTCTGCGAGGATCACTCTCCTGGCATGTGTGTGAGCTTCCAATTTGGTGACGATTGTCAATGCTTGGAGAAGTGCCGTTAATTCTGCCCTCAGGATAGATGAAGTTATCCCTGTTGGAAAGGACTTATGGGTTATCTTTGTGTTAATTAGTCGTATAAAGATATGTCCACCCCCATTTTGCCGTCCCTACCGCAGATCCATCTATGTACACATGTGTCCTTTCTTTGGGGCTGTTTTTGCTTTCAATCATCTCCTGAGCCATGACTCTTTTGTTGGTTGTGGTGGTGGTTGTGGGGGAGGAAGTGTGGCCTGATGACCTTTATATTCCTGGCACTTCTGTGTTAATTGAAACTTTATCTAGATAGTGGTTTGGTTCCTCATAGACCACCAGCTGTTCCATTTCTGTGCTTTTCACCTGGGAGGAGGTCTCTGTGACAGCTATGTTTTAGTTGTGTGATGTGTGAATGAAGTTAGTCCTTTTCAATCTTGTTTTTCTCTGGATTTTGGTGTTTGGCCTGCATGGGATGGTTTGGTCTGTATGGGATGGTTTGGTCTGTATGGGGTGGTTTGGTCTGTATGGGATGGTTTGGTCTGTATGGGATGGTTTGGTCTGTATGGGGTGGTTTGGTCTGTATGGGGTGGTTTGGTCTGTATGGGGTGGTTTGGTCTGTATGGGGTGGTTTGGTCTGTATGGGGTGGTTTGGTCTGTATGGGGTGGTTTGGCATGCGTCGCAACTTATGCACAAGTCGCTATGCACATGTAGCTTCTCTTCCCGTCTATTCTGCAGGGTCTGAGTTTGACGTGTTTTTCCAATTCCTGGATTGGGCTTCTTTTCAACCCTCCTTGCGTTTTGTACTTTTGTTTAGACGGTCTGTATTTGTTTTGGATGATGTGCCAGACTGACATGCCGTATTCCAAAACTAGCATGACTGTTCCTCTATATACATTTTTGAGAATGTGACTATTTGCTTCCCAGTGTGTGCCTGCCAACTTGTTCATTAGAGAGAGCTTTTTTAACTGAACTTAACGTCTTTATACTGATTTAGAAGACCCTGCAGAGTCTGTTTACAATCAGTTACATTTACATCACCTTGCTCTAAAAGCTATGCGCATCCAGTTTATTCTTAAAAGCATTAACTGTCCCTGCCTCCACTACCTCCCCTGGCAATGCATTCCAAGCAGACACCACTCTCTGACTAAAAAAATATTTCCTATTATTTAATCTGCACCTCTCTTTAGTCAGCTTGTAGCTATGCCCTCGTGTTATTGTGGGTGGCTGTATTTTTAAAAAACAACTTGTTATAGTCAAATTTATCGATTCCTCTGATCATCTTATAAACCTGTATTAAGTCACCACGAATTCTTCTCTCTTCGAGACACTATATGCCGGTTTTTCTGAGTCGTTCCTCATAACTGTAATTCTGGACTCCCACTATCATCTTTGTCGCTCTTTTTTGTATTCTTTCTAGCATGTTATGTCCCCTCTATGATAAGGACTCCACACCTGTACACAGTACTCCAATCTAGGTCTAACTAAAGCTTTATACAGTTTGACGATCACTTCCTTGCTCCTATGTTTAATATTTCTTTTTATCATACCTAACATTGCATTTGCCTTTTTCACTGCTTCCTTAACTTACTCACTCACCTTTCCTGTATGATCTATTATAACACCTAGGTCCCTTTGCTTATCTATCTTTCTAATATTGTTTTCTCCCATTCTGTAATTATGTTCCATATTGGATCTACCCATGTGGATGACTGTACATTTATATACATTAAACTCCATGTGCCAGCTTACAGACCATTCTCGAATTTTATCTAAATCCGACATCAATATATTCACTTCCGCTTTAGATGAGACACTACTGCATAGTTTTGTGTCATCAGCAAATTTTGCAATCATGGATCCTATATCAATGTCCAAATCATTTATATATATTAAGAACAAAATTGGTCCTAAAACCGAGCCCTGTGGCACACCACTTTTCACTTCACTCCACTCAGAGTACTCCTTATTTATTTCTTACTCCTGGCTCGGGCCACCACTCCTCACTCAACCACCACTCCTCGCCTGGCCACCACTCCTCACTCGGCCACCACTCCTGGCTCGGCCACCACTCCTCACTCGGCCACCACTCGTCGCCTGGCCCCCACTCCTCACTAGGCCACCACTCCTCGCTCTGCCACCACTCCTCACTCGGCCACCACTCCTCGTTCGGCCACCACTCCTCGCCCGGCCACCACTTCTCGCCCGGCCACCACTCTTCGCCCGGCCACCACTCCTCGCCTGGCCACCACTCTTGGCTCAGCCACCACTCCTCGCCCGGCCACCACTCTTGGCTCGGCCACCACTCCTCGCCCGGCCACCACTCCTCACTCGGCCACCACTCTTCGCCCGGCCACCACTCATCGCCTGGCCACCACTCTTGGCTCGGCCACCACTCCTCGCCCGGCCACCACTCCTCACTCGGCCACCACTCTTGGCTCGGCCACCACTCCTCGCCTGGCCACCACTCTTCGCTCGGCCACCACTCCTCGCCCGGCCACCACTCCTCACTCGGCCCCCACTCTTGGCTCGGCCACCACTCCTCGCCTGGCCACCACTCTTCGCTCGGCCACCACTCCTCGCTCGGCCACCACTCCTCGCCTGGCCACCACTCCTCGCTCGGCCACCACTCCTCGCCTGGCTAGCACTCTTCGCTCGGCCACCACTCCTCGCCTGGCAACCACTCCTCGCTCGGCCACCACTCCTCGCCTGGCCACCACTCCTCACTCGGCCACCACTCCTCGCTCGGCCACCACTCCTCGCTCGGCCACCACTCCTCGCCTGGCCACCACTCCTCACTCGGCCACCACTCCTTCCTTGGACACCACTCCTCGCTAGGCCACTACTCCTCGCTAGGCCACCACTCCTCGCCTGGCCACCACTCCTCACTCGGCCACCACTCCTCGCTCGGACACCACTCCTCGCCTGGCCACCACTCCTCACTCGGCCACCACTCCTCGCCCGGTCACCACTCCTCGCCCCGCCACCACTCCTCGCCCGGCCACCACTCCTCGCCCGGTCACCACTCCTCGCCCCGCCACCACTCCTCGCCCGGCCACCACTCCTCGCCTGGCCACCACTCCTCACTCGGCCACCACTCCTCGCCCGGTCACCACTCCTCGCCCCGCCACCACTCCTCGCCCGGCCACCACTCCTCGCCCGGCCACCACTCCTCGCTCGGCCACCACTCCTCGCCTGGCCACCACTCCTCGCTCGGGTAACAATCACATTCTCTGACACTAAAACCTATGAACTGTCATGGCACATACTGCAACATT
The DNA here is from genome assembly GCA_036924085.1 of Ariolimax columbianus. Taxonomy (NCBI): domain Eukaryota; kingdom Metazoa; phylum Mollusca; class Gastropoda; order Stylommatophora; family Arionidae; genus Ariolimax; species Ariolimax columbianus. Next base: position 5,568,526 of record JAVGWX010000003.1, on the reverse strand, counting down.
GTGTAATCACTCGAAGATCGAGTAGTACAAGGAGACGTTGGATCATGTTCAACCAGAGTACTTCTGGTAGCACTAGTTTTCCCAATCTTCGTCATCTGGTGAGGAAAACTGAGCATCGACGGGTTTGCCGGAAGTTCAGTAATGACGAGTCATGATAGCATATAAAAGAACATAACACTAACATGCCAGTATAATTTTCATCGCTCAAACATCCCATAATATGAAGTAGTTCGTACCGTGAAACTTGTACAGTGTAGTAAGTTGGAGCACTTGCATATAGCAGTGATAATTTCGGTTTGTGCACGGAGCTAGCTGAACCTGTTAAATTCATTTTCCAAGCAAAAGCTTTCTGGCCATCACTTGGTGGACCGAGGAGTAGGCGCAAGTCTGCAACCAGCGCGTGTGAGGACTCGAGTGCTGTTGACCCTACTGCCACAACCAATTGTGTTTTGTGTGCCTGTAGTTGACACACCTCTCCGCGTCCTAGCCGGCAAACGATGACCTGGCCTATTTGGTCTGTCGACAATGTCAAGAAATTAACGTCAGAGCTTTGTTAACCGTAACTGACATAACTTTTCAAAGTTTAAAACGTCCGTTTCAAATATGTATGGAAAATAATTAGACACATACGATCACATGGGTGGGGATCTTCACTGATGAGAAGTGAGATGGGGAGCGACAGGGAGAGTAGGTGATGATGACTCCAGTACACGTAATGGAGTGTTTCTTGTTAGTCTTTCCGTCAACCGAAACATTATCACAAGTCTGTTGGTTAGAAGCAGAAAACACAGCCTTGTCAACCGGGTTAATACACCACTGCAGTGCCCATATCAGAAAAGGCTCGCTGGGGTCCGGGTGTAGGAGGACAATCTACGTGAGTAAAGGGCCGATATAGAACAATCGATGTGAGTCGAGGGCCGATATAGAACAATCTACGTGAGTAAAGGGCTGATATAGAACAATCGATGTGAGTCAATGGCCGATATAGAACAATCTACGTGAGTAAAGGGCTGATATAGAACAATCGATGTGAGTCAATGGCCGATATAGAACAATCTACGTGAGTAAAGGGCTGATATAGAACAATCGATGTGAGTCAAAGGCCGATATAGAACAATCTACGTGAGTAAAGGGCTGATATAGAACAATCGATGTGAGTCAATGGCCGATATAGAACAATTTACGTGAGTAAAGGGCTGATATAGGACAATCGATGTGAGTCAATGGCCGATATAGAACAATCGATGTGAGTAAAGGGCCGATATAGAACAATCGATGTGAGTAAAGGGCCGATATAGAACAATCGATGTGAGTAAAGGGCCGATATAGAACAATCGATGTGAGTCAATGGCCGATATAGAACAATCTACGTGAGTAAAGGGCTGATATAGAACATTCGATGTGAGTCAATGGCCGATATAGAACAATCTACGCGAGTAAAAGGCTGATATAGAACAATCTACGTGAGTAAAGGGCTGATATAGAACAATCGATGTGAGTCAATGGCCGATATAGAACCATCGATGTGAGTCAATGGCCGATATTGAACAATCGATGTGAGTCAAGGGCCGATATAGAACAATCGATGGGAGTCTAGGGCCGGTTTAGCACAATCGATGTGAGCCAAGAGTAATATAGGACAATCGATGTGAGGCAAGGGCCGATATAGCAAAATCGATGTTAGTCAAGGGCTGATACAGCACAATCAATGTGAATCAAGGGTCAATATAGCACAATCGATGTGAGTCAAGGGCCGATATAGCACACAGTGAGTCAAGGGCCGATATAGCACAATCGCTCTGAGCCAAGGATCGATATAGCACAATCGATGTGAGTCAAGGGCCGATATAGCACAATCGATCTGAGTCAAGGCCAACATCTTCCTTCTTATTTCCGTGGAGTTCCATGTGGGTTTCAACATTCTGAATGCAGCTCTTGCTTTTTGTATCTTATGTCCTCGGCTGTCCCTCCTTCCTTGTTGAGGATACTTCCTAGGTATGTAAATACTTCTACTTCTTCCAGTGGCGTTCCTCTCAGCCTGAGTGGTTCTGTGTTTGCTGCATTGACCCTAATTATTTTTATCATTTCCTCATGGATCTACAAACCGACTTGTTTAGAGGTATAAACCAGTCTATCCAGTCTATCCAGTTTCCTTTGTCCTTGGCTGTGGCACAGAAGGGCTATATCATCTGCAACATCCAGGTCCAGCTGTTTATTTAAAGTCCACTGGATTCCATTTCTCTCATTTATTGTTACTTTCATAATCGAGTCCACTGCCAGGATGAACAGGAAATGCGACAGTAGGCAACCCTGTCGTACCCCTGATTTAATTGTAAATGGCTTTGTGAGTTGTCCTTTCGTGTATAGCTCTACATTGTCTACTTTCATACGTCTGTCTAATTATGTTTGTGAACTTTTCAGGAATTCCATAGTGCCTCAGTAGTTTCCAGAGTATATCTCTCCCCAAACTGTCAACAAACTTTTTATAATAAATGAAATGGATGTACAAACTGGAATTCCATTCCAATGATTGCTCTACAATTATCCGTTATGTGGCTGTCTGGTTAATGCATGATCTATTCTGTCTGAAGCTTGCCTGTTCATCCATAATCTTGTTATCCGCTGCCTCTTTCAACCTTTCCAGTATTTTACACACATGCTCAACAAATATTCACATGTTCTCTTTTGTTCTGTTCTGTTCCTAAGTAAACACTTCAGGGCACGCTGTGCATACCTCATCACTCTCAGCAAATCGCGAAGGATGTGGACATTGCTAGTTCCTGTAGCTCGTTAGTTGTACACACTCTCGCTCAGTCCTCTCAAGGGTTCACCTCCGCTCAAACCTCGATTCATTTCAAAGATCTGCAGTTTATAAATTTCTGATTCATCTGTTGCGGTGTCATCGTTCACAATCCGGGCAGTGATAGAATTAAAAATGACACTCCTTCCAGTATCTAGTCTGCTCATAATTGGGGCTTAGGAGGCCGGGATGTGAGCTCTTTCGATGCCCTGAACCCAAGCATGACCAGGACTGTAGATCCACACCAGAACGTGCAGGTTTGATGTATCTAAAGCTGTCATCCATTCATGACTTAACCAGACCTTCTCTACATTCCGAAGTTAGTAATGCGAATCCTGACGCGATGACTGCCGCTGTTAAAGATCTCTCCTTTTCATCCCCATTCTTGAACTGGAAGTTGCTAATCTCTATGTCCCGCTCTGCACAGAGGCAACGTCACCTCGAACTCTAGGAGACAAGCCCCATCCAATCATATCACCGTGTACCAGTGAACCATTGACATATAGTACAGCATCACCACTCTCCCCCAAGTGATCATTTATCAGATGGGTGAACATCTGCTTGCCTAGGGTTTGATGCCTCTGTGGTAAGCTGCTAGGGTGTGATGCCTCTGTGGTAAGCTGCTAGGGTTTGATGCCACTGTGGTATCCTATCCTCTATCACCAGCGTAGATCAATTATTCTCCAGTACCTGTCGTCTGAACTGTGGTCACATGTCCATCTATCACCAGCGTTACCTGTCGTCTGAACTGTGGTCACCTGTCCTTCTATCACCAGCGTTACCTGTCGTCTGAACTGTGGTCACCTGTCCTTCTATTACCAGCGTTATCTGTCGCCTGAACTGTGGTCACCTGTCCAATTGGGATTTTTCACCTTATTTCTTTATTCCACAAGGCGCTATGTTTTTATTTTGCGCCTGTCGGCCCAGTGCTACTGACTTTTATGCATTTTATGTAATTTCCTGCTTCCTCCTGCATTTTCTAAGGGTTTGCTGCCCCGGTTTAACCGCCAGTGATGTGATTGGAGAGCGAACCCAGCACCTTTGCGTTGTGAGCAGTGTCACTTATCCACTAGACCACACCACCCAATTGAGCTCTATAAATGGATGTCTAAGACAGAAGTCTCACACGTATCGTATCTTCAAGGTCGGGGTATCTAATGCAACCCAGAACCAGTTTCATTCCGTCATTCTAGACGCGTTCTAAACTTTTACAAGGTGATATTGGTAGCGAAAGAATGTCCAGTCCATAAGCAAAAACTGAGAATATCTTCTGACCACATAGGATGAACATTTGTCGTTGGTCCGAGTTTTCCGCTACCATCATGATTGTCAGTGCTTTCAGGTCTCGCTGGCATCTTGCTTTGGTGGGCGCGACGTGTTACCGATATGAGAGGCTACAATCAAAAGTTGCCCTAACGTATCTCAACCTATCACAACTCTCAATGGTACATCAATCAAAAGATGCCCTAAAGTATCTCAACCTGTCACAACTCTCAATGGTACATCAATCAAAAGATGCCCTAAAGTATCTCAAGCTGTCACAACTATCGATGATACATCAATCAAAAGTTGCCTTAACGTATCTCAAGCTGTCACAACTCTTAATGATACATCTATCAAAAGATGCCCTAACGTATCTTAACCTGTCCCAACTCTCAATGGTACATCAATCAAAAGTTGCCCTAACGTATCTCAAACTGTCACAACTCTCAATGGCACTACAATTAAAAAATAACGCATTTGATGTCATTCCCCCGTTGTTCAAGAAATACCACGAAATACAGGCCTTGTTAGAATTGATATGGGCTCTGTAATCCCAACACCATTGCTAGATCACATGCAATGTCTCCTGGATGTCTCTGGCCATTTCAGGCATATCAGAGCCAGGCCTGTACTTCAGGGAAATCGTCATCTACAAATGCTAATGTTCACCTGGTCACAAATGTATATCTGCTTAGCAAAGATTAACACTCACCTCGTGAATTGTATATAAGCGCGGCCCCAAGCACTCACAGCAGGCAGACGCTCACCAGGAGAACAGAAGAAACGCTAGAGAGACTCATTGAAAGTGTCTTTGAAATGCTTCAGTATTGATGTCACCTCCTGGGAGATGCTTGTGCAAGACCGTACCACCTGGCGTGCTAGTGTCACCGTAGGCGCTCAGATCACAGAGCGTACAGCCATCGCAGAGACTAAGCTCCCGCGTGCTGTCCGAAAAACAAATACTCACAGCGACTCCACATTCAGCTCCCTTCACGGTACCCTGAATGTGACAAGGTGTGCCGTTCCAGGATTGATCTTTACGGCCATCAGAGAACACATTTCGCAGCAGTATTCTGATTATGTCACCATCTTCGCTTGCGATGAGCAACTATTATTAAAATTACACATCATATGTTTTCAATCAGATATACGCTAATCCGCATGTCTTGTTAGCAAAATGTTCTTCCTCTTCTTCGTACGCTGTCAGACGTCAACTTGAATTTGTTCGAAGAAAGCAGCGGTCATCCTGAGGCTGTTGACACTGCCATAGAGCTTGTCTAGTGTTGCCACTGGTGATGGCCACATCTGCTTTCTCTGGTCCTCGTATGTCGGGCAATTTTGCAGCAGATGTTCAGCGATCATTTTCCCTGTACCACAGGTGCATTCGTCAGTGCCACCTATCTTCAGTTTATTGAATAGATGGTACCTCAGTCTATTGTGGCCTGTGCGAAGTCTGAAGACCACGACCTGCTCTCTTCTGTTCAACTGGTAATAGGCATCATTTTTTTGTGTAGCTAGTATGTTCTGTTTCCCCATTGGCCATGTATCTGGCCCTAATAAACCATTTGGACTCTTCGTAGGTCATACTAGAATCTGGTTGTGGTAATATTGCACCTTCTTTTGCCAGTCTGTCTGCCTCCTCGTTGCCTTGAATATTACAGTTGGATGGAACCCACTGTACCACTACTCTTTTTGGTGCGGACTGCTAGCATAGTTGACAGAGTACTGCTCTTAAATCATTGTTCTGTATTTTTCTGGCTTTTTAGTACTGTGACCACGGCCAGGGCATCCGTAAGCAGGACTATCTGGCTTTCATTGCTTTCGCCTGTCAGCATTGCTTTTACTGCAGCCTTCAGTGCCTCTGCTTCCGCTCTGAAATTGCTTGAGAATTGTCCAGTTGCCACTGACAGTAACAAAATGTTCAACTATGGCTATGTGTATATATGTGTGCGTGGTAAGTATGCGTGTTAACATCAATGTCTTTCATGTGCTACGCATGTATCAAGTGATCTCCTGGCAGGAATCACATCAGAATTATTTGAATGACAAGTACAACAACACGGGGAGTTGTCATTATATATCTTGTACATAAAGACACGAACAATCGCTGAAACCTGCCACCACAAGAGAACTATGTGGCGCTATGTTGACCAATGTTGAATTTGATTTGTTGCCGCTTAGCAGCCCATAGCGTCTATTTGCTCATGTTTCCAGATCCATTAAGCTAACGGCAGGGCAAACTTTCGTCACGTGGTCATGTTTTTCCTGCTGAATGGAAATAACTACAGATCAATGTTGGAAAGGATTCTTCCAAACTCCGGTTCAAGTTTACAATGGCACGTTGATTAAATCGCATTAAAAGTGTTTACATGTACAATATGGCCCAATTGAGCATTAACTGTGAAATGTACAGCCCGTTATCTGCTTCGTGTGCTGGTTGTATTGTGACAGAGTTGATCTGTGGCTTCACACAAAATGGACACGCTCATAAATACACATAGGCTTGGGCATTTCAGTGGAGTCTAAGTGCTATATTTGTGTTTGTCTGATATGTCCTTGTGTTCGATGTTACTGTCGTGCGCGTCATTTCTTTCAATTGAGACATTATCTCAGTGTGCAGTTTAAAGTATTACTTGGAATGTAGTTTAATGCATCAAATGAAATGTAGTTTAAAGCAAAAACTGGAATGTAGTTTAAATCATTAATCAGAATGTGGTATACATCATTAAATGGAATGTAGTATAACTCATTACTTGGAATGTAGTATACAGCATTAGTTTAAATATAGTATAAAGCAAAAACTGGAATGCAGTTTAAAGCATTAATCAGAATGCAGTACAAATCATGTGTGTGTGTATATGTGAATGTGTGTGTGTATGTGTATGGGTTTGAAATTAAATGGTACCATTATGTGCGTCTCTGCCTCAGATATGTTAAACCAAACCTATTGGATGTACTCGAGGAATTGTAGAATATGCAAACTTAATACTAGTAAAAGACACCGTAAACATTCGTGCGACTTTATTGCCATTCCTGGGGCAGTAGAGGGTTTTTAGGCTGAGGACTACAGGCCGATTTCATACTGCTGTCGCCACGTCGTGTGATGGCTATATTTGTTCAGTTCACTTCCAACAGAAAAAAACAACAAATGCCCTGCCGCGGATTCGATCCGCTGTCCGCATTGTCGTCAGGCAGGCATCGAAACCATTCGGCCACGTGTACCAGAGCCGATCGATTTGATGGAGCTCTGTCGCAGACGGTAAAGGGGTCTGCTCTATTCTATTTCACTCAACATTCACTCTAAACAAATACAAGTAACACTAAATATAAACACAATACAACAGATTATTTATTCAAGTAGCACCACCAACTGTAAACTCTCTAACAACTTAAATTCTTTCTTTCACACGCTTATCTGAAACACTCCTACCGCTAAACCTAACCTTATCGATACTGTTATTGCCCAGTTCTTTCTCCTCTCCTAATCTGGCCTGCTGTGATTGAACTTTGTTGCGCATTCCCGCTGATGGTGAAGTTTGGAGGTTAAAAACGTATGTATGACGTCCGTGGGCTTGTTCCTCTTTGTCAGCGGTAGATCAAAGCGGTCTCGAGGTGATCAGGATAAACTGCGGCAAATGTGATTCATGGGATCACTGGAAGACTGCCTCTAGTTGGTGACGACTTGTAATTAAGACCACTACATAATATGAGGGTAGTTACCTTGCTTGCTGCGAGTTTATCTCACTGCCTCTCTCCGTCGCCTGCTCTCCGTTGTGCGTCTCTTTCGAAAGTCTTCTTCTTCTTCTTCTTCTTCGTACGCAGTTAGACAGTAACCATTATTTTTTCGAAAAAAGCGGCGGTCATCCTGAGGCTGTCGCCACTGCCATAGAGCTTGTCTTGCAGTTCCACTGGTGATGGCCACATCAGCTCTCTCTGATCCTCGTATGTCGGGCAGTTCTGCAGCAGATGTTCAGCGGTAATTTTACCGGTACCGCACGGGCATTCGTCGGTACCACCTATCTTCAATTTGTTGAATAGGTGGTACCTCAGTCTATTGTGGCCAGTGCGAAGTCTGAAGACAACGACCTGCTCTCTTCGGTTCAACTGGTAATAGGCATCGTTTTTGGTGTAACCAGTATGTTCGGTTTCCCATTTGGTCATGTATCTGGCTTTGATAAGCCGTTTTGACTCTTCGTACGTCATACTAGTATCTGTTTGTGGTAGTCTTGCACCTTTTTTTGCCAGTCTGTCTGCCTCCTCGTTGCCTTGGATGTTGCAGTGTGATGGGACCCACTGTACCACTACCCTTTTTGGTGCGGACTGCTGGCACAGTTTGCAGAGTGCTGCTCTTAAGTCATTAAGCTCAGTGTTTTTCTGGCTTTTTAGCGCTGTGACTACGGCGAGAGCATCTGTAAGCAGGACTATATGGCTTTCATTTTCTTTATGTGTCACCATTTCTTCCACTGCCACCCTCAGTGCCTCTGCCTCCGCTCTGAAATTGCTTGTGTACTTACCAGTAGCGAATGACAGTGTTATTTTTCTGCCATTTGGTAGGTTCAGGAAGGCTCCTGCCCCTCCGTTCTGTGTTGTGTTTGTTACAGAACCGTCGGTGTATGCATGGGTCCAGTCCATGCTTGGGTAGCTTTTCGATATAAAGCGTAGGGTAGTATCTCTCCTTTCTTTTTCGGTCTGGCAGTTTTTGTTTCCAATACCTGGTATATTTTCTACCACCTCTGAAAATATATCCTGCCTCCAGGTAGGTTTTCGTACAGTAGTGATGGGTTTTGGTGTTGTTAGTGCGTTTATGGGATCTTCGTGCATCTTTGCTTTGGCTATTTCTGCAAAGTTTCTCCGCTTTAGTTTCCCATTTCCCAAATGGTTTAGTCTCTGGTGCATTGGATGGTCAGTCAGTCTTCGGAGTTTCTCTGACTGCAGCTGGGCTCTGCAGTCTCTTCTTTCGGTCATGGATTGCAGTTTTGTAATCTTTTCAAGTTCTACAATTGGCGTTGACTTCATGCCTCCTGTTATAACTCTCATGGCTTGGTTTTGAAGTTTGCTAACTTTATCGAAGTTCGCCTTTGCTGCTGTTGTCCATGCCGCAATGCCATACTCGAGAACTGGTCTCACTCTTCCAGTGTACAGTTTCTTTAGTATGCCTTCGTCTGCTCCCCAGCTTGTGCTAGCAAGTTTCCTCATGATTGCCATTCTTTCTCTGGCTCTCATTCGGTTTCTCTCGATCTGACTTTTCCATGTCATGCGCCGATCAATTGTGACTCCCAGATTGGTCGGGTTGTCGTTTGGCTGCAGGAATTTGCCATTTAAACTTAATTTGGTATTTTGGGGTTTTATTGAAAGCGAGAATATTGTGCATGTGGTTTTCTCCTCGTTTATTTTGACCAGCCATGAGTTCGCCCACTCTTCCAGCGATGTTAGGGCCTGCTGCATCCGATTTCTTGCTATGGTGAGATTCTTTTCAGAGGTCCACATAGCCAGATCGTCTGCAAACATTGAGCTATGGATTCTCCTTGGTATATTCTCTGTAATGTCGTTTATATATACCAGGAAGAGTGTGGGTGACAGTACTCCTCCTTGGGGTACTCCCTGCTCGAGTGTCACCTTTTTGCTCATCTGCTCTTGTACTTGGACTCTGGCCGTTCTTTGTTTGAGGTAGTGGTTGATCCACTTGTACATTTTCCCACAAACATCACTTCTTCTTAGCTTGACTCTAAGTCCGTCTTTCCAGACTTTGTCAAATGCCTTTTCCAGATCCACCCAAACATCTACTGTGTGTTTCTGTGCCTGATAGGCATCTTCTATTTCCTTTGCTATGAGGATTACCTGGTCCTCAGCGGATCTGTGCTGTCTAAAGCCGGCTTGCTGTGGAATTAGTATTCGTTTTTCTTCCAGATGTCACATAAGTCTTTTGTTTATCATACGTTCCATCAGCTTGCCGACACAGCTCAGTAGGCTGATGGGCCTGTATCCATTTGGATCTGTTTTGTCCTTCCCTGTTTTTGGTACTGGTACCAGTACTGCGTCTTTCCATGCCTGGGGTACAATTCCCCTTTTCCAGCTTTGGTTCAAGACCGATAGCAGTTTCCTCTTCGCCGTTTGGCCCAGCCCCATCAGCATTTCGTTTGTTATCCTGTCTTTTCCGGGAGATTTCCTTTTCTTTAATGTTCTCATAGCCTCTTCCATTTCGCTCATTGTTAATTTGGCCATCATGTGCTCTTCAGGTGCCGTATCGATGTTGTCGTGCCCCTTCAGCTCTTCACTAATGTATGTATGCCTATCTGCAGGGACCTCGATGTGGTTTGCTCTGGCATAGTGATCGACAAAAGCGTTTGCGGCTTTCTTACCGGTGAGCAAGTTTTCGCCCTGCTTGATGGTAATTTGTTTGTTTGTCGGGATTTCGTCGTTCATGGCTCTGACTAGCTTCCATAGCTTGTTCCCGTCTTTGTCCAGGTTTAGGCTTTCCGTTTTGTTTTCTCAGCTTTCTCTTGCTGTTTGCTTGAGAGTGTATTTGTATTTCGCCGTGGCGGCTTTGAGGACGATGTTTGCCTCCATAGATTGTTATCGCTCTGCCATGTTCCTAGCATTTGTTACTGCATCTTCCGCTTTCTGCAACTCATCATTCCAGTAGGGCTTATAGTTTTTCCTAGCTCCTCTTGGGATGGTTTAAGTTGCGGCTTGCATTTTTGCCTTGCTTAGGCTTTCCACCATGGGCTTCATTTTGTTGTTTCGTGTGTTGATCGTTTCACACAGCCCATCTGTCAGGATTGCAAATCTGTCCCAGTCGGCTCGTTTGTAATTCCAACGTGGGAGCGGTTTTGTTTCCTATGGGCCTACTTCCATATCAATGTCTAGCCTGATCGGCCTGTGGTCGCTACCTGCCAGTTGGTTTAGCACCTGGTGGTCTATTGTATGGTGTATGTCCTGTGTGGAGAAAGCCAAATCTGGAGTCGAGGTGGTACGCCATGTTCTAGAATAGAAACTAGGGCTATCCTCCGGCCTATTGATTAGGGATAGATTTGTATCTATCTCCCAATCTTCCACTTCGTCACCTCTGCTGTCTGTGTCAGAGTATCCCCATCTCTCCGAGTGGCTGTTGAAATCTCCAACTACTATGCAGTTGGAGTCTCTGACCTCCATACTCGAGAGCGATAGGTCTCTATTTGGTGGTCCGTACAGATTGAAAATGCGGAGCTTCGTCTCTTGAGCCATTATGTCAACTCCTACAATTTCTGCTTGTCCGGTGTGATTGACAGGTACCGCGCTACTCGGTATGCTGTTTCTGGTCAGTATCAGGACCCCTCCTTTGTGGCCTTCTCTATCGAGACGGAAGGTCTGGTATGCTCTGATTGAGAATTTATGATTATTGTTGAGGTGCGTTTCCTGGATACATGCCACGTCAATCTTACTTTCGAAAGTCTAAAATATGTCCCTCACCGTCTCTCCACCGGAATTTATATTTTGATCTGCATCCCTAGATCGCGTGATTCCCAAAACGGTCGCCCACTTCCATCCTGATCACGCGGTTTCCAGACGAAATGAGTTTGTCGGCGGCAACAAGTCTACTCGTCTACCACGACTATCTTTTCACGTGTCGACAAATGGCTGGTGTTACATCAGGTTACGTATGTTTACCTAAACTCCCACCTGCGCACTTTGAGACACGTGGTTGTCTATGCTCTTTCTATCTTTTTCGCAGCTGTTTAATGTTAAAACATATCGGAAGTTTGCGTACTACGGATGAACAAACTAGATGAGATCAAACACACGTACACACATTTTCCTCTCACCAAACAAACGTACACATATTCACCTCTCACCAAACACACGTACACACATTTTCCTCTCCCCAAACAAACGTACACATATTCACCTCTCACCAAACACACGTACACACATTTTCCTCTCACCAAACAAACGTACCCATATTCACCTTTCACCAAACACAGGTACACACATTTTCCTCTCACCAAACAAACGTACACATATTCACCTCTCACCAAACACACGTACACACGACAACAACAGCAACAACAAAAACAACAAGACCAATAACAATGAGACAGGCAGCATCAACATAAGAGATCATGACTGACTGGATATTCAAATATATGACGATGCTCTAAATGCTGTTTTAGAAATGTGACAAATTCTCAATGTATTTGACACGCTCCTTTAACATGTGACAAAGAATCTGTAGAGCTTAGACTTTCATCAGACATCGGTAAAAACGTTGAGCATAGAATATATCCTTCATTCAACGTCCATACCATTTTCTTGCCGATCTGAAATCTATTCAAGCTTCTTGTATAACGTTCATGATCGGTGTATGCCTTCTAATGTTTATTTCGATGTTTTTACCACACAAATCTGTTTCCGTTTGTTGCTGTTTTCTAATTCTGTGATCTGCTCATATTGTCAAATAAATTAGACACATAAACAGCGTTATCACTTATACCAAGTCTTGGTCATAATACGAGGTTTCTTCTTGTGTTTGGCCACATTTCAAAGGACTCAATTGTGTCCTCTGATAACTGCTTGTTATATGTCAATGACTCCACATCAGACCAATGACAGACGTATACAGCATTAAACGCCTGTGCTATATAATTTGTTAGTTATTTATTTGGATGTTTATATGTCTGTCATGTTTGTGCATGCATATCTGTGCCTCAATATGTTCAGTTATTGTTACACGAACCAGCTGTTTCAACATGTAACAATGAAACTGTCGGGTCCTCGAGTCAGAGTTCCAGAAGAACAAGACCGTATTATGTATATGATAATAGACTGAGACCGTTCACTGAGGGGATCGGTGATTTACTTAAGTTGTTTGACTATATATATTAGTTTGCGCGTGTCGTTCCTTTCAGCGGATATCACTGAGCGATAATCCGACTAGCAAATTATACCCGCGCGAGGGAGATATTCATAACGCAGGTAAAGTGTGGGCGGTCGACGGTCCGGTAATTTCAGCTCAAGCGTTACAGTTTTATTTATACATTTTAAATTCAGTTAATACCCTAGTGTCTCGAGGTGGATTATCGTATGTCATGTCTAGCTAGCTAGCTCTACCTCACACGCAAATAGGTCAGAGGGTGATTTGCTTAGACTTTGCACCAACAAACAAAATGTCCAATGCTCGATGAGAATGCCTTCGGTCTTTATAGCGGCTTCATAGCACTGTAAAATGGAAACACATAACGGGAATGACAACAAACGTTTATTTTCGATTCTTTCCATATCACTTTTTCTTTCTGAGTCTCTTATTTCTTTCCTAGTGGCCCATTTCTTCTTTAGATGATAACCATAGTCTATTTTCATTTGCGTAGTTTTATTGGCCGTGAATTTTTGAGAATTCTGTTTACTACATTATTTCTTTCTTTCTCGCTCTTTCTTTAGCTATAAACGTCTTGAGTTCGCTCTCCCTGACTCTTTTTAAGTTGAATATGTCTCTCGCGTTCTCTCTCTCTCTCTCTCTCTCTCGCTCTCACTCTTTACGCAGGTCTACCTTTCTTTCTATCTCTTTCTGTTTGTCTATACATATATAGGGCTATCTATCTCTGCTTGTCTCTTTCTCTCTCTTTCTACCACCATAATCTGATCACTCTCTGTCTATCACCTCCACTCTCTCTTTCTACAACCATAATCTGATCACTCTCTATCACCTCCTCTCTCTCTTTCTACCACCATAATCTGATCACTCTCTGTATATCACCTCCTCTCTCTCTTTCTACCACCATAATCTGATCACTCTCTGTCTATCACCGCCTCTCTCTCTCTTTCTACCACCATAATCTGATCACTCTCTGTCTATCACCGCCTCTCTCTCTCTTTCTACCACCATAATCAGATCACTCTCTGTCTATCACCGCCTCTCTCTCGCTTTCTACCACCATAATCTGATCACTCTCTGTCTATCACCGCCTCTCTCTCTTTCTACCACCATAATCAGATCACTCTCTGTCTATCACCTCCTCTCTCTCTCTTTCTACAACCATAATCTGATCACTCTCTGTCTATCATCTCCTCTCTCTCTTTCTACTACCATAATCTGATCACTCTCTCTCTATCACCTCCTCTCTCTCTCTTTCTACCACCATAATCTGATCACTCTCTCTCTATCACATCCTCTCTCTCTCTTTCTACCACCATAATCTGATCACTCTCTGTCTATCACCCCCTCCCTCTCTTTCTACAACCCCACCTGTCTCTCTCTACCCCCTACCCTCTCTCTCTTTCTAGCTCCTCCTCTCTTTATTTCTTTCTACCTCCCCAACCCCCCCCCCACCTCTCTCTCTATCCCCTCCCCTCTCTATTTCTATCCCCACCACTCTTTCTCTTGCTACCCCTCCACGCCTCCCTCTCTGTCAACCACTTCCCATTTATCGTTCTACCACCCTCCCCCAAATCTCTCTCCCTTTCTACCTTACCATCTCTCTCTACCCTCCCCCCCACCCCTTTCTCTCTCTTTTCACCACTCCCGACTCTCTCTTCTTCTCCCCACTTTATCATATTTTTACACACCCCTCCAACCTCTCTGATTTCTAAGCCTCTCTCTCTCTCTTTCAATCCCCTCCCCCTCTCTCTTTCAATCCCCTCCCCCTATCTCTTTTAATCCTCTCCCCCACTCTCTTTCAATCCTCTCCCCTCTCTCTTTTAATCCCCTCCCCCTCTCTCTCTTTCAATCCCCCCCTCTCTCTCTCTTTCAATTCATTCCCCCCTTTCGTTCTTCTTCTTCTTCTTCATCGTACGCTGTTTACAGCGATATTTACGTTGCACTGTTTTAATTTGTTAGCCTGTGGCTCAGTGCATCCGATTTCAACAGGCGTTTCTGTAGGGTTGCCCTCCTTAGCCTTTGGCTGTCCCCAGCCTAACTGCAAGGCAGCAGTTATTTTTGGTCAGAGTTGTCTCTCTTAGGAAGTTGTCTTGCAGGACTATCGAGTCTTCCCTACTCGTGTCTAAAGGGTTTGGCAACGATATGATGGACTTTGTACTAGTTTGTACTATCCCGGAAGAGAGGCAGTCCAGTGTGACTTTTTCCCAGGATCGTCACGTCCTGCCAGAAACGTAGCATATGCATATGAGTGAGGTATCTTTTTGCTCGCTTTATTTTCTCGGCTCATCTGCAGTGATGGTACGCCTAGCATTCCCCGCCACCCGGGAGGTTGTCACCATAGGGCAGGAGGTGCAATGTCCGCTGGACTGCATCTCTTCTGCGTCCATTGGAATGACTGATAGCAGACAGAGGCAAAGAGCGAGGAAGGAGTGCATTTTACCAGGTGCATTCCTGCGGCTCGACCGGGCCGGGCTGAGACGCAAGCCCCAGCCATGTCGTAGCCTCCCCTCACAGCGGTGCTGAGATTTAGGGCGGGATTCTTGCTTAGAGGCGTTCGGCCGTAGTCCCTCAGATGGTAGCTTATCAGCCAAGCACGTGGACCAAATGTCAGCGACCTGTGATTCCTCTCGAAATAGTGCATTTGACCAGGGGACAAGCCTGGTCATTGCACGGAGATGTTGTTCGCCTGGGAAGCGGATATATCTCATGGTCAAGGGTTGAGTCTCAGCAGTTCGCAGTGAGGTAGCTGATCTACTGCTTAGGGCACCCCGACCGAGAACTAAGTCTTCTACAAATGGTTTCATACCTCATCTCCGTATGGGGTGAATATCGAGCAGCTTCCCGCCCGCTTTGATCGGCGGACGGCAGAGACCTCATTCTGCGGCTCGACCGGGCGGGGCTGGAGCGGGAGCCCCAGGTCCCCACCATGTCGAAGCCTCCCCTTGCAATCGTGCTGAGCTTTTGCGCGGGATTTTGGCTTAGAGGCGTTCGGCCGTAATCCCTCACCTTGTAGCCTCGCGCCGTTGGCTTGTCAGCCTAGTACGTGAACCAAATGTCTGCGGCTCCTCTCGAGTTAAGCAGGATTACCGTAGCAACGCCCTGTCATTAGTAGGGTAAAACTGACCTGTCTTCCGAGGGTCTATTTCCAACACCCGTTCAATATTAAACCGGACGTATGAATAGAGGGCTTTTTAGTTTTGTCAATGACTGTCCTGTCTTCCGTGGGTCTAATACCAGCACACGTTCACTATTGGACCCAACGGAAGTGCTCTCAATTTGACAGTCATTCTACAGCATTGGCGTGTTAAGTAAATTTAAGCGGCAGGCTCCACTCCTGGTGGTGCCCTTCCGTCAATTCCTTTAAGTTTCAGCTTTGCAACCATACTTCCCCCAGAACCCAAACACTTTGGTTTCCCGGAAGCTGCCCGCAGAGTCATCGAAGCAACTCCTGCGGATCGCTAGTCGGCATCGTTAATGGTCAGAGCTAAGACGGTATCTGATCGTCTTCGCGCCTCTGACTTTCGTTCTTGATTAATGAAAACATTCTTGACAAATGCTTTCGCAGTAGCTCGTCTTGCGGCGATCCAATAATTTCACCTCTAACGCCGAAATACGAATGCCCCCGTTTGTCCCTGTTAATCATTACCTCCAGTTCCGAAAACCAACAAAATAGAACCGAGGTCCTATTCCATTATTCCATGCACCATTATTCAGGCAGCCGAAACCTGCTTTAAACACTCTAATTTTTTCAAAGTAAACGCGTCGGCCACCCAGGACGCTCAGCGATGAGCACCCGTGGGAGAGAGCCGGCAGACGGTAGGGCAGGAGACAACGGGCAGTGAACCGGCGCGAGCCGGACTGCCCGCCTGCGCCTGAGATCCAACTACGAGCTTTTTAACTGCAACTACTTTAATATACGCTATTGGAGCTGGAATTACCGCGGCTGCTGGCACCAGACTTGCCCTCCAATAGATCCTCGTTAAAGGGTTTAAAGTATACTCATTCCAATTACGGGGCCTCGAAAGAGTCCCTTATTGTTATTTTTCGTCACTACCTCCCCGTGCCGGGAGTGGGTAGGTTGCGCGCCTGCTGCCTTCCTTGGATGTGGTAGCCGTTTCTCATGCTCCCTCTCTGGAATCAAACCCTGATTCCCCGTTACCCGTTACAAACAAGGTAGTCATGTCACGTACCATCGACATTTGATAGGGCAGACATTTGAAAGATGCGTAGCCGGCACATGAGGCCATGCGATCAGCATAAAGTTATTCAGGGTCACCAGTGGGGACGCCGCAACCCCGCGAGGGGAAACGACGATTGGTTTTGAACTAATAAAAGCGCTCTTTCCGCGAGGGTCGGAGCTTGGTAAGCATGTATTAGCTCTAGAATTGCCACAGTTATCCAAGTAGGATCGTGTCATCTAAGGAACCTCGACTGATTTAAGGAGCCATTCGCAGTTTCACCGTGAGACAGTGTGAACTTAGACATGCATGGCTTTATTTTTGAGACAAGCATATGACTACTGGCAGGATCAATCATATATCTGTCAGAGACGTACGTAGCGCACACACCGGTCGGCGGAGGACGGGTGTGTAAAAAGCTTCACTGGGACGGCCGCAGGGACCGACTGACGGAACGGACGGACGGTTGTTCCACCCGTCCCTCACTCCGTCGACCTAGGACCGCCTGGCAGGGGCCCCTACACACACCAGATGACCGACCGACCGGGCTCGCTCGAGGAGGGATGGCAGCGCTCTGTGCAGAACGGATCCCAACGACCTCGGCGATGAATTTCACTGGGACTAGAGACAATTTGGCCTGCGGCCTGCCCTTCTCCCGAGGGTTGGTCCCCGGGAGAACACAGGGCCTTCAGGCACGATTCCTGCTTTCCATTTGCCGGTCACAAGCTCTTTGCGAGAGTCTGACCACCAGCGAGACGAACTGTCGAGCTCTGCTATAAGCCTTAGATAAATCACCACGGACTGACAACATTTCTCGATACGGACCAGAGCAGCGCACCTCGGTGGAGGAGACGCAAAAAAAAACCGCACCCCAATAGCTCTACGGGGAAAGGCGAGCGAGCGTTTTCCGCAAGCCCGCGCTATCGCTCCGCCTGGCGGGACTGAGATCGCTTTACGAACACTGGTTGAAATTGAATCGCGGCGGCGAGACAATTACCCCAGATCCCCCTCTCGTTAAATCACTTCCCCCCTCTTTCTTTCAATTCCCTCCCCCTCTCTCTCTTTCAATCCCTCCCGCACTCTCTTTCAATCCTCTCCCCTCTCTCTTTCAATCCACTCCCCCTTCTCTCTCTTTCAATCCCCTCCCCCCTCTTTCTTTTAATCACTTCCCCCCTCTCTCGTTCAATCACTTTCCCCCTCTTTCTTTCAATTCTCCCTCTCTCTCTTTCAATCCCTCCCCCACTCTCTTTCAATCCATCCCCTTCTCTCTTTAAATCCCCCTCTCTCTCTCTTTCAACACCCTCCCCTCTTCCCTCTCTCTCTTTCAATCTCCTCCCCCTCTCTCTACTGGACAGTCATGTGTACACCAACACTTATAGCTATTGTCAAATACCGTGCATGGACAACAACAGAAATGGAAGCTCCGTTACGGCCTAAAAATCTACATCAGGAATGGTGAACTACACAAATATGAGCTAACAGAACATAGAGGAAGTGACGCATGCATGAGATAGAGACATAAGCACGTTCATGACCACATACAAACTGGTCACTGATATAGTCGGATGATCAAATCAAATGGGCATGTAGAAAAGCGAGCGGAAGTGGGTGATCAGGAAGGTGCAAGAAGTGTGAACAGTGATAGATTACCTGATACACCGACAACAGCCAACCGGCGAGGGACCAGATGGGGGGACACGACTACACATGCAGCACAAGACTGACAAAGGGAAGACGAGATGGCGGAGGAAAGAAGGGAAGATGAGAGGGCATAAAGACTAGATCAAGGTATGGGAAATGTTGATGCGATGCGCCTGAAGGCAGCCCATGGTGAATTCAGTCTTTTCTCAGTGAATCGATGCCGATCATGAGATGAGCTAGAGACGATGATGTGACCTTGACATCAATCTGGCCTTGCTGACCTGGACCATTGACGTGTTTGGCGACCACAGAATCAGAGTGGCTATAAATGTCATTGAGGTGTTGCCGAAGGCGGATGTGACGTTCTAAACCAGTGTATCTAGTGCATATTAAACCTGTTCTAAATGAGCTTACCTAGTCCATGTCAAACCTGTTCTAAACCAGTTACCTAGTCCATAAACCAGTTCTAAACCAGTTTACATAGAGCATCTCAAATCAGTTCTAAACCAGTTTACCTAGTCCATGTCAAACCTGCTCTAAACCGGTTTACCTAGTGCATGTCAAACATGTTCTAAACCAGTTAACATAGTGCATGTCAAACCAGTTCTAAACCAGCGTACCTAGATCATGTCAACCCAGTTCTAAAACAGCATACCTAGTCCATATCAAACCTGTTTTAAACCAGCCTACCTAGTCCATGTCAAACCAGTTCTCAAATTACAATCAAGCACGGTGACAACATGTTCACTGGAAAAAAAGCAGCAAACGCCTTTGTTGAACATTATGCCAGAGCAAACCACATTGATGTCCCTGCAGATAGGCATACATACATTACTGAAAAGCAAAAGGGGCACGACAACATCAATATGGCACCAGAAGAGCATATGATGGTAAAATTAACAATGAATGAAATGGAAGAGGCCATGAGAACGTTAAAGAAAAGGAAATCTCCCGGAAAATACGGGATAACAAACGAAATGCTGATGGGGCTGGGCCAAACAGCAAAGAGGAAACTGCTATCAGTCCTGAACCAAAGCTGGAAAAGGGGTATTGTACCCTAGGCGTAGAAAGACGCAGTACTTGTAACAGTACCAAAGAAAGGAAAAGACAAAACAGATCCAAATGGATACATGCCTATCAGCCTACTGAGCTGCGTAGGCGAACTGATGGAACGTATGATAAACACCAGGGTGATGTGGCATCTGGAAGAAAAACACATACTAATTCCCCAGCAAGTAGGCTTTAGATAGCACAGATCCACTGAGGATCAGGTCATCCTCATAGCCCAGGAAATAGAATATGCCTACCAGGAGCAAAAAACACACAGTAGACGTTTGGGTGGACCTAGAAAAGGCATTTGACAAAGTCTGGAAAGAGGGACTTAGAGTCAAGCTAAGAAGAAGTGAAGTTTGTGGGAAAATGTACAAATGGATAAGTCACTATCTCAAAATCAGAACGGCCAGAGTTCAAGTACAAGGGCAGATGAGCAAAAAGGTGACACTCGAGCAGGGAGTACCCCAAGGGGGAGTACTGTCACCCACACTCTTCCTGGTATATATAAACGATATTACAGAGAATATACCAAGAAGAGTCCATAGCTCCATGTTTGCAGACGATCTGGCTATGTGGACCTCTGAAAATAATCTCACCATAGCAAGAAATCGGATGCAGACGGCCCTAACATCGCTGGAAGAGTGGGCGAACTCATGGCTGGTCAAAATAAACGAGGAGAAAACCACATGCACAATATTCTCGCTTTCATTAAAACCCCAAAGTACCAAATTAGGTCTAAATGGCAAATTCCTGCAGCCAAACGACAACACAACCTATCTGGGAGTCACATTTGATCGGCGCATGACAATGAAAAGACAGATCGAGAGAAACCGAATGAAAGCCAGAGAAAGAATGGCAATCATGAGGATACTTGCTGGCACAAGCTGGGGAGCAGACGAAGGCATACTAAAGAAACTGTACACTGGAAGAGTGAGACCAGTTCTCGAGTATGGCATTGCGGCATGGACAACAGCAGCGAAGGCGAACTTCGATAAAGTTAACAAACTTCAAAACCAAGCCATGAGAATTATAACAGGTGGCATGAAGTCAACGCCAATTGTAGAACTTGAAAAGATTACAAAACTGCAATCCATGACCGATAGAAGAGACTGCAGAGCCCAGCTGCAGTCAGAGAAACTCTGAAGACTGACCGACCATCCAATGCACCAGAGACTAAACAATTTGGGAAATGGGAAACTAACGCGGAGAAACTTTGCAGAAATAGCCAAAGCAACGATGCACGAAGATCCCATAAACGCACTAACAACACCAAAACCCATCACTACTGTACGAAAACCTACCTGGAGGCAGGATATATTTCCAGAGGTGGTAGAAAATATACCAGGTATTGCAAACAAAAACTGCCAGACTGAAAAAGAAAGGAGAGATACTACCCTAAGCTTCATAACGAAAAGCTACCCAAGCATGGACTGGACCCATACATACACCGACGGTTCTGTAACAAACACAACACAGAACGGAGGGGCAGGAGCATTCCTGAACCTACCAAATGGCAGACAAATAACACTCTCATTCGCTACTGGTAAGTACACAAGCAATTTCAGAGCGGAGGCAGAGGCACTGAGGGCGGCAGTGGAAGAAATGGTGACACACAGTGAAAATTAAAGCCATATAGTCCTGCTTACAGATGCTCTTGCCGTAGTCACAGCGCTAAAAAGCCAGAAAAACACTGAGCTTAATGACTTAAGAGCAGCACTCTGCAAACTGTGCCAGCAGTCCGCACCAAAAAGGGTAGTGGTACAGTGAGTCCCATCACACTGCAACATCCAAGGCAACGAGGAGGCAGACAGACTGGCAAAAGAAGGTGCAAGACTACCACAAACAGATACCAGTATGACGTACGAAGAGTCAAAACGGCTTATCAAAGCCAGATACATGACCAAATGGGAAACCGAACATACTGGTTACACCAAAAACGATGCCTATTACCAGTTGAACCGAAGAAAGCGGGTCGTTGTCTTCAGACTTCGCACTGGCCACAATAGACTGAGGTACCACCTATTCAACAAATTAAAGATAGGGTGTACCGACGAATGCCCGTGCGGTACTGGTAAAATGACCGCTGAACATCTGCTGCAGAACTGCCCGACATACGAGGATCAGAGAGAGCAGAGGTGGCCATCACCAGTGGAACTGCAAGACAAGCTCTATGGCAGTGGCGACAGCCTCAGGATGACCGCCGCTTTTTTCGAAAAAATAATGGTTACTGTCTGACTGCGTACGAAGAAGAAGAAGAAGAAGACCAAGAGGGTTGGTAGTGTCAGACCAAGAGGGTTGGTAGTGTCAACTCAGACCAAGAGGGTTGGTAGTGTCAGACCAAGAGGGTTAGTAGTGTCAGATCAGACCAAGAGGGTTGGTAGTGTCAGACCAAGAGGGTTAGTAGTGTCAGACCTAGAGGGTTGGTAGTGTCAGACCAAGAGGGTTGGTGGTGTCAGATCAGACCAAGAGGGTTGGAAGTGTCCGATCGGACCAAGAGGGTTGGTAGTGTCAGACTAAGAGGGTTGGTAGTGTGAACTCAAACCAAGAGGGTTGGTAGTGTCAGACCAAGAGGGTTGGTAGTGTCAACTCAGACCAAGAGGGTTGGTAGTGTCAGACCAAGAGGGTTAGTAGTGTCAGATCAGACCAAGAGGGTTGGTAGTGTCAGACCAAGAGGGTTAGTAGTGTCAGACCTAGAGGGTTGGTAGTGTCAGACCAAGAGGGTTGGTGGTGTCAGATCAGACCAAGAGGGTTGGAAGTGTCCGATCGGACCAAGAGGGTTGGTAGTGTCAGACTAAGAGGGTTGGTAGTGTGAACTCAAACCAAGAGGGTTGGTAGTGTCAGACCAAGAGGGTTGGTAGTGTGAACTCAGACCAAGAGGGTTGGTAGTGTCAGACCAAGAGGGTTGGTAGTGTGAACTCAGACCAAGAGGGTTGGTAGTGTCAGACCAAGAGGGTTGGTAGTATCAGCTCAGACGAAGAGGGTTGGTAGTGTCAGACCAAAAATATTGGTAGTGGCAGATCAGACCAAGAGGGTTGGTAGTGTCAGACTAAGAGGGCTGGTAGTGTCAGACCAAGAGGGTTGGTAGTGTCAGACCAAAAATATTGGTAGTGTCAACTCAGACCAAGAGGGTTGGTAGTGTCAACTCAGACCAAGAGGGTTGGTAGTGTCAGACCAAGAGGGTTGGTAGTGTCAGACCAAGAGGGTTGGTGGTGTCAGACCAAGAGGGTTGGTAGTGTCAGACCAAGAGGGTTGGTAGTGTCAGACCAAGAGGGTGGTGGTGTTAGACCAAGAGGTTTGGTGGTGTCAGCTCGGACTAAGAGGGTTTGTCATCGGGGGTCTACGTTTCCTGCAGTTGACCTTCCAATAATGCTCAGTCCATTGCCCGTTTCATTTTGGAATAATGAACACAGGTCAAGGTCTGTATGTCTTGCGATGGTAATACTACACGTTGAGGTGTACTCTGCTCTAGAGGGGTTCGTTTGCTATTTCACTCATAGTTGGAACAGTCTTTCGAGATCATTGGAGACTTTCTGAAGCGGTTGTTGGTGGTTATTGGAGCATGTTTTAGCATAGTGAGTCTGGGTGGTCTAGATCATCTCCTCTATATTGTGTCTTGAGAGTCATTGGAGCATGTCCTCTATATAGTATCGTGAGAGTCATTGTAGCATGTATTCTATATTGTGTCTTCAGTGTCATTGGAGCATATCTTCTATACTGGGTCTTCAGAGTCATTGGAGCATGTCCTAAATAGTGGGTGCTGAGAGTCATTGGAGCATGTTTTCTATATTGTGTCTTCCGAGTCATTGGAGCATGTCTTCTATACTGGGTCTTCAGAGCCATTGGCCTGTGGCCTCTATAGTGAGCCTTAGTGGCAACCGGAACATATCCTCACAGAGTGGGTCGATGGTTATTGGATCATTTCTTTTATGCTAATATGTCTTGAAAATTACACGTCTGCCTATATAACTCATCACACCATAAACGTCCACCAATGTCTGTCTATATAACTCATCACACCATAAACGTCCACCCATGTATGTCTATATAACTCATCACACCATAAACGTCCACCCACATCTGTCTTTATAACTCATCACACCATAAACGTCCACCCATGTATGTCTATATAACTCATCATACTATAAACGTCCACCCATGTCGGTCTATATAACTCATCACACCATAAACTTTCACCCATGTCTGTAACTATAACTCATCACCCTACACACGTCCTCCCATGTCCGTAGTTAAAGTTCACCACACCACAGAAGTCCTCCCGTGTATGTGTGTATAACTCACCAAACTACATGCACACCTAAACCAGGCAGAAGATTTCAAATAACTGCCATTATCTTTACAGTAAACACTTTGATAGATAAATAGGAACGATAGGCCTTCTCTGTGACTAATAAACCTTTACCACTACTGAAACAACAGAGCATCAACTTGACAACAATAGCAAAATATTAACAGTATATTTATATTAACTCTATGTTACCAATATTAAATTTGGTTTTTATACAAAGCACATGAGGCAATAATGACAAAGTATGACATGAAATGTATAAGAACCATCATATGTGTCACATGGGGAGATTCAAGGAGAAGGTGGGGCATGAGAGATGTGGTGAGAACCGTGTGTTGAATGAAAACAAGATAGAAGATAAGATGGTCCAATTGGTTCATGAGAATGTAGTCAAATTTGTTCATGAGAATGTCGTCCAATTAGTTCATGAGAATGTCGTCCAATTGGTTCATGAGAATGTAGTCCAATTTGTTCATGAGAATGTCGTCCAATTGGTTCATGAGAATGTAGTCCAATTGGTTCATGAGAATGTGGTGAAATTGGTTTATCAGAATGTGGTCAAATTGGTTATTGAGAATGTGGTCAAATTGGTTCATGAGAATGTGGTACAATTGGTTCATGAGAATGTGGCCCAATTGGTTCATGAGAATGTGGTCCAATCAATTCATGTGGTCCAATTGGTTCATGAGAATGTTGTCCAATCAGTTTATGTGGTCAAATTTATTCATGAGAATGTGGTCCAATCAGTTCATGTGGTCCAATCAGTTCATGAGAATGTGGTTCAATCAGTTGATGTGGTCCAATCAGTCCATGAGAATGTGGTCCAATCAGTTCATGTGGTCCAATTGGTTCATGAGAATGTGGTCCAATCAGTTCATGTGGTCCAATCAGTTCCTGAGAATGTGGTCCAATCAGTTCATGTGGTCAAATGTATTCTTGAGAATGTGGTCCAATCAGTTCATGTGGTCCAATCAGTTCATGATAATGTGGTTCAATCAGTTCATGAGAATGTGGTCCAATCAGTTCATGTGGTCAAATTGACTAATCAAAGCACGCTTACACGATCATAATAATTGGCTACATGGCACGAGGTGGACCGCATGGCAATGAATGAATTACATTACAAAAATCTTACAACAACACGGGGTTGCAACAACGGCACATACAATTTGGCCCAAGCAAAACAATTTAAGCTCTCCACAACATATTTCAACACAAGTAGACGAAAAAGTCATTACAGACATAAAACAGAAATGGATGCACACCTCAGTTGCGATATGGTTCCGGAATGTGTCGTAGGCTTTGGTATTAAAAACTGTCATTCTGGTATATGTTGGCATACAGGAGACGGTTCATGTGCAGCACGACGCTAGCAGCTGTCCCTCAGTCGTGTTACAAGTTTACCGTGTGCGATAACATTCATCGTTTTCTTGCTGCAGCCACACGAGCAAATCACTCATCGTTAGAGCGCCAACTCGACCATGGACGACTGACTAGTCCTGCAATTCAACAACGACTACAATCACTACTTACTAGAGGCAAACTACAGCACCATTAACATAGTACGACACTGTAACGGCTGGAAGGTGTCAGCTGGCACGGCTCTTGAACTGACACTTATCGGGCAGATCGCTTTAGTCAACTTTCTGTCCCCGAATCGTGTATGCATGTACTCGGTCGTGCGTGTCTCAGAAGAAACATATGTTGGACATTAATTTTTATTGAGATATTGTTTATGGCTGCCTTAAACAAAAACATGTCTGCTCCAGCTGGAGCAGAAGATCACGATACAGTTGATCTCCTTCATGGAGTCTGTACCAAAGCACTTTAAATGTTTTTGCAGCAGTGGTTTCTGTAGCAACTAGTTTTACAGGATGAAGTAGATAGACCCATGCATACCACTCTTTAGTCACCTTTAATGAATTGCATAGAGGTATACTGGGCGCATTCTTTCCTTCGAAGAAAGGTTGCGTGGCCTTCATTGGAGGGCAGGCTCATGTGCACGTGATTACCTTCATGATGGTCTATAAAGTTGCGCACACGTGACGCGCGTGCCATGTTTGTATGTTCCATTACCGTTTATACCGACGCTAACCGTCAATAACATCCGACAACAGCAGCAACTAATCACTCTCCCGCCTTTTCTACCAATCCCACAGACCACGCCCACTGTATCGATCAGTACATGGAACCATGCCACTGAAGGGGAGCTAATTACGAATTATTATAAAGTAAGGTCACCAATATCATTACACCCATGACTGCTGCATATTGTCTTCGCAAGCCTTGTCAATGAAGACATATTTCAAATACATTGTTGTTTCCAGTAGCCAACCGTTAGAATGGACAGGAAAGGCTGAGCTTTCCCAACAATTTCTGAAGAATTACAGGAAATATACCTTTGTATAAAACATATGTGAAATAAATTATCAATTGAAATTGTAATGGTCATTTTTGTTTAAGCGCAGTGACAGGTTAGGAAATGCACGAAGCGGCCAAGCTGATTGCGTCCAGCATAACACAGCACAAGAGTTAAGTCAATTGGTAGCAATGAACGGTCATTTGGGCGCTATTTTTTTTACATAGCTAAATAGCCACAAATGAGGCCGGCGTACCCTGAATGGACTCATCTTTCTAGAATAGATTAACGATTTGTTAAATGTGGTGTGTGATAAATTGAACTCTGTGTGACGGGTGATATTATTTCTACTAGATAACCTGACATTTCAGAATGAAGGGAGATGGGAACAGAGAGGTAGCTGTGTAAGCCAAATGCAAGCTCTCCAATACTGATGTCATTGTTCGAAAATTGGTAGCGGACATCGGAATTTATAAGCAAAAATAGTGGTACGATTGCATACTTGCAGGATAAATAATAGCCGTTTTTATGTACAGCTGTTTCATGTGTTTAAATTATGCATTAATTTATCTGTAGGTTTGGTAAATTTAATGGCAGGTTGTTTTTAACACACAAAAAAAGCATTTTTACCAATGCTACGATATTCAACATATTGTCTACTCAACTGTAATTTGTGGTCACAACTTTTCTAACGCACGTTGATATTTTCCCCTATAACCTATTAGCGAATTGTTAGCCAAATTAATTCGCTAAAAATGTCGTCATTTTTTTGGTGGTCGATATGTAGAGTCAATGCTAACATACCATTTAATGACATTTTTCTAAGGTTAACTAACAGTTTTATTTGTAATGCTAAAGAGTCAATTTGATAATTTTAGTGAATAGTTTATTCCAAGCTTTCAAAGTGTGTTTCAAATATGATTTCAATGCAGTTTTGTTTAGTTTTGTGATTGCGATTTGAATTGTATTAATTTATTGAGTGGCGTGAAGTTGTATCACATTTCGTGTTATAATATCAGTCATGATTTAGGATTTAGTGAAAATACGTTTAAATAAAATGGGAAACGCTGTAGACAGCAACAACGATTCTTTCGATTCAGTTGAATTATTCAAAAAAATGGTAAATTGATGATTTGTCTTTTAAACAATTAGTGTACCTGAAAAGAAAAACACCATTCAAAATTTACGAAGTTCAAAAAATCTTTCCTTGACAGACAATAACTTGAAAACACATACACAAGTGTTTAACTTGATAGCACTACACAATTAACTGGGCAATATTTACAGCTCAGAAGACAAAGCTAAACCTTGCATTGAATTATTGGGTTTCATTGCAGATAACGACATCCGAACGGTGTATGAACAGACGGGCAGGTTGCTGCAACCGACTCTCACTATTCCAGTGGGCTCGGCTGCTGTAGAACCGTCAGCGAGTACGTCGACAAGGATTAAAACAAAACTGTATAATTCTATGACCTTGATCTTTCATATATAGCTATGTCAGTGTTTCTGTAGTTGCGCTGTATTTTCGACCCACCCACACACATACCCACACAAGTACATGCATATCACACACATACACACTTACATACATACCCATCCACATACATACATACATACCCACACATATACCCACATATACCCACACACATACACACTTACATACCCACACACATACACACTTACATACCCACACACATACACACTTACATACCCCCACACATACACACTTACATACCCACACACATACACACTTACATACCCACACACATACACACTTACATACCCACACACATAAACACTTACACATACCCACACACATACACACTTACATACCCACACACATACATACTTACACATATACCCACACACATTCACACTTACATACCCACACACATACACACTTACATACCCACACACATAAACACTTACACATACCCACACACATACACACTTACATACCCACACACATACACACTTACATATCCACACACATACACACCTACATACCCACACACATATATACTTACACATATACCCATACACATACACACTTACATACCCACACACATACACACTTACATACCCACACACATACACACTTACACATACCTACACACACACATACTTACAAATATACCCATACACATACCCACACACATACACACTTACACATACCCACACACACACACACACACATTCTTACAAATATACCCATACACATACATACACACATACATACCCACACACATACACACTTACACATATACCCATACATACATACATATATACCATCACAGATACTCACATACCCACACACTTACATACATACCCACACACACACACACATACATACATACATACACACATACATACATACATACATACATACCCACACACATGCACACTTACACATGTACTCATACACATAAATACACACATACATTCCCACAAACATAAACACTTACACATATACCTACATACATACACACATACATACCCACACACATACTCACTTACACATATACACATACACATACATACACACATATACCCACACACACACACATACATACCCTCACAGATACGCACATGCCCACAGACATGCATACATAACCACACACCCACATACATACATACACACATATCCACGACAAGTATAATTACCCACACACATACACACATACATACATTCATACATACATGTATACATACATTCACAAATACATACATACATACATACATACATACATACATACATACATACATACATACATACATACATACGTACGTACATACATACATACACACATACATACATACATGTATACATATATACATACATACATACATACATACATACATACATACATACATACATACATACATACATACATACATACATACGTACGTACGTACATACATACATACATACATGCATACATACATACATACATACATACATACATACATACATACATACACACATACATTCATACATACATACATATATGTAAACATACATACATACATACATTCATACATACATACATACATACATACATACATACATTCATGTATACATACATACATACATACATACATACATACATACATACATACATACATACATACATACATACATACATACATACATGTATACATACATACATACATACATACATACATACATACATACATACATACATACATACATACATACATACATGTATACATACATACATACATACATACATACATACATACATACATACATACATACATACATACATACATACATACATACATTAATACATACATACATACATACATACGTGCATACATGTTTAGATACGATATCAATGTACATCTGATATTAAGTTTCATTACCGTAACCAGACTAAGGATGTTGCCTTGACCAGGTCCAGAGTTTGTGGAACAATGTGCGCTGCCTGGATCATTAATGCTTGAAAACACATGCTGCATTAACATACGAAATAGTTGTCACATCACATAATTGTCACATCATATAATTATCACATCAAATAATTGTCGCTGGAAGTTAAGTTATTGTCGACCAGGCACAGAGATGATAAATGATCCTGTCCCGTGCCAGGATACAAAATGGCATGGGAGGGACGATATCAATTAGTTTGCAGCAATAGTTATTGGTGTCTTCTGATGGCCCTTTCACTCTCGTTGTCTGATCCAGCGCAGGGCACTTAAACTCTGAACGTGAAAACCAGATTTACTGATGATGGCATCTTAAGGCGTGCAAACGCTGGTTTCTTTCTTGCTGATCCCTGCGACAGTTGGGGCTGAAACACCCCCCCCCCCCCCCACCCCCTCACCTCCCCCTGACAGCACAAACGATGTCCTGAACCCAGGTATGTATCGGTCACCAAGCTCTCATCATTCTTAATAGCGACATCCATATTCTCTGTGGCCCTGCCGACCTTCCTGTCAGGACGTGTAGGTGGGCGGGGCAGTGTGCGTTATACCTGCTGGTGTCAGGTGCCAGGAGATGGTCCAGGATAACAGCTGTGCCAACTATTTGTCTTCATAGAGTTGCCGTGGCACTGAGTGACAAATGTGCAACCCAGGTAGGGGGCCTAAAACTAGGGATATGAATTCCCTCTTCGGTTATTCCATTTAGTCTTTCGTTGACTGCACGACCGGTATATCTCTCTGTTATCAGGGGAAACACTGCGCCCAGTGCAGTAGAATAACGATTAAAAGGAATCATTTGGAAGATTGTAGCGAATAATCACAGCAACAATTAACGCAGAACAGTCGAATCATGGAACACAATTTAAATAATGGGAGCTCATTTAAATGAAACTAATGTAATACATAGTGGTTTCTAGTGTTGAAATCTGTCCATATAGATGTTGTGTTGTAGATACATGAATGTCCGTATAGATGTTGTGTTGTAGAGACATCAATGTCCATATAGATGTTATGTTGTAGAGACATCAATGTCCATATAGATGTTGTGTTGTAGAGACATCAATGTCCGTATAGATGTTGTGTTGTAGAGACATCAATGTCCGTATAGATGTTGTGTTGTAGAGACATCAATGTCCGTATAGATGTTGTGTTGTAGAGACATCAATGTCCGTATAGATGTTGTGTTGTAGGGACATATATGTTGAAAGGCTAATCACAGAGAGTTTATTGAATTAATCTGTTTGACAATTATTGCCAATTAAGTATTGGTGTTAATTGTCCAATTATTGGATTTGTCTTATTCCTTCTTTGTTGGATGCCTGCTGTGATTCTTCCATCTCCTCATAACGGCATCTCTGTGTACGTGAAATCGTTCATATGTTCGATTTTGCTGATATGCAAGGGAGGTAATGAGTTCTCCTTAGTTCTCAGATATTTTCATGACCTCAGCTTTTCCTCTGTTTATTTCTTGCTTTAATTTTAACTTGTTGCATTAAGTTTGCTAAAGTAGACTCTTAAAAACTCATACCCTCAGATTTAGATTATTAAAGCGCGTTTCAAAACTCATGCCCTCAGGTTTAATTTCATATGACGAGAACCGTTGCACGCATCATCACGACTGGTTGCATACGGCCTTACAGTTGCCGTGATATTCACCTTCTGTAACTCATAATAGTGCAGCTACTGTCGTTTTCTTGAACTGAAGCGTTCCTTTTATCTTTGTCGGCGAAATACTTATTTTACTCCTAAATAAAAAATAATGTACACTAATTGAACAAATCGTTCACTTTTGTCGAGCCATAGTCGTGTTTTCAATT
This sequence comes from Ariolimax columbianus, assembly GCA_036924085.1. Classification (NCBI taxonomy): domain Eukaryota; kingdom Metazoa; phylum Mollusca; class Gastropoda; order Stylommatophora; family Arionidae; genus Ariolimax; species Ariolimax columbianus. The sequence continues at coordinate 5,536,808 of JAVGWX010000003.1, read as the reverse complement.
CTCGTTACAAAAATTCCTAAATGTGAGTAGCGAATAATATGCTTCCATTGCTTCTTGGTCGTTTATTTTTGTTTAAAAGTGGGTTTGCGACGAAATTTATCACAACGCAAACACAATCGTGGATTGACCCATCATGTGAAATTAATAAGAAGTATAAGAATGGTTTCATCTATATAAACAGCTTATTAAACGTACGCTAATAGGTTAGATTACGTTCTCAGAGCAATCTTCTTGTTGAATTAGGTGCTCCTGAAAATGACCTTTTTCAAAGATGATGATGATAGATTCTGGTACGAACATGGATCCAGCATTACACAACCTCTTGCCCGTAGCTTACTTGGTCAAATGTTTCCTGGCAAGGGTACATGTAATCTATATTTCAACTCAGACGAGTCTGACATATTGATAACTGCTCTTGGTTGGGTGAAACACAAACCATCATTGTACCCACGAGCTTGCTTCCTCTTGTAAGAAAAGGTCCTCCCATGTAGCTCAATAGGTATTGTATTATGAGCCGCTGTCCTTGTACAACTAGTCCTTCTGTCTGATGATTGCCATTCCTTTTCATTTGTATAGTGAGCATTGATCTATGATTCATTCAAATACGCAATACCCCCGCATTTTATATTAATTTCTCTTACTTCTAGTAAATACTTGCTTCTCATAGCTGTTAGATGTGGCTTCTCATAGCTGTTAGATGTGGCTTCTCGTAGCTGTTAGATGTGGCTTCTCATAGCTGTTAGATGCGGCTTCTCAAAGCTGTTAGACGTGGCTTCTCACAACGAACTAGACGTGGCTTCTCACGGCGTCTATCTAGATGTGGCTTCTCACGGCGACTAGACGTGGTTTCTCACAGCGTCTACCCAGATGTGGCTTCTCACAGCGACTAGATGTGGCTTCTCACGGTGCCTACCTATATGTGGCTTCTCACATCGACTAGACGTGGCTTCTCACGGTGTCTACCTAGATGTGGCGTCTCACATCGACTAGATGTGGCTTCTCACACCGACTAGATGTGGCTTCTCACGATGACTAGATGTGGCTTCTCACAGTGTCTACCTAGATGTGGCTTCTCACGGCAACTAGATGTTGCTTCTCACTGCGTCTATCTAGATGTGGCGTCTCACAGCAACTAGATGGGGGTTCTCACGGCGTCTACCTAGATGTGGCTTCTCACATCGACTAGATGTGGCTTCTCGCAGAGTCTACCTAGATGTGGCTTCTCACAGCGACTAGATGTGGCTTCTCACAGCGACTAGATGTGACTTCTCGCGGCGTCTACCTAGATGTGGCTTCTCACGGCATCTACCTAGATGTGGCTTCTCACAGCGACTAGATGTGGCTTCTAACAGAGACTAGATGTGGCTTCTCACATCGAGTAGATGTGACTTTTCACGGCGTCTACCTAGATGTGGCTTCTCACTGTGTCTACCTAGATGTGGCTTTTCACAGCGACTAGATGTGGCTTTTCACAGCGACTAGATGTGGCTTTTCACAGCGACTAGATGTGGCTTTTCACAGCGACTAGATGTGGCTTCTCACATCGACTAGATGTGGCTTCTCACATCGACTAGATGTGGTTGCTCACAGCGACTAGATGTTGCCACACACAGCGATAAAGACTTCCTCGCTTAGTTTCTCTACAATACCTATACGCCTTCATTGTGATACCGACTTACTTTCAGTGTCCGGCAAACTCACATTGTCACCAGTCCCCGTCTGTGCTCCTTCAGTTGTTATGTCACCATCACGTCCTCCGCTGTACACGATTCTTGCATTTTGGTACTTATAATCATGTGTTCAGGGTCCTGGACGGTCCCACATTTGCATATCCATACTTTTTCAGGTTAGACTCAGTTGGACCCACCTGTCCTTCACCTGTCCAGAGATCTCCAGGTAGTGTATGCTTCAGGTTAGACCCACACCTGGACACACGTGTCCTTCACCTGTCCAGAGATCTCCAGGCAGTATATGCTTCAGGCTAGACCCACATTTGGACACACATGTCCTTCACCTGTCCAGAGATCTCCAGGTAGTGTATGCTTCAGGTTAGACCCACACCTGGACACACGTGTCCTTCACCTGTCCAGAGATCTCCAGGTAGTGTATGCTTCAGGTTAGACCCACACCTGGACACACATGTCCTTCACCTGTCCAGAGATCTTCAGGTAGTGTATGCTTCAGGTTAGACCCACACCTGGACACACGTGTCCTTCACCTGTCCAGAGATCTCCAGGCAGTATATGCTTCAGGTTAGACCCACATTTGGACACACATGTCCTTCACCTGGCCAGAGATCTCCAGGTAGTGTATGCTTCAGGTTAGACCCACACCTGGACACACATGTCCTTAACCTGTCCAAAGATCTCTAGAAAGTATTTTTTTTTTTTTTGCGTTCGCCTTTTTTCTCTATTACCCAAGGCGGTGTGCGTTGCACTGTGGTTTTTATTTTGCGCCTGTCGGCCCAGTGCATCCGACTTCAGCACGCATTTTATGTAAGGGTCTGCTTCCTCCTGCATTTTCTAACGGTTTGCTTCCCCGGGGTAACACCGGTGCTGTGATGGGGATCGAACCCAGCCCCTTCTGATTGTGAGCCGTGCCACTTAACCACTAGGCCACGCCGTCCCCTCTGGGTAGTATAAGACAAACCATGTCCTTGTGCAGCTTCTTCTTTAGTCTCCATCCAACCTCGCCGGAACTTTTGGCGCCACTTTTCTATGCAGTGTTTCTCAGGGTTCTGATCCAAGGGCTGTACAGTCTGCAGAAAACATTTCCTCTATTTCAGTCGTATTCTCTCTGGAATGCGTCCAAAGGAAGGATGTCTCTGGTTACAGGACTGCTTTTGGTCTCTCAACTTCAGCTGGAACATGCCTTCTAATTTCCAGGTAATATACCAGAGATTGCAAATACCTTTTTCTTTGATGTTCGTACAAAGCATCCTGTCATAATTCGGCATGTCTCATTTGCTGGCACATCGATTGTGTAATAAAACCAATTTCTTGTAGTGAATTATAAAGAACACCGAAAGTTGCTGTCTAACTGTTACTGTTAAAAATATGTATTGTTTGTTGTTAGACGTGCACATTTGTTTTTAAAGACGTGCAAATTCATGTTTTCAAGATTGCACACCAAATGATTACCTCTAAGATACTGAAGCAGATATAATCTTCTGCACACTAAATGATTATCTCTAAGATACTGAAGCAGATATAATCTACTGCACACCAAATGATTACCTCTAAGATACTGTAGCAGATATAATCTACTGCACACCAAATGATTACCTCTAAGATACTGAAGCAGATATAATCTACTGCACACTAAATGATTACCTCTAAGATACTGTAGCAGATATAATCTACTGCACACCAAATGATTACCTCTAAGATACTGAAGCAAATATAATCTACTGCACACCAAATGATTACCTCTAAGATACTGTAGCAGATTTAATCTACTGCACACGAAATGATTACCTCTAAGATACTGTAGCAGATTTAATCTACTGCACACCAAATGATTACCTCTAAGATACTGTAGCAGATTTAATCTACTGCACACCAAATGATTACCTCTAAGATACTGTAGCAGATTTAAATATACTGATTTTGTGCTCGTGTTTGTTTACCGCAGAAACATAAAAACCATCACCTTTTTTTCCACATACATTGTTTTGCATTAGTGTATTGATGACTACAATTGTTCATTCCGAATTTAATATATTTCTGTGTATAGGTAATTGAAATATATTTTTAAAGATAGACACGAGTTTTTGAAACACAGTATAACTTGTTGTTATAATTGCATTTATGACGCTGTGATGACCACTTGATCACATTCGAAAAGATTATCAATTATAAGTTGGGCAATGCTGTTTTTATCACATGTAGTTAGGTCCCTGAAATCCAGGACTTTAACTGAAACAACGTTAAATGAAACCCATTTTAGCATAGCTAATTATACAATCAGGAGTTGTGTTCCTTCAATATGACGACCTAACCAGACACGACCCCCCACAGGTGTTTCGTTGTTAGCCCTGTCAGCGAGCAAACACTCACAGCATGTACTGGATGTTGAGCCAGCGACGTCTACGGTGGTTGGGACATGTTTATCGCATGGAAGACGAGAGGCTGCCAAAGGATATCCTTTATTGACAGCTAGCCATGGGAGTTAGAAGAATTGGACGTTCCACACTGCGGTTCAAGAACGCATGCAAGAGGGACATGAAGGCACGCGACATCCCATCCTAGGATCGAGCTATCTGGAGACAGTCAGTTGGAGGGGGCGTAGTGGCTGCTGACGCTCGTATAGGTCTTCTGGTTGAAGAGAAAAGAGAAAGACTGAAGAGATCAAAGAACACCCAGGCAAGCCAGCCTCCGCAGTATGGTTGTACGATCTGTGGCAGGTACTGTCACTCGCGGATCGGCCTTTACAACCATATCAGACCGTGTCGAAATACAGGAGACAGAGCTGGACAAAACTAACAGGGCGACACGCGCATGGTCTATAGCAGACAGCTGGTCAAAACTCACACGGCGCCAAGTGCATGGTCTATAGAAGACAGCTGGACAAAACTCACTGGGCGCCAAGTGCAAAATCTATAGAGACCGAGACGCCCTGTCACTATAACGTTGAGATAACTGGAGAACATTTGTCAGTTTGGTCAGTATCGAGCACGAAGAGTATCGTTGATGCTGTTTCTCCAACCCGATGTTCAACAATCGGCTCATATTTCCCAGAACCCACTTTTGTGACGAGCTAACTCGGTAACATCTAGTGGCTGCACTTTGAGATCACCCTTCAATTGGGTCTGCATTTCTACAGATTGATCGCACAGCTTTGTGCTCCAAACCGAGAGCTCTTATTATGTCAACGTCTCACAGCCCTTATGTCAATCTCTTGAACATCTCATTTAAGTTTTGTGTGACTTCAGACAGGAGTGATGCTAACTTCAATTCTAGCGCTCTTTGTTCTTAGGCTGAAATAACATTATAACAGGTACCTAAATGAATATTTAAAGAAAACCAATCAGCAAAATATAACAAACAAACATGTCGCCTAAGCTGTGTCCTTACCAAACAGACCTGTATCACAGTCAGGCGCCGACCTACTTCCAGCAGAACATTTTATATTATCGGTTTGTGTTCCTTCTCGGCAACGCTCTAACGATACGACGTTTAATGGCGAGCTGGTGTATGTAGTCATTGAAAACTGAATCACCTACAATACATCCCATGGATGGTAGCAGGAATGGATGGTAGCAAGAATGGATAGTAGCAGGAATGGATAGCAATATATTTTTACTTGTGTTAGGCGCGGACGATTGGGTACTTGGAGCACTGATCACAAAGTCTCAAGACATAAACTCAACCCTTCGAAAACCCTGGCTTTTCTAATAACATATATATTGCACACTGATTAACAGGCCTACCAGCCTTCATTAATCAGTTATTTCAATTTCCCAGTCTAACTCCAGCGTATTTGTGTTTTATTATTAAAAATAAATGTATAATGGTATACAGGAATACATAAACAAGCGCTTGAACACAACTAACAAAAGGTGATATATGTTCATTTGAGTGATCACCAGAAATGTAACGCCTGTGATTGCACGTGGACAGCACATTGTGTTTGCTCTCGTCAATCCGTGGAAACCAATGTATGTAACGGTTCAGTGACCAGACAAGGGCAAAAACAGAGAGAGAAGTCACGCTACCGCCACAAAGCCTTTCGTATGGATAAAGAAAGACTGCAAACAACTAACAAATCCCGACTAAAAAACCAAGACATCAACGTTCCTGGCTACTGCCTATTAATGGCTACCCAACTCCGTATTGTATCATCGTCATATATCATGTCTTGGCTTTGGTTGTGATTTATTACATGCTTTTGTTCATCTTTGTTCCTGACAAAGACCTTGCAGCTGTAACGTGAGTTTTGTTTTGTTTCTGTCCTGACGTGATCACGGAGCCATCATAGAGCCATAGCAGAGCCACCACAGAGCCATGGTTGGTCTTCAGTACCGCCGCAGATTCGATTGACTAAAAAAAAACACAAATCTGTGGCAGTGATTATCTTGTCAAACGTTAACAGTCTAAGGACGTCAGAGTTGACAGACCAATAACTGGAGTCAGTTGACAGACCAATAACTGGAGTCAGTTGACATACCAATAACTGGAGTCAGTTGACATACCAATAACTGGAGTCAGTTGATAGACCAATAACTGAAGTCAGTTGACCTACCAATAACTTGAGTCAGTTGACATACCAATAACTGGAGTCAGTTGACATACCAATAACTGGAGTCAGTTGACAGATCAATAACTGGAGTCACACGCAGTAGACAGACACACAACTGGAGGCAGCAGACAGACCAAGAATTAGAGACAGAACTGGTTGACAGACCAACAACTGGAGACAGCAGAGAGACCAACAGCTGGACACAAACCAGTAGACAGACCAACAAATGAAGACAGTAGACAAACCAACAACAAGAGACAGAAGCAGTAGACATAACAACGACTTGAGACAGAGCAACAACAGGAGATAGTAGACAGACCAAAAACTGGAGACACAACCAGTACACAGACCAACAAGTGAAGACAGCAGACATACCATAAACTAGATACAGAAGCAGTAGACATAACAATTAGAGACAAAAGCAGTAGACATAACAACAACTAGAGACAGAAGCAGTAGACATAACAATTAGAGACAGAAGCAGTAGACATAACAATTAGAGACAGAAGCAGTAGACATAACAACTAGAGACAGAAGCAGTAGACATAACAACTAGAGACAGAAGCAGTAGACATAACAATTAGAGACAGAAGCAGTTGACATAACAATTAGAGACAGAAGCAGTAGACATAACAACAACTGGAGACAGAAGCAGTAGACATAACAACTGGAGACAGAAGCAGTAGACATAACAACTAGAGACAGAAGCAGTAGACATAACAGCTGGAGACAGAAGCAGTAGACATAACAACTGGAGACAGAAGCAGTAGACATAAAAACTGGAGACAGAAGCAGTAGACATAACAACTAGAGACAGAAGCAGTAGACATAACAACTGGAGACAGAAGCAGTAGACATAACAACTAGAGACAGAAGCAGTAGACATAACAACTGGAGACAGAAGCAGTAGACATAACAACTGGAGACAGAAGCAGTAGACATAACAACTAGAGACAGAAGCAGTAGACATAACAACTGGAGACAGAAGCAGTAGACATAAAAACTGGAGACAGAAGCAGTAGACATAAAAACTGGAGACAGAAGCAGTAGACATAACAACTGGAGACAGAAGCAGTAGACATAACAACATCTAGAGACAGAAGCAGTAGACATAACAACTGGAGACAGAAGCAGTAGACATAACAACTAGAGACAGAAGCAGTAGACATAACAACTGGAGACAGAAGCAGTAGACATAACAACTAGAGACAGAAGCAGTAGACATAACAACTGGAGAAAGAAGCAGTAGACATAACAACTGGAGTCAGAAGCAGTAGACATAACAACAACTGGAGACAGAAGCAGTAGACATAACAACTGGAGACAGAAGCAGTAGACATAACAACTGGAGACAGAAGCAGTAGACATAACAACAACTGGAGAAAGTCGACATACCAACAAAAGGAGACTATAGACAATCCAGCAACTGAAGACAGTAGACATACCAACAACTGGAGACAGCAGACAGACCAACAACTAGATTCAGGAGCAGTAGACAGACCAATAAATGGAGACACAAGCTGAAGACAGACCAACAACCGGAGACAGGAGACAGATAAACAACTGGACACAACAGACAGACCAGCAACTGGAGACAGTAGATTTACCAACAGCTGGAGAACGTAGACAGACTAACAACTGGAGACAGTAGACAGATCAACACCTGGAAACAGCAGACAGATCAACAACTAGAGACAGAATCAGCAGATAGAGCAGCAAAAAATAACTCTGGGAAACCTTTAATACTTCTCTACCTGATGGGAGTTGAGTCACACTGTACGTGAGATGAGCAAGATAAGGCAAGATATGAAGAAATTTAGTGTACATAACTGTCTCTTAAAGTGTACATGAGTGTCTCTTATAGTGTATATGACTGTCTCGTATAGTGTACAGGAGTGTCTCTTATAGTGTACATGAGTGTCTCTTATAGTGTATATGACTGTCTCTTATAGTATACATGAGTGTCTGTTATAGTGTACATGACTGTCTCTTATAGTGTACATGACTGTCTCTTATAGTGTACATGACTGTCTGTTATTGTTTACTTCACTGTATCTCGTGGTGATGGAAGAAACACGGCATTCATGCCGCTGAAGATAAAGTGTTTGAGACTTCCGCGTACAAATCTCAGGATTTTCAGAAGCGAGAGACGGGGCGAGGAAGGGGTGGCTAGACTCCCTACTCATATCACCGTCCCTCGACTTTAAGGAGGCTCACCCAAGAGTCACGTGGCCTAAGATGGCTAGCTAGACTCACTACTCATATCACCGCCCCTCGACTATAAGGAGGCTCACCCAAGAGTCACGTCGGCCTAAGATGGCTAGCTAGACTCCCTACTCATATCACCGCCCCTCGACTATAAGGAGGCTCACCAAAGAGTCACGTCGGCCTTAAGATGGCTAGCTAGACTCACTACTCATATCACCGTCCCTCCACTATAAGGAGGCTCACCCAACAGTGACGTGGTCTGAAAGTACTGTAGGAACATAGTAGCGATGTAACCTTTCGGGTGACTGTAATAGGCGACTGAGGTACGTGGTGCATGTGGATGGCTACCATCCTGCAGAAACTTAATCCATAAAAACATTACTATTTATAAGTGATGGGGCATTTCGTTATACTGCAGTGATTCATATAATATTACTTTCATGGAAGATAAATCATCTGACAACAAAAATTAAAGTGTATGGAGAGTAATCGAAAGTGAAGGTGAAAAAGCAGTGGTTGGAGTATGCTACAGATGTCCATCATGTCAACAAAAAGCAGTAGTTTAAGTATGCTACATATGTCCATCACGTCAACAAAAAGCAGTAGTTTAAGTATGCTACAGATGTCTATCATGTCAACAAAAAGCAGTGGTTGGAGTATGCTACAGATGTCCATCATTTCAACAAAAAGCAGTGGTTGGAGTATGCTACAGATGTCCATCATGTCAACAAAAAGCAGTAGTTTAAGTATGCTACAGATGTCCATCCCGTCAACAAAACTTCGTAAAGTGCATAACTGCCATTTTTTTAATTCAACATGTGGAAGAAACTGCAAGAGACAAAAGCATACTCGATTTAGTATTTACTAGAGAAGAAAATATGATTGAAAACGTTATTGTTGAGGAACATTGGTTTGAGGATCAAATCATCCGTTGGGATTTTATAGCAAAAAAGAAAATATAAGTACAAGAACATACGACCACTATGTGGCAGCTGTTAGAAGATAGAGGAAGCAGCTAGCCACACAATCTGGAAAAATATTGTCAGTTTAAAATATGTTGAAGAAGAGTTGGAGAGTTTCAAAACAATTCATGGGCTTTATTTCTTATGTTAGAAAAAAACAGAGAACGATAGATAATGTAGGCCCTCTCATAGACGACCAAAAAAAATATTGAGTGAGAGTAGGGATACTGCTAATGTACTCACTCTGTACTTTGCCACAGTCAATACACATACATTCTGGAAAAAAGACATATATTCTGATAGATTAAGATCGATCTGCATTACGAAAGAAATAATTTTAAACTCTTAGAGGGGTTGAACGTGTATAAATGTCCGGGTCAGGATGGAATCATATGATTGAAATCAGAGACCACTTAGCAAAACCAATGGCTATTATATGTTCTCAGTTACATGGGAAAGGGATTGTTCCATGGGGTTGAAAAAATGAAGGAGTGATCCCCTTATTAAAAAAGGACAACAAATCAGATCGAGCAAATTATAGACCGATGAGTTTATTGGGCACAGTTTGAAAAATGGCAGAGTCAATAATACAAAAAAACAACAACTGTGTAATGCATTTAATCAAGTGTAATCTAATCAGAAATAGCCACCATGGGTTTGCTAAAGAGAGGTCGTGCTTAACAAATCTTTTTGAATTCATGAAGGAGGTTACTACAATGATAGATAAAAAAGGAGAGCAAGTGGACGTTATTTATTTAGGTTTTGCTAAGGCCTTTGATAGAGTACCTAATCCAAAATTATTTAGGAAGTTAAAATCACATGGAATAGTTGGCGAAGTGGCAAAATGAATTGAAAATTGATTAACGGAAGAAGACAGAGAGTGGGCACACATACGGAGTACTCTGAGTGGTGTGAAGTAAAACGTGGAGTACTACAGAGCTCGGTTTTGTGACAAATTTTGTTCTTGATATGTATATATATTAATATATATTTATACACGAAAAGGACAATGATATCGGATCCATGATTGCAAAATTAGGTGATGACAAAACTATGCAGCAGTATCTCATCTAAAGCAGAAGTAGAAATATTGAGATCGGATTTAGATCAAATTAAAAAATAGTCTTAGAGCTGGCAGATGAAGTTTAATGTAGATAGAAGTACAGTTATCCACATGGATAGATCTAATATGGAACATAATTACAGAATGGAGAGAACAATACAACATTTAGAAAGATAGAACAAGAAAAGGACATACGGGTTATAATAGACCAGACAAGTAAGATTAAGTCCAAGTAGGAGTGAAAAAATGGCAAATATAATGTTAGTTATGATAGAAATATATATTAAACATAGGATAGTCAAACTGTATAAAGTATTAACAAGACCTAGATTGGAGTACTGTGTACAGGTGTGGAGTCCTTATCATAGAGGAAATGGGAACATGCTGGAAAGAACACAAAGAAGAGCGGCAAAGTTGATAGTGCGGTTCTAGAATGACAGTTATGAGGAAAGAATAACCCGCCTACAGTGTCCAGTAAAGAGAAGAATTCGAGGTGACAATACAAGTTTATGTTGCAAAGGGTAAATTAAGCTATACCAAGTTATTCACAGTTCTGCCTCCTACAATAACAAGACAGCACAGCTACAAATTAACTAAAGCTAGGTCCAGATTAGATGTACAAGAAATTGTTTTTTACTCAGAGAGTGGTGAATGCTTGAGATGCATTGCCAAAGAAAATAATGGAGGCAGGGTCAATTAATGTATTCAAGAATACATTTGATGTGTATAGTTTTTAGATCAACTGAAGTAAAAGAAACTGATTGAACATAGATTCTGAAGCGTTCTCTAAACCAGCACAAAGACGTTAAGGTAAGTTCTCTAGACAGGCCAACTGATGTATATTTCTTGAAGGCCTTTGTTCTGCAGGGAGCTCAATAGATTTTGATGTATTGATTAATTCAGCCAATAGCCCCATAGTATTTTACTGCTGGGTATAATGGAGCGTGTCCAAACCGGGAATTGATTCTAACCACTTTGCGACGAGATTCAGCCTCCTACCTCGTGGTACAGGACAGAAAATCTTCCTGAAATCAACGTTTATCACCTGTCCGCTGATCACAATAAATGATTGACCTTCTATGTATGGGATACCATCAATCTACCTTAGCTGTAACAGTCTCTGAGACCACTCATTGGTGAGTCCCGCGGCTCATGTCATGGAAACTAGCAGAGGCGACCAGTGTATTATTTGTCTGACTAATTAAATTATCTCAATCTAAATTCTCCTCTCCCCCAGTTCTTGCCCCACGGGATAATGTTTCGACGTATCCTGACCACAGTTTCCAAGAAGACATCTGTCCGCCAGGGAAGTGTACAATGGGCCTTAGACGGCCCAGCCCCGACAACGTTTCCTCAATTAAAGTAAAACCCTCTAACTCTCATCGATCTATTCTATTCCAATAAAGATACCAAAGCCACATGACAAGGGTTTGGTGGCAGTCAATACCGCCCCTCTTACTTATAACAAATTACCGGACAATTTCTGTTCAAGATGAGAAATGAGACATCCCGCCCACGCCGCTATCCCCGCTAGACGTCCTCGTGGCTTACAATGGTGAAAACCTTTCTGATCGCTTCCTCCTTATTGTCGGGTCGGGCCTGGATAAATATTTATCACTTTTAATAACAGGCTGGTTTCAGTGGCTTGACTGGTGATTGGCGGGTTTGTTCTGGTTGATAGGGACACTTGTTAGTGTCAGACTCTGGGAAATCCAATCCAGGATAATCTCAATCTCTGGCCTAGACTAAAAAACCTAGCTCTGTCACTTTATGTGGGATCTCAAGGCGGCAGTTGTAGGAACAAAGATTCAGTTGATAGATTTAGTTTTGTTGGGATTAGTTCCCAGGTAGTCCCTAAAGTAAGATCAGCGTACTCTAGAAGTAGACAATGTCTACAGGAATGAAGAGTTTGGACTAGCAATGCTAAGGCGTGTCAAGCAAGCAAGATTGAACTGGTTAAGCAAGGAGAGAGTCTTGGACTGGTGTAGCAAGCTAGGACTGGTCAAGCAAGGAAAGAATCTGGGACTAGTTTAGTAAGGAGAGAAGCTGGGACTAATTTAGTAAGGAGAGAAACTACGACTAGTTTAGCAAGGAGAGAAGCTGGGACTAGTTTAGTAAGGAGAAAAGATGGGACTAGTTTAGTAAGGAGAAAAGATGGGACTAGTTTAGTAAGGAGAAAAGATGGGACTAGTTTAGTAAGGAGAGAAGCTGGGACTAGTTTAGTAAGGAGAAAAGATGGGACTAGTTTAGTAAGGAGAGAAGCTGGGACTAGCTTAGCAAGGAGAGAAACTGGGACTAGTTTAAAACCTGAAGCACTCCAATGTCCGATCTCTTCTAACCAGCTCGGCCTGCAAAAACGGTGTGCGGAAAAACAATTTTCTTTTTTGAACGGAGTCACTCCTGACAGCCATTTTTTACTGCTGAGTACGTCCTCCATATATACACGATATTTTGCCGGTTAAAGTATCGTATGTGCGATTATAAATGGCTTTGAACAGTTTTAATTTTGTATACGCCGTTTGGAGCAAGCCGACTTTTTGCGAAAGGGGAAGTAGGTTGTTGAGAAAGATTTTTATCGCGTAGATCTGTTTATGTTGTTTGTTTAAATGAAAGAACTACGTTTGAATTGGAAACTAACAGTTGTGGCGATATTGTAAACACAGTATCGATACGTTGTTGTGGTTTCCATGGTTTTCTATCGAAGCGACTAGGCCTTAGTGGTCGAGTCCAAATTTTTCCCGAGATTTTCAGAAATTTTCAACTTCATCTTTTTAAATCTCAAAAACTAACAAACATACAACAAAAACAATAACACCCACATGTTCGTTATGCTATTGTGTATCTACACGCCAGAAAATCATATTTATTGACAAACAAACATAAAAGTTACAAATTTTGAAAGACGACTACCACGGCGACTAATTAAGAAAATTAATTAGGTCAAATTTTTTTCATAAATTATGTAGCGTGCGTAAGAAAGAGAGAAACTGGGACTAGTTTAGCAAGGAGAGAAACTGGGACTAGTTTAGCAAGGAGAGAAACTGGGACTAGTTTAGCAAGTAGAGAAACTGGGACTATTTTAGCAAGGAGAGAAGCTGGGACTAGTTTAGTAAGGAGAGAAGCTGGGACTAGTTTAGTAAGGAGAGAAGATAGGACTAGTTTAGTAAGGAGAGAAGATGGGACTAGTTTAGTAAGGAGAGAAGCTGGGACTAGTTTAGCAAGGAGAGAAGCTGGGACTAGCTTAGTAAGGAGAGAAGATGGGACTAGTTTAGTAAGGAGAGAAGATGGAACTAGTTTAGTAAGGAGAGAAGCTGGGACTGGTCTAGTAAGGAGAGAAACTGGGACTAGTTTAGTAAGCAGAGAAACTGGGACTGGTTTAGTAAGGAGAGAAGCTGGGACTAGTTTAGTAAGCAGAGAAACTGGGACTAGTTTAGTAAGGAGAGAAACCGGGACTAGTTTAGTAAGGAGAGAAGCTGGGACTAGTTTAGTAAGGAGAGAAGCTGGGACTAGTTTAGTAAGGAGAGAAGCTGGGACTAGTTTAGTAAGGAGAGAAGATGGGACTAGTTTAGTAAGGAGAGAAGCCGGGACTAGTTTAGTAAGGAGAGAAGCTGGGGCTAGTTTAGTAAGGAGAGAAGATGGGACTAGTTTAGTAAGGAGAGAAGATGGGACTAGTTTAGTAAGGAGAGAAACCGGGACTAGTTTAGTAAGGAGAGAAGCTGGGGCGTGTTTAGTAAGGAGAGAAGCTGGGACTAGTTTAGTAAGGAGAGAAGATGGGACTAGTTTAGTAAGGAGAGAAGCCGGGACTAGTTTAGTAAGGAGAGAAGCTGGGGCTAGTTTAGTAAGGAGAGAAGATGGGACTAGTTTAGTAAGGAGAGAAGCTGGGACTAGTTTAGCAAGGAGAGAAGCTGGGACTAGTTTAGTAAGGAGAGAAACTGGGACTAGTTTAGCAAGGAGAGAAACTGGGACTAGTTTAGTAAGGAGAGAAGATGGGACTAGTTTAGTAAGGAGAGAAACTGGGACTAGTTTAGTAAGGAGAGAACCAGGGACTAGTTTAGTAAGGAGAGAAGATGGGACTAGTTTAGTAAGGAGAGTAACTGGGACTAGTTTAGCAAGGAGAGAAACTGGGACTAGTTTAGCAAGGAGAGAAGCTGGGACTAGTTTAGTAAGGAGAGAAGATGGGACTAGTTTAGTAAGGAGAGAAGCTGGGACTAGTTTAGCAAGGAGAGAAGCTGGGACTAGTTTAGTAAGGAGAGAAACTGGAACTAGTTTAGCAAGGAGAGAAGATGGGACTAGTTTAGCAAGGAGAGAAGCTGGGACTAGTTTAGTAAGGAGAGAAGCTGGGACTAGTTTAGCAAGGAGAGAAGCTGGGACTAGTTTAGCAAGGAGAGAAGCTGGGACTAGTTTAGCAAGGAGAGAAGCTGGGACTAGTTTAGTAAGGAGAGAAACTGGGACTAGTTTAGCAAGGAGAGAGACTGGGACTGGTCTAGCAAACTGGGGAAGATCTAACTTAAACTTAACGTCTTTATACTGGTCTAAAAGACCCTGTAGAGTCTGTATACAACCAATCTCATTTAGATTTCTTTGCTCTAAAAGCTATGTGCATCCAATTTATTCTTAAATGCATTAATTGTCCCTATTTCAACTACTTCCTGTGGCAATGCATTCCAAGCATTCACCACTCTCTAATTTAAAAAAATATTTCCTAATGTCTAATCTGGACCTTTCATTAGTTAATTTGTAGCTATGCCCTCTTGTTCTTGTAGGTTGTTTTTTTTTAAAAAAACCTGTTATAATCTAATGTATCCTTTCCTCTGATCATCTTATAAACCTGTATTAAGTCACCACGAATTCTTCTCTCTTCTAGACACTGTAGGCCGGTTTTTCTGAGTCGTTCCTCATAACTGTAATTCTGGAATCCCACTATCATCTTTGTCGCTCTTTTTTGTACTCTTACCAGCATGTTTATATCCCCTCTATGATAAGGAACCCACACCTGTACACAGTACTCCAATCTAGGTCTAACTAATACGTTATACAGTTTGACTATCACTTCCTTGCTCCTATGTTTAATATTTCTTTTTATCATCCCTAACATTGCATTTTCCTCTTTCACTGCTACCTGGGCTTCCTTAGTCACTTTACCTATATGATCTATTAAAATCCCTAGGTTGAGATGTGAGAAGAGCGACTGTAACCGACCGTTAGACTTTATATTATTTTAGCATGAGTTGATTACAGCAACAACAACCAGCATAATAAATACCAACATTAATAAAGGGAAGTGCGGGTCCAAGCGGTTGTTAGCTTGGCTTACAAACCCTACAAACAAGGTTCAAATCATGTTGCGATCCTATTACCTACCAGAAGGTTTGTGAGTTTTTCATGGTATGATCGCTTCTCGCAGTCGACCCAGTGGTACATGAATACATGATGTCAGGTGTGCTCAATGTGGAAGTAGCTTCGGGAGCTGCAGTTATGGTGTCTTGCCGTCGCACTTTCCGTGATGGACTGAGAACATTTGGTGAATCCACGTATGTTCTATGATTGAGAACATTTGATGAATCCACGTATGTTCTATGATTGAGAACATTTGGTGAATCCATGTATGTTCTATGATTGAGCCCATTTGGTAAATCGAAGTCTGTTCTATGATTTCGGAAATGGTAAATCCAAGTCTGTTCTATGATTGAGCACATTTGGTAAATTCAAGTCTGTTCTATGATTGAGGACATGGTAAATCCAAGTGTGTTCTATGATCGAGCACATTAAGTAAATTCAAGTTTGTTCTATGATTGAGGACATGATAAATCCAAGTTAGTTCCATGATTGAGAACACGGTAAATCCAAGTCTGTTCTATGATTGAGTAATTGGTAAATCCAAGTCTGTTCTATGATTGAGCACATTTTGTAAATCCAGGTTTGTTCTATGATTGAGCACATGATAATCCAGGTCTGTTCTATGATTGAGCACATTTTGTAAATCCAAGTCTGTTCTATGACTGAGAACACGGTAAATCCAAGTCTGTTCTATGACTGAGAACATGGTAAATCCAAGTCTGTTCTATGACTGAGAACACGGTAAATCCAAGTCTGTTCTATGACTGAGAACACGGTAAATCCAAGTCTGTTCTATGATTGAGAACATGGCAAATCCAAGTTAGTTCTATGATTGAGAACACGGTAAATCCAAGTTTGTTCTATGATTGAGAACATGATACAAATCTATCAGCCATTTGATCATGTGTCCAGGCCTTATAAAACAAATACAGCGAACTAATTAGATCAGAATTCCTCGATAAATTATCAGACAGGAAACAGTCAACAAAATGGCACATCACTTGTAATTCCCAACTTTTAATGGCGAATGAGAGGAGGAAGAGGAATGTAATGTGAGATCTATCTGGGATATTTTAGAGACAACGCCATATAGTGTAACAGTAATAGAGAATAGTTACTGAAACTGTGCTCCAGAACATTCGCTTGTAGTAATGAGCAGCATATAAGAACACTGTATAGATTGGACAACAACGATTAATCATTACTGACTGATACGGAGATACTAAACGAAAAGGAATTTAGAAAACACAACATACAATCCAGAGCTCTACTAAACATTCACAATTGACACAGATTACCGACTGGTCATTATATCACACAAAGACGATCAAACAAGAAGATCTCGTAGCACAAGGTGCACAGATGCAATCAAGATCGAGCTACTGACACTCGAAAAGTTGACCATTTTTAATTATGTAACAATGTTCTTCCTGATTTGCGCGAAGATACCTCTGGCATAGCATTTAGAGACCCCCACGATATGCGCGTGTATAGTTCTGGTCTCACAGTAAGAGACCCCACAATATATGTGTGTCTAGTTATGCTCTCCCAGTAAGAGACCCCACGATATATGTGTGTATAGTTATGCTCTCCCAGTAAGAGACCCCACGATATATGTGTGTCTAGTTATGCTCTCCCAGTAAGAAACCCCACGATATATGTGTGTCTAGTTATGTTCTCCCAGTAAGAGACACCACAATCTATTTGTGTCTAGTTATGCTCTCCCAGTAAGAGACCCCACGATATATGTGTGTCTAGTTATGCTCTCCCAGTAAAAGACCCCACGATCTATGCGTGTATAGTTCTGTTATCCCTGTAAGAGACCCCACAATCTATGCTTGTATAGTTCTGTTATCCCTGTAAGAGACCCCACGATCTATGCGTGTATAGTTCTGTTATCCCTGTAAGAGACCCCACAATCTATGCTTGTATAGTTCATTTCTCACAGTAAGAGACCCCACGATCTATGTGTGTCCAGTTCTGTTCTCACAGTAAGAGACCCCACAATCTATGCTTGTATAGTTCATTTCTCCCAGTAAGAGACCCCACGATATATGCGTGTCTAGTTAGTTATGTTCTCCCAGTAAGAGATACCACGATATATGCGTGTCTAGTTATGTTCTCCCAGTAAGAGACCCCAAGATATATGTGTGTCTAGTTATGCTCTCCCAGTAAGAGACCCCACGATCTATGCGTGTATAGTTATGTTCTCCCAGTAAGAGACCCCACGATATATGTGTGTCTAGTTATGCTCTCCCAGTAAGAGACCCCACGATCTATTCGTGTATAGTTATGTTCTCCCAGTAAGAGACACCACGATCTGCGTATAGAAACTTCAGCCAGTTGCCAGTACAACCGACTTGTTCTCTTGTAGTTTGCCGTAATAGAAGCTGTCATGAATTGTGTCTGCCATTCCCTGTATAAACACACCGAATACGCTCTCCCAACAATCTCTACAATGTTAACTCGGCAAGGCTAGCAATTTACATTAAAAACACATTTGAGGAATAACTTATTGTCAAAGTATATTATTTGTGCTGTATCATTCATGTAGGTGCAGTTGGTAGCTGTTGTGCATTGACTGTTCGAACGCCTGGTTATGCTTGGTTCCGAGATGGCAATTGATGCATGTAATAGATGTATCTGAAGTAGTGCCGTCCTGTTGACTGAAGGGAACAGGCACCATTTTCTCAGGTTTGCCGCCTCTTAAATGCTGGTAATTAATGGGTTTGCCAGTGCAATCAGCTTGCTCAAGATCTCAGAAACTGCAGAAACGAGTCTATTACCATGAGCTGAACACTGTCAGCCAAGTTCGATTTCTAGGAGTCCATCGAATTCAGAGGGTGGACGGAAATGGAGAAAAGGAGCGTGATTGGGACAGGATGCATGCCATTTGCCCCTGAATGTCGCTCATCACTCTCTCCGACACTCATCCTCTTAGTGTGATCTATCTGAGAGCGTTATTGTCTCCCCCTGCAGAATATGGCGTCCTGGCTCCTCGTAAATCAATAGAAAACGTCAGGGGCGTTCACACGAGGAAATGGAACAGCTCCGCTGAACATTAGACCACAGCACATAGCAGGGAATGATGTGTTAGTTCACACTAAAGGCCCCCATTAAGGGCCTCGTCCATTGATGACGCGTAGCGAATGTATATTTAACAACTTTACGACATCCTCAAGAAAATTAATCAACAGTTTTACGACATCGGAAACAGGTTTCTTTCAGAAGCAATTATTTCAAAATGGTGAGTCAATTGAGGCATAAAAAACCCAGTTCGAACGTGAAACTTTTCGACAATGACAGATATATCATGAGAACTGAGATTAGGGCACGTGTGTGTGTGTGTTTGTGTGTGTGTATGTGTGTGTGTGTGTGTGTGTGTGTGTGTGTGCATGTGTCTGTGTGCATGTGTCTGTGTGTGTGTGTCTGTGTGTGTGTATCTATATGTATGTTTGTGTGTGTGTATGTCTATGTGTGAGTGTGGGACTGTGCATGTTTGTGTGTCTATGTGTGTGTGAGTATATGTGTGTGCTTGTGTGTGCGTGTCTCTTTGTGTCTGTATGTCTGTATGTGTGCCTTTAAATTGTCCATTAAATGTCTGGCACGGACGGTCCAGTTATTCCGACATACCAGGCTCAATGCGTGAGTCGGGTAAGTTAGTTACACAAAGATTGTAGTGAGTATATTAGTATAACAATGAAACATACAGAGCATGTAACGATACATACTATTGTCTGTCTTTCACTCCTCTCAGTCTTCTTCTTCTTCTTCTGCGTACACAGTCAGACAGCAACCATTATTTTTTCGAAAAAAGCGGCGGTCGTCCTGAGACTCTCGCCACTACCATAGAGCTTGTCTTGCAGTTCCACTGGCAATGGCCACATCTGCTCTCTCTGATCCCCGTATGTCGGGCAGTTCTGCAGCAGATGTTCAGTTGTCATTTTACCAGTACCGCACGGGCATTCGTCGGTACACCCTATCTTCAATTTGTTGAATAGGTGGTACCTCAGTCTATTGTGGCCAGTGCGAAGTCTGAAGACAACGACCTGCTCTCTTCGGTTCAACTGGTAATAGGCATCGTTTTTGGTGTAACCAGTATGTTCGGTTTCCCATTTGGTAATGTACCTGGCTTTGATAAGCCGTTTTGACTCTTCGTACGTCATACTGGTATCTGTTTGTGGTAGCCTTGCACCTTCTTTTGCCAGTCTGTCTGCCTCCTCGTTGCCTTGGATGTTGCAGTGTGACGGAACCCACTGTACCACTACCCTTTTTGGTGCGGACAGCTGGCCTCTCAGTCTAATCCCAGCCATTATCATTTTCATCATCACTTTCATCATCATTTTCATCATCACTTTCATCATCACTTTCATCATCACTTTTATCATCACTTTCATCATCATCTTTGGATGCATAATATAAATATATAACCGTTATCATAAAAAAGGTCATGGGTCAACTGAGTGAGTTTCTGCCGTTCAATCGCCGCAGAAGCATGCCACTGCACCAGTCGCTCGCCACTGATCAACCATTGAGATGGTTGAGTTGTTCCCTTTCACATGTTCGCTCCCATGTCGCTGATCTCGTTGATTGGGACTTAAATGGAAGTGATATTAGCCTAGGAAACATGTAGCTCCAGGGTAGTCTGTCTAGGGATGGTAGCCATAGTTCGGACTGTCTAGGGATGGTAGCCCTAGTGTAGTCTGTCTCGAGCTGGTAATAGTCTGTCTCGAACTGGTAGCCATAGTGTAGTCTGTCTAGAGCTGGTAGCCCTAGTGTAGTCTGTCTCGAGATGGTAATAGTCTGTCTCGAACTGGTAGCCATAGTGTAGTCTGTCTAGGGATGGTAGCCATAGTGTAGTCTGTCTCGAGATGGTAGCGGGAAGACAATCGCGGTCCCCGACTGAAATGAGACGTTCGTGCCAAAAGACGCAGATATCGCATCCTCGCTCTAAGCTCTGACACAATGCCCTTTTCAGGAGCAACAAAAACGAATGAAGAAGAAGATATCCATATTTGTTTCCATTTAGATTTGTGCAAGCGTGAAATGAGGGCCCTGGACATGACATGCTGGGAAGGTGAAGCTGCAGGCCGGTCAAGGTGGAGGTGTACCCTCTATCGCCAGCTACCACTTGGTGAAGCGAAGCTATTGCAACACAGAGACATGAAGCGACAACACAGAGACATGAAGCGGCAACACAGAGACATGAAGCGGCAACACAGAGAAGTGAAGCGACAGCACAGAGACATGAAGCGGCAACACAGAGAAGTGAAGCGACAACACAGAGAAGTGAAGCGACAGCACAGAGACATGAAGCGACAACACAGAGAAGTGAAGCGACAGCACAGAGACATGAAGCGGCAACACAGAGACATGAAGCGGCAACACAGAGAAGTGAAGCGACAGCACAGAGACATGAAGCGGCAACACAGAGAAGTGAAGCGACAACACAGAGAAGTGAAGCGACAGCACAGAGACATGAAGCGACAACACAGAGAAGTGAAGCGACAGCACAGAGACATGAAGCGGCAACACAGAGACGTGAAGCGGCAACACAGAGAAGTGAAGCGGCAACACAGAGAAGTGAAGCGACAGCACAGAGACATGAAGCGGCAACACAGAGAAGTGAAGCGACAACACAGAGAAGTGAAGCGACAGCACAGAGACATGAAGCGACAACACAGAGAAGTGAAGCGACAGCACAGAGACATGAAGCGGCAACACAGAGAAGTGAAGCGACAGCACAGAGACATGAAGCGGCAACACAGAGACGTGAAGCGACAACACAGAGAAGTGAAGCGACAGCACAGAGACATGAAGCGGCAACACAGAGACGTGAAGCGGCAACACAGAGAAGTGAAGCGACAGCACAGAGACATGAAGCGACAACACAGAGACGTGAAGCGGCAACACAGAGAAGTGAAGCGACAGCACAGAGACATGAAGCGACAACACAGAGAAGTGAAGCGACAACACAGAGAAGTGAAGCGAAAACACAGAGAAGTGAAGCGACAACACAGAAAAGTGAAGCGAAAACACAGAGAAGTGAAGCGACAACACAGAGAAGTGAAGCGAAAACACAGAGAAGTGAAGCGACAACACAGAGAAGTGAAGCGAAAACACAGAGAAGTGAAGCGGCAACACAGAGACGTGAAGCGGCAACACAGAGACGTGAAGCGGCAACACAGAGACGTGAAGCGACAACACAGAGAAGTGAAGCGACAACACAGAGACGTGAAGCGGCAACACAGAGAAGTGAAGCGGCAACACAGAGACGTGAAGCGACAAGACAGAGAAGTGAAGCGACAAGACAGAGACGTGAAGCGACAACACAGAGAAGTGAAGCGACAACACAGAGACGTGAAGCGACAACACAGAGACGTGAAGCGACAACACAGAGAAGTGAAGCGGCAATGCCGCAAGGAGAAAGACAACTGTTAAGTTTACATTTATTTTGTTGTTGTTGTTATTATTTTGTTTTCCAGTCTAAGTCATATCATCCTATTGTCAGTAATGACTGAAAGGGGCAACACACTTGTCCCCCTTTTCCCCACAGCTGCATTACTTGTTCTGAGAGGCCCGCAGAATGGATAGAAGGACATCTGATTAATCTGCATAAGAAGAGAGACCTGGTAGATTGTAGCACTTGTGTGGGAGTGGGGGGTTGATCACATGGCTGTCAGTGTCATGCAAGATATTCAACAGTCATCTTGGACAGATTAGAGAGGTAAGTAGGCGAAAAGGTCGGAGAGCAACATGCGAGATTTCGCCATGGAAGATCGTGCACAGATCTCATAGCTACGCTACGCTTCATAGTAGAACAAAATATTGAATGGAAATCATCCCGACACGCCCGTTAAAAGATTATGGAAAGGTGTTTGAAAGTATGGATCGAAGTACGCTATGGCAACTGTTGAGATACTATGAGATTACGCCAGGCATTGCGTAGAACAACAAACAGAGGCGCCTCCGTTGCTGAGGACCGCCAGGCCTCCGAGTCGCCGAGAAAACGTACTCTGCGAAAAGACCCAATACTCGTATATCAAGTTCTGGCCTTAATTATGTGGGACGGGTTCCCGTGCCAGAACTGGACTATACAGCCACCTCTGGACTCACCGGTGAGGTGCAACACATCATGTCTGACTGCTGTTATTATCACCACTTGCGATGGACTGCTGTTATTACGAGATGCTGGAGAAGTCCACAACGCTCATCCAAAATATGTACAACGACACAGATAGCAGAGTGGTACAGGAAGAAACCCTGACTGACAGCTTCAGGGTGCAGAGAGGGTCCGACAAGGATGCCTGCTCTTATTGTCTTGGATATAGATTTTATAAAGATGCCATCAATAGAAGGAAAAAGAACTGTTTTTCAGTGGACATTATTGTCACAATTGGAGGACCTGGACTACCCAGATGATGTGGTAGTCTTGTCACAATTGGAGGACCTGGACTACCCAGATGATGTGGTAGTTTTGTCACAATTGGAGGACCTGGACTACCCAGATGATGTGGTAGTTTTGTCACAATTGGAGGACCTGGACTACCCAGATGATGTGGTAGTTTTGTCACAATTGGAGGACCTGGACTACCCAGATGATGTGGTAGTTTTGTCACAATTGGAGGACCTGGACTACCCAGATGATGTGGTAGTTTTGTCACAATTGGAGGACCTGGACTACCCAGATGATGTGGTGGTTTTGTCACAATTGGAGGACCTGGACTACCCAGATGATGTGGTAGTTTTGTCACAATTGGAGGACCTGGACTACCCAGATGATGTGGTAGTTTTGTCACAGTCATAGCCAAATCCCAGAGAACCTTGATAGGGGGAAACAATAATCAACCAAATTGGGATTGAATATCAAAATAAAGAAACCAAACTCCTTAAACTTAACACTCACATCATGATCTCACAATAGGCACTTGACGAGGAACAGATGCAGATGTAAGGATCAGAATTGTGAAGACAAGAGGGTCATTCCTGGCACTAAACAACACTTATAATCGGAGAGGATCGACGGACATTGGTTTCTTTGTTTCCCCTTCTCAACGCTCGCCTTTTTGTGGCACAGGTACAATGATTTCAACCACTAACATAATGTTTGGTTGTATTGTCACCTAAATACTTTTACATATCTATGTGTGTTATTTGATAAGTTCGCCTCAAACGAGATATGCCACAAATGTGTGTGTGTTATTCAATGTCTGAGGTTTTCTGCTGTTCGCGTTTCTATTATTCGCGTTTCTATTATTCGCTTTTCTGTTATTTGCGTTTTTTGCCAATAGCGTTTCTCCTATTCACGTTTCTGCTATTCGTGTTTCTGCTATTCGTGTTTCTGCTATTCGTGTTTCTGCTAATTGTGTTTCTGCTATTCGTGTTTCTGCTATTCGTGTTTCTGCTGTTCGTGATTCTGCTATTCGTGTTTCTGCTATTCGTGTTTCTGCTGTTCGTGATTCTGCTATTCGTGATTCTGCTATTCGTGTTTCTGCTATTCGTGTTTCTGCTGTTCGTGATTCTGCTATTCGTGTTTCTGCTATTCGTGTTTCTGCTGTTCGTGTTTCTGCTATTCGTGTTTCTGCTATTTGTGTTTCTGCTATTCGTGTTTCTGCTATTCGTGTTTCTGCTATTCGTGTTTCTGCTGTTCGTGTTTCTCCTATTCGTGTTTCTGCTATTCGTGTTTCTGCTATTCGTGTTTCTGCTATTCGTGTTTCTGCTATTCGTGTTTCTGCTGTTCGTGTTTCTCCTATTCGTGTTTCTGCTATTCGTGTTTCTGCTATTCGTGTTTCTGCTATTCGTGTTTCTGCTATTCGTGTTTCTGCTGTTCGTGTTTCTCCTATTCGTGTTTCTGCTATTGGCATTTTATGTTATCCATGCGTCTGCTTTTCGAGGCCACATTTTCCCCCATACATTGAACATTTACATGTTGTTATTCTGTGAGAATGTTGTTGTCTCTCCAAATGTAAGATCATCAAATCTGACTTTTCTCACCATCTTCTTCCTCTGACT
Source organism: Ariolimax columbianus (assembly GCA_036924085.1). Lineage (NCBI taxonomy): Eukaryota > Metazoa > Mollusca > Gastropoda > Stylommatophora > Arionidae > Ariolimax > Ariolimax columbianus. The sequence goes on along the minus strand of JAVGWX010000003.1, from coordinate 5,511,986 downwards.
CGTCATGAAAATGTCGTTTGTGACGTTGTGACCTAGTTTACAGCGAGGCTGCGATATCTACGCGTTTTGACCCAAGATATCTAATGTCAGCACGCGATTTCTGAAATCGGTAACAATTTCCATCTTCGATTTCTATTTGCTTAGCCAGTATGTTTCTAGTGCTGTGACTTGGAGGGGGAGAGGGGGGGGGGGGCAGAAACTTGGTCAGTAGTGGGTGACTGTCTATGATGCAAGCATCCAACTATGAGTCGCTAACAGGTCATTCACTACTCCATCAGACCCTAATCCTTGTCCATCTCAGACTCCAACCTGTACGGTCATCTCAGATACCAGTCTATACGTCATCGGAGACCCCAATCCTTAATTCGAGAGGAATCGCAGGTCTCAGACATTTGGTCCATGTGCTTGGCTGATAAGCCAATGGTGCGAGGCTACCATCTGAGGGATTACGGCCGAACGTCTCTAAGCCGGAATCCCGCCCTAAATCTCAGCACCACTGCGAAGGGAGGCTACGATATGGTTGGGACCTGGGGCTCGCGCCTCAGCCCGACCTGGTAGAGTAGCAGAAAGAGGTCTCTGCCGTCCCCCGATCAAAGCTGGCGGGAAGCTGCTCGATATTCACCCCATACAGCGATGAGGAGTGAAACCACTAGTAGAAGACTTAGTTCTCGGTCGGGGTGTTGTAAGCAGTAGAGCAGCCACCTCACTGCGAACTGTTGAGACTCAGCCCTTGATCATGAGATATCTCCGCACACCAGGCGAACAACATCTCCGTGCCATGACCAGGCTTGTCCCCTGGTTAAATGCACTCCTGCCTCTATCAGTCATCCTAATGGACGCAGAAGAGATGCAGGCCAGCGGACATTGCACCACTGCCCTATTGTGACAACCTCCTAGGTGGCGGGGAATGCTAGGCGTGCCATCACTGCAGAGGAGCCGAGAAAATAAAAGAAGCAAGGAGATACCTCACTCACATGCATATGCTACGTTTCTGGCAGGACGTGACGATCCGGGGACACAGACACACTGGACTGCCTCTCTTCCGGGATACTTGAAAAACTAGTACATTCAGTCCATTATATCATATCATATCATTGCCACACCATATAGACACGAGTAGGGAAGACTCGATAGTCCTGCAAGACAACTTCCCTAAGAGAGACAACTCTGACCAAAAACAACTGCTACCTTGCAGATAGGCTGGGGACAGCCAAAGGCTAAGGAGGGCATCCCTACAGAAACGCCTGTTGAACTCGGATGTACTGGGCCACAGGCTTAACAAAGTAACACAGTGCAACGTATATCGCTGGAACCAGCGTACGAGGAAGAAGAATGAGAAGGAGGACCCAATCCTTACGTCTATCTCAGACCCCAATCCTTATGTCTATCCCAGACCCCAATCCTTACGTCTATCTCAGACATCCATCCTTACGTCTATCTCAGACCTCCATCCTTACGTCTATCCCAGACCCCAATCCTTACGTCTATCCCAGACCTCCATCCTTACGTCCATCTGAGACCCGAATCCTTAGGTCTATCCCAGACCTCCATCCTTACGTCCATCTGAGACCCCAATCCTTGCGTCTATCCCAGACCCCAATCCTTACGTCCATCTGAGACTCCAATCCTTACGTCTATCTCAGACCTCCATCCTTACGTCTATCTCAGACCTCCATCCTTACGTCTATCTCAGACCTCCATCCTTACGTCTATGTCAGACCTCCATCCTTACGTCTATCTCAGACCTCCATCCGTACGTCTATCTCAGACCTCCATCCTTACGTCTATCTCAGACCTCCATCCTTACGTCTATCTCAGACCTCCATCCTTACGTCTATCTCCGACTTCCATCCTTACGTCTATCTCAGACCTCCATCCTTACGTCTATCTCAGATCCTAATCCTTACGTCCATCCGAGACCCCAATCCTTACGTCTATCTCAGACCCTAATCCTTACGTCCATCTTCGACCCCAATCCTTGCCTTCAAACTGGTTTGTTTAATTTAGTCCCACTTATATCCCGGTCAAATTCTGTTATTGTCTCTCTATTATTCTTCATGACTTCTTTTTGTTGGCTTTTAGATGATCCGTTTCTTGATTGTACTCTCGTCGACAAAAAGGGATCTATCTTACCACTGGTATATGACCATGATAAGTTTGGTAGAGATATTAGTCCTAAACAAAAGTGCCGGAGACTACATACATCCCTGCCTGATCTCACTTTGTGCTATCAACCAGTTTATAGACCTCAAGAGTGCCGGAGACTACAGACATCCCTGTCTGATCTCACTTTGTGCTATCAACCAGTTTATAGACCTCAAGAGTGCCGGAGACTACAGACATCCCTGTCTGATCTCACTTTGTGCCATCAAACAGTTTATAAGCCTCAAGAGTGCCGGAGACTACAGACATCCCTGTCTGATCTCACTTTGTGCCATCAAATAGTTTATAAGCCTCAAGAGTGCCGGAGACTACATACGTCCCTGTCTGATCTCACTTTGTGCCATCAACCAGTTTATAGACGTCAAGAGACCTCATCTAAAACTGGGTCAACTGGTGGAGTGTTTGTACCAGGAACGAACCACGCCCAGATTTTGTTGTTGTCCGTCCGTGATATCGAACCCTGAAGTGGTGTTATCTCAGTATTAACAGGCCAGCGTACTGTCGACTAGGCTAGACGCTTGGCCCTGGTAGTGTTAGCAGACATTCATGTCGCATAGCTCAGTACATATCAGCGAGGACAATTAGTAACGATAGTAGACGTACATGTCTTACTCCTTGTCTTGGGACAAAATAAATGAAAACAAAAATGTTAAAGTTGATTAAAGTTAAGTTCAATCAAAATTTTGTAATGGGTATGGTCAGATACCGCACGCAGAAGAGAACACAAACAAAACCTACGTTTCGACTAATATGTCTTCATCCGGGACAAAAAATAACAAAAATGAGTCACTCATATGTCCATCTTTCCATCTACCTCAGACCCAAATCATTACGTCCATCTGTCCATACGCCCGTACGTCTATCTGTTCATACGTCCATACGTCCATACGGTCATACGTCCGTCTTATAGTCCCACTTCTTGTCTTACACCATGTCTGACTCCAGTTTGTGTTATGGGGGGAAGGGGGGGGGGGGCTATGAGAGTCTCACTCGTATGATATTTCCGCTGGTGCTTCCTTCATGGAAGTGCTGTATAATTCTCGCAGATTTCTTTAGTAATCCACAAAATCCTAGTAGTGCCCACGCCTTCAGATTGTCTATAGTGTGCCACGTGACTTGTTACAAGCCCTCCCTAACCACAACCTTCATCAAGTCTCAGCAGATTGATCCTGCCAGTCACACATACTAGATTGTTCATCTCGCTATTTCTGCTTCATGAGTTTAGCCTGCTAAGAGAGTATGGCAGCACGACAGTATTTGCATGAAGCCGACATAAAATAGTGTACGCTGACTACCATTCTCATGTTTGATAGGGCACTTGAACTTAATCCTCTCTGTTCAGGATCATGATGCGGAGCAGTGCATGAGCCGCAGCGACACATAGCCTGACTGCTAGCGTCAGGGCCAGCGATCCATAGCCGACTGCTAGCGTTTGGGCCAGCGACCCATAGCTGACTGGTAGCGTCGGGGCCAGCGACCCATAGCGAACTGGTAGCGTCGGGGCCAGCGACCCATAGCGGACTGCTAGCGTCAGAGCCAGCGACCCATAGCGGACTGGCAGCGTCGGGGCCAGCGACCCATAACTGCCAAGACCCTTCTGTACCTCCACGCGGTTATCCTGTATAACAGGCTGCAAGAGAACAGACTGGCTAAGGAGAAGGGATCGAAGAGGGAAGGCTAACCCGTACACAAAAATACCGGCTTGAGACTGATGTATCAGACCAAAATCGTAGTCTAGCTGTAAGCTAGCGACACAGCGCATTCTGTTCTCCTGATAACATCTTGCTACTTGCAAAACTCTTTTCATGGTTTGACAGTTGGAGACTGGACGAACGAGGCAGACGTTTCTGCTCAATGTTACATCTTGGTCTGCACACGATGTACATAGTCTTTCGAACATGTGTATTCAAGTGTGTGTGTGTGCGTGTGTACACTGGTCAAAATGCGTATGTAAGTGTATGTTTCTATACGTATTTGAATCAATGTAGAATAGTCACAAATATACATATAATAAAAGTCCACGTTAGATATAAGTCGATGCAGCAGCATATGTCCGTGACTCAAGTGCTAGACATATGTGAGTGACTCAAGTGCTTGACATATGTGAGTGACTCAAGTGCTAGACATATGTGCGTGACTCAAGTGCTAGACATATGTGCGTGACTCAAGTGCTAGATATATGTGCGTGACTCAAGTGCTAGACATATGTGAGTGACTCAAGTGCTAGAGACATGTACGCGACTGAAGTACTTGACCTATGTACGCGACTGAAGTACTTGACCTATGTACGCGACTGAAGTACCTGCCCTATGTACGTGACTGAAGTACTTGACTTATGTGCGTGACCCCTGTCCTAGACTTATGTACGTGACTGAAGTACTTGACCTATGTTCGCGACTGAAGAACTTGCCCTATGTACGCGACTGAAGTATTTGACTTATTTTCGTGAGTCTGTCCTAGACTTATGTACGTGACTGAAGTACTTGACCTAAGTACGCGACTGAAGTACTTGCCCTATGTACGTGACTGAAGTACTTGACTTATGTGCGTGACCCCTGTCCTAGACGTATGTACGTGACTGAAGTACTTGACCTATGTGCGTGGTCCCTGTCCTAAACTTATGCGCGTGACCTGTGTCCTAGACTTATGTACGCGACTTAAGTACTTGACTTATGTACGTGACCAAAGTGATAAACCTATGTTTGTGACCAAGGACCTATATTTATGTACTCCTGTCTACCTGTCGCTGGCGGCTGTCAGACATGTCAATCAAGCGCACGTACACCAGACTCAATCACCCTTGCCTCTTCTATGGCTGGTTCTTTCAGACAAAGAACAGAAGAACACCAACAGATGCCTTTGGATATGTGCCAAGTGGCGGTTAGATGTTGGCCCTTCTATGACTGTTTTTCTTTGTCATTTGTGACTGCACTTGTTATTGTAGAAGCGTCTCTTATTGAATTGTTGACTTGTAAATCGGATTACAGTGGCGCTTTCTATATCCTGACACGTATTAAAGAAATCAGGGCGGGGTTTAAAATTGTGTAAAAGTAAAGTAAATTAACCCATTGCATTACTGCCGTAGGAGTGTGAGGTGTTAGTGACCTTACATTTCAAAGGCTCGGCTATATGAGGGCGGTAGCCATCTCCTCTCCCTCGCCGCTTTTACTTCCCTGACTGAACCGGTACCCATTTAAGGCTGGGTCGACCCGGGGGCCATTGCGGTCTGAAAAAAACATTACAATGCAAAGTGTCTCAGAAGGCTTGCCAAAGTAGGGTTCGCTGTTTAGGTCCATACCCCCCCCCCCCACCCCCACTTCTTTGACCCCGCTGCTGTAACAGCCTGTTTCTAGTTGCACGACATAGGCGTGATAATGTTTGATTAGACGTGGGTCCCATGCTAAACCCTGGTTGGATGTTACAAGTTGTTGCTGCAGTGGTCCTAACATGATCTGCGGGTTAGGAAGGTTCCCTCATACAAACTGGTTTCTGAACTCTGCGACACCATTGACCATCACAATACAAGATATGATATCATCTACACGTGCTTGAAAGATAACATGGGCAGGTGTGGCTTGAAGGATAACACGGGCAGGTGTGGCTTGAAGGATAACACGGGCAGGTGTGGCTTATAGGATAACACGGGCAGGTGTGGCTTATAGGATAACACGGGCAGGTGTGGCTTATAGGATAACACGGGCAGGTGTGGCTTATAGGATAACACGGGCAGGTGTGGCTTATAGGATAACACGGGCAGGTGTGGCTTATAGGATAACACGGGCAGGTGTGGCTTATAGGATAACACGGGCAGGTGTGGCTTATAGGATAACACAGGCAGGTGTGGCTTATAGGATAACACGGGCAGGTGTGGCTTATAAGATAACACGGGCAGGTGTGGCTTATAGGATAACACGGGCAGGTATGGCTTATAGGATAACACGGGCAGGGGTGGCTTATAGGATAACACGGGCAGGTGTGGCTTATAGGGTAGCACTGGCAGGTGTGGCTTATAGGATAACATGGACATGTATGGCTTAGGCCTATTTGATAACATGGACATGTATAGCTTAGGCCTATATGATAACATGGACAGGTATGGCTTATTTGATAACATGGACATGTATAGCTTAGGTCTATATGATAACACGGACATGTATGGCTTAGACCTTTATGATAACATGGGCTTGTATGGCTTATATGATAACACGGACATGTATGGCTTAGGCCTGTATGATAACATGGGCATGTATGACTTATATACTACCTAAGGACATAAATATCCAGATAACCTACTTTACGACAATAAAGGCTTGGCTAGGGACTCTCATGCAACAATCAGAAGCTGCAAATATTTGTCTGACATTTGTCGAGCTGTCTTATCCATCAGTTTGCCCCGACTCGTGCCCTTTCATTGAGTGCTTGCTGTTTTATTACAGTTTCAACCTGCAACACAATCAGCCACCAGGGCCAGGGCTACAACAACACCAACCACGCTAGTGGGGCCCCATGCTGACGCAGTAACATCCTCCATGTTGTGCGGTAAGGTCCAGGATATTACATAAATATTCTCCAAAAGTCGAGTAGACATTTCTTGGTTTTAGAACGTAAGACGGAAATGTATTGCTGCGCAATATGGCGAGAAAATTGCCTTCCATCTCAGCCGCTGATTTGCTGGCATTTGTTCAGACTTTGTCAGACCTGGAACATCAGCTACTGTGTCGGTTCCTGTATGCCACGCCCCTCGGCGCCAGATCCCGGTCAGCCACCGCCCACAATTCAATAAACCTTGCAGCAGCGCGCAGGTCTCCGCACGACGGCTAATGAAACAGTTGGATGTAAATACAGTCCCACCTCCTAGTACACTGGTTGACATGAAATCGTTTGTGACGGGCAGAGGTTGCCGCCGAAACATCCTAATTCGCCAGTCCAGAGTTGGCTGAAAGAAACTTGCTAAGTTAAATGAATTGTTGACGCGCGTGTTTGCGTGAGAGATCGCAGATACCGACCATACATGAAAGAGAATAGTTATTGATGTCTTGTTCATTTTGGACTAGCAGTGATCAGTGAAACAGTTGAGAATTCTAAACCTGTTTGTAGTGGATCCACGTCCTTCTCGTTCTGACAGAAGCCCGCATTAACATCGCCATCTTGAGCTTGTTCTGAGAGAGCCTTGTGTTACCGTCTAGCGTAGACAAACGGTGTAACCTTGTGACTACCATTGTGATTTCTTTTGTCTACTTGATATAACTTACTGTTGCGATTATTAAGTTACTTATTGATTGTTATCAATTGCTAATTAATCGACACGTTCAACATCAAGAGTATCGCTTTCTAGACGGTACACGTATGGATGTTAGAGTGGGGACAACCCTGAAGCAGCCAACAACTTGACCAGAGTTGCTATCCTCAACAAGGCGGTCACCTTTAAGGGTTGTGAAGTTAAACCTCGTGCTACACGTCAGACATGTCCGACGGTCATTCTGAAACTGTTTAACAAATGGCTAAAAACTTATCATAAACTGGATTCTGCCAATCAGGATGTCCGTGTGTGTCACACAGAAACGCATTGTCAACGTTTGAGCTTAGACAATATTAGACAAAGCCCGGATTTATATCTAGTTTGTTTCAACTATTTATATTTTTGCTAACCGTCACTCGCGCTTGGAGGTGTTATAACCGTGTTCTCACACTGGATGATATTTGTTTACGCGAACTGATGTTATTGTGCTGCAGAGCAAGTATTGGTTCTCGTGAAACAGATCTTCTTGTTGGAGACACACGCTGAACGCTTCTCGGATTTTTTGGCTAAAACATGATGAGTGAGTTTTCGACTGTTATCGTTGTACCACGTGTGCTTTGTTACATATGGTGATAACACGGTGCCATCTGATACAATTCTTGTGACAGCTACCAGCAAAGACTTGACGCCTGCACGAGAGGCACCTTCTGATTGTCAAGAATGACTGCTGCTGTGGCAGTCATGTCTACAACCTCAACACCTGTTGTGCCCAAACGGCACGGTTTCTCCATCGAATCCCTCATCGGGACGTCTGACACGTCATCCTCCTCGTTACCAACTATATCAGCGCCATCTAGACCTCTACCTATCCGGCCCATGCTCAACAGGGAACCCCTCAAGGAGGAACGACACAGAGAGAGGGTGAGGATAGACAGAGAGGGACGAGAGAAGGAAGCACGCGAGATTAGAGACAGAGACTGCAGGGACAGAGAAGTGGAGATGTTGAGGGACAGAGACCTGGTCTTAGAAACACTTCGGGAGAGAGAGTACAGGCACATACGAGACAGAGAAATGGCTAGGGAGAGAGAGATGCCAGAGCTCAAAGATAACCGGGACGGCCGGATTTCAAATCCTCACTTACAGAGACAATCCCCGGACTCTAACAGCCGTTCCAGCCCACGAGTAGAGAAGTCGTTAACTCCCGAGTCTGAGAACAAACTGAGTGCATGGCCAGGGGAGGAGTTCAAACACATCCTGGACAACTTCCACGGCGGCCATATGGACCCTAGTGGACTTTACCAGCCATTGCGAGTCTGCAACAGAACACTTGCCTCTATTGGCGGAATACCTGTTACAGCGGGCACCCCAAACGCCCTTGGCGTCGCCATGTCGTCCCATTTCGCCCATCTACCCATCAATCCTTTATTATATAACTTACCACGTGATCTCACACACCAACCTCACCCGCTTCTGGCGGCCAGATACCCCGGATTCATGCACCCGCGATATCCCAGTAAGTATATCCTGTCACCCTAGGTGTTTGTCAATTTCTGACCTCTTCGTCTGCATTACTGTCAGTCAGCATGGCACCTATTGGCTTCAGTCAGGCTCAGTAGAGAAGTATGAATTACTGTCAGTCAGCCTTGCCCCTATTGGCTTCAGTCAGGTTTAGTAGAGAAGTATGAATTACTGTCAGTCAGCCTGGCACCTATTGGCTTCAGTCAGCCTTAGTAGAGAAGTATGAATTACTGTCAGTCAGCCTGGCACCTATTGGCTTCAGTCAGTCTTAGTAGAGAAGTATGTATTACTGTCAGTCAGCCTTGCCACTATTGGCTTGTCATGCTGAGCAGAGAAGACTGACAAAAGACTGGTGGAGATCACCAGTCCCAGACTACAGCTGTAATATTATCACTGACTGCTCCACCTTACACACCAAGGGCTGGTCTTTTGACGCGATCTGGACATTTCTTCAGGAACATTTTTCGATTGCCAATGACTCTCAAATTTCTCAATTTAAACACTAATATATCTTTCCAATAACTATATGTATATTGTTAATGTCTCTCATTTCTCTGTTGTTAATCTTCTTCTTCTTCTTCGTTCGCTCTCAATCTCCCACTACCAAACCCTGAAAGGGTAAGTAGCAGAATGTAGTCCAGAGAACAGGATGCGCTGTGTTGTAGTTTACAGCTTGGCTGCCATATTTGCACATTTCGCTCCAACACATCCGACTTCAGCAAGCATTTATTTAGTACCGGGTTAGCATTCCCTCTTCGATCCCTTCTCCTTAGCCAGCCTGCCCTGCTGCAGCCTGTAATCCAGGATCACCACGTGGATGTGTAGAAGGGTCTTGGCAGCTCTGGTTCGCTGGCCCTGACGCTAGCAGTCAGCTATGGGTCGCTGACCACTGCAGCTCATGCGCTGCATCTTTATTCCCTCTGTTGTTAATGACACTATAATTTCTCTTTTTTAATAACTATTTAATTTCTATAATGTTAATGGCACTATATTTTCTCTTTTTAATAATTCTCTAATTTTCCTATTGTTAATGACTCTCTAATTTCTCTATTTTGATAACTGTTTAATTTTTATATTGTTAATGAATCTCGAATTTCTCTATTATTAATTACTCTATAATTTCCCTGTTGTTAATGTCGCTCCAACTTCCTTGTTTCAATAACTATCTAATCTCTATATTGGTAATCACTTTCAAATTTCCCGATTATAATAACTCTCTAATGCCTCTATGCTTTATGACTAATATCTTTACTGTTAATGACTCTCTAATTTTCTTATGGTCAATTACTCTAATTTTCTTATGGTTAATGGCTCTCTATTTTCCCCATGGTTAGTTTCTAATTACCTATGTTAATGGCTTTCTAATCTCCATATGTTAATGGGTCTCTATTTTCTCCATGATTAAAAACTAATTTCCCAATGTTAATGCTGTGTATGTTTCCCGTGGTTAATTACTATTTTCCCATGTTAATAGCTCTCTAATTTCTCTATGTTAATGACTATCTAATTTCTCTATGGTTAATTACTGTAATGTCCCTATGTTAATGGTTCCTCCCTAAATTCTCTATTTTAATGGCTCTGTAATTTCTCTATGTTAATGGCTTTCTAATTTCTCTTTGATTATTTACTCTAATTTTCCTGTGTTAATGGCTCTCTAATTTTCCTATGTTAATGGCTCTTTATTTTCCATATGTTAATGGCTCTTTAATTTCCCTATGTTAATGGCTCTCTAATTTCTTTATGGTAAATTACTCTAATTTTCCTTGGTTAAGGGCTCTCTAATTTCTCTATGTTAAAGGCTCTCTAATTTCTCTATAGTTAATTACTCTAATTTCCCAATGTTAATGGCACTCTAATTTCCATATCGTTAATTACTGTAATTTGTTTATATTAATGACAATCTAATTTCTCTATGGTTAATTACTCTAATTTCCATATGCTAATGGCTCTCTAATTTCTCTATGGTTAATTACTCTAATTTCCCAATGTTAATGGCTCTCTAATTTCCCTATATTTAATTACTTTAATTGTTCTGTCCATGACAATATAATTTTTCTATGGTTAACGATTCTGTAATTCTACGTTTTCTAACAGAACATTGACCTTCATGCAGGTCTGTAAAACTTCTATTGTAAAGGTCAAGGTTGTCCGTAACAGACAGTGCTGCCAGAGATGAAGTGTTAGATAATGCATAGTGCGGGGAGCAAAATATTAGAGGTGAAGTGGGCAGCTGTGTTCCTCGTCGCCTTTCCTTCCTTAACTTTAAGGCAGTGGCGCATTTACAGCTGGGTCGACTGGAACGTGTGGCAAAAGGGCGTGGAACCCCTAAGTTAATCAGAATATATTCTAGAGCTCGTTAATGGAAAAAAAAACATAAATTACAAAAAGGTGGCTAGCAAAAATTGGACGGAAACCGACCCCCCCCCCCCCCCCCCCCCCCCCGCCCTCCCCCCAAACTAAGGAACACAGGTCATAATTGTAAATTGATTATATCTACGTCGTGATAATCATGTTAATGTACCTTGATACGTAGATATCTTATGATGTATCCTGATGTGTAAATATGATCATCTGTTTACCTGAGACCTGATAATTATGTCAAGAGTTCCTCCAGGCAAAAAATTCACAGAAACGGCTGCTAGCAAGCACTTCTCAATTTGTTTTTTTGTTCACTCATTTCTCAAAATTGTTCTTAGTCCTCTTTTCTTTTTTCTCAATTTGTTTTTTGTGACTAAATATTTTGTTTAAAACGTCTACATCATTTCATATATACCAGCATCCACTTTGATCTTTGTGATGACATTGTATGTCAATCAACAGATTCTCCGTCCGTGGATTCTTAACATTCTCAAAACTATTTCGACGTGTCCTTGCCGCCTTCCATTCTACGTGGCCTCACGCGGCTTTCCATTCTACGTGGCCTCACGCGGCTTTCCATTCTACTTGGCCTCACGCGGCCTTCCATTCTGCGTGGCCCCACGGCCTTCGATTCTACTTGGCCTCACGGCCCTCGATTCTACTTGGCCTCACGGCCTTCCATTCTACTTTGCCTCATGGCCTTCCATTCTACTTGTCATTATGGCCTTCCACTCTGTGTGGCCTCACGGCCTTCCCTTCTGCATGGCCTCACCACGACTTTCCACTGCTCGTGACATTAAACGATGTTGCCCTTTTGTCGTAAGATTGTATTGGATCTATATCATTAGATAAACACTTAACTAACCATTTAACAAGTAAACAAACATCCACTTTGATAACAACTGATGTTTACTCCAGGCATTTACACAATACAAACTGTGGATAGTATCTCCTAAATATATCCGTTGATAAGTTTAGCAGAAATAACAAATCCAACCAAACAACGACTGTCACACCAATGACTGGTAGGGACATATCACTATTGTTTGCCCCAGGACAGGACACGCATACTGTACAGACACTCGTGCAAGCTTCGATTTCCTACTTATCCACTACGTTCACGGGAACAAAACGAGAAAGTACCGAGGATGTGTTATAGGACTATCCCATACACGACCAGCGATTCAACAATATACTAGAACATATACTGAGCTAGTGAGGAGCTCTGAACATGTACTGAGCTAATGAATAGCTCGCTCTAAACCTGTACCGAGCTAGTGAATCGCTTGCTCTAAACCTGTACCGAGCTAGTGAATCGCTTGCTCTAAACCTGTGCCGAGCTAGTGAATAGCTCGCTTTAAACCTGTACCGAGCTAGTGAATCGCTTGCTCTAAACCTGTACCGAGCTAGTGAATCGCTTGCTCTAAACCTGTACCGAGCTAGTGAATAGCTCTCTCTAAACCTGTACCGAGCTGACGAGACTTTCTAAACCTGTACCGAGCTAGCCAGGAGCTTTAACCTGTACCCAGCTGACGAGACTTTCCACACCTGTAACGAGCTAGCCAGGAGCTCTGACCTGTACCGAGCTAGCCAGGAGCTCTAACCTGTACCGAGCTAGCCAGGAGCTCTAACCTGTACCGAGCTAGTGAAGATCTCTGAACAGTGGTCGAGTTTGGGCATCAGCTGAATGCGTCAGCATTAAAGGTGTATTGAGAAGCAAACAAGAGCAGTAGAAGTGAACGCACAGACAGAGAAAGCCCATGTTCACATCTAAACCTTCATTAATTGATATCCTCGTGGAACACGAAAATCAATAGATCGTACAACGTGCACGTGCTTGTAAATTCACAAGAAAAAATTAATAAATACAGGAACTATTTGTTATGTTAAGTGATCAGTAGTGAACGTATACAGTTCACATGACAGATTATGTGCAGCAGATTGTCAGCGTTCATTGAGGCGCATTTACCGCGGTATCAGCCAGTGTTTGATTGACGGCAGTTAGACAACAAATATTCCTGCTTCTGTTGATACCTTTGTTTGACTCTGATATTTTCTTTGAATGCATTTACGTCTCCACTTTCCTGTATCTGATCGTGTCATTGTTCTTACTTTCCTGTATCTGATCGTGTCATTGTTCTTACTTTCCTGTATCTGATCGTGTCATTGTTCTTACTTTCCTGTATCTGATCGTGTCATTGTTCTTCTTGCACGTTTCCCTTCGGGTGATCTTTCATTTATACTAACATCAACATATGTTTCTACTGGCTGTTGCTGCCACTGTGTCATTGTTTTGCTTTAAACATACTCTTTAAATGGGATTCTTTATTTGTTTTTCTAGTGTTTTGTGTGGGTGCTTATAATATTTTGCTGGTTATGTAAATGATTATTTTGATGGTTCCTATAGGTTTCATAAACGGTGCAAAACAAAAATAAGTTAACTGACCGTTAGCTTGATATGAAAGCCCTAACAGTTAACTTCAGGTGAAAGTCCTAACAATTACCAGATGAAAGCCCTAACAGTTAACTTCAGATGAAAGTCCTAACAATTACCAGATGAAAGCCCTAACAGTTAACCAGATGAAAGCTCTGGCAGTTAACCAGATGAAAGCCCTAACAGTTAACCAGATGAACGCCCTAACAGTTAACCAGATGAAAGCCCTAACAGTTAACCAGATGAACGCCCTAACAGTTAACCTGATGAAAGCCCCGACAGTTAACCAGATGAAAGCTCTGGCAGTTAACCAAATGAAAGCCCTAACAATTGACCAGATGAAAGCCCTAACAATTAACCAGATGAAAGCCCTAACAGTTAACCAGATGAACGCGCTAACAGTTAACCAGATGAAAGCCCTAACAGTTAACCAGATGAACGCCCTAACAGTTAACCAGATGAAAGCTCTGGCAGTTAACCAAATGAAAGCCCTAACAATTGACCAGATGAAAGCCCTAACACTTAACCAGATGAAAGCCCTAACAGTTAACCAGATGAACGCCCTAACAGTTAACCAGATGAAAGCCCTAACAGTTAACCAGATGAACGCCCTAACAGTTAACCTGATGAACGCCCTGACAGTTAACCAGATGAAAGCCCTGACAGTTAACCAGATGAAAGCCCTAACAGTTAACCAGATGAAAGCCCTAACAGTTAACCAGATGAAAGCCCTAACACTTAACCAGATGAAAGCCCTAACAGTTAACCAGATGAACGCCCTAACAGTTAACCAGATGAAAGCCCTAACAGTTAACCAGATGAACGCCCTAACAGTTAACCTGATGAACGCCCTGACAGTTAACCAGATGAAAGCCCTAACAGTTAACCAGATGAAAGCCCTAACAGTTAACCAGATGAAAGCCCTAACAGTTAACCTGATGAACGCCCTGACAGTTAACCAGATGAAAGCATAATTCAGAGATTGTCCTTGGTTCCTAAACTGTCACTATCCTGGCTCTCTTTATTTGGTACAAAATTATATTAAACGGTTAGATAAATGCAGATAAAACACAGATTGTTTGGAACAATTTGAAGATATACATTCCAACAACTGTAGGTGAAAGCTCAAATCAGTGGGAATAATTGAAAATTAAATATTGAGATAATTGTACATACTAGCACAGGTGGATAGGAAGTATTGGACCTAAAATAATTAGATAACTGTGCATACTAGTAGAGATTGATAGGAAGTATTGGACCTAAAATAATTAGATAACTGTGCATACTAGTAGAGATTGATAGGAAGTATTTGACATAAAATAATTAGATAGCTGTGGTTAAAAATACAAATTTATGGGAATCAATAGACATTAAATAGTTCAATAAATGCAGATAATGTCTATCGTTAATGAGAACATGTGTAATTTGATCATTAAATATTACAATATTTATTAAGCAACCAAGACGACACATTGTTTCACGAGAACGGAGAAGTTTAATAAATACCTAGCTAAAGTACATGTGCACTTATTGTATTCTAATCTAGAACCCTCCTAATAACATCAACCATTTGATAGATACATGACGTAAGATTTTCTAAACCAAAATATGTGAGCTACCAAATGTTGAAAAGGTTTGGTTCCTTTTTAGAAACCCAGCTCCAGCATACACAAAGATAAGGTGAATCCATTATCGTCTTAGGTCTATTTCTGTCTGGAGTAAATACTACAATGATATTATTTTACTTTCGTCTACCTCTCCACATATATATATATATATATATATATATATATATATATATATATATATATATATATATCATCATCATTAGCTCTTTCTATCTTGTCAGACGATAGTAATTGTGCTTTATAAAGGTATGCTACTACAGTCCATGACGGTAACGAATGTAACTCGTAAGACCAATTCGGGCAGAAAAGCATCTTCCACAGTGTGTGCAAAAAAATTCGGGAGCGTTTACGGCGTCGCATGTTGTGGCGTATCTGCTCAAACTCTGAGTCTTTAGCCTATCAGCAATCAGTATCTCCTTTGTCTGTATTTCATGCTTAATTCTGTCCCTCCATGTAACACGATCCATGGCGTCCTGTTCCCATGATCCCAAATCGATGCCTGCGTCATTCATATACCGCTTGCATACATCCAGTCCCAGACCTTTTCCCCAACTGTAAATCCCCATAGAGAGGATGTTTTGGTATTCTGCCATCATCCATCCTCCGAATGTGTCCCAGCCAGCGGAGCCTTCGATGACTAAGCATGGACAAGATTGTGACAGTGCCTGTTCTCTCCAACACCTCCAGGCTGGTGATCTTTTCATGTCACCCAACGCCCAGGGTTCTGTGCAGGCACCTCATGTGATAGCTGTTTAGCCGTCTCTCCTGGTGCATGTAGGTAGACTATATGTCATTGCCATAATGAAGAGTACTGAGGACATAGGCCTGGTAAACAAGTATTTTTGTTTTAACAGTGAGCTTCTTGTTATCCCAGATCCTTTTTGTTAATCTGCTCATTGTTGTTGCTGCCTTTCCTGATATTGATCTCTTGGTTCAGGGATAGTTTATTATTGACTGATAGTACGTAAAGTGATCTACTACATCAAGAGCGTCATCATCAATTGAGATCACTGGTGGTTTGTTTGCACCTTGGACCATAACTTGTGTTTCCGTTTTGCTAATTGTTAACCCGAATTCACAGCATATATATATATACGTATATTTACAGGCAAACATGTGTTCCATCTCTTGTTGTACATTGACTTTACTTCGCATATTCATGTCCCATATATATATGTTTTATGTAACATGGTCTGTCCAGGCATAAAACCCTTTTGTTTGTTTCATCTCTCTGGCTCATTTCTCTCTAGGCCTTCATATTGATTCTTGTCATGGAGACATTTTTTCTGTTTTCTTCATTTGCAATCATCCCTGTCGTCTTCTCAACTAGCGAACCAGCAGCTTTCTAAAGTCCTCTCACATATTCTTGCTCGTGCATGATTCCAATCACAAAATATCTCCTACACCGTCCTCCCACCTTTCCCTACACCGTCCTCCCACCTTTCCCTACACCGTCCTCCCACCTTTCCCTACACCGTTCTCCCACCTTCTCACACCACCTTTCCCTACATCGTCCTCCCACCTTTCCCTACACCGTCCTCCCACCTTTCCCTACATCGTCCTCCCACCTTTCCCTACATCGTCCTCCCACCTTTCCCTACATCGTCCTCCCACCTTTCCCTACATCGTCCTCCCACCTTTCCCTACACCGTCCTCCCACCTTTCCCTACACCGTCCTCCCACCTTTCCCTACACCGTCCTCCCACCTTTCCCTACACCGTCCTCCCACCTTCCCCTACACCGTCGTAACAATCTGATCATTTCCAGAAACATGTCCGAGCACTGGCAATGGATGTTACCTAGCAACGCTTCAGCATCTTGTGGCTGCTAGTCCTATCCACGATCTTACTGAGCTGCATTTTCAAAATCTGAAATCCGAGTTAGGATGGCGTTATTATGGCCCCTGCAGATACTTCTCGGGTAACATGACGTCTAGCTTACGACAAGAGGGCCGACTATAGAACGAGTAGAATATAGAAAGCTTCCTCAGGTAACATGACGTCTAGCTTACGACAAGAGGGCCGACTATAGAGAGAGTCGAATATAGAAAGCTTCCTCAGGTAACATGACGTCTAGCTTACGACAAGAGGGCCGACTATAGAAAGAGTAGAATATAGAAAGCTTCCTCAGGTAACATGACGTCTAGCTTACGACAAGAGGGCCGACTATAGAAAGAGTAGAATATAGAAAGCTTCCTCAGGTAACATGACGTCTAGCTTACGACAAGAGGGCCGACTATAGAAAGAGTAGAATATAGAAAGCTTCCTCAGGTAACATGACGTCTAGCTTACGACAAGAGGGCCGACTATAGAACGAGTAGAATATAGAAAGCTTCCTCAGGTAACATGACGTCTAGCTTACGACAAGAGGGCCGACTATAGAACGAGTAGAATATAGAAAGCTTCCTCAGGTAACATGACGTCTAGCTTACGACAAGAGGGCCGACTATAGAGAGAGTCGAATATAGAAAGCCTCATGTAACATGACGTCTAGCTTACGACAAGAGGGCCGACTATAGAAAGTCGAAAATAGAAAGCCTCCTCGGGTAACATGACGTCTAGCTTACAACAAGAGGGCCGACTATAGAAAGAGTCGAATATAGAAAGGCTCCTCAGGTAACATGACATCTAGCTTACGACTTGAGAGTCGTCTAGAGCAGTGTTATCCAACCTGTCTACACCTGCGGCCCGGTCTAGGTAACAACTTGAGAGAGTCGTCTAGAGCAGTGTTACCCAACTTGTCTACACCTGCGCCCGGTCTAGGTAACGACTTGAGAGAGTCGTCTAGAGCAGTGTTACCCAACCTGTCTACACCTGCGGCCGGTGAACATTGCAACATTTGTCACGGACAGCTCTAACAAAATGAACAAATTGTGTTTTCGTTTTTAACCTAATATAACATGAAAATTTTATAGTTATTTTGAATAACCAGAAACCGAACAGTACATACAAATGCTAATAATAAAACGTATTGAACTTTAGAGAAAGCAAACATCATCATCATGTAGCAGTTCCTTTGCAGAACGTCGCTCTCAAAACACTCTCTGAAACACTCAATCCCTGGCCAGCTCTCCCACCTCTGCCACTGTCGATCCCAAAGCCTCTTAAATGACCCTTGTCCATCTTTTCCTCGGTCTGCCTGGGCCTCTCTTGCTCGGTACCATACCCTCCAGTAGCGTTCTTGCTAAACGAGTGTGGCCTTTGATGTGGCTGAGGTGTGTTCATTTCAATATTTAATTCAAATAAAGTTAGGGTGAAATCTATTACTGCTTTTTTGTTAGAAGTTAGAATATTTGATAACCGTGGCTGTGGCGTTGCTTATGTGAGATGAAGCGCTGAATTCACATCCATTAGGTTTCTGTTTGGTTTTAATCACTGGTAGAGCTGAAAAAATTTTCTCATACCAAATCAGTAGTAGAATATACGACCAACAATTTAATACAACTATGTTCACCTCATTGCGAACTCTGCAGTTTAGGGGTCAAGTCGTAAAAACTTCTTAGCGGACCGACGGGCCGCAGACCGACGGTTTGGAATCCCTGGCTAGAGAAAGCCACCTGAACTGACTGTGAAGAGGGTATACACTGTCTTTTCACAGTTGATGTTTAGTTCCCATCTTTGGCAGTAGTCATGCAGTTTCCTCAGTTGTCCATCTAACCTTCGTGCTATACTATCAATGTCTTCATGGCTCAGCCATATCGCCAGATCATCAGCATACAAAGCTTTTTCAGCTTTGATCTGGTCAGCCAAGTCATTGATATAGATCAGGGAAAGAGTTCAGCTTTGATCTGGTCAGCCAAGTCATTGATATAGATCAGGGAAAGAGTTCAGCTTTGATCTGGTCAGCCAAGTCTTTGATATAGATCAGGAAAAGAATACAACTTAGGGATGAGCCTTGTGGTAATCCTTCTTCTAAAATTTCTTTAGAAGAGATCGCATCCTTCACCTTCGTCTGGATCGTTCGCTCAGTCAGGAAATTTTATCAATTGTAGAGCTTGCCATGAATTCCCATGTTAAACATCTTTATCAGAAGACGTTTCCTCGAAACACGATCGTAAGGCTGTTTTAGAACTTGACATGAATTCCCATGTTAAAAAATACCAATTCTGAACCCTGCTTGTTCCTGGCATAAGGTCTTGAATTTTTCCAGGAACCAATAGAGAGGTGTGTTTATCATTATCTCTGCTAATTTGTCCAGACACGATGTTAGGGAGATGGGCGATAGCTGTTTGGTTCATTCAGCGGTTTATTGTTTTTTTTTAATATTGGCATTAAATGTGTATTCCTCCATGTTTTGGGGAGCTTGCCATTTCTCCATGTCATGTTGATCAATCTGAGGACAGCTTCTTTACCTCGAGTCCCCAGATGAAGAAGCATTTCATTGAGGATCGTGTCTGGTCCTTGAGCCTTTCTAGGTTTGAGTTTCTTCAGGACCTGCTGGAGCTCTTGCATGTTAAATCTTCTTCTAATATGGTTATTGGCTTGTGGAGCTTTCTCTTGACACTTCAGGTAGCAAAATGCTTCCTATCCTGTTCTGTAAGTTTTCCTGCTCTATTCACAGATACGAAGTAGCGATTACAGTGCTCTGCTTTTGGTCTTTAGTGATTGTTCTCTCTCCATCTATCGCTGGCTTCGGGTTCACTGTTCTGTTTCCCCCTGACTGTCGACCAATGACCAGGCTCTATTTTCATTATGCGTGAGATCTATTTTGGAGCATGTCTCAGTCCATTCTTCCCTTTTTGCTATCTTGACTGTCAGCTTTACTTTGGCGCACGCATTGTTGTACTACATCTTTGCTTCTAGAGATGGCATTGTTGTACTGCATCTTTGCTTCTAGTGATGGCATTGTTGTACTGCATCTTTTGCTTCTAGTGATGGCATTGTTGTACTGCATCTTTGCTTCTAGAGATGGCATTGTTGTACTGCATCTTTGCTTCTAGTGATGGCATTGTTGTACTGCATCTTTGCTTCTAGTGATGGCATTGTTGTACTGCATCTTTGCTTCTAGTGATGGCATTGTTTCAAGGGTTGTCCTTACATTCTTTCTATCATGTATAGCATTCTGTATTTCCCTATTCCAGAATGATCTAAATGATTTACGACATGCCATTGGGATGCACTGTGCTGCTGCTTCCATGATTGCCTTTTCAATCTCTTCGTTGAGCATTTCAACACTGTTGGTTGTGTTTATAAGGAAACGGTCTGATGTTTCTTGAAATAACTGCCAGTTCGCTTTTCTAAAGTTCCAGCGCGTTTTCTGCTTAAAATATGCTGTTGAGTGCGTTCTTATGGTTGTAAAGGGTGGTTTGTGATCACTTCCAATGTCATCAAGAACGTGCAAGATGCAGGAGTTTATCAAATCAGAGGAGCAGATCGTCAAGTCAGGTCGACTGAGAGAGAGGTGGGCCCTGTGCATCAGCGCTGGGGTAGAGTCTGCATTGTGCAATACAAAATTGGTTGGGGTACAGTCTGCATTGTGCAATACAAAATTGGTTGCATAATAGAGCTCCTCGATCAATGTTCCTGTACTGTTATGGTCAGTGTAACCGCAACGAGGCGAGTGTCCATTGAAGTCACCTGCAAGGGGTGTTTTATGACATTGTGTTTCGTGCAAATCAGGCAGGTTGAAAGGTTATCTGTGTGTGTGTGGAGGGGGGGGGGGGGGCGGGCTGTATATAGTGTATTTGGATCCAGTGTGCCAGATAGTGGTTTTCTGTATTTCTGAGAAATGAGCACTTATATGTGTGACATATCCTTGAATATAATTTCGGGTGTAGCTAACTATCCCACGGCAGTTAGTGCACTCACGGGCCAAGTTAGTATATCCTGTCAGGCTCAGGTCAATGGCCCTGTGTAGAGTTTCTTCCAGGAGGGCGACATCAACCCGTGGCTGTCCAAAGCCTTGGCAAGCTCAAGCTTCCTATTTCTCATGCCACAAATATTTAACTCTAGAACATTCTCAGTCCACAAATATTTAACTGTAGAACATTCTCAGTCCACAAATATTTAACTCTAGAACATTCTCAGTCCACAAATATTTAACTCTAGAACATTCTCAGGCCACAAATATTTAACTGTAGAACATTCTCAGGCCACAAATATTTAACTGTAGAACATTCTCAGGCCACAAATATTTAACTGTAGAACATTCTCAGGCCACAAATAAGTAACTGTAGAACATTCTCAGGCCACAAATATTTAACTGTAGAACATTCTCAGGCCACAAATATTTAACTGTAGAACATTCTCAGGCCACAAATAATTAACTGTAGAACATTCTCAGGCCACAAATATTTAACAGTAGAACATTCTCAGGCCACAAATATTTAACTAGAATATTCTCAGGCCACAAATATTTAACTGTAGAACATTCTCAGGCCACAAATATTTAACTGTAGAAAATTCTCAGTCCACAAACATTTAACTGTATAACATTCAATGAAAGCTCGTTATCTTGTTTCTGCACATGCTTCCTTCTAAGTTTTCTCGTGTTAGTATGTTTATGTTTGTTTCTAGTCTATGTCTCACCCACTGCAGCCTGGTCACCCCCTGCAGCCTGGTCACCCCCTGCAGCCTGGTCACCCACTGTCAGGCGCGGACATTGATGACCGAGGCGTCGTCGCTCATCGATAGAACTGAGCATTTCTCACATCGAACATCGGCCGTTTGGTTCTTTCGTTCACTCGTTTTTTGTTAGGCGAGTACCGTTCCCTTCAGCTATA
Source organism: Ariolimax columbianus (assembly GCA_036924085.1). NCBI lineage: Eukaryota > Metazoa > Mollusca > Gastropoda > Stylommatophora > Arionidae > Ariolimax > Ariolimax columbianus. Next base: position 5,489,925 of record JAVGWX010000003.1, on the reverse strand, counting down.
GACATCCCCCCGCCCCCTGATTGAGAGACGAGCACCTTACCTCTCTGCTATAGACCCTATTCACCCCCACCCCTGAGAGGCGAATACCCTGCCTCTGATCTATAGAACCAACCCCCACCCCTGTCCCCCACCTGAGAGGCACGCGCCCTAACCTCCCAGGAACAGCGATACGACGTTGACGGTGTTAAGGAATTCTAGATGAACAAGCCCCATCGGTCACTCACTGACATGACATCGGGGGCCTGTTCGGAACAAGTTAGTTGACCACTGACCTAATGTCGCCAAACATGTTTTCCATAACAGAACACATGTCATTTTATTGCCATTTTTATGTTAAACTAATACATTAGCGGTAAATGACTGTTTAATGCGGTATCAAGTTTCCTCTCATATTTGATATCACGCCAGGTTGTAGCAAGTAAACACACGTGCGTATAGGATTTCACCGACACACACACATTAAAACACATATATGTCGTTTCAAATTCAAACTGTCAACGTTGAATGTATAACTAGATCTTTATACTAGCCACATTAGTGATATCACATTTTCCAGATGAGTTATCATACCTAGAGGACGTTCCGACATGTCTGTTCTCAGTCGACATATTTAACGAGATGTAAAGGAACACGTGCATGAACTGTGGGCAGCAAATACTGTTGCTGATATCGAGATGGTTTTGTCGGTGTGTCAGAAGTTGAGGGTACAGGTCGTTTATTTCGCATGGGCCATTAGTTGTAATAGATGGTGGCATGTGGCTGGATGATTATACAGGACGGATACTTGATAAGTCCCCGTGGATTACGAGACTCACTCCAGTAAACCAGGCAACAAGGTAGTCTAGGGTTACCAAGTAGTAGCACGTGCAGTGTTGAAGTCAAGGCTACTGCTACTGTTACCAGTTTCACTACCAACACTACTACTACTATTTCTACTACTTCTACTCCTGCTACTACTATTACTACTACAACAACTACTACTACTAATAGTACTACAACTACTTCAACTACGTTCACTGCTTCCATTACAGCTACTACGACAATTATTTCAACTACATTTCTAAAACTATTCAATTCAGGTGACCCGGGATGGCCTTCATGACTGCCACAGCGGTCGCACGAGATAACTAACACAATACTCCGCCCAAGTCCAGCAATCCCTTTCATCGTCATGCTTGTCTCTCCTACAACAACGGCCTTGACCATTGAGACACTACGGAAACTGATTATAATTAAGTAGGAAACAACCAATATTTTCGGTCGTGGAGGGATGGGGCTAAAAAGCACATCATTTATAGAAAAGTTACATTTTGAAAACTCTGTGACTTGTAGTTACCAGGATAAGAAAGATATAATCAAATAGATATATAACGACTAGGTACTGCTTCCATCTCACGATACACGGGTGGAAAGAACAATACAGTTTGTGTTCTATAGTTAACTTTTGATTTCTGCGAATGTTTGCGACTCGATATGTTCTGGCATCAATCCCGCTCGATATATTCTAACATCCCCCTTACCAACTTCTGACATCACCCTCGATTTCTGGCATCACATTCGATAGGTTCTGCCATCGATACGTTCTACCCTTGATAAGTTCTGCCCTCGATAAGTTCTACCCTTGATAAGTTCTGCCCTCGAGACGTTCTGCCCTTGATAAGTTCTGCCCTCGAGACGTTCTGCCCTCGATAAGTTCTGCCCTCGATAAGTTCTGCCCTCGATAAGTTCTACCCTTGATAAGTTCTGCCCTCGAGACGTTCTGCCCTCGAGAAGTTCTGCCCTCGAGAAGTTCTGCCCTCGAGAAGTTCTCACATCTCCGTCGATTAGTTCTTGCATCAATCACACTTGATAAGTGCTGGCCTCCTTACGCTCTGACATTGCCCTCCCCCAAGTTATGATGTCACCCTTCCCAAGCTCGGACATCACCCTCCCCAAGTTGTGACATCACTCTCCCCAAGTTATGATATCACCGTCCCCAAGTTATGTCACGCTCTCCAAGTTTTGACATTACCCTCCCCAAGTTCGGACATCACCCTCCCCAAGTTCGGACATCACCCTCCCCAAGTTATGTTGTCACCCTCCCCCAAGTTCGGACATCACCCTCCCCAAGTTATGTTGTCACCCTCCCCCAAGTTCTGACATCACCCTTCCCAAGTTATGATGTCACCCTCCACAAGTTCTGATATCACCGTCCCCAAGTTATGATGTCACCCTCCCCAAGTTCTGACATCACCCTCCCCAAGTCCTGACAACAAACATGTACATTAATAAAGTATGAGTCACCTGATGAGCTTTCACTTAATGACATCAAGATGGTCATCAGAAAACTAAATGGCAGCTGGTGGTGACATAATTACTAAAAAGGGAATAAAAGCAGCAGATGATGCTGCTTTCAGACCGCTCTTATCTATTATAAATAAAGTGTGAAGAAAAGAAAAACACATCAACAATAAACTTGTAAACAAAGCGAAGACAGAAGACTGGCGTGGCCTAACTCGTCTGTCGGTGCCTGGTATAACACTTAATATGTTGTATGATGATGGACAGACAGGATGAATAGTGGACGGAAAGATAAGAGAAGAGCAAGTTTGTTTTAGGCGAAAGAGATCATGCACCGACCTGATTGTCACTCTCAGAACAATGCTAGAAAATATGTGCACATGCCATCCCAACGTGCTATAAACGTTATGGACTTTGATAATCTGTACCGTTCAATAACGGACAAGTCGCAAGACGAATAGCTTCCCACAAAAAAACAATAAATATCATAAAAGCTGTACATGATAATTCACAAGGTTGTGTTTAGGCGCGGCTGAAGGCATAGATTTAGGTTGAGTTATACAAAACAACTACCCCCCCGAACAAACATGTAGGCATAGCGTGGACATTTGATAACACTATAGAGGATCTCCATTTGACGGATGACTTGGCTCTACTGTCTCCAACTTTTGAGGAAGAACATACCAAAATACAGCTTTGATACCAATTATCAGAACAGATGGGACACAGAAGTAAATGTCGCAAGGACAAAAGCGGCTGATATCAAGCACAGAATGTTGAAAGTGTCACCCATTTGGGAAGTAACACAATTCACAACATGGAGATGCAGCAAAATGAATGTCTACTCGACTTGCTTTGGTCTCAATTGCCTTCTTTAGCTAACAAACGTTTGGAAATCAAAACCAACTAGCAAACACGCAGAGCTCAAACTGCTTTAACCCAACGTAACATTCATTATAACATATATAGAAATGAAAACTGGAAAGCGACAAAAACACTAGAAAATAATCTAAATTATTTTGAAAGTAAATGTCTTACACACACTATTGAACATTGGATGGAATACAATCAAGAGCAATACGTTTATAAGAGAAAACTCCAACCAACAATTTGTTCATATCATCATAAGGCAGCAGACTGTGGACATACATCGGGCATGTGCTTATAATGAACACCGTCAGTCTCCGATTAGTTAGGTGACCTCTAGATGACAGCAGAAGAAGAGGAAGGCCAGAAGAGACTCTTCGCAGATCGGTCATCAGAGAGGTGTCAACTATGAGTCTAAACAACATGCAAGAAGTTAGAGCAGTCGCGTGAAGCCGCTCAAGTCGTAGAGTATTGTTTCTGTCTTATGTGTCGCGTTCAAAGAGCATAAATAGATTGTAAGCTAATATCCAGACAAAATGTTTTCTTGTAAGGTTATATCCAAATAAAATGTTTTCTAGTACTCAACTACCTGGATTAATGTTAAACACGCCTTGTAACTCAAGAGCCAGGATTACTGTTAAACACGCCTTGTAAATCAACTCTCTGGCAGCGTTTCTGCAGCAGGTGAAAGTCTCATTAAAACACTTGATCCTGATCCCATAATTTGATTATACTTCCATACAGCATTTCATTCATTCATACTCGTTTAGTCATTTCTCTTCTCGTCTCGAGTTTAGAGGTCTTCTCTAATTTCTACAGAGTGCAGTAGCCTGTCCCATGCACATCTTTCGTGAGTCATTTTAAACTGTTTCCATATCAGGCTACATTGTTTCTATCGTGTAGTCTAAATCCAGTCCAAAGAAACACTGAAAGTGGCTTTCTGAGATCATAGAATCATTGATAGTAGCTTCCTCGGATCATAGAAACATTGAACATGACGTCGGAAAATAGAAACGCTGAAAGTGGCTTCCTCAATCCATAGAAACATTGAAATTGCCTTCCATGGTAACGCATTAACTGCCACCATTACTTAAATCGCATGAAAATCAAATTGGGAACTAAATAACATTTGATAAACAGTATCATCTTTATACTGACCATTGATTTCCCTTGTCAGATACGGTCATCCACGGGTGGACACTGATATTGTGGTTAGTACTTTCTAACAGAACGACTCATCAAGGAAACGGATATAATGGTTACATCACTTTTAGGAAGAAGCAATCATCAACTACAACTGTGTTGCTATAACAAATGAAGATATGGGTACATGGCAGGACCAAAAGTAGGTCCTTCGTTCTCTAGCAACCGTGGAACCATTTTTCTCACTGATTTTACTGTGAACGAAGGTCACCTGTGTAATCATCCTATCTGCCTGCCACTTCTGTGATATCAATCTCTGGGCTGGCCTACCCGTGACGTCAGCAGCGTGTACGTCTAGCGGATATCCCCCGCCTATCTGCCGCTTTGTTCCAGCGATAACCACCATTGGTCAGAGCGATTGCATTTCTCGCTTCATGTTTACATTAGTTCAAGCACGTGCCCCGTCTCCAAGATGGGGGTGTCTGGAATGTGGCCCATAAATATTTGCACTTGTCATGTATGGATTGCTCCAATGTTTCACATTCAAATTGTCAAGAGCGTGGATGCTAACAGTAGATAACTGAAAGGACAAATTGATTGCCCATCCGAACAAGCAGTTTACAATATGTGCCTGTAGTTATTTTTCTCTGTTACATACTTTTATGTTAATAATCGACGTCACTGCATTCAAGGCAGACCCATAGGCGCTCAGTCCTGCTCAGTGCAAGGTGAAGGGTGTCATTCTCTTGACTCTTGATCCATTGATATATATAGCGTTCGTGTGCAGTGCTTACCCTTTCTCTGCGAATTCTTGTATGAAAACTTTACCTGGGTCAAGACGTATCTGGAATTAAGAGATAAAAGTCCAAGCGAGTATCTATCGTTCATATAGGTGTATGAGGGCTGCAACAAAGGAAAAGTTGCATTACGTCATTATAGATGTATGCCAACTTGTTATGCTGTGACCTTGTCATTGTGAGGATACCCAGCCCACAAGAGATAATTGACAGTGCCAAGTGATTGGACACAAGCAGCCGCTGCTACACGTGTTCAGCTGCCACTGTCTTCAGTGATGCCATGCTCCGCTTGCATCTCTGTCACAGGGCATACTGTGGTCAAAGGTCGATCCCTGATTCCTCGAGCTATCGCGCCTCTCAGCCATATCTCACCAGCTCTGTTGGTCTTGATCTGAGAGGTCCACTACCCACACGTGCCAGATTGATAGTAAGGGCTCTTGCATGTCTGTGACCTTATACTGACTAACCCAGCCAGTATTTGTGACTTTATACTGAATAACCCAGCCAGTATTTGTGACTTTATACTGACTAACCCAGCCAGTATTTGTGACTTTATGCTGACTATCCGAGCCAGTATTTGTGACTTTATGCTGACTATCCGAGCCAGTATTTGTGACTTTATACTGACCACCCGAGTCAGTATTTGTGACCTTATACTGACTATCCGAGCCAGTATTTGTGACCTTATACTGACTATCCGAGCCAGTATTTGTGACCTTATACTGACTATCCGAGCCAGTATTTGTGACCTAATGCTGACTATCCGAGCCAGTATTTGTGACCTAATGCTGACTATCCGAGCCAGTATTTGACAATGTCGTCCGCAAATGTCGACGTCTGTTTTGACCCTGTAGGTTGAATGTTGCTGTCATTGTGAGCTCTACCAGAGCTCGCTTGTATCCCTATCTGGCTACCCAACAGTTCCCTCATACGACATGTTTCTATCCATCACAACACGGCCTTCTATATCTTACCATATTTGGGCAGCTCCACGCAGATCAGTGGGTACTGTTGAGTTGCTCAATGAGACCACATCAAGGAAGACGTGTTTCGACTGACTTGTAAGCTGGACCAGCCACCGAATAAAGGTTTGGGCAACCTACGAGTATACGTCTTACCAATGTCGTGTCGCGGTGACGAAGCTCTGTACAACCTACGAGTATACGTCTTACCAATGTCGTGTCGCGGTGACGAAGCTCTGTACAACCTCCGAGTATACGTCTTACCAATGTTGTGTCGCGGTGACGAAGCTCTGTACAACCTCCGAGTATACGTCTTACCAATGTTGTGTCGCGGTGACGAAGCTCTGTACAACCTCCGAGTATACGTCTTACCAATGTCGTGTCGCGGTAACGAAGCTCTGTACAACCTCCGAGTATACGTCTTACCAATGTCGTGTCGCGGTGACGAAGCTCTGTACGAGGGCCAATGTTACCATTGGTGTTGTGACGATGAGACGAGCTCGCCCCGTGAGTGCACGTTGGGACCCGCTAAGATTTGTGTATTGAGCTGAACAATTGCGGTTTTTCTGGTACAGTCAACTGCTCACTTGACTTACAACCCTTGCCAGCCTAAGGAAGGAGATAACATTTGAATTGAACGACGTAACGTCAGATGTTTCTGACAACCCGACATCAGCTTAGGTGAACATTAAATGCGAGAAATTAATGCGCATAATGTGATACGTTCAGATTGCAGATCATTTCTGGGTCAAGGCCATGTGCTTTTCAACGCGGCACAAGAGTTCAGGTCTGAATGTCGAATATTTTATTGAATAGTCACGCGCACTGATATAACCAAACTACTCTGTCGTGGTTGAACGTGCCGTGCCTCCGATAAGAGAAGATAGACACCCTCATTTGCTGAAGAAAAAATACAACGAAAGGATGTTGATAGCTCTTACTACCGCTCGAGATGAACAGTACACTTCCCTTGTCTACATATGAAAGTACCTGCCTTATCTACAGAAGAAAGGTACACTTGCCTTGTATATAGATGAAAGGTACACTTCCCTTGTCTAAAGATGAAAGGTACACTTCCCTTATCTACAGAAGAAAGGTACACTTGCCTTGTCTATAGATGAAAGGTACACTTCCCTTATCTACAGAAGAAAGGTACACTTCCCTTGTCTATAGGTGAAAGGTACACTTGCCTTGTCTATAGATGAAAGGTACACTTCCCTTGTCTAAAGATGAAAGGTACACTTCCCTTATCTACAGAAGAAAGGTACACTTGCCTTGTCTATAGGTGAAAGGTACACTTGCCTTGTCTATAGATGAAAGGTACACTTCCCTTGTCTAAAGATGAAAGGTACACTTCCCTTATCTACAGAAGAAAGGTACACTTGCCTTGTCTATAGGTGAAAGGTACACTTGCCTTGTCTACAGATGAAAGGTACACTTCCCTTGTCTATAGATGAAAGGTACACTTCCCTTGTCTATAGATGAAAGGTACACTTGCCTTGTCTATAGATGAAAGGTACACTTCCCTTGTCTATAGGTGAAAGGTACACTTGCCTTGTCTACAGATGAAAGGTACACTTCCCTTGTCTATAGATGAAAGGTACACTTCCCTTGTCTATAGATGAAAGGTACACTTCCCTTGTCTATAGATGAAAGGTACACTTGCCTTGTCTATAGATGAAAGGTACACTTGCCTTGTCTATAGATGAAAGGTACACTTGCCTTGTCTACATATCAAAGGTACACTTGCCTTGTCTACATATCAAAGGTACACTTGCCTTGTCTACATATCAAAGGTACACTTGCCTTGTATATAGATGAAAGGTACACCTGCCTTATCTACAGAAGAAAGGTACACTTGCCTTGTCTACAGAAGAAAGGTACACTTGGCTTGTCTACAGATGAAAGGTACACTTGCCTTGTCTACATATCAAAGGTACACCTGCCTTGTATATAGATGAACGGTACACTTGCCTTGTTCACATGTGTGTGGTCGTCTTAGAGTGGAGATAGTGAGTTAAGCTCTGTCCGGAAGTTTAAGACCGGGGTTTCGGATAGTTTTTGAGGGCTCACAAGACATGATATAATCAGAAGGACTGTCGACGTTTTGAACAAGCTAACTTTGTGAAAGAGATGATGTTAATTGTCGATAGTAACACTAACTGTTGACAAAGCTTGTGTAACGTGCAAGTCATCTGTTTCCTTACACGTTAATTTAGCATACCCTAATTCTGAACAGTCAGATACTGATTCGTAAACTGGTCTTTGACGAGGTATGGCTTAATTATCTAAGTTAAGAAATCGAATAAAGCTTGCTTTCCAACTGGCGAGCCACTCGAAAGGTAACTACGAGGAATGGGATGGGTTGGTTCTGCCCTCAGCAATCTCTCTCCGCCCTCCACGTGAGCTGTCAGCTCAAACCCCAACCCTCTCACGTAACCAACTTGTCTCAGATAAGAAAGTCATAGACAAACGCAACAACAGATAACAAACCTACGTTTCTGTCCCCGCCACCAAAGCTCACTAACCCCAAGCTTATTGGGACATGGCCTTGTATCGTTGCAGTTGGACATTCATGTTCGCCATTTTGTTTTTTGTCTGGGCCGAAGTGGAGCACAATTCAAGGTAGCAGTTTGTACTGGATTTCTTCCGTACATGTGGGTGGTAGGTAGGGCGGCTGCTTTTCAGAAGGGGGGGGGGGGGGTTCCGGGTAGTAGGTGGGATTGCTGTTTACAGGAGGTAGTGGTAGGTGGGGTTGCTGTTTACAGGAGGGGTGGTAGGTTGGGTTGCTGTTTGCAGGAGGGGTGGTGGTAGGTGGGGTTGCTGTTTACAGGGGGCGGTGGTAGGTGGGGTTGCTGTTTGCAGAAGAGGGGTGGTAGGTGGGGTTGCTGTTTACAGGAGGCGGTGGTAGGTGGGGTTGCTGTTTGCAGGAGGGGGGTGGTAGGTGGGGTTGCTGTTTACAGGAGGCGGTGGTAGGTGGGGTTGCTGTTTGCAGGAGGGGGGTGGTAGGTGGGGTTGCTGTTTACAGGAGGGGTGGTAGGTGGGGTTGCTGTGTACAGGGGGAGGGGTGAGGGGGGGAGAGTTGTACTCGGCCATTACGTCGGTTGTCAAATTGTCTCTCATGTGAACAATTTGGTGAATCAGAGTGCCGCCTGGTGAGGCCAGGTGTCACGTGCACGTTACTGAGGAACGTATTTTGTTATTCATCATCATTATCATTAATGTCCAAATGTCGCCATTCTTGTCCAAATATCTCCATTGTTGTCCAAATGTCGCCATTCTTGTCCAAATATCTCCATTCTTGTCCAAATATCTCCATTCTTGTCCAAATATCTCCATTCTTGTCCACATGTCTCCATTCTTGTCCAAATGTATCCATTCTTGTTCAAAAATATCTCCATTCTTGTCCAAGTGTCTCCATTCTTGTCCAAATATCTCCATTCTTGTACAAATATCTCAATTCTTGTCCAAATGTCTCCATTCTTGTCCAAATATATCCATTCTTATCAAAGTGTCTCTATTCTTGCTCTCAACACATCGTCCTCATTAAGCCAGACTTGTCGTGTTTGAGAAATGCTTTATTTGTGCATGCATCGCTCTCGTGTCCTGCTTCTAGTCTTTCTCTTTCACACGATGAACTTTCTGACATTTCTATTATGTCTACTCTTCTCTTGTAAGTCGTCACACGGTACACTCTGTTGTTCTGTTTGTTCTTCCACTTTTGCGTTTTCATTTTGCGTAGTATAGGGTATATCGTCCATATTTGATTGTTGAAACTCTTGTATAGGTAGACTATTATTTGGTGCTTGTACGTTTGTTTGGAGACAGCCGTAGTTAGTGCTTACATTTGGAGACAGCCGTAGTTAGTACTTACATTGGGAGACAGCCGTAGTTAGTACTTACATTGGGAGACAGCCGTAGTTAGTACTTACATTTGGAGACAGCCGTAGTTAGTACTTACATTGGGAGACAGCCGTAGTTAGTACTTACATTGGGAACAGCCGTAGTTAGTACTTACATTGGCAGACAGTCGTAGTTAGTACTTACATTTGGAGGAAGCCATAGTTAGTACTTACATTTGGAGACAGCCCTTCTTAGTACTTAGATTTGGAGACAGCCGTAGTTAGTACTTACATTGGGAGACAGCCGTAGTTAGTACTTACATTGGGAGACAGCCGTAGTTAGTACTTACATTGGGAGACAGCCGTAGTTAGTACTTACATTGGGAGACAGCCGTAGTTAGTACTTACATTTGGAGACAGCCGTAGTTAGTACTTATATTTGGAGACAGCCGTAGTTAGTACTTACATTTGGAGACAGCCGTAGTTAGTACTTACATTGGGAGACAGCCGTAGTTAGTACTTACATTTGGAGACAGCCGTAGTTAGTACTTATATTTGGAGACAGCCGTAGTTAGTACTTACATTTGGATACAGCCGTAGTTAGTACCGACATTTGGAGACATCCCTTCTTAGTGCTTACATTTGGAGACATCCCTTCTTAGTGCTTACATTTGGAGACATCCCTTTTTAGTGCTTACATTTGGAGACATCCCTTTTTATTGCTTACATTCTCTTCCAGGCTTTCTCTTTGACATTGTTTCATTATTTCTGACAATAGTTTATGAACTTTATGTTTGAGTCCACAATGAGAAATATCTGGCTATTTCAATTCTGATATATTTATTTGGTGTCCTTTTTATATCGTCTTTCTGTGACGTGTAAGCAACTTTAATTATTGTAGGAATGTGATCGTAATTTATGGCACCAGGCTCGATTCCCACCGTGTCCCAGTTGGACAGACACTGCATTTTTTTATCGAGGTTTTGCTCTTCTACGTACGGAAAGTAATGTAATGGCAACCTACCGTACTGCACACTTGCTAAGGAACGTATGACAGCCAAATAGGTGGCGGTTGTAAGAAGCCACGCTCTGTAAAGGACATATTAGTTACTGTACATATTGTTGGCATTGTAACGCCCTTTAAGAATCTGTCCTGTATCCTAAGATGAATTTGGTTTCTCAATATATCTCCTGGGCGTTTCCATGTTTATAATCTCCTTGGTGCATGTTGGAAAAAATATGTTACATATACGAGTAACTAATTGATTTCAGCACAATAATATATCGGCCTATTTTACTGGTATTTTCTTGTTCCTGTTTCAGATTTGATATTACCCATTACTATCAGAAGATCATCGGGAGATTTGATTGGTCTCATCACCCGTACAATGTTTTGACCTTCTAGGTTTCATTTACTTGGAACGATGGTGTTTGTGGCTGTCTTTCTCAGAAAACTTCTTTACCACTGACCTTGACATCATTCGTTCTTATATGTCTATTTACTCACTGGAGTGAGCTATGTCTATTCGTTTAAATTGAAAGAATATTATGGTATAATTGTAAGTATATTTTTATTGCAGTTAGGATTATATTTGAGTAAAATTGTAAATATAGCTTTGTTAAATAAGTATATTTTAATAACACATTAAAAAAATATAATTTGGACAAATGCAAAGCGTATTTTTTTATTACAATTGGAAGTATAATTTAGTAAATGTGAAGGCATAATTCCGTTTCTTTTGAATGGTATTGTCATTCAATTATGAATTATACATTTGAGTAAAGTTGTAAAGCGAGATCACCTAAATAATATGGAATTGTTTTAAAACAAAATGAAAATGAATACTCAGGAACTACAAGACAATAAGACATACGCCGGCCTCGTGCTGTACCAATGGTTGGTCCTAGCTCTCTGTGTTATCTGACGCTGTAACCTGGGACAAGCTTAACGGTCGGTTCATGTCTCCCTTCCCTTTCATCGTCACGAAAAACAGAAATCACCCCACCCCCCTGTGAAAGCGGCCGACATGCATACAAAGTGTATGTGTGTATGTCCGTATTGTATGTGTGTGTGTGTGTGCGTGCGCGCGTGTCCCACACCAACACATACACGCATATACACACCCACTCGCTCATTCACGTGTACAAATGATTGTTTATCTGCGAATCAATATCTTGTTGACTTTCTATCGTCCTGACCCAGTCATCAGTGAAAGGTCTGGTCATGACATGCCACTGTTGTCAATTGTCAAGGTCTGGATGCTGAATACCCACAATTTGAAAACTCGGGAAGTTACTTCGAGCAGTTGATGTAGCCAGACTCGTAATTATTCCCAGGCAAAGAACCCACCCCGCAGCGAGAGCCAGTTCCCGTATTGACGTACTCCATTGGTTGACAAGAACGGAGAATTAGAGAACCATTAGACGTATCAAGTGTACGAAGATTTAATAACCTCCAAAAGCGTATTTGTTTTCCAAAGCGTTTTGTCATATCTCCAAGATTTACAAACATTCGATTGTTTGTGTCACTCAGACCTAATGCATCTTTCATAGCTCCTAGATCTGTCATCATTCATAGCTCCTAGATCTGTCATTCATAGCTCCTAGATCTGTCATTCATAGCTCCTAGATCTGTCATCACTCATAGCTCCTAGATCTGTCATTCATAGCTCCTGGATCTGTCATCATTCATAGCTCATAGATCTGTCATTCATACCCCCTAGATCTGTCATTATTCATAGCTCATAGATCTGTCATCATTCATACCTCCTAGATCTGTCATCATTCATACCTCCTAGATCTGTCATCATTCATACCTCCTAGATCTGTCATCATTCATAGCTCTTAGATCTGTCATCATTCTTAGCTCATAGATCTGTCATCATTCATAGCTCTTAGATCTGACATCATTCTTAGCTCCTAGATCTGTTATCATTCATAGCTCCTAGATCTGTCATTCATAGCTCCTAGATCTGTCATCATTCATGTGACTGTTCTTTGATTATTGTCAGTACTGAATTCTGTATTGTGGCTGTTAATCCACGATGATCTCATTTCATATTTCACCTCATTTCATGTCAACAAATGTCTTCTCGTGTCATGTCCACCAGAGTCGCTGCGCTGAGCTGGAGAGTGCTATCTCATGCCTGTGTCAGCTCGAGTGATCGCTGCTGTTGTCAACACATCCTTTGCCGAATGTTCTTAACTACTGTCAATTCGTCTTTAACTGGACTTTCTCTTGTTCTCAAGCACTATTGCTGTTTCGTGCTATAGACATGGTATGTTTTTATTTGTAATATGCTTAATTACTGACTTGAGAATGTCATTTGTCAGTGTTTCAGTAAAGTGAATTACGTTGTCTAGTATTTGCTCTATATCTATCAAAACTGATTAGTTCTTTTACCAAGGACATCCAATCTAGTTTTGTTTGTTTAGTTGAGAATTGCGTTGGTGCTTCTAGTATTTATTTGACATGTTACTATGGACACGTTGTCTGATGTATATTCTCTATTACCTTCTATTTTTATTACAGCTAAGTTAGGTGTTATTATGTGTGTGTCTATGGGAGAGTCAGTTCGATTAGTTTGTTTATTGACATTGGTTATTGATTCATCATTAATTATAATTGAGTTAATATTTTCACACAAATCCAATAGATCGGTACCTGCTGTATCGATGTTAACTTAACTTAACATCTTTATACTGGTTTAGAAGACCCTGCAGAGTTTGTATACAACCAGTTACATTTACATCACCTTGCTCTAAAATCTATGCGCATCCAGTTTATTCTTAAATGCATTAACTGTCCCTGCCTCCACTACCTCCCCTGGCAATGCATTCCAAGCAGACACCACTCTCTGACTAAAAAAATATTTCCTAATATCTAACCTGGACCTCTCTGTTGTTTCCTCTGCATGCATGATGGCGTGCGTTCAAGTCTTCTTCTATCAGTGTCCTGTTACTAGTGTTTTCCCTTATTGAGGCCATGCCATTAATGTGTGTATTACATTTTTGGGCAATATACATTTACTATTTCTAGGATCTCTGGCTGGTTATATATTATTATAGACAAACCTTCCAGGTTCTCTCTTGAGAAATGGTCTTAATCAATTATTTTGAGCCTCTCTAGCAGAAATGATGCTAAAGGAGCATACAAGGTTGTCAAAGAACTGGTAACACCAAGACAAGGCAGGAACTTTATGATCCATGATAAAATCGGTAAGAGCCTTATTGAGGGAAATGACGTCTGGCACGATGGACAGAGTACTGTTCCGAGCTATATAACTATGAAGGGCGAAGCGAACCTGAGAAAACAACCCCCTATAATAACAATACTACTATACATAGAGCCTCTTTTTACACTGACTTTATTATAACAATACTACTATACATAGAGTCTGTTTTTGCAACGAACTTTATAATAACCATACTATTCATATTCTTGTACAAAAATGTATGTGTACCATTTATGTGTATTACTTGCTTATTTATACTGTGTACGATATTGTTATCAGTGTATGTTGGCTTGAAAGTCTCAGTGCACAATCACTTCTTTACAATGTTCCTGTCACGATAATGCAGTCTTTCTTGACCTAGTTTATGGACATTTGGTTCATCTGTGACAAGTACTCACTCTGTAAACCCTTTTTCTAGAATGCAAAAGTATCTTCTATTACTTCTACGTATTAATATGTGCTACAAATTATTAGCTAAACTATCTCGTACCATATGATACCCGGTATACAAATAACTGTCCCATGTACCTACGACTCCCATTAACCAAATGCTGCCTCATATGCCTTAGACCAAGGATCTCAAACCAGTCTTAGGTCCACGTCAGAAAAAGATGAATGCCCTCCACGCCACGCCTACTTGAAACTATATATTTGCCTTCTTGCCCATTAACCTAAGAGACCACATTGGAGACCCAATCTTACTGAATTATGAATTGTCTGCTAATGTCAACGGACCGGTTCAATGGTTGACAAATGATCGTTTCAGCTTCAGATCTGTACCATCTGTGACATCGTTGTGTCTAACCACCCAAGGTATCGTAGCAGTCACGCTACTATTTTAGCACAGCTATTGTTTGAACACAGAGAAATATCATTTTAAAAAATTGGTCCGGACATCTTCAGACTTAATCGATGTTTAGAAACTATCAGGAGAAAGAACTGTTGACAGCTAGTTACTAAGAGTTGCAATCCCTTCCAATGTATTTCTCGATTACTCATTAGTAACAGTTAATATTAATACACAATAATGCATGAAGAACTGCTACCAGCAGGAAACGAGACAGCAGATCGTCTGGTGAGGGAGGGTACTGCAGGCGAGTACCGGAATGTGAGGAAAGAAGGTGCTGCAGGCGAGTACCGGAATGTGAGGAAAGAAAGTGCTGTAGGCGAGTACCGGAATGTGAGGAAAGAAGGTGCTGTAGGCGAGTACCGGAATGTACCACTTACACACCAAGAGAACAGAATGATGAAATCAATGAGACATTCACTAACATTAACTTAAAACGATTACCATAATATGAAAAGAGAAGAGCAAACTGTTGTGTTGCACTTTAGAACGGGACACAATCCACTCCGCAGCATCATGTATAAAAAATTGAAGATTCCCAACTCAGCCATGTGTACATGCGAACAGGTACCACAGACTGAAGAGCACATACTACATAGATTGATTGATTGATTGGCTTCCTGTCAGTCTCTAGAGAAAATGCACTTCACGCTAGAGAAGGGACAGTCAGTTGTTGCCCTAGCTTTCGCCGCAAATGTTTGTAGTCTGCATCTTGACGCATCCTGTCTTTCACTCCAACATCCAAAGCCTGCCTCCAGTCGGGTCTGTCTTTGGCAAGTTTCTCCCAGTTGTAGGTGTTCATATCTAACGCCTTCAGGTCACGCTTGCAAACATCTTTGTAGCGGAGGAAGTGTCTACCTTTGTTACAACTTGCCCGTGGTAACCTCCAAGTAAGTGATTTCTTCTGGTATTCGCCAATCCTCCATACTGCACATGTGACCAATCCATCTGACAATCTTTACAAGGTCCAACACTTCGTTGTTAGTCACTATGTGACTCCATTAAACTCTAAGTATGCGTCTCAGGCACCTGATATGAAAAGCCTTTAGTCTGTTTTCATGTGAGGCATACAGAGTCCATGTTTCGCTGCCATAGAGCAGGCTACATCACACACGATCTGTACACTGCAACCTTTGTGGAGATGGTCAACATGTTGTTATTCCACACTCTCTGTGACAGCCTGTGAAGTGCTGATGAGGTCATTCCTAATCGTTTCTACAGCTCTGCATCCAGTGGAAGGTTGTCGGGGATGATAGATCCAGCTCTGCATCCAGTGGAAGGTTGTCGGGGATGATAGATCCAGCTCTGCATCCAGTGGAAGGTTGTCGGGGATGATAGATCCAGCTCTACATACAGTGGAAGGTTGTCGGTGATGATAGATCCAGCTCTGGGTCCAGTGGAAGGTTGTCGGTGATGATAGATCCAGCTCTGGGTCCAGTGGAAGGTTGTCGGTGATGATAGATCCAGCTCTGGGTCCAGTGGAAGGTTGTCGGTGATGATAGATCCAGCTCTGGGTCCAGTGGAAAGTTGTCGGTGATGATAGATCCAGCTCTGAGTCCAGTGGAAGGTTGTCGGTGGTGATAGATCCAGCTCTGAGTCCAGTGGAAGGTTGTCGGTGGTGATAGATCCGAGGTAGTTGAAGTGATTTACTACCTCCAGATTGTTATCATTTAAGACAATGTCTGGAGGATCTGCACCCTATGCCATCACTTTCGTCTTTTGTAGACTGATGGTGAGTCCAGACAGATCACAAGATGTTACCAACCTATAAATGAGGATCTGTAATTGGCCTTCCAGGTGGGCGACCAAGGCAGCGTCGTCTGCGAAAAACATATCCCGAATGATAGTCTCCCTTATCTTTTGCTCGCAGTCTGGTTAGATTGAATAGTCTCCCTTCTCTGACTGTTTGCTCGCAGTCTGGTTAGATTGAATAGTCTCCCATCTGACCTAGTATGCAGAAAGACCCACTCTGTGGCAGTCCCAAAGGCGTGTCTAAGCACGATATAAAAGACAATTCCGAATAGAGTCGGAGCTAGGACACAACCTTATTTAACTTCGCTGTTAATGTCGAAAGGCTCATATTCTTGGCCGTCATGCTACACTGTACCTTTCCCTTCCCATGTGAAAAGACCTGATCATCCTCAGCAGTTTAGGTGGGAGCCAACTTTAACAATACTTTAAAAAGACCCTCTCTGTTTACCAG
The DNA here is from genome assembly GCA_036924085.1 of Ariolimax columbianus. Lineage (NCBI taxonomy): Eukaryota > Metazoa > Mollusca > Gastropoda > Stylommatophora > Arionidae > Ariolimax > Ariolimax columbianus. The sequence continues at coordinate 5,472,749 of JAVGWX010000003.1, read as the reverse complement.
GTTGAATGCCTTGGTGGGGTCGATGAAGGCAAGAAACAGTGCTCTGTGCTGCTCTCTGCATTTCTCTTGACCATATCAACGGTGGACTGTTATGCACGAAAACCAGACTGAAATTCCGGATACACCCTGTCGGTCAGCTTTCCCAGCCTGCTCAGCATGATGCGAGCATACACTTTGTCGATGGCGCTGAGGAGCCATATTCTCCTGTAATTGTTGCAGTCTTGTCTGTCTCCCTTGTTCTCGTACATGATGATAATGTTGGCTTTTCTCTTGACCTGTGGTACCGCCCCATCTCACAACACTGGCAGATATCTTCGTACAGGTATTGAAGAAGTACACCCCCCCCACCCCCCACCCCATCCCCTCGCATTTGATGATTTCTGCTGGAATGTCATCTCTACCGGTTGCTTTTCCCACTGACATGCCCTCGATAGCTTTTTTCCAAATCTTGTATGCTCGGTTTATCGCCAAGTTCCTGAAACACCTGCATAATCTCAAATTCGTTTAGAACAGAGTCAGCCACTACGTTATTACAGGTGTACAAGACTGACAAGTATTTGCCCAACCCGTCCCTTCATTTGCATATCCCTGTCCAGCATGATCTCACCTGTCGCAGACTTCATAGGAGCTGTATACATTTGTGTTGGTCCAATGCTTTCTTTATATCCTCGTACATTGCCCTGATGTTACCAGTATCAGTTGCCGACTGTATGGACTTACAGACTTGAAGCCAGTAGTCATGTACACATGTCCTTGCCAGTGTCTGTACTGTACTGTACTCTTTGAGGATTTGTAAGCCTCCAAGGTAGTGCTGATCGGGGAAATATGAAACTCCAGGTCAGTAGATTGGCGCTTTTGAATGGCTGATGCAAGGATGGCCGACCTACTCTCAAACCAGTCATGTCTGCTTGTTGTCTTCTTCCCAAAGACTACCAAGGCTGTGGTGTGACCCTCTGACGTGTTCCCACGTTTCCGTAGCGCTTCAAATAGTGCGCTGTGTTGCCTTAATTCAGAGAGGGATTTTGTGAATTCTTCACCTTTTCAGCATAATGTCCTATATTCTTGTCCTAACTTTATTATCCATAGTCACGCGATAACCGGTTAATTGTTTGTGCCACGGGCCGCAGAAAACAGTTTCTCAGACTGTCAGTTCGAAATTTCTATCCTACTGTATCCAATATTCCCCATTCTTTCCCATATAAACTAGACTGCCTCATATATCCTAGACTGCCCCATATATCCTAGACTGTCCCATATAAACTAGACTGTCCCATATATTCTAGACTATCACATATACCCTAGACTGCCCATTATACCCTAGACTGCCCCATTAAAAAAAAAACTCTGTCTCGGTAGCTAGAGATTTCGCATGTTTTGAGTGAACCACATATATTATGTCAGTGTACCAGATGTATTCCGTGGCGAAGTGGTTAATCCGTCCGCCTCGTGATCAGGTGGTGTGGGTTCGACTCCGGACTCCACCGTCTTTTCCCGGATGCTTGATGCGGTGTCCCCTGCATCTCGTAGTCGCCCCCTAGTCGTCTTGTCCTTGACTTGCCGCTTGGGTAGGGCGGCTCGAGACAAATTTCATTATGCCATCACTACGATGGACGGCGGCCTTTGCCTTTGCTACCAGATGTAAAGATCAGAATCGCGCATGATTTGAGTGAACCACATAGATTCTGTCAGTGTGCCAGATGTAAAGATCAGTATCGCGCATGATTTGAGTGAACCACCTAGATTATGTCAGTGTACCAGATGTAAAGATCAGTATCAATGACATTGAGTTTCCTCTGACGTAACCAGGTTGCTGATAATGCTGCCGTCAGTGACAGTTGAGATTTGCACGTTTCCCAAATGAGGTAGAGGAACAGCAATAGGATACACATATATCTGGTATTTAGTCAACTGAAGCTCTAGGATACACATATATCTGGTATCGTATCAACTGATGCACTAGGATACACATATATCTGGTATCTAATCAACTGAAGCTCTAGGATACACATATATCTGGTATCGTATCAACCGAAGCATTAAAATTCAGATATTATAATGAGCTCCGGTCGTGTATGTGCACACGTTAAGTGAACAGGATATTTGAAAACATAGATCGTGTACCTGGACACAGTTTAGCCAATCATTGCGTGCCTCACTCCAGTCATGATGTATGCATTCACAAAGTTCTTGAATTCAACACAGCTGAATGTGTTAGCATAAACAAAAGGAAATAAGAAATACATCTTTAATAAATGATGAGTATTATTTACATTTTTATGAATAATTACAAGCTAAACAATACCAAAGTGTTGATTTGTGTTTTATATGGGGTGGACATTGGCGTGGATATTTTACAAAACCGAAGGGCTCTATGGTTAATGTTGTATGTCACATATGCGAGATATTCTGGAGGACATACACGACTCGAGAAAACCAACCATAGACCTCTCCGGTTTCTTGTATGTCCACGCCAATGCTAAGACCTCACACTAGTCTCTAGACTAAACTAGGACCTCAGTCTCTACACTAAACTAGGACCTCAGTCTCTAAACTAAACTAGGACCTCACACTAGTCTCTACACTAAACTAGGACCTCAGTCTCTACACTAAACTAGGACCTCAGTCTCTACACTAAACTAGGACCTCAGTCTCTACACTAAACTAGGACCTCACACTAGTCTCTACACTAAACTAGGACCTCAGTCTCTAAACTAAACTAGGACTTCACACTAGTCTCTACACTACACTAGGACCTCACACTAGCCTCTACACTAAACTAGGACCTCACACTAGTATGTACACTAAACTTGGACCTCACAGTAGTCTCTACACTAAACTAGGACCTTACACTAGTCTCTACACTAAACTAGGACCTTACACTAGTCTCTACACTAAACTAGGACCTCACACTAGTCTCTACACTAAACTAGAACCTCAGTCTATACACTAAACTAGGACCTCACACTAGTCTCTAAACTAAACTAGGACTTCACACTAGTCTCTACACTAAACTAGGACCTCACACTAGTCTCTACACTAAACTGGGACCTCACACTAGTATGTACACTAAACTAGGACCTCACACTAGTCTCTACACTAAATTAGGACCTCACAGTAGTCTCTACACTAAACTAGGACCTTACACTAGTCTCTACACTAAACTAGGACCTTACACTAGTCTCTACACTAAACTAGGACCTCACAAGTCTAATAAATCTGTACTAACATTCATGGCTGTACATGATGAGATCGCTTGCAATGTTTCAATTTGCTCAATATTGTAAACCTATATACCGGTCAGTGCAGTACAACCCGGGCATCGCTCAGTGCAGTACAACCCGGGTATCACTCATTGCAGTACAACCCGGGCATCGCTCAGTGCAGTACAACCCTGGTATCACTCAGTGCAGTACAACCTGGGCACCGCTCAGTGCAGACTAACCCGGGTACCATTTAGTGCAATCCGATTTGGCTGTTGGCTACATCCAGTGGAGACACTAACTACATCCAGCGATAATAATACCAGTTATTGAGTGTTTAGAGAGAAATCTTTCTCAAACAGACAGAACAAAATATAGACAACTAGCTCAACTCAATGGTTGCCGGAGATACTTGTAGGCATGTAAGTATTAAACGTTTAGCTACCTCCCATGCCCCCTCCTGCCACCCTCCTCACGCACTGCACTTCCTCCCAGTCCCTGTAAACTGGGATATGTAACATGACATTGAAAGTCATGACCCACCTCCCTTCGTCGGTCCCATCACAGCTTTCTGTGCATGTCTCTCTCTCAGCCAGACTGTCTCTCTTTGGTCTGCATGAGTTGGGCAGTCCTGTAGGATGTCGCTCTCAACCAGACTATCTCTCTTTGGTCTGCAAGAGTTGGGCAGTCCTGTGGGATGTCTCTCTCTCAACCAGCCTGTCTGTCTTTGGTCTGTACGAGTTGGGCAGTCCTGTGGGATATCTCTCTCTCTCAACCAGACTGTCTGTCTTTGGTCTGCATGAGTTGGGCAGTCCTGTGGGATGTCTCTCTCTCAACCAGACTGTCTGTCTTTGGTCTGCATGAGTTGGGTAGTCCTGTGGGATATGTTCTAGTGTTCAGTTGTGTGCTCCGCAGTCGCACGTGGCCGTGTCTCATATGACGATTTTGTGGAGGTGAACGTTGAGCCTCTAACACAAGCTGTTTCCTTATTTCTAAGTTCAACCAACAAAAATGTCTCAAGAGGACATCATCCGTATTTCTTATATAATGTATTTTCAAATGTTGTGAAATATCGTCTCAAATATTTTTGTTATCTTTATAAAACCGAAATCCACTTTAATGTCACACGAACCCGATAATTCAGCAATACCAAATTTGGTTCGGATAAATGAAACGGTTCAAAATTGTGTAAGGAAAGAATAACATGTAAAACAATGGAAATAGAGAATTTCAGTTTAATATTTATATAGACAGAGATGATTGTCACATGTCAACAGCTGTCCCTGTTAGCACAACACGTCATCTTCCTATATCAAATGAGTTCTTCATTTCTGCTGATGGATGTGACTTTCTGAGGTTGCATCAAATATGTGCGGACATGCCCGATGGATGTGACTTTCTGAGGTTGCATCAAATATGTGCGGACATGCCCGATGGATGTGACCTGCTGAGGTTGCTTCAAAGATGTGCGGACATGCCCGATGGATGTGACTTGCTGAGGTTGCTTCAAAGATGTGCGGACATGCCCGATGGATGTGACTTGCTGAGGTTGCTTCAAAGATGTGCGGACATGCTCGATGGATGTGACTTGCCGAAGTTGTACAAGCCGGATTCCAGGAGGACATGCAATGGGGTGTTGGTCAGTTTATTCCATCTGATCCTCCCGCAAGTCTATTCTCCCCACGGGTGTGATATGTGCATGTTTAATTGGTCAGTCGCCCGCGAAGCTAACCCAGATCCTGACATGTTATCAGCACATTTTAGAGTCACGATATGTGAGCATTTTCGCATAAACACTGCTAAAACATCCATTGTATGTAAACCATTTCTAATCTCTTTCCTTAGTTGGACCTCCACCCGGTCTATTATTTCACCCTTACCGGAAACCAAAGAGGAACAGGACAGCCTTTTCACCTTCGCAGCTTCTCCAGCTGGAACAGGCCTTCGAGAAGAACCATTACGTCGTGGGCCAGGAGAGAAAGACGCTGGCGGCCAAACTGCAACTCACTGAGACACAGGTCAGAACTGGTTCTTTACTTCTGGTCAGAGCGTGCGTCAGTGTGTTGGTGTGTGTGGATGTGTGTGGGTGTGTGTGGGTGTGTGTGCACTCTGTCACATCAGCTGTACGTACAAAAGATACCTGCCTCTATTACACATGTAATCCTTCTGTTACTACAAGACTTGTCCATCTGCATCTATCTTACCACTGTCACACCTTTATTGTGTCACGTGTATAGGGACAGTTACACCTGTAATTTAACCATTGTCACTTCGAGTACCGTGTAATCAAATCGTCCACATTATATCAATTACACGGGGGACGGCGTGGCCTAGTGGTTAAGTGGCACGGCTCCCAACCCGAAGGTGCTGGGTTCGATCCCCATCACAGCACCGGCCGTTACCTCGGGGAAGCAAACCCTTAGAAAATGCAGGAGGAAGCAGACCCTTACATAAAATGCATGCTGAAGTCGGATGCACTTGACCGACAGGCGCAAAATAAAAACCACAGTACAACGCACACCGCCTTGGGGATAAGAGAAATAAGCCGAACGAAAAAAAAAAAGAAAACAAAAATATCAATTACACCTGCAGTTCCATAATTAACGGCCAAGCCTATAGCAACACTGCCATCGGGGATGAAGGTAACTCTTCATGTACTAAGCAGCAGGCTTTTTTGGGGTAGGGTGCCCAATTCCCTTACTTGTTGTTTTTACCTTCCCTAACTCATACGTCAGGTAACCATTTACAGCTGTGTAGACTGGGGCAGCAGTCATACCAGACACGATGCACGGCCCAGATTTGTTTCTGTAAGTCGAACCGGTAGCACGCAGTAATCTCAGTCTAGAAAGCGAGCTCTCTATCCACTCGGCTTTATAATGACATGCTTACATCCTAACCAGTCCGTGCAATATGTCATCCGACCATTGGCAGTGGATACACCTGTAATTACATCACTACCACGACGAGTAGTTTGAATTCCTCATCGCCATCTTCTGCAACCCACCAAGGTCAGAAACCACAACGGCGTCTCGTTCAGACTGCTAGCATATGATTGGACTGAGGGGGGTCACCTGCCATGTATTTCCTACTGGTGCGGTATTATGTGAGTTGTCTACATTATGTCATTAGTGTTTTATAAACGTATTCACCTTCTTGAGCTGACGTTGGCGTTGAGTAAAGTAAATATAGACCCATATGACACACTGCTGTGTGCTATGAAGTGTTGGAGCATGGTAGTAGATTTCAGCTTCCGCGCGGGGGGATCAGTTCCCTTCATCACTGTTCGTCTTTCTCTTGCAGTAAACTGGGTACAACGTATATGCTGGGTTGACTGGAGCATTTAGATAACATGGAACAAACCCAGAACCAACATCGCTGCTGTGAGAATTGTAGTGCCCAACCAATGAATGAGCGCTCCAACCCCCTCCCCCCCTCCTGGGATCCAGCCACTGAGTGAGCTCCCCAACCGCCCTAGGACCCAACCACTAAGTGAGCGCCCCAACCACCCTAGGAGCCAACCACTGAATGAGCGACCCCCCCCCCCCCTGCGACCCAACTACTGAGTGAGCGCCCCAGCCACCCTAGAACCCAACCAATGAGTGAGCGCCCCCAGCCACCCTAGAACCCAACCAATGAGTGAGCGCCCCCAGCCACCCTAGAACCCAACCACTGAGTGAGCGCCCCAGCCACCCTAGAACCCAACCACTGAGTGAGCGCCCCAACCCCCCCCCCCCCCTCCTGGGATCCAGCCACTGAGTGAGCGCCCCAGCCACCCTAGGATCCAACCAATGAGTGAGCGCCCCCAGCCACCCTAGGATCCAACCACTGGTTTAGAAGACTCTGCAGAGAGTATATAGAACCAGTTTAATTTAGATTCCCTTGCTCTATGCGCATCCAATCTATTCTTCAATGCATTAAATGTCCCTGCACCAACTACTTCCTGTGGCAAAGATTTTTACGCAATCATCACTCTCTGACTGACATTTTATTTTCAAAATATCTAATCTGGGCCTTTCTTAAGTTAATTTGTAGCTATGCACTCTTGTTCTTGTAGGTGGTTGTATTTTGAAAAAAAACAACTTGTTATAGTCTAATTTATCCGTTTCTCTGATCATCTTTTAAACATGTATTAGGTCTCCTCGAATTCGTCTCTCTTCTAGACACTGTTGGCCGGTTTTTCGGAGTCTGTCCTCGTAAGTGTAATTTTAGAATCCGACTATCAGTTTGTCGCTCTTTTTTGTATTCTTTCCATCATGTTTATATCCCATCTATGATAAAGACTCCACACTTGTACACAGTACTCCAATCTAGATCTAACTAATGCTTTATACAGTTTGACTATCACTTCATTGCTCCTATGTGTAATATTTTTTTTAATTATACCTAACATTGCATTTGCCTTTTTCACTGCTACCTGGACTTGCTCACTCACCTTACCTGTGTGCTCTATTATAACCTCCAAATCCCTTTCCTTGTCTATCTTTCTAATATTGTTCTCGCCTATTCTGTAATTATGTTCTATATTGGATCTACCACGTGGGATCAAGATGCTGAGCAGCGCATGAGCTGCAGTGGTTAGCGACCCATAGCTGACTGCTAGCGTCAGGGCCAGCGAACCATAGCTGCCAAGACCCTTCTACACCTCCACGCGGTGATCCTGGATAACAGGCTGCAGCAGGGCAGACTGGCTAATGAGAAGCGATCGAAGAGAGAATGCTAACCCGATACTCCAAAAAAATGGTTGCTGAAGTCGGATGTGTTGGACCGAAAGGTGCAAATATCGCAGCCAAGCTGTAAACTACGACACAACGCATTCCGTTCTCTGGACTACATTCTGCTACTTAAGCCCTTTCAGGGTTTGGTAGTGGGAGATTGAGAACAAACAAAGAAGAAGAAGAAGAAGAAGAAGAAGAAGGACCTACCATGTGGATGACTGCACATTTATCTACATTAAACTCCACCATGTTCGAATTGTATCTAAATCCGACCTCAATATATCCACTTCTGCTTTAGATGAGACACTACTGCATAGTTTTGTGTCATCAGCAAATTGTGCAATCATGGATCCTAGTTTAATATCCAAATCGTGTATATAGATCAACAACATATTTGGACCAAAAACTGAGCACTGTGGCACTCCACTTTTTACTTCACACCACTCAGAGTACTCCTTATTTATACCCACCCTTTGCCTTCTTCCCGTTGATGAATTTTCAATCCATCTGGCAACTTCCCCACCTATTCCATGTGATTTTAACTTTCTAAATAATGTTTGATGAAGTATATCAAAAGCCTTTGCAAAATCTAGAGAAATAGCATCTACTGGCTCCCTTTTATCTATCATTTTAGTAACCTCCTCCACGAATTCTAATAGATTTGTTAAGCCCTATCTCCCTCTAGTAAACCCATGCTGACTATTTCTGATATGATTAAACTTGTCGAAATGCATTACAATGTTTTCTTTGATTATTGACTCTAACAATTTAGAGACTATGCTCGTTAAACTCACCGGTCTATAATTTGCTGGATCTGATTTTGCGCTTTCTTTGAATAAGGGGATCACTTCTGCATCTTTCCAATCCTATGGAACAATCACTTTTGCAAGTGATTGAGCAAATAATATAGCCAGCGGTTTTGCTAGCTAGTTTATCATTTCAAACAACAATTTTTGAATGAATGCCATCTTGACGTAGACATTTATCCACTTTTAACCCCTCCATTTAAAAAAAAAACCATTTCCTCTGTAATACAGATTGATCTTAATCCCGCTGTATCCATGTCTCTTTGAAAAATATCTATAGGCTCTGGTATCTTGGAGCAGTCCTCTTTTGTGTAGACTGTGCCAAAGTACTGATTGAGCAGATTAGCTGCCTCCCTATTCTCATTTATTATTTTCCATGTACTGTCTATGAGAGGGCCTACTTTGTCTTTTGTTCTTTGTGTATTTCTAACATAAGAAAAGACGTTTTTATTATGTCTTGAGCCTCTGAGCAAGTTGTTTTTCGAAGTCTATTTTTGCTGTTTTATTCACTTTCTGGGCAATGTTCTGCTTGTCCAAATATTTTTAATATGTTACTTTTGATTTAACTGCCTCTATATATTTTTTTCCTTGCTTTATTTTTAGCTCTTCTACATTTCACTACAAATCTAGTTATCCACTTTTTATGCTTGGGGTTTACCTCCCTACATGGAACACATTCCTCTTTTAGCTTTTCTAAAACTGTTTTAAAACTCTCCCACTTTTGTTCAACATCTGTTCCTTCGACAATATATTTCCAGATTATGTAGCTCCCTGTCTCTTTCATCTTCTTAACATCTGCCTTAGAGTAGTTGTATGTTCGCGTGTTTATGTTCACTTCTTTCCCTGCTATAAGATCCCAACAAATTATCTGATGGTCACTTGATACAAACAGTTCTCCAACGGTAACGTTTTCAATTATATTTTCTTCTGTAGTAAAGACTAAATGGAGTGTGTTTTTGCCTCTGGTGCTGCTTCTACATATTGAATTAAAAAAATTGTCAGTTATGCACTTAACTTCTTCTTCTTCTTCGTACGCAGTCAGACAGTAACCATTATTTTTTCGAAAAAAGCGGCGGTCATCCTGAGGCTGTCGACACTGCCATAGAGCTTTTCTTGTGGTTCCACTGGTGATGGCCACATCTGCTCTCTCTGATCCTCGTATGTCGGGCAGTTCTGCAGCAGATGTTCAGCGGTCATTTTCCCGGTACCACACGGGCATTCGTCGGTTCCACCTATCTTCAATTTGTTGAATAGGTGGTACCTCAGTCTATTGTGGCCAGTGCGAAGTCTGAAGACAACGACCTGCTCTCTTCTGTTCAGCTGGTAATATGCATCGTTTTTGGTGTAACCAGTATGTTCGGTTTCCCATTTGGTCATGTATCTGGCTTTAATAAGCCGTTTTGACTCTTCGTACGTCATACTAGTATCTGTTTGTGGTAGTCTTGCGCCTTCTTTTGCCAGTCTGTCTGCCTCCTCGTTGCCTTGGATGTTGCAGTGTGATGGGACCCACTGTACCACTACCCTTTTTGGTGCGGACTGCTGGCATAGTTGACAGAGATGCACTTAACAAAAGGTTTTGACTCTACAAGTGCTTCTGCCATATCCCATTTTATTTCTGGAAAGTTGAAATCCTCCATTAATAATAATTTCCCTTCACTTGTCTTTGCTATGCTACTAATCGGCTCCTCATCTTTCTGTTTTTGACTTGATGGACATCTATAGCATACTCCAATCACTGTTTTTTCACACCCACTTTCTATTTCTCCCCATACACTTTAATTGTTATTACCAGATGATAAATGATCTTTGATCGTTATATTAACTTAATTTGTACAGTTTAATAGTACCACCTCCCTTAGCCTTGTCTCCAACTACCATATCTTTCCTTAACATTGTATACCCCCTCTATTTCAAGTTCACTATCTGCAATGTCTTCACATAATCATGATTCTGTTAACTTCTTCTACATACAGTTCCAATTCTTCTATTTCATCTACTATGCTTTTCACATTTATTTTGTAATTTTGTTGTTTTTCCAATTTTTGCTTTAGCTTTATCATTTTGATTTTTGCTTTTCAACTACTTATTTGACATTTCCCTGACCTCAACTCTCCCGTTTGACTACATCCTCTAAAGCACCCTATGTTAGGCCTATCTCTAGTCTCATAGTTCATAGCCCTTACTAGTTTAAATTTGTAACACAACGATTAAACATATACTTCGCTACAGCATGCTGTCCTATCTCATTAAAATGTAAACCTCTCCTGTCACGCATTTTACTTTTGTCTACTCTCACTTCAATAGATTCAATACCCTTGTCCGCACACATCACATGCACCGTAAGGTTGATAACTATGTTCTTACTATCTAAATAGTCTGGTCACCTAGGGTCCTCTAACTACCCAAGGACCCAGCTACTGAGTCCTCTAACCACCCTAGGATCCATCAGCTGAGTGAGTCCTCTAACCACTATAGGCCCCAACTACTGTGTGAGTCCTCTAACTACCCTAGGACTCAACTTCTGAGTGGGTCCTCTAACCACTCTATGAAAGAACCACTGAGTGAGTCCTCTAACTACGCTAGGACCCAACCACTCAATGAGTGCTCTAACTACCCTAAGACCCAACTTCTGAGTGGGTCCTCTAACCACTCTATGACAGAACCACTGAGTGAGTGCTCTAACTACCCTAAGACCCAACTTCTGAGTGGGTCCTCTAAACACTCTATGAAAGAACCAATGAGTGAGTCCTCTAACTACCCTAGGACCCAACCACTCAGTGAGTGCTCCAACTACCCTAAGACTCAACTTCTGAGTGGGTCCTCTAACCACTCTATGACAGAACCACTGAGTGAGTGCTCTAACTACCCTAAGACCCAACTTCTGAGTGGGTCCTCTAACCACTCTATGAAAGAACCACTGAGTGAGTCCTCTAACTACCCTAGGACCCAACCACTCAGTGAGTGCTCTAACTACCCTAAGACCCAACTTCTGAGTGGGTCCTCTAACCACTCTATGACAGAACCACTGTGTGAGCGCCCCAACCACCCTAATTCCCAATCACTGAGTGAATTCTCTAACCACACTAGGACCCACCCACTGAGTGGACGCCCCAACCACACTAGGACCCACCCACTGAGTGGACGCCCCAACCACACTAGGACCCAACCACTGAGTGGACGCCCCAACCACACTAGGACCCACCCACTGAGTGGACGCCCCAACCACACTAGAACCCAACCACTGAGTGGACACCCCAACCACACTAGGACCCACCCACTGAGTGAGCGCCCCAACCACACTAATTCCAAACCACTGAGTGGACGCCTCAACCACACTAGGACCCAAACCACTGAGTGGGCGCCTCAACCACACTAGGACCCAGCAACTGAGTGGACGCCTCAACCACACTAGGACCCAACAACTGAGTGGACGCCCCAACCACACTAGGACCCACCCACTGAGTGGACGCCCCAACCACACTAGGACCCACCCACTGAGTGGACACCTCAACCACACTAGGACCCAACCACTTAGTGGACGCCCCAACCCCACTAGGACCCACCCACTGAGTGGACGCCCCAACCACACTAGAACCCAACCACTGAGTGGACACCCCAACCACACTAGGACCCACCCACTGAGTGAGCGCCCCAACCACACTAATTCCAAACCACTGAGTGGACGCCTCAACCACACTAGGACCCAAACCACTGAGTGGGCGCCTCAACCACACTAGGACCCACCAACTGAGTGGACGCCTCAACCACACTAGGACCCAACAACTGAGTGGACGCCCCAACCACACTAGGACCCACCCACTGAGTGGACGCCCCAACCACACTAGGACCCACCCACTGAGTGGACACCTCAACCACACTAGGACCCAACCACTGAGTGGACGCCCCAACCACACTAGGACCCACCCACTGAGTGGACGCCCCAACCACACTAGGACCCACCCACTGAGTGGACGCCTCAACCACACTAGGACCCAACCACTGAGTGGACGCCTCAACCACACTAGGACCCAACCACTGAGTGGACGCCTCAACCACCCTGGGACCCAACCACTGTGTGAGCGTTCTAAACATTCTGGTATCTGGCCACCGAGTGAGCAGAGAATGGATGATCCCCATCGCAAGCGAGGATGCCGACACCATGAGATAGTTTTTATCATGATAAAAGAACTCGCGCTGTATATGGATTATAGTGAGAAAGAGGCTGCGCTGGTCATCAATCTCACTCTCTGGTCCCAAACTACCTTGAGCCAGTGGCAAGACACAGGTCAAAACGACTGGAGGTAATTCAGGATGCAGGCACTGTGGTCCCAACTCTTTGAGACCAGGGATGGCTTGAAACCTGCGGCACTCTAACCCACGCCGGCTCCGTTCATCGCTTTGAGATACTGAATGGGCAATTGAAGAAAGATGGGGTTATGGTCGCTTTATCGATACATTCAGATAGTTGTAGCAAACATGCCGAGGGTTGGTTGAGTGTATCGATACATTCAGATAGTTGTAGCAAACATGCCGAGGGTTGGTTGAGTGTAGATATTGGTTCTGTTGTGCATGTTCGCTATGTGGTTATTTTTTTTTTTTTTTTTTTTTTTTTTTTTTTCGTTCGCCTTACTTCTCTAATCCCCAAGGCGGTGTGCATTGCACTGCGTTTTTATTTTGCGCCTGTCGGCCCAGTGCATCCGACTTCAGCATGCATTTTATGTAAGGGTCTGCTTCCTCCTGCATTTTCTAAGGGTTTGCTTCCCCGGGGTAACGGCCGGTGCTGAGATGGGGATCGAACCCAGCACCTTATGGTTGTGAGCCGTGTCACATAACCACTAGGCCACGCCGTCCCCCTGCTATGTGGTTAGATATGCGAGATTTCTCTTTTCTCACTTTCCTGGACTTCCACACGACCCACTCTAGTGTTCTCGGGGCAACATCTTCTAAATCATGAAATGTTCGTGTTTCAATCCAGCCACAAAATATTGTACGTGTTGTCTGGCGTGTTTTAGTGTTTCCTTGACAATATGTCCAAGTTAGTCAGGCTGATCTCTAGTTTTCTTCCAGGCATGTCTGAACTGTCTGCCTTGCTGTCATACATTATCAGTTATTGAGATTTTTTCTGTATGTCGGTGTCATGATTTCCTAGGGGGAGAATGTGCGTGTGTGTCCGTGTGTTTGTGTGCGTGTGTGTGTATGTGCGCGTGTGTATATGTGTGTGTGTGTGTATGTGTATGTGTGTGTGTGTGTGTGTATGTTCGTTGTGGTCTCACCAGAAACACTGCTAAATGAGGAGGTCTTCATTGTTTTATTCTTACACATATATGTTGTGTTTGTGCGTGTGCTAGCAATTAAATTTTGTCGATTATATTCGGTCCAAGATACAGGCCATCGTTAGACTTACCACAGGTTCGGTTCTAACCCTGATCTCCATAAAACTGGTGTGTAGAAACACTGACCTATTTCGCTTGTTGTTAAGCTTAATGTTATTATACTGGATTAGAAGACTTTGAGTCTATTTACAACCGGTTTATTTTACTTCACTTGATCTAAAAATAAACATCCACATCCAATCTATTTTTGAATGCATTGATTGTGCTTAACTCTACTATTATCTGTGACAATGCATTTCAAGCATTCACCACTCTCTGGCAAACATTGTTTTGTATAATATCTAATCTGGATTTTTCTTTAGTTAATTTGTAGATTTGCGCTCTTGTTATTGTAAGTTGCAGTACTTTGAAAAACTTGTTACAGTCTAATTTATACATTCTTCTGATGATCTTATAAACCTGAATTAAGTCACCTCTAATTCTTCTTATTTCTAGACACCGAAGGCCATTTTTCATAGTTTTTCCTCATGAGTTGTAGCCCTTCAATCTGCCATTGTGTAGGAGTACACATGTAGGTCAGAATATGTTATATGTTAAGGGTATCAAAAAGTCGCCACTTCAAATATTTTAATATGTTCAAAACACACAGGCTAGACCTTGGTTAACACAAGCTAAACACTTAAACATAGAATTGACGCTGAAGATAGAGATAGACAGTAGACCAGATCGAATAATGTTGGCTTGATGACCATTGTTATTGATAGAATGTGTTTATTACATGTCAAGAAACTTATTGATTAAATAATAATATTGGCAATACTCGATAAATCAGAATGGGTATCACGATGTTGTGTAACGGGTTCCGCGTCAGCAAGTAAACTCGAGGCATATAAACGGCTCTGCCTAATACTGACACCTCGTCTAGTCTCAGTGAAATATGCCAACACGATGACTGTCGATATCCCACTTTAGAAATAAGTTGACTGCGTGTAAGTAAGAAGTCTATCTGACCTGATCTAGGATGTTGTCATGAAACTTGATGGCGTTGATTGACATTAAAAAACGTGTTTGTTTCGGGAATATTGGTTGAGGAGCAGAACTGGAGACGTCTTTGACAGCGTTCATTATTACTGTGATAGATCAGACATATTGACCATGAAAGTGATCATACCCTGTACGTACATTCATGTTCACTGCTATATATTGTTGTTCCTAGCCTGGAAACAAGGCAACGACACTCTGCAGAAATCAATAGAACAATCTTTGACTTCCACTTCGAACGTTGAGGAATATTCACTGAAAATAGTTTGAATTCATGTTTTGTAGACAGCGAAGGGACATCACTCGCTCAGATGCCATGATTGATCGTCTCATGACCATTATGTCCCTTGTGGAAAGCTTAAATTGTCTTTGCCTCTTCATACGCCTTCCAGCAAGCGCAGATGTAGCGGTGTATGTGCATTGCATGTCTTGCACAAATCCCATTTCAGCCCAGCTGTTTAACTCCAAAGGAGTCCACCAAGGATGAACATAGAAGCTATTAGCCACCGATTGCCACAGGGTCCCTTCCGCTTTGAATTCTTGTCCGAAATGTTACTACTATAGCCTTTGGCATTGTAGTTCTAACACAGTGGGATTGTTTAGGTCTGAAGTTTTCCAGCCACGTCCTTTGATCAAATCTGTATAGTCATTGACCCCATGAGCAACACACCGGTAAGCCTACACAGGAGACTTTTGGCTACCTTTTGACATGTCTGCATGAAGTTTGTTAACAAACTGACCCATGGCCAATGTTCTACCAGCTTGAGCCAAACTCACGGTAATATGAGTTAGAACACGTATAGCCCATTTAGGAAGAATACTACGAGGGGGCTGCAAACGAAAACCTTGAAAATATTTTTCTGGTACAAGTCCCCCAGAGCCTATAAAGTACATGGACTCATGACGAGAAACATTGACTTGGTCACGTGTGCAACCATTCGTGCACTGCCAGCTGGACCTCTTCATCGGACATGAAAGTCTTGCCTCCTTTGGAAAGATGTGGAAATCACTTGGGGCTAGGTCTGGTGAGTACGACGGATGTGGTAGACTGAAAGTGGAGGTCCTCGATGGCTGCAGCTGTTCTAAAATGACGCCTTTCCTAATAAATCCACGTGTTTGGATTTGATTGCGAATGGAAGCTGATTTCTGAGAAGATGGTTATGGTGTTCCTCCTGGGCATGCAGTGCTCTTAACTAACGCTTCTTTCATCCCAGCATAGAGTCAGCAGAACCTTCCCTGCAGGTTGCTGCGTGCGGAACTTCTTTGGTGTCGGTCATGAGGGATGGCTCCTTTGCTTGCTCGCTCTGTTGGTCTCAGGCTCGTGGTAGTGAATCCAGGTTTCATCTCCAGCAACAAGTCCTGCAAGGAAACCATCACCTGCTTCCAGGCGCCCCAAGAAGTTCCTGGCATTATCAACGCGTCGTTGTTTCAATTCTGGTGTCAGCTGTCGTGAACCCACATTGCAGATACTTTGTGGTACTGTAGCATATCCTGGATGATGATTGGTGTGCTGAACCTTGACTGATGTCCAGAAGTGCTGAACCTTGACTGATTTCCAGATGTGCTGAACCTTTGACTGATGTCCAGATGTGGTGAATCTTGACTGATGTCCAGATGTGGTGAACCTTGACTGATGTCCAGATGTGGTGAACTTTGACTGATATCCAGAAGTGCTGAACCTTGACTGATGTCCAGATGTGGTGAACTTTGACTGATATCAAAAAGTGCTGAATCTTGACTGATGTCCAGATGTGGTGAACTTTGACTGATGTCCAGATGTGGTGAACCTTGACTGATGTCCAGATGTGGTGAACCTTGACTGAGGTCCAGATGTGCTGAACCTTGACTGATGTATAGATGTGCGGCAATTCCATTCACAGACTTTCGGCGATAATCCTTTACGTGGCGGTCAACGGCTGCTATCAACTCTGGGGTCACCAATCGGTGTACCTGATTCGGTCAACTCTGGGGTCACCACTGGGTGTACCTGATTCGGTCAACTCTGGGGTCACCAATCGGTGTACCTGATTCGGTCAACTCTGGGGTCACCAATCGGTGTACCTGATTCGGTCAACTCTGGGGTCACCAATCGGTGTACCTGATTCGGTCAACTCTGGGATCACCACTGAGTGTACCTGATTCGGTCGACTCTGGGATCACCACTGGGTGTGCCTGACCGGGTCGACTCTGGGGTCACCACTCGGTATGCCTGACCAGGTCGACTCAGGGGTCGCTACTCGGTGTTTCTGACCCGGTCGACTTTTGGATCACCACTTGGTGTGCCTGTCCCGGTCGTGAACAGTCTGTCACAGAACGCACGCTGTTCATGAACTGCCTACTCTACTCATACACTTGCTGGAGTGAAAGGCATGCATCACTGTACTGGACCTTTATTCGCCGATGACTGTCTATAGGTTTCACCCCTTCGCTGCTCAAATAACGATAAGAGAAAGCTGCTCCTTGTTGGTGTATGCCTATAGTGGGGGCGACAAACTTGTACCTGCAAATATGACGTCATATTGTTTGTCTGCACCTTGATGGCACATGCAGGACACTCTTGATATCCCTAGCAACCATATCAACGTTACAATACAAAGTCATGGTTTTTCTCATTCCTATCCCACTTTTGATTGGAGCCCTTTGGTACATGTACACATAACTTCACTTGCAGCCCCCTGGTACATATACACATTACATTATTTGAATCCCCCTGGTACATGTACAAAGAACTTTATTTGAAGCCCCTGGTACATGTACACATAACTTCATTTGAAGCCCCTGGTACATGTACATAGAACTTCATTTCAGTAACCAATGAATAATTGCCACTTGTAAGGCGACAGAACAATCCCTTGTAGTCTGAGAGAGGGGCAAGAATCCGCTCTCTATAAACACATAGCATGCATAATTGTTCACAAAAGCACTGTTAAAACAAATGAAATTGTTCATTTCCCGTTTACACTCAGTGGTCATTTGAGAAAAATGGATATGGGGTTAGACTTGACCAACAGCACACTATGGGTGTCGGCATCAAACTATCTGCCTTTACTTCCCAGAATTCTTCTGGTATCCAATTTTGCATCAGTTTGTGATCAAAATAAATGCCAGCCACTTGGGAACCCAATGCATGAACCGCTGCTCTACTACGGCTCTCTACAGAACAAAATGAGGGAGTCGAGGTATAGTTGGTAGAAGCTATTGGTGAGCATGCCCTCTCTCGGATACAATCACGCACATACACACACACACACACACACACCCATATCACCCATATATATATATATATATATATATGTTTGCACTACAGCTAATCTCTCCTAGTAACTGCCACTGACAATAAAGCTTCTGTAAGAGACAGTAAGGTGTTACAATTATGAAGATGATGCCAGACGTTCACAGCGAAACGAAATCCCCAAACGAAGTCCACACAAACAAATGGTTGGGAAGCACACAATTGTTATCGTGTTATGTATTTCAGAAGATAAGTATTTTATTCCTTATCCATATCTACGGGTGTCGTTGTGATTAGTTAGATATTTCCATCTGTTTTATCTTTGTCACCGACGAAAACCTTCTGGTAATAGTACAAGGTTTAGTTCCTATATCACAGCTTACATCGATAATGAGTCATAATTGGTTATAAATAGCGTTCTTGGGAATAACAGGGAAGTTGGAATCGGGGACATATAAGGTGAACGTAGAGGCTAGAAGAGAAGCCAATATCGTCACGGACAGAGAGTCGAGGTAGTTGGATCCATTGATCAATGCCCTCGGCGAGAGTGAGTTCCAACCGTTGATTGATTCCCGCCGACTCATCCTCCCTGCAGTGTCTGTCAGAGCTTATGTAGACCACGCAACAGCGGATGAAGTGTGACCAATCAAGCAGTAGGTGTTCCACGCTTACTGACAGTACCGTCAGCACCTAGCACTTTCTTTGGCGATATTATCTTGGCTCAGCTCATACGGCTGCTCAATAACCGGACGCTCCATGTCTTCTGTATCAGCCAGTCAGTTGGCCTAGTCACATCTGATTCTTGTGACACAAGTGCAGCCTGGTGCTCCCATTCGATTAGCCACTTACAACCAGAGACACGAACACGTACTCTTTAGTGGTTAGTCCCACTTTTGCTATGACCAGTAGGTGGTTAGTTCTGCTGTTGTAATTACCAGTAGGTGGTTAGTTCTGCTGTTGTAATGACCAGTAGGTGGTTAGTTCTGCTGTTGCTATGACCAGTAGGTGGTTAGTTCTGCTGTTGCTATGACCAGTAGGCGGTTAGTTCTGCTGTTGTAATGACCAGTAGGTGGTTAGTTCTGCTGTTGTAATGACCAGTAGGTGGTTAGTTCTGCTGTTGTAATGACTAGTAGGTGGTTAGTTCTGCTGTTGTTATGACCAGTAGGTGGTTAGTTCTGCTGTTGTAATGTCCAGTAGGTGGTTAGTTCTGCTGTTGTAATGACCAGTAGGTGGTTAGTTCTGCTGTTGTAATGACCAGTAGGTGGTTAGTTCTGCTGTTGATATGACCAGTAGGTGGTTAGTTATGCTGTTGTAATGACCAGTAGGTGGTTAGTTCTGCTCTTGTAATGACCAGTAGGTGGTTAGTTCTGCTGTTGTAATGACCAGTAGGTGGTTAGTTCTGCTGTTGTAATGACCAGTAGGTGGTTAGTTCTGCTGTTGATATGACTAGAATGTGGTTAGTTCTGCTGTTGATATGACTAGAAGGTGGTTAGTTCTGCTGCTGAAATGACTAGAAGGTGGTTAGTTCTGCTGTTGATATGACCAGTAGGTGGTTAGTTCGCTGTTTATATGACTAGAAGGTACTTAGTTCTGCTGTTGATATGACTAGAAGGTAGTTAGTTCTGCTGTTGATATGACTAGAAGGTGGTTAGTTCTGCTGTTGATATGACCAGTAGGTGGTTAGTTCTGCTGTTGCTATGACCAGTTGGTGGTTAGTTCTGCTGTTGTAATGACCAGTAGGTGGTTAGTTCTGCTGTTGCTATGACCAGTAGGTGGTTAGTTTTGCTGTTGTAATGACCAGTAGGTGGTTAGTTCTGATGTTGCTATGACTAGAAGGTGGTTAGTTCTGCTGTTGCTATGACTAGAAGGTGGTTAGTTCCTCTGTTGCTATGACTAGTAGGTGGTTAGTTCCTCTGTTGCTATGACTAGAAGGTGGTTAGTTCCTCTGCTGCTATGACTAGTAGGTGGTTAGTTCTGCTGTTGCTATGACTAGAAGGTGGTTAGTTCCTCTGTAGGCTATGACTAGTAGGTGGTTAGTTCTGCTGTTGCTATTACTAGTAGGTGGTTAGTTATTCTGTTGCTATGACTAGTAGGTGGTTAGTTCTGCTGTTGCTATGACTAGTAGGTGGTTAGTTCTGCTTTTGCTATGATTAGTAGGTGGTTAGTTCCTCTGTTGATATGACTAGTAGGTGGTTAGTTCTGCTGTTGATATGACCAGTAGGTGGTTAGTTCTGCTGTTGATATGACCAGTAGGTGGTTAGTTCTGCTGTTGATATGACCAGTAGGTGGTTAGTTCTGCTGTTGATATGACCAGTAGGTGGTTAGTTCCTCTGTTGCTATGACTAGAAGGTTTCTGTAGTAATTGCTGTCCCGATGTATACTTTCTCTTATAAACTGCACAAATCAGTGGTTCATGTGCCAACAATGGTGCCGTTTGGTCTGCGATTAAGAGAGATGATTAGTAGTCGACTGCGCACAACGCGTGACAGACGAGCAGCAGCTTCTGCTGCTGGTGGGACGGACCGCTGAAAATATTTCCGGAACGCCTTCCTACGCGACGGCGCCTGTTTTGTCACGTTTGATTAAAGCTATTTGTCAATGACCCCGACCAACTCAGCTGTTACTCAATGTCGTGATGCTTGCCTGGAAAGACCTGACACCAGCTGGACTGAATGTCTTGATGTTTGCCTGGAAAGACCTGACACTAGATGGACTGAATGTCTTGATGTTTGCCTGGAAAGACCTAACACCAGTTGGACTGAACGTCTTGATGTTTGCCTGGAAAGACCTGACACCAGCTGGACTGAATGTCTTGATGTTTGCCTGGAAAGACCTGACACTAGATGGACTGAATGTCTTGATGTTTGCCTGGAAAGACCTAACACCAGTTGGACTGAACGTCTTGATGTTTGCCTGGAAAGACCTGACACCAGCTGGACTGAATGTCTTGATGTTTGCCTGGAAAGACCTGACACCAGCTGGACTGAATGTCTTGATGTTTGCCTGGAAAGACCTGACACCAGCTGGACTGAATGTCTTGATGCTTGCCTAGAAAGACCTGACACCAGCTGGACTTCCTGGTGAAAGAGTTGTCAGAAGCTTACCGAGGAATGTCTTTGTCCAGGTTACAGAGGCTAACTCGCTTTCTAACACGGCATGCCTCTCAGATATGACTGCTCGTACGATTACTTGGCTTACCGTATGGGAAGAAAATGAAACAAGGGAGCACAGACCAATTACACCTGTTAGCTAATAAGACAAAATGTACTTGGCAAAAGGGAAGCAGTACATAATAGTCCATGAAATCAGCAAGCAAATAGATGAACAGAGCTGTAATGCACGGGTACTGTCTTTCACCAAACCTCTCTAGTTCAAGCCTCTCTAGACTAAGCCTCTCTAGATCAAGCCTCTCTAGATCAAGCCTCTCCAGATCAAGCCTCTCTAGACCAGGACTCTCTAGACCAAGTCTTTCTAGACCAAGCCTCTATAGACCAAGCCTCTCTAGACCAAGCCTCTCTAGACCAGGCCTCTCTAGAACAAGTCTCTCTAGACCAAGCCTCTCTAGACCAAGCCTCTATTGACCAAGCCTCTCTATACCCATCCTCTCTAGACCAAGCTTCTCTATACCCACCCTCTCTAGACCAAACCTCTCTAGACCAAGCCTCTCTAGACCAAGCCTCTCTAGACCAAACCTCTCTAGACCAAACCTTTCTAGACCAAACCTCTCTAGACCAAACCTCTCTAGACCAAGCCTCTCTAGATGCATTTCTGACATGGGTCATTGCGTGAAAGGTTGGACAAGACATAAAGGCATGCGGAGTCCTTGTGGAAGCCTCATGTGCAACAGGGCATAAAGAGAATGTATGTGGCACATGTTTAACATATTGTATATTGATTGTAATAAATCAAGATCGCGGCACGCCATGTGGCGCATCGGAAATATGTTGTTAGGCCCATTTGATTTTGTACCCCACGGCACTAAGTATACGATGGGGTCAGCATAACGCCGGCCACCTTTACTTCTCGGACCGAACCGGTACCCATTTAAAGCTGGGTCGACCGGGGAATCATTGCGGTCTGAAAAACCCAGGACTCCTCAGATTCGAAGCCAGGGCGCTTACCACTGCGCTTCGTGGCTGATTGTATGTAGATTATTTTAAACATATAGATTGTATGTAGCTTATATTTAGCATATGGCATAGTGGTTGTATGTAGATGAAATTAAGCATATAGATTATACGCTGCTTATATTTAGCATATATACTGTATGCACCTAATATTTAGCATATAGTATAGAGGTTGCATATAGCTTGTATAACTGAACATACATTTTATAGATTGTATGTAGCTAGTGGTATGTAGCATCTTATACACACCACGAAACTTGTATAGATGACCTTCAACTCTGACCTCTTCAAGCTGTTTCCATTTATACAATTGTCTCGAAAGTTGGCGCCATCATGGAAGGCCGGAACGATCTAGAAGATTCACCTAGTAACCTAACGATCAGGTGAATGCTGTCCATGACATCAATAGTATTCATCTGCTGCCTGCTGGCCGACTACGCTCCTGTGACATTAAGGTCTGCAATTTGCAGTACTGATCTGTTAATATTAATGAAATTAATTGTGCATTTCATTCATCAATTGCACAACAACAAAAAAGGTTCTGTGATTACTCGCAGCTTTCATGTCTACAACATTGGCTTGGCAGAGACCGCGGCGCTCCACGCCAGAGGGAAAGCTCGATAATTTCGCGATAATTGGGGCGATTACAGCCCGCAGTGTGTCTTACTGTTTGCTTCTGTATTAAACTTATCAATGCCAAGCCTTTGATTTGATAACATATTTTACTTCTAATATTTCAATAACTTTATTATGTAGCCCAAAGCTGAACCAAGACAAAAAGTGACAAAGAACACACAAAATGATGACGCGAAGAGTACTCTTGCGTAGACTGATGTCATAGAAACTCGGAATTTATTCCATGCGTTGGTTCAGGTATCAATAGTCAGTCATCGTTGCTAGCGAATCAAAGAGAAAGCCAACATTAAATTGACAAAACTTGTGTGTTAACAATTGAATGACATATCTCTGAGCGCTGATAACAAGTTGACTTCAGTATTCTCTTCATATTTTCAAGTTGTACTTGCAATACAATGGTATGCTCCGGAGGTACGAGTGTGTTCACGGAGACAGCACCACCAGAGTTCACCAGAACACATACATATCTCTCTTAACTTAACGTCTTTATACTGGTTTAGAAGACTGCAGAGTCTGTATACAACCAGTTTCATTTACATGTTCTTGCTGTAAAAGCTATGCGCTTCTAATCAATTCTTAAATGCATTAGTTGTTGTTGCCTCCACTATTTCCCGTGGCAATGCATTTCAAGCATCCACCACTCTCTGACTAAAAAAATATTTCCTAATATATAATCTGGGCCTGTCTTTAGTTAATGTAGCTATGTGTAGCTTGGGATAACGCTTTCAATCAGCGGGGCTCAATATGATTCTGTGTGAACAACCCTCTGCCGGGACTCATGATGATGATGTGCCAACAACTCTCTCTCTCTCTCTCTCTCTCTCTCTCTCTCTCTCTCTCTCTCTCCAGGCCAAACATTCTACACCTGTGGGTTGGAGTGTGTTTGACTCTGGGAGAGAGTTCAGGTGTGGCTGTGTGTTGGAATGTGCCTGACTCTGAGAACAAAGAAAAAACCTCTGACCGAAGTTCACATTCAGGTGTGGTTGAGAAGTCCACAATTGGCGGAGCTGTTCCCTCCTACACTAATCGAACCAGATTCAATTCTCCTGCTCCGCAATATCCTAGTCTACCCAGCTGTAATTAATACTTGACCTATTATCAGGGAAATCAAGGCAGCGAT
Source organism: Ariolimax columbianus (assembly GCA_036924085.1). Taxonomy (NCBI): domain Eukaryota; kingdom Metazoa; phylum Mollusca; class Gastropoda; order Stylommatophora; family Arionidae; genus Ariolimax; species Ariolimax columbianus. Next base: position 5,448,539 of record JAVGWX010000003.1, on the reverse strand, counting down.
GAATGCGACTGGTCAGCGACCACAAAGATTAATCAGACCTCTAACGCTACACCTCAGACTGCAATGTCTGATACAGGGAGGCCATCGTTTCTTTTTGCTTTCCTGGCAATGATCCAACATCGCGTGAGCTTAATTCTGATGTTTGGTGGACACGCCAGGTAAAGTAGTGGTACCAACCACTGAGTTGAAAGCATTATAATTACACCTGTCTCTGTTTGTACAGTTTTGTGCCGGAATATTAAAGGATAGGCTTCGAGAATCTAGCCTAGAGCGTGAATCCAGATCAATACATTCATGCCTGGAAGCAGTATCTTCTCCCTCAAGCGTAACAAATCAATGGAGCTTTATCCTAAGTCTACGTTTGGTACGCAAATTTCGAGATGGCGGTCCAATTTGTGACTGATAATACTGCATGAACGGATCACGAATGACACGAGAGATGTTGAAACAAGTAACTCACTTGTTTATTTGGTGGGCGGGTTAGTCAAGCCATCTATACTTTATTGTTCGATAATGTCTATCCGCACCACACAAATCTTTGACTACTGCTATTGACACGTCACGACCAAAAACTCACAATCTGGATGGAAGGATACTAGCACTACCATTAAGTGCCATTACAACCGATCACTGACCTCAATGGAATGTGTTCGGATCCATTTCTAATTTTGTCAAACGCGCCATCTTGGTTGTCGTCTCGTTAAACAATAAGCCCGCCCATCAATTTGGTAAATGGTGACAGCTGAGGCCAGCCTGCTGGGAAGTTTTACTGTAGGACATTTCACTTCTATGACACATTCATTTAGGAAATTCTGTTTAGTATGATAGCATACTTTAGGACTTTCTGTTTGGTATTGTAGCTTACTTTAGGACATTCTGTTTGATGTGGTAGCATACTTTAGGACTTTCTGTTTGGTTTTGTAGCTTACTTTAGGACATTTTTTTTTTGATGTGGTAGTATCCTTCAGGACATTCTGTTTGGTATGGTAGTATACTTTAGGACATTTTGTTTTTCCTTATTTGCTTTTTATGCCATTTTCCATTTTTGTTTTTATCCATATTTAAAGCTGATATTTGCCCCTGCCCTCACAATAAACTGATATTTGGCCCTGCCCTCACAATAAACGGATATTTGCCCCTACCCTCACAATAAGCTGATATTTGGCCCTACCCTCACAATAAGCTGATATTTGCCCCTACCCTCACAATAAGCTAACATTTGCCCCTACCCTCACAATAAGCTGATATTTGCCCCTACCCTCACAATAAGCTGATATTTGCCCCTACCCTCACAATAAGCTAACATTTGCCCCTACCCTCACAATAAGCTGAAATTTGCCCCTACCCTCACAATAAGCTAACATTTGGCCCTACCCTCACAATAAACTGATATTTGCCCCTACCCTCACAATAATTTGATATGTGGTATTATTTGTGTCCGTGAAAAAGTCCTCAAAGTATACTCTTCAATCCAACCACTATATAAATCCATTTTCTCTATTACCTTATCTAAAATTGCCCTGCCGTAGACAACCTAATGTTCTATCTGCCGTAGACAACCTGATGTTCTATTTGCCGTAGACAACCTGATGTTCTATTTGCCGTAGACAACCTGATGTTCTATTTGCCGTAAAGTTATTGTGATAGAACTGATTTGAATAATATGTGCAAGCGATACCCAAATAATATACTAGATCAATGCAGCGTTTAAAAGTATCAATTGGCTGATAATAGTAATATTTGCTATAGTAGAAATATGCAAGGTCTGTTCAAAAAGTTCAAGAACTATGTATTATGTAACTTTTTCGAGCTTACCGGAGGCCTAGCCTCCTTCAAAATACTTCCTTCCTCTTTTATTAGCGCACAGATCACAACGCGAGCTGCACTTCTCAATTGCTGATGCACATATATGTCTGGACATCCCCTTCATTCCTTAATTGATCACAAATCATCGTCTGTTCGAGCTGGATTTCAGTTTGAGAATTTGACAAATATATGCTTGGGTCAGGTGGGCAGACTGGGGTCAGGTGGGCAGGCTGGGGTCAGGTGGGTAGGCTGGGGTCAGGTGGGTAGGTTGGGGTCAGGTGGGTAGGCTGGGATCAGGTGGACAGGCTGGGATCAGGTGGGTAGGCTGGAGTCAGGCGGGTAGGTTGGGGTCAGGTGGGTAGGCTGGGGTCAGGTGGGCAGGCTGGGGTCAGATGGGTAGGCTGCGGTCAGGTGAGTAGGCTGGGGTCAGGTGGACAGGCTGGGGTCAGGCGGGTAGGTTGGGGTCACGTGGGTAGGCTGGGGTCAGGTGGGCAGGCTGGGGTCAGATGGGTAGGCTGGGGTCAGGTGGGTAGGCTGGGGTCAGGTGTGTAGGCTGGGGTCAGGTGGGTAGGCTGGAGTCAGGTGGGCAGGCTAGGGTCAGGTGGGTAGGCTGGGTTCAGTTGGGTAGGCTGGGGTCAGGTGGGTAGGCTGGGGTCAGGGGGGTAGGCTGGGGTCAGATGGGTAGACTGGGGTCAGGTGGCTAGACTGGGGTCAGGTGGGTAGGCTTGGGTCAGGTGGGTAGGCTGGGGTCAGGTGGATAGGCTGGGGTCAGGTGGGCAGGCTTGGGTCAGGTGGGTAGACAGGGGTCAGGTGGATAGACTGGGGTCAGGTGGGTAAACCGGGGTCAGGTAGGTAGGCTGTGATCACAAGTGTAGGCTGGGGTCAAGTGGGTAGGCTGGGGTCACATGGGTAGGCTAGGGTCAGGTGGGTAGTCTGGGGTCACATGGGTAGTGTGGCATGGATCAGGTCAGAGGAGTAGGGTGACTTGGATCAGGTGAAGGCAGCAGAAAGACTGGGGTCAGGTTAGTAGGGTGGCTGGGATCAGGTCAGGGGAGTATAGTAGCTGGGGTCAGGTGGATATTGTGACTGGGGTTAGATCAGGGGAGTAGGGTGTCTTGGGTCAGGTGAGAAATATAGGGTGGACGGGGTCAGGTCAGGTGATTAGGGTGGCTGGGGTCAGGGGAGGAAGGTACGGTTGATGGGGTCAGGTCAGGTGAGTAGGGTGGCTGGGGTCAGGGGAGGAATGTAGGGTGGATGGGGTCAGGTCAGGTGAGTAGGGTGGCTGGGGTCAGATCAGATGAGTATAGTGGACGGGGTCAGAGGAGGAAGGTAGGGTGGATGGGGTCAGGGGAGGAAGGTAGGGTGGATGGGGTCAGGTCAGGTGAGTAGGGTGGATGGGGTCAGGTCAGGTGAGTAGGGTGGATGGGGTCAGATCAGGTGAGTAGGGTGGCTGGGGTCAGATCAGGTGAGTAGAGTGGACGGGCTCAGAGGAGGAAGGTAGGGTGGCTGGGGTCAGGGGAGGAAGGTAGGGTGGATGGGGTCAGGTCAGGTGAGTAGGGTGGCTGGGGTCAGATCAGGTGAGTAGAGTGGACGGGGTCAGAGGAGGAAGGTAGGGTGGCTGGGGTCAGGGGAGGAAGGTAGGGTGGCTGGGGTCAGATCAGGTGAGTAGAGTGGACGGGGTCAGAGGAGGAAGGTAGGGTGGCTGGGGTCAGGGGAGGAAGGTAGGGTGGATGGGGTCAGGTCAGGTGAGTAGGGTGGCTGGGGTCAGATCAGGTGAGTAGAGTGGACGGGGTCAGAGGAGGAAGGTAGGGTGGCTGGGGTCAGGGGAGGAAGGTAGGGTGGATGGGGTCAGGTCAGGTGAGTAGGGTGGCTGGGGTCAGATCAGGTGAGTAGAGTGGACGGGGTCAGAGGAGGAAGGTAGGATGGCTGGGGTCAGGGGAGGAAGGTAGGGTGGATGGGGTCAGGTTATATGTGTGGGGGTAGGAGCAAGCACACCTGTCAATCGTATTGCCAAATGTCCCGAACGTACAGTGACTTGTGTGCTGGCACATTGTCATGGTGGAGGCTATTTTATCCTGACATTTTACCGAGAAGTACTGTAGGCCGCGTATGGTGACAACAGTGTGGCAATTGTAAGCTCCGGCGACGGTCCATCTGAATTACTGCATCAATTTTGGTGACGGCATCTTCTGACGCAACAATAAGTCATGATCCTTCTTTAAACATCGTTGTCAAGTTCTTCACTGTTGTCTTTGTCAGACTTTTGTCACTGCCTGCATTCTGCGATGAATGTCAACTGGTCGACATCCTTCAGCTGTCAGAAACCGAATCACCGCTCGCTGATCAACTCTGAACGGATTTCACGTCACATCTGCCATGTTTTCAACGGTCTACTGGGGAAACTATGGGTGGGAGGATAATCAAATTTTTCAAATTTGACGGGTGGTATGTGCTGCTTACATCAGAAGTGACGTTATCGTGCGCATCGTACGCATGTTCAATTGGTGCAGCTAGGTCCGGTTTCGTTTGAACACGCCTTATGTTTACATTTTTGTGATATACGCAAAACAATCCTAAACGAAATGTAGACAATATAGTTTGGAGTGCCATACACATGGATTTATACCTGCACCAACAAACTACCAACAAACCAGCAACAAACCACCAACAAACCACAAACGTGTCTGTTCTATAAAAAACTAATTGTTGAGATCGATTGAACATTGAAAGAAAAGACGACCTTGAGAAGACAGACAAGAACTGAACTGTTTGTACCATCACTTTGCTACACATTATAAAGCGACCAACACAGGCCAATATGATCCTCATTGTTTCACAAGAACAAACGAATGATCAGTTTAGTTTAGTCGATGAATCAACCTGGTTTGACACTGTCTAACCCATGTGTTCTGTTTTTCGCCGTATTTTTGGAGAATCGCAGCACAATGGACGACCTCCTCAGCACCGGCGGGGATCCCGAAATAGATTGGCAAGATTTTCAAAATAACTTTCAATTTTACCTGGACAGCGGCCGTTAAGCTTACTTTCTTCGATTTCCAACTGCCGGTGGATTATTAACGTGCGCGACACTGCACAGGTGCGTCCGATTTCTGCTACTCAGAGATCCTGGGAAATATCAGAAAGTCGACGTGAAAAAAAAACTGAGTGGCCTCGAAGTAAGACGCTGGCCTCTGGTGCTGGAGGTTACTCGTTCAAATCACGGTGAAAACGAATGCTTTATGTGCGTCATACAGCATTTCACTGCTGATTGCCAAATCTGGAAAGCCCCATATAGCTGATGAGGAGCTCATCTTAGCAGCGGTTAGTCAGGTCCTCAGATCTGTTCTACCAACGTCATCTCGTTATATTATTAAGACGATTCCTCCCAGCAACAGTTCAGTACAAACACGCATTTACTGCGCCATTCGTCACCAACATCTGGTTGAAAAATCCTCAGTGGTCGCCTAGAAAATCAATTATACGGTGTCATTATTGCAGTGAATAAAATTAAAGCTCAAATTCACAATAATGGACTATCCCGGTTCCTCTACGAGGAAGACTTGCAAAGTGGGATGCTACATAATGGAGTTCGTCGGCTAGTGAAAGGAAATTGTCTGAGACGTTTGAACAACCTTGCTTACGTTGTTGGGGAGTGTATGAAGGCACGATTGCTTTGCTCCGAGTCTGTCGTGTCTACCTTCTTTGGAAGTTTACTCATAAGCAAGATAGGCCGTTGCGAGCTATACCAACTTCCGAGATTGTCCGAGAACAGAAAGGCCGGATACAAGAAGACAATCCGCAAACTGTACGTGCCCATTTGAATATGCTGCCTGAAGATATGTCTGAGGGATTCGAGTATCTTCTTGTGATTGCCCGATAAATTCAGATTCAGATATTGAGGAAGTTGGAGTATTGGAGGAAGTTGGAGTATTGGAGGAAGTTGGAGTATTGGAGGAAGTTGGAGTATTGGAGGCAGTTGGAGTATTGGAGGAAGAACTAATTGAGCTATAGAATGCCATTTAGCTGCAGCTAAAGATCGTCTTCCCGAGGAGTTAGTCTGAAGGTCTTCCTTACGAGTGTGTCTGAAGGTCTTCCTGAGGAGTGTGTCTGAAGGTCTTCCTGAGGAGTGTGTCTGAAGGTCTTACTGAGGAGTGTGTCTGAAGGTCTTAGGAGTATGTCTGAAGGTCTTACTGAGGAGTGTGTCTGAAGGTCTTACTGAGGAGTGTGTCTGAAGGTCTTCATGAGGAGTGTGTCTGAAGGTCTTCTTGAGGAGTGTGTCTGAAGGTCTTCTTGAGGAGTGTGCCTGAAGGTCTTCTCGAGGAGTGTGTCTGAAGGTCTTCCTGAGGAGTGTGTCTGAAGGTCTTCTCGAGGAGTGTGTCGGAAGGTCTTCCTGAGGAGTGTGTCTGAAGGTCTTACTGAGGAGTGTGTCTGAAGGTCTTACTGAGAAGTGTGTCTGAAGGTCTTACTGAGGAGTGTGTCTGAAGGTCTTCTTGAGGAGTGTGTCTGAAGGTCTTCTTGAGGAGTGTGTCTGAAGGTCTTCTTGAGGAGTGTGCCTGAAGGTCTTACTGAGGAGTGTGTCTGAAGGTCTTCCTGAGGAGTGTGTCTGAAGGTCTTCTCGAGGAGTGTGTCGGAAGGTCTTCTTGAGGAGTGTGTCTGAAGGTCTTCTTGAGGAGTGTGCCTGAAGGTCTTATCGAGGAGTGTGTCTGAAGGTCTTCCTGAGGAGTGTGTCTGAAGGTCTTCTCGAGGAGTGTGTCGGAAGGTCTTCCCGAGGAGTGTGTCTGAAGGTCTTACTGAGGAGTGTGTCTGAAGGTCTTACTGAGGAGTGTGTCTGAAGGTCTTACTGAGGAGTGTGTCTGAAGGTCTTCCTGAGGAGTGTGTCAGAAGGTCTTCCTGAGGAGTGTGTCAGAAGGTCTTACTGAGGAGTGTGTCTGAAGGTCTTCCTGAGGAGTGTGTCTGAAGGTCTTACTGAGTAGTGTGTCTGAAGGTCTTACTGAGGAGTGTGTCTGAAGGTCTTACTGAATAGTGTCTGAAGGTCTTACTGAGGAGTGTGTCTGAAGGTCCTATTGAGGAGTGTGTCTGAAGGTCTTCTTGAGGTGTCTGTCTGAAGGTCTTCTCGAGGAGGGTGTCAGAAGGTCTTCCTGAGGAGTGTGTCTGAAGGTCCTACTGAGGAGTGTGTCTGAAGGTCTTACTGAGGAGTGTGTCTGAAGGTCTTACTGAGGGGTGTGTCTGAAGGTCTTACTGAGGAGTGTGTCTGAAGGTCTTACTGAGGAGTGTGTCTGAAGGTCTTACTGAGGAGTGTGTCAGAAGGTCTTACTGAGGAGTGTGTCTGAAGGTCTTCCTGAGGAGTGTGTCTGAAGGTCTTACTGAGCAGTGTGTCTGAAGGTCTTACTGAGGAGTGTGTCTGAAGGTCTTACTGAAGAGTGTGTCTGATGGTCTTACTGAGGAGTGTGTCTGAAGGTCGTCCTGAGGAGTGTGTCAGAAGGTCTTACTGAGGAGTGTGTCTGAAGGTCTTCCTGAGGAGTGTGTCTGAAGGTCTTACTAAATAGTGTGTCTGAAGGTCTTACTGAGGAGTGTGTCTGAAGGTCTTCCTGAGGAGTGTGTCTAAAGGTCGTCCTGAGGAGTGTGTCTGAAGGTCTTCCTGAGGAGTGTGTTAGAAGGTCTTACTGAGGAGTGTGTCTGAAGGTCTTCCTGAGGAGTGTGTCTGAAGGTCTTACTGAGCAGTGTGTCTGAAGGTCTTACTGAGGAGTGTGTCTGAAGGTCTTACTGAAGGGTGTGTCTGAAGGTCTTACTGAGGAGTGTGTCTGAAGGTCTTCCTGAGGAGTGTGTCAGAAGGTCTTACTGAGGAGTGTGTCTGAAGGTCTTCCTGAGGAGTGTGTCTGAAGGTCTTCTTGAGGAGTGTGTCTGAAGGTCTTCCTGAGGAGTGTGTCTGAAGGTCTACTTGATGAGTCTGTCTGAAGGTCTTCTTGAGGAGTCTGTCTGAAGGTCTTCTTGATGAGTGTGCCTGAAGGTCTTCTCGAGGAGTGTGTCTGAAGGTCTTCCTGAGGAGTGTGTCTGAAGGTCTTCTCGAGGAGTGTGTCTGAAGGTCTTACTGAGGAGTGTGTCTGAAGGTCTTACTGATGAGTGTGTGAAGGTCTTCCTGAGGAGTGTCTCTTAAGGTCTCACTGAGGAGTGCGTCTGAAGGTCTTACTGAGGAGTGTGTTTGAAGGTCTTACTGAGGAGTGTGTCTGAAGGTCTTACTGAGGAGTGTGTCTGAAGGTCTTACTGAAGAGTGTGTATGAAGGTCTTACTGGTGAGTTTGCGTAAAAATCTTCTCAAGAAGTGTGTGGGAACGTCTTCCTGAACTTTAAGCAAAACTTGATGCTGATTCGCTGCTCTAAACATTGAGAGGTTTCCAGAAGTCCTAAAGACAATCTTCATGCACACAAATAATCAGCTACAGGAGTATAGACAATCACAAAAGACAAACGTGGGAAACAGTACGTTGCTTACAAGTCATCATCGGGTAGCCACTCTGATCGGAAGTTGCTTACCAGCCATCACCATGTAGCCACTCTGACCGGAAGTTGCTTATAAGTCATCACCTGTAGCCACTCTGACCGGAAGTTGCGTACAAGTCATCACCAGGTAGCCACTCTGACCGGAAGTTGCGTACAAGTCATCACCAGGTAGCCACTCTGACCGGAAGTTGCTTATAAGTCATCACCATGTAGCCACTCTGACCGGAAGTTGCTTATACGTCATCACCTGTAGCCACTCTGACCGGAAGTTGCTTATAAGTCATCACCTGTAGCCACTCTGACCAGAAGTTGCTTTTGACATCGCACTGGCAAGAATTTTGAAATAAATTCTGAAACTTTTTGAAGAAACCTCGATAACAAGACTAGGAGAAGGAATGCATCTTTTATTTTATTTTGAACATGTAGAGCTACTTGGTCGCTAGGGCGGCACTAAATCCTGAGAGCCGAGTATGTGTATTGCGTAATGTCCGTTATAAGAGACGTTGGGTTGCCCTCAATTCGGTCTAACAAATGGGACGTTACCAAAGATGCTAGTAGAGGACCCGTAAATGGTATGTAAGTTATAGGAGCACCTCAAATGGTTAGATCTCTTGCTTTTTGCGGAACAGATTATATGTTCTCTTTTCTTTAGCGACACGCTATAGCCTGCCCAGCTGAAAATTGGTGCCTGATTTAGTTATCAAAGGCAAGGCAGTATGACGGGAATAGTTTCGCCAACTCTCAGCAGAAAGCTAAGACTTCGTACACAGCAAATCGCTAACGCTTTATCTGTGACGGCAGTCTGTACACAATGACTACCTTGTCGCTAATATTGTAATGCCTGACTTTTCTCTGGGTTTTGTTAGCTCAATAAGTCTTTCATGTCTTGCGAGTCAGGTCTTATTCTGTGCTCTACTAACATCCTCGGTTGGTGTCTCACTACATGTCCGGTTCTACACACTCCCCGTCTTACTCCTTGACTCCACTCCGTGTCCCAACCACACTATCACTCTACTCCTCCACTCCGTGTCCCAACCACACTATCACTCTACTCCTCCACTCCGTGTCCCAACCACACTATCACTCTACTCCTCCACTCCGTGTCCCAACCACACTATCACTCTACTCCTCCACTCCGTGTCCCAACCACACTATCACTCTACTCCTCCACTCCGTGTCCCAACCCCACTATCACTCTACTCCTCCACTCCGTGTCCCAAACACACTATCACTCTACTCCTCCACTCCGTGTCCCAACCACACTATCACTCTACTCCTCCACTCCGTGTCCCAACCACACTATCACTCTACTCCTCCACTCCGTGTCCCAACCGCTCACTATCACTCTACTCCCCGACTCCGGGCCTCATCCCATGCCCCCACTCCGTGCCCCAACTCCTCATCAACAATCCACTCTCCACTCCCACCCTAACGCCCTCCAGTCGAGCTAGCTCATTATTTTCGCCAACAATATGCGGGGGCCCAGGCAAAATGGCCGAACATCCACAAACAATGGTCATTATTCCTTGGAGAGCACAACTAGGATTGTCGGCTGGAAGTTTAACTGGGGTTGTCGGCTAGAAACACAACTGGGTTGTCGGCTGGAAGTTTAACTGGGGTTGCCGGCTAGAAACACAACTGGGTTGTCGGCTGGAAGTTTAACTGGGGTTGCTGGCTAGAAACACAACTGGGTTGTCGTCTGGAAGCTTAACTGGGGTTGCCGGCTGGAAGCACAACTGGGTTGTCGGCTGGAAGTTTAACTGGGGTTGCTGGCTAGAAACACAACTGGGTTGTCGTCTGGAAGTTTAACTGGGGTTGCTGGCTAGAAACACAACTGGGTTGTCGTCTGGAAGTTTAACTGGGGTTGCTGGCTAGAAACACAACTGGGTTGTCGTCTGGAAGCTTAACTGGGTTGCTGGCTAGAAACACAACTGGGTTGTCGGCTGGAAGCACAACTGGGTTGTCGGCTAGAAGCACTTGTCGTTCAGACGGTACTAAGATGCTTTGTCTGGATTGACATTCTCTGGGAGGAGGAGGGCGGGGGGGGGGGGGGTGGTGAAGAGCTGCAGATGACCTTCACAGCCTGATAAGACAAGAGACAGCAAGATCCCGGCACTCTCATGTTTACATCCTCAGCCAGCGCCAGCTTGGAAGTAGTTCGAGACTGGGAAGACTTAGCACATGTGGCGCTGAATAGAGAGAGAGAGAGAGAGAGAAAGAGTGAGAGAGAGAGAGAGAGAGAGAGAGTGTGTATGGCCTTATGACTCTGTGACACCCGCCAGAACAAACAATCAACGGAACCATGACGTCATGATCGGCTCGTTCCGCCGACCTTCAAAAGGATAAGGCGGGCTCTAAGGGCCGGCAGAGATGGATGTCCTCCAAGATTGAGACAAATGTCCGAAAATTACAGACCATGAGATCAAATCGGCGTTGCTTGTACCGCTGGGCAGGAAAAGCTGGCTTCATTTACGGGAATTGTCTAGAAATTGGTGCTATTGATGGAGTGGGCGGGGCGAACAAACACAGATGGATGGATGTCATAAATGAAGATGTTTTCATGTTGGTAACTTCAGTGGGCGAACACCAGGAACGATGACTTCGGAGAGGAACAGATTTTCTGTGATTTGGTAATCTCCCCTGGGGAGGCGACAGGTATCGATCGTTTGGGAAAACGCGATTTTAATTATTGGCGGTGCAAGACAAAGTCAGCTGTGGCACGCTGGAAGCGCCCATTAATTTAATAATTTCATGAGCATGGTGAATGGGAGGGAAGGTGAACGGTGTAGTCATTTGTACATGTTTTGGTGTGGCACGGATAGAAAGACAGGACAAATCTGAATAAGTGAACGATGTTTGACTGTATCAACTAGTACTATGCTCTGTTTGTGAACGAAGGGTAAGGTGGTAGGATGAAGGAAGGGGCCAAGGTAGTATTTATATCCCATTGAAGCGGAGCGATCTTGTTATTAATTACTGGAATACAGATTGTAACAATAACCGCATTAATTGTCGTATTGTAACCAACTCAAAATTCTCTTTCCGTCTGCTACATTTGCCGATGATTTTTGAAAGGTAATTTATTGGTTGGCCTCGTGACCTGACCCATTAATCCACAGACCTGATAGATGTGGCCCGCAGTTAGGCCGAAGCTGTACAGCCTGATGTGGTTTACAATAAAGCCCAGGAACGGTTTTTAAGCCTTAAACTGGACACTAAACGCTTTCACAAATGGTGTCTGGGGGCTGGCTTCTGTCAAGTTCAGTCAGCAGAGATAATCGTCCCTCGTGGCTCCATTATGACTTCCCAATTATACGGACATCGATAGTCCGCCCTGTTGGGCTATAGTCCGCACCGGCTGAGGCAAATGTGGCTATAAATCTGTTATAATTGTTTACAGTTGATTATTATGGACCATCGGGTTTTCTTAATTCCCGTTTTGTCACACGTCTGATGTGGGCATTTTGGCTTTACAAATAGGTTACTGTCAGATGGGATATCTGTTTACTTGAGAAACTCTGGTCGCAAACGTGTACCGCTTGTTCTTAGAGATCTGTTAGCGATCTGAAAGTTCAACATGCAGATAAGTCCTGGACTTTATGTAATTCAATCAGCATCAATTATTATAGAACATCTTTAACATTCCACCATTATATATATTTATATATATATATATATATATATATATATATATATATATATATATATATATATACATATATATATATTAATATATATATCTATATCCAATTGTCAAAATATAATCCATAGCGAAGCGAGTGAATATGTTAAAACAATATGCTTTTAAGAAAATAATGAATATATATGCATGCTATGTATGTGTGTACGTATGTAAGCAGACATAATTTTACATGTTTATCCCTCAGTAGAAGAAGACTGTCTTAAGTATTGTTTTGAACAACAAGGGCCAAAGGCTGTCAATGAATGAAATGAAATTCTAGAAACTATAGCTACCTCGAATAAAATACGTGAATAAAAAAAGATCTAGAAACAATAGCTCGTATAAAATACGTGAATAAAAGAAAGATCTAGAAACAATACCTCGTATACAATACGTGAATAAAAGAAAGATCTAGACACCAGACCTCGTATATGTTTCAGGACTAAAAGAAAAAGCAGCAAGCATTCCCTGGGATCAGTGTTAATTAATAGAAAGTGTCTTTGTGCTTGTATGTGTGTGTGTGCAGGTATGAGTGTGTGTGTGTGTGTGTGTGTGCATATGTGTGTATGTATGAGTGTGTGTGTGAGTGTGTGTGTGTATGTATGAGTATGTGTGTGAGTGTGTGTACGTGTGTGTGTGTGCATGTATGTGAGTGTATGTGTGTACATGTATGTGTGTGTATGTGTGTGTATGTATGTGTGTGTGCATGTCTGTGTATGTGTGTGTGTGTTTGTGTATGAGTGTGTGTATGTGTGTGTGCGTGTGTGTGTGTGTATGTGTGTATGTGTGTGTGTGTATGTGTGTATATGTGTGTGTACGTGTGTGTGTGCATGTATGTGTGTATGTGTGTGTGTGCGTGTGTGTATGCGTGAGTGTGAGTGTTTATTTGTGTGTGTGTGAGAGTGTGTAAGTGTGTGTATTTGTGTGTGTGTGCGTGTGCCACATCACAATACGCGTTATTATCCCCCTGCCCCCGACAACAACCAGACAGACACGCCATGTGCCATGACACCAAAGCTTCCCGATCATGTGTTATGCTGTAGCAGAGCGGACCTAGCTGTCGTGTATAACCATCCGGCCACCGCCTAGGTGGGGGGCGTCGTGGTTATGTACAACCATCCTGTCACCCCCTAGGTGGGGGGCGTCGTGGTCGTGTACAACCATCCTGTCACCCCCTAGGTGTGGGGCGTCGTGGTCGTGTACAACCATCCAGCCACCCCCTAGGTGGGGGTCGTCGTGGTCGTGTACAACCATCCTGTCACCCCCTAGGTGGGGGTCGTCGTGCTTGTGTACAACCATACTGTCACCCAAACACAGTTCGCTGTGTCGTCATGTGAGATTCCCTCCTTTCCAAAGGTCGTCAAGTAACGTGGAGCTTCTCAACATCTGCCCTGCCCAACTTCTACACATCACAGCTTGAACTCATTGACCCCCTCCCCACTCTCTTCCCCAACTTCCACGTCTTCATATAGCTCCTGTAGTAGTTGGTGTCTATCCTCCTTTCGCCCACTGTATGCCATACACTGTCCTCCCTCCCTGTTCTTGTAATAGGCTGAATATTATATATTGTTCTCCTTTGTGCTTTCTGAGACTGAGTTGCAAGATCTCCATCAACATGTGGTGGTCTGAGATAACGTCTGCACCTCGCTTTACTCTTACGTCTAGTGGTGTATTTCTGAACGCTTTAATGATACATATATGACCAATTGGGTTGTCCGTCACGTGGGTTGGTGATCCCCTGTGGCCTTGTGTAGAAACATGCTTCCTCCAATTATTTTTTTTTCTCGCAAACATGTATACATTTTCGGTAAGCTGTCACATTCGTTGTCTTCCCATAAACCAAGCTGACTGGTCCCATTTTAACATTGAATTTCCCTCCCTCAGTATTACATGCATGCTATGATTCGTTGTCTGTCCCTCCATCAGTATTACATGAATGATATCATTCGTTGTCTGTCCCTCCCTCAGTATTACATGAATGATATCATTCGTTGTCTGTCCCTCCCTCAGTATTACATGAATCATATCATTCGTTGTCTATCCCTCCATCAGTATTACATGAATGCTATCATTCGTTGTCTGTCTCTCCACCAGTATTACATGAATGCTATCATTCGTTGTCTACATGCCAAGTACTTCTTCAAGCTCGGTACAGTAATTGTTTCTGTCTGATCTTAAGCCTTATAAGCTGGAACATATTACTGTTTTTCTTTTTAATTTTAAAGCTTGCACTCATAATTTATTTTATCATAACCCTTACCCCCTACCCCCACCCATTAGCACCCCCACCCACCCCGCCCACTCTCTCTCTCTCTCTCTCTCTCTCTCTCTGTGTGCCTTTCAATAAAGCACAAACGGTACTCTCTCTGTGTGATATGTGTCAGTTCTCTCGTTTCCAGAGTAAATAGAAATCTCCCTAGTTGTCAGTCTCATCTTTGCTGATTGTAACCATCTTGTTTCTCCCAGCCCTAGGTCTGCCAGTTTGTAATTCCTCATCTCTTTAGCTATCTGTGCCGTTTTTCCTGACTGGTATAATGTTTTGACATTCCATGTCACTTTTTCGGTTTTCTCCTTGGCCTGTTAGAAGGAAAGTCAGTCGTGAGCTTTCCTGCGGCTCCCCACCCTCCATTGCGTCAATCTCAACTATTCCTTTCACAATGTCGTTGGTTTTGTTGTCAAATTTTCTGTAACCGACTTTACAAGAGTTTATTTTCGTGGCCTGCCGTTTTTTGTTTGCGAATGACCACATTGGGTAGGTTACTCTTGTGTGCTCCCTGATGTTAAGGATATTAAGTGGTGGGTTGCAGTAGCTGTCCTCACATGCTGATGAAGGTAGACGGGAGTCCTCCAGGTGGTTGTGCTATGCTTGGTTTTATCTGCGTGTCACTCACTACTACGGAGATCACAATATTTGGTGGTCATGTGATTATACACGACTACAGGGCCGCTCACCCATACGATGGCGAGACGGTCTGCTGAGAAAACTAGGTCTGAAATAATATAACACGGTGAAAGATGGGACTGCATACAGGACATTGTTGGCTACCTCGCGTACGGCACACTCGCCAGACTTGTCGAGGATATTGTTTTGTATTATATATATGTCATAAATGTGAATGTGTGTGTTCCTGTAATTTGTCCGTGCTTCCTGCAAACATTCTGTATAACGCGGACGGTACACACATAACATTATCCCATGCTTAGCAAATGATAATGGTGCAGAGAATGTAACAGTATTAAGATCATTATCGTTTTCTTTCTCAGGTGAAAGTCTGGTTCCAGAACCGACGAACCAAGCACAAGAGGATGAAGGCGGAGGAGGATGGTGGCTCCTCTGGATCGCACGTTGAAGGTCAAGAGGGAGAGGATGGCAAAGCTGAAGACTTCACGACCTACCTCGACCATAATGAGGAGGATGAGCAATGCAGCGAAGAGGAGGAAGAGGAGGAAGAGTTATCTGTGACGGAAGATTGTTAGCCGCTGACAGAACACAGCTAGAACTCTGGATAATTGACCATCCGCATCTAGCCTTACTGATTTGACAAGCATCTTCACTGCCTACCTGCTGTTAGATTTGGTCACCGATCACTGAACATGTCTGAAATATTGGGCCGATTGTCACGCTATACGTCATGGCATGAAGTGATACGGGCCAAATGAACATGTCTGAAATAGTGGACATATTTCCGTGTAAGGCACACTGAGCATCGAGAAAGAGAGAGAGAGAGAGAATGAGAGTGAGATATATATATATAAAGAGAGTTGAAGATAAATGCAATGTGACTTACAGTTCTAATGCTTTCCCACTCTCAGCATTATTTGTCAATTTAGACTTTTAAATGATTGGTCTTTTTAAATGATTGGTCTTTTTAAATGATTGGTCTTTTTAAATGGAAGAGAGCTTCATGTGTATCGAGAATAGAACAGCTCCCTCTGTGTGTGACATTGATTACCAGTGACATCAACAAGTTTCTTGTTGCAGAAGACAATGTTGTGGATACCAGGTCGGCGCTCACTTCAGACAAAACACGTCGTCTACATAACACTACTGATTTCATTGATCACGTGTGTCTGTCTATACATGCTCCCTTACCGATCAACTCCCCGTCCTCATCTCACATACCCGACAGCGTCACAATCTTCACGTTTTGAAATGTCTGTCAGATGTGGATATGGTCCCAGAGCGATCACTCTTCAAAACGTCACTCACACCTGACTCTACAAAACGTCACTCTCACCTGACTCTACAAAACATCACTCACACCTGCATGGCTCTTTGTCCGGACAGTCTTAGATATTCTAGTGGCGATTACGAGATGATATGACGTATATATGACGTGTAGAGTCAAGCGGACTTTGTATGTAGAGCGAAGCCATGGACTAAACAGTTTCAGTCATATCAATCGTTACTCGTTATTTTATTCTGACAGTGGACTCGGGTGTATGGTCAGAGACAATCGTGGCTACATACTATCATCGCCAGAGACAATCCTGGCTACATACTATCATCGCCAGAGACAATCCTGGCCACATACTATCATCGCCAGAGACAATCCTGGCCACATACTATCATCGCCAGAGACAATCCTGGCCACATACTATCATCGCCAGAGACAATGCTTATCACAGGAAATCCTCGCCACAAACATCCCCGGTAACATACAACCCTGATCAGATAAACTGATGCCATACCTCACCCATTTTATCGTGTCTGGTGTGTAGGAGAGACCAGGCACCCGCCATTGTGTGTTCACAAATTTTGTCCGATATATAACTTGCTTGATATAATAAGTTGCTCTTGTGCGCGTGCCAGTATACGGTAATTAGCATAGCCTGCCGATATTTGTGAGATGATTGATTAGAATTCATCTAATCGATCACGACACTCATTATCTACGACGCCGCTCAAACATCTGATCATATATGGGATGCATTGAGTGTTATGGTTAGTACATACTTGCGAACTTGGTATTTGCTGAGTTTGACAGTCAAACATGACATTGTGTTTCTGTGAGCTGTTCTCAACCAAGTAATCATGGCATGTATCATCTTGCGCGTGAACAGACTAACAACAACAACAACACTCTGACACGAGAACATGATTACGTGTAATGGTGTATTTGAAATAATTACACAATTATATAAACTAATCTATCTGATACAAGGACATGATTACATATTTTGGTTTATTTGAAACAAGGACACGGTTATATGAACTAATCTATCTGATACAAGGACATGATTACATATTTTGGTTTATTTGAAATAATTACACAATTATATAAACTAATCTATCTGATACAAGGACATGATTACATATTTTGGTTTATTTGAAACAAGGACACGGTTATATAAACTAATCTATCTGATACAAGGACATGATTACATATTTTGGTTTATTTGAAATAATTACACGATTATATAAACTAATCTATCTGATACAAGGACATGATTACATATTTTGGTTTATTTGAAACAAGGACACGGTTATATTAACTAATCTATCTGATACAAGGACATGATTATATGAACTAATCTATCTGATACAAGGACATGATTAAACACACCAGCCCCAATCCTACACGTGACCATACACATTTAAGCTAGCATGAATCCTGAACATGATTATTACTATTTAAACGGCCCTCAATCTTACACATAATGACAATCATGTAACAGGGATCAATCTTATACAAGACCCAACAATTTAAACAGTCCTCAGTTTTATAAAGAAGGACAATCATTTAGAACAGTCATCAATCCTACACGAAAAAACATCTACTACATCAGTTTAAAATTATATAATATGCTGATAAATATTGTCGGTCGTTCCGCACTCCCGGTATATCAACATTTAAGTCCCTTCAGAACCATATCTGCTGAGCAGCTGTAGACAGACCCAGATTTGCCCAGTTACTAAAGAAAGACCAAGATTAGCCCAGTTACTACAGACAGACCAAGATTAGCCCAGTTACTACAGACAGACCGAGATTAGCCCAGTTACTAGACAGACCAAGATTAGCCCAGTTACTACAGACAGACCCATATAAACCCAACTACTACTGGCAAGCCAAGATTAACCCAGTTACTACAGACAGATCCATATTAGCCCTGTTACTACAGACAGACCCATATAAACCGTTACTACAGACAGACCAAGATCAGCCCAGTTACTAGACAGACCAAGATCAGCCCAGTTACTACAGACAGAACAAGATTAGCCCAGTTACTACAGGCAGACCAAGATAGCCCAGTTACTACAGGCAGACCCATATAAATCCAGTTACTACAGACAGATCAAGATTTGCCGAGTCACCACAGACAGATATAGATTAACTCAATTACTACAGACAGATCCATATTAGCCCAGTTACTTCAGACAGACCAAGATTTGCTCAGTAACTACACACAGACATAGATTAACCCAGTTACTATATAAAGACCAAAAGTTGCCCAGTTACTACAGACAGATCAATATTTGCCCAGTTACTGCAGACAGACCAAGATTTGCCAAGCTACTACAGACAGACTAAGATTTGCCTAGCTACTACAGACAGACCAAGATTTGCCTAGCTACTCCAGACAAACCCATATATGCAAATTTTCTCTCAGGAAGAAGCGGCGGAAAAAGATAAGATAATTCCTGCTCCTTCTTCTCAGACATCCGCCCCCTCTCTCATGTTTGTACCCCTTTATATCGTGCCCCTCTCTCCCCCACGCTCCTGATATCGTATCCCTTCCCTCCCCCACCCCGTCACACAATGTCCCTTTCCTCCCCCACCCCCTCATAAAGTGCCCCTTTCCTCCCCCCACCTCCTCATAAAGTGCCTCTTTCCTCCCCCAATCCCCTCATAAAGTGCCCCTTTCCTCCCCCCACCTCCTCATAAAGTGCCTCTTTCCTCCCCCAATCCCCTCATAAAGTTCCCCTTTCCTCCCCCCACCCTCCTCATAAAGTGCCCCTTTCCTCCCCCCACCTCCTCATAAAGTGCCTCTTTCCTCCCCCAATCCCCTCATAAAGTGCCCCTTTCCTCCCCCCACCTCCTCATAAAGTGCTTCTTTCCTCCCCCAATCCCCTCATTAAGTTCCCCTTTCCTCCCCCCACCCTCCTCATAAAGTGCCCCTTTCCTCCCCCACCCTCCTCATAAAGTGCCCCTTTCCTCCCCGACCCTGTCATAAAGTGCCACTCCCCTCCCTCACACGTTTGGACGTAGTTTGCAGCGAGGATGCAGTATCTAAGACTTTCAGCCGATACACCTGTGAGACCAGTGTTCTCACAGCCAGACTGCATGTGTGCATCCTGTGTCCAGGGTCACTACTTGAAAGAGCAAACGGATCGTGCACATCTCTGGCTCGCTGTCGTTGACTGCTATCATCTTGCGCCTTCAGACCTTAATCCACGTTTGATTTCAAACTATTGCAAGCTGACAACTCGTATACAGAAGTGACAATATGTCCTTGGAAGTCATTCATGGATTGCAATGTGGTCTCTCTATTCGCATCTTCTTCTTCTTCTTCATCGTACGCTGTTTACAGCGATATTTCTATTCGCATCTAATGTCCGTCACTTAGGGCCTTGAATGTAAAATGTCAGGCAGTTCATGGATTTACACTCTGAATGACAAGAACAGATCTCCATATGTTCATGAAGTTGTTCTGCCTATGTCTGCCAAACCGTAGTGCCAACGCCTTCCTATATGTACCACCGAAACAACGAATGCGAGTCAGAAGCAACGGCTATGAAGGAAGTACCTGACAACAGTCACAGATGTGAAGGAAAGGCTTCTAGTACCGAAGGACCTAGGCATACATGCCGTCTCTACTTGACAATGACCCCACATCTTCTTAGCCTGATTTTCTGGCGACATCTCGGAATTAGCGTCATTACCAAAATTATTATGGTTTATCATCTAACCTCGTACATCGCTTTCAAATTAAACCATTTTCAAATAACAAGATACCCCAGTGTTGAAAATAAACGCCAATTGCTTATCATTAATATATGATGTGCATGATCGAATTGATCCTAGCTAGTCACACAACGTTATGTCGTCCATGATCGAATTGACTCTAGCTAGTCACACAACGTTATGTCGTCCATGATCGGATTGGTCCAAGTTAGTCACACAACGTTATGTCCATGATCGAATTGATCCTAGCTAGTCACACAATATTATGTTGTCCATGATCGAATTGATCCTAGCTAGTCACACAACATTATGTGGTCCATGATCGAATTGATCCTAGATAGTCGCACAACATTATGTGGTCCATGATCAAATTGATCATAGCTAGTCACACAACGTTATGTCCATGATCGAATTGATCCTTGCTAGTCACACAACGTTATGTCGTACATGATCAAATTGATCCTAGCTAGTCACACCACGTTATGTCGTACATGATCAAATTGATCCTAGCTAGTCACACAACGTTATGTGCATGATCAATTTAATGCTCGTATTTGACATATCGACTTAATTATTGATCAAGTACAGATAACTCTTGTCCAAAAACTAGGTTAAATACTAGCACGTCACTGGTCCTCTCTAGTTGATGATCCAGAACCAGAGCTAGATCCAGAGCCAGAGTCAGAGCCAGAGTCAGAGACGATATACCTTATTTCAGGGTGCAGATACTTGCCATTATACATTCAACAGTAGCCCACAATCAAATATCTGATTGATACAATCATTAATGGGTAGAATGGAGCAGTTTAGGATGATACTGTAAGATCTGATTGATACAATCATTAATGGGTAGAATGGAGCAGTTTAGGATGATACTGTGAGATCTGATTCATACAATCATTGATGGGTAGAATGGAGCAGTTTAGGATGATACTGTAAGATCTGATTGATACAGTCATTGATGGGTAGAATGGAGCAGTTTAGGATGATACTGTGAGATCTGATTGATACAATCATTGATGGGTAGAATGGAGCAGTTTAGGGTGATACTGTAAGATCTGATTGATACAGTCATTGATAGGTAGAATGAAGCAGTTTAGGATGATACTGTGAGATCTGATTGATACAATCATTGATGGGTAGAATGGAGCAGTTTAGGATGATACTGTAAGATCTGATTGATACAGTCATTGATAGGTAGAATGGAGCAGTTTAGGATGATACTGTGAGATCTGATTGATACAATCATTGATGGGTAGAATGGAGCAGTTTAGGATGATACTGTGAGATCTAATTGATACAGTCATTGATGGGTAGAATGGAGCAGTTTAGGATGCTACTGTGAGATCTGATTGATACAATCATTGATGGGTAGAATGGAGCAGTTTAGGATGATACTGTGAGATCTAATTGATACAGTCATTGATGGGTAGAATGGAGCAGTTTAGGATGCTACTGTGAGATCTGATTGATACAATCATTGATGGGTAGAATGGAGCAGTTTAGGATGATACTGTGAGATCTGATTGATACAGTCATTGATGGGTAGAATGGAGCAGTTTAGGATGCTACTGTGAGATCTGATTCATACAGTCAGTGATAGGTAGAATGGGCCAGTTTAGGATGATACTGTAAGATCTGATTGATACAGTCATTGATAGGAAGAATCCGCTAGTTTAGGATGATACTTTGATATAGCGTAGATAATCCAACACGGAGTCCTCAACATTATAAACAAACTGAATACAAACTTGAATACTGCAAGTACGTGTGTGAACGAGTCGATGTGTGACTTGACTGAGCGAGTTTGATTGTTTGCTGGAAGGCTGGCTTCAGTTCTCTTTGTGATAGATGAACCGTCAAGTGAACAAATAAACTTTGTCAGAAATGATCGATCGTCGTCTCTTTGTTTATTGATCTTTATTTCTTTGTTCATGTATCGTCGTCTCTGTGTTTATTGATCTTCATTTCTTTGTTCATTGATCGTCGTCTCTTTGTTTATTGATCTTCATTTCTTTTTTCATTGATCGTCGTCTCTTTGTTTTTTTATCTTCATTTCTTTGTTCATCGATCGTCGTCTCTCATTTGTGTCTTTGGTTTGGGTAGAGGAAAAATGGAGGTGCATCAACAGGTGAACGAGGGAGATGGAGAGCATGTCAAAGAGGGAGAGCGTGGGAGAGAGGAAGGTAAGAGACACCATGTAAGTGAGAGAGACATCGGGTGAGAGAGTTACGGATAGCGAGAGAGAGGGTGTGAGAAAAAAGGATAAACGAGAGAGGATGAGTTGTTTATAGACAACATTTGACAGAGGGAGATAGAGAGAAGAAGAAGAGAAAGAAGAAAAAGAAGGAGAAGAAAAAGAATATTGAGAAAGAGAGAGATAGGAGAGTCGTTTAGGGACAACATGTGGCAGAGATATATAGAAAGAAGAGGAAGAGGAGAAGAAAAATAGAGTGAGAGAGAGAGTGAAAGTGAGGAAGAGAAGTTGGTTAGGGAGAACAGGGGACAAAGAGGAAGAGGGATGGTTAGGGAGAACATTTGAAAGGGAGAGAGACAGAGAGAGAGGATGACACGGAAAGAGAGGGGAGATGACAGAGCGAGAGAGATAGGACGACGGAGAGAGAAGGTTATGGACTATATCTAGAAGAGCATTGTTTCTGCTAGATCAGATCTGTACCTTTTCTCTTTAGAGTTCTTTTTTTTATCTTTGTCTTTTTATTCTTCTAGTGTAGCACTGTCTGACATTTGGGGCCTGCACCCCCCCCCCCTGTTGCCAGTCTATCTGCCTCCTCATATCCATGTATCTTACAGTGTGCAGGGATAAACTGACTGTCTCTATTGTCAGTCTATCTGCCTCCTCATGTCCATGTATCTTACAGTATGCAGGGATCCACTGAATGTCCACTCTGTTGTCATTGTATCGGGTATTCATCAGTCCCTCGGACTGACTGCAGATCTTGACTTTTGTTTTAAAAATTGTTTATGAACAAGTTTATGACCAAGTTTATGACCAAGTTTATGACCAAGTTTACGACCAAGCTTATGACCAAGTCTATGACCAAGTTTACGACCAAGTTTATGACCAAGTGTATGACCAAGTTTATGACCAAATTTACGACCAAGTTTACGACCAAGCTTATGACCAAGTTTACGACCAAGTTTATGACCAAGTGTATGACCAAGTTTATGACCAAGTTTATGACCAAGTTTATGACTGTCAGGGATCCGTATGGAAAACTATCTTGTCTCTGACACGATTCTAGTTTTCCACAACGGCTGCTGCAGCAGTTCTAGTGGTCATTGAAATATGGTCTTCATACTTATTATTTAAATTTTGTCTACAAGCCTCATCCTGTGTTTTATATAGATCGCATTGCTGATCCATCTGTATATATGCTGGTCTATTTTGTGACTGGGTATGTTTCTTGAATATATTCTAAAGCAACTCATATACGTTTTCCCTTAGTTCTGTTTGTGTGCCTTTATTCGTGACTTCTGGAATGTTGTCTATCAGCTCTGAGAATTTTGTTCTCCGTGGTGGAATTGTCCTGCTTGTTGGAGTGGCTTTGCCTTTTTCTGTGCAAGATATGGCATGGAGGGGCTTGAGTTTTTCCTTTTTGTTTTTATTGTTTTTACGAAGCCGTTTTTTTGGATTCTGCTTCTGTCATATTATTCCAGACTTCTATTCATTGGATGGTTTGAGAGCCGTTAGAATTTTTCTTTCAGTTTTAGAACTCTATAATCTCTTCTGTCCATCAGGAACTGTAGTTATACAATTGTCCTCATTTCTTTTGTTGATGTTCATTTCATTGCTTCTGTAAAATTCTTTCGGCTTGGATTTTAATAACGAAATGTGTTTCAAAATTTGATTTTGATGATGTTGCCCAGTCTGGTATCCCATTTGATGATGTTGCCCAGTCTGGTATCCCATTTTGATGATGTTGCCCAGTCTGGTATCCCATTTTGATGATGTTGCCCAGTCTGGTATCCCATTTTGATGATGTTGCCCAGTCTGGTATCCCATTTGATGATGTTGCCCAGTCTGGTATCCCATTTTCTAAGACGGGTCTGACATTTTATGTGCACATCACTTTCATTAGCAGATGGTCTGCACCCCATATAGTTCCTGCGACTTTGTTCATTAGAGTCATTCGCTGTTTAGATTTTTGTTGACATTTTTCTATTTAATTTAGCTATACTAATCTGCTGTCCTGTGTTAGGCTTAGATTTGTGAGGATCTTTTCTTCTGCTAGTTTATGTCTATTTGGTTCCAGTATGATTTTGTTTGCCTTATTTAAAAGTGTAAAGATTGGGTATGTTGTTTTCTTCTCATTGGTGTTCAACAGCAATTTCTGAGTCCCCTGATTTAAATTTTGTAAGGCTTCTTGAATCTTATAATTCGCTGTTTTTATGTTTTCTCCGGATACTTAAACATGTAGATAATCAGTGCGTAGTGAGACGTGGAATACCTGCAGTATTTAATCTACTGTGCTGTTTGTGAAGATGAAGAATGTTGTTCATGATAGTACACTGTCTTGTGGAACCAATTGTTCTAATTTCATTCTTTGGCTTATGTTGGTTTCTGGCCAAGAGTCTACAGGTTGCTGCCTCCTTTAGTTTTTGATTGTGCTATTATATCTGCTTTCATCGCCTAGTCTGGATTCATAATATTATATCTATATCAGGTCACCAATAGTGAACCATATTAGGATAGGTTCTGTGCACCGTATCATTGTGGTGTTTTTCAATTACATGGAACGAAATAGTTTGCCTCATATTATCGAAAACAGATGAGCATGAAGACACTGAAGTCATCACAGTAGAACCGTTCATTAATCCTGTTTCAACCTGACCAATGGGTTGACTCATTATTTGTTATATCGTATCATCACCCAACGTCTATATTAGAAATGGATGTGTACACTGGGATTGACCAATCTGTTTCATTACGCGGCGCGTGCTAGTTGTTTGGAACACTAAATGTAATCCTACCCAACGCTCACCACCGTACGTTCACGCCGGTTTGATGTCTACGTCATTGAATGCTGCTGTTTACTGTGGCCTCATCAACTCCGCTCGTGTAGCCGACAATATTACTATAAATTGTCTTTATACATCCCGTTTGTCACGGAGATATCATGGAGAATAGCCTGTGTCTGGCTTCCTTGTTAGTGCACATATCAGCCTGTGTCTGGCTTCCTTGTTAGTGCACATATCAGCCTGTGTCTGGCTTCCTTGTTAGTGCACATATCAGCCTGTGTCTGGCTTCCTTGTTAGTGCACATATCAGCCTGTGTCTGGCTTCCTTGTTAGTGCACATATCAGCCTGTGTCTGGCTTCCTTGTTAGTGCACATATCAGCCTGTGTCTGGCTTCCTTGTTAGTGCACATATCTAATGGACAGCCAATGTACAAGTAAGCAAAGGGTGAGGGATGTAGAGGGAGGAGTGCAGCAGTCGGACACAATTAGTGAAACCAACGACCATACTCACACCTGGCCTGTTGATCAGACAAGAGATGGTCAAGGTCAACCCTAGCGCCAACAGGCTCGCTCGAGGGCTACTTCAGGAGGCAGGTACAATCCCCTCTCCCACAGATCACTCTGTGACAAAACTACACAACAAGAGACAGGGTTGGGGCCACAACTACACAACAAGAGACAGGGTTGGGGCCACAACTACACAACAAGAGACAGGGCCACAACTACACAACAAGAGACAGGGTTGGGGCCACAAATACACAACAAGAGACAGGCCCACAAATACACAACAAGAGACAGGGTTGGGGCCAACACATTATTAGCTACCTTGTCGAGGAGCGGGTCGCTTATGACCTATGACTGTGACTATGACTTATGGAGCCCTGTACATTCACCTCGTCATACTTGGCACTGTGCCTTCACTATGACTTATGTGACTCTCTACATTTACTATGGTTTTGGGACTCTGCACCGTCATGTTTGTTTATGGCGTATGGAACAATGTAACTTCACATTTTGACATTTATATTTTGCTAAAATATGAGCAAGACAAGAAAACGGACTATTATTACAAGGAATCGAACCCTTCCCACTTCGTGGCACACTTCCTTAAAGCATAATCTTTAGTGACTCATTTTATTGATTATATTATAGTTATCTTACAAACACAAACCTCAAGCACAATAAAAACCGTACTGCAACGCACATTGGCTTTGGGGAATAGAGAAATAAGGCGAACGCCACAATAAAACAATTAATTTAAATCTTCAACTAAATAATCTTTAAATATATATATATATATATTGAACTACATCGGAGGTTTTAAGCACTAGCTTTTTATATTTCCCACAAACTACACAAACCAAGCTCTCGCCGCTTCCCTCCTCTTATCTGCACACTAAACACACACTCACAAACTCGTCCCAGATTACGTACTCAGTCGTTATGTGCATTCGCATATAATCATAACACCTTCAATCAGGTAATCTGTACATCCTCATACGATCCGTTCACTTATGCTTATGCGATCTGTGCATTCATATGTAATTAGACCACATCACTTATAATCGTATCACGTACTTATTTGTAGTCACAAACTCAGTCGATCTGTGCATACACATACAATCTGAACACCCATCGTTCCCAAAGTGTCCTGCACATACCACATACATTCAGATCTCGTGCTTAGGCGATATGTACATTGACAATTACTTCGATCACTTTGCGTATTCACACGAATATGTACATTCATATGTAATTAGATGACTCATCGTTCACTAGGTGCCCTTCTAGTACGAATCACATTCAGTTCTCTTACTGTTCACAGGCTGTTCAACATCTGACTGTCACCAACCCACCTAACTACGCTAATTCAGAACGCCAGAGTGGTCAGCTACGTGCCCCCAGCTCAGCTTCGAACACCTCCCCTGTACCAGACAAAGTCTTCCACCTAAGCCCCTCGTTTCCTTTGTCGACCTAGTGTCAAGACGGTGAGTGACCTTGGCAGGTATTCGGGTAACCTCTGTTCCCAGAGTGTTCGGTTACCCTAAAAGCCCATGTTCCTGCTGGAACTGTCATACCTAAACGCCGATGTTCCAGCTGGAACTGTTATATACACACACACAACCCATCCACCACACACATACACACACAACCCATCCACCACACATACACACACAACCCATCCACCACACATACACACACAACCCATCCACCACACATACACACACAACCCATCCACCACACATACACACACAACCCATCCACCACACATACACACACAACCCATCCACCACATACACACACAACCCATCCCCCACACAAACACACAACCCATCCACCACACACACACACAACCCATCCACCACACACACAACCCATCCACCACACACACACACACAACCCATCCACCACACACACACACAACCCATCCACCACACATACACACACAACCCATCCACCACATACACACACAACCCATCCACCACATACACACACAACCCATCCACCACACACACACAACCCATCCACCACACACACACACAACCCATCCACCACACATACACACACAACCCATCCACCACACACACACACAACCCATCCACCACACAAACACACAACCCATCCACCACACATACACACACAACCCATCCACCACATACACACACAACCCATCCACCACACACACACACAACCCATCCACCACACACACACACAACCCATCCACCACACAAACACACAACCCATCCACCACACATACACACACAACCCATCCACCACATACACACACAGCCCATCCACCACACACACACACAACCCATCCACCACACACACACACTCAACCCCTCCACCACACACACACACAACCCATCCACCACACACACACACAACCCATCCACCACACACACACACAACCCATCCACCACACACACACACACAACCCATCCACCACACACACACATACAAATGAGAGAGGGAGAACCTGGATTTTATTGTTTTCGTCTTCGTGGATCGCTCTGATCCTCCAGCTTCCGTTCTGATCCTGCAGCTTCCGTTCTGATCCTCCAGCTTCCGTTCTGATCCTCCAGCTTCCGTTCTGATCCTCCAGCTTCCGTTCTGATCCTCCAGCTTCCGTTCTGATCCTCCAGCTTCCGTTCTGATCCTCCAGCTTCCGTTCTGATCCTCCAGCTTCCAAGCCACGAAAGAGCTTTGTAAGTAATAGGATGTTATCCGGATAATGGATTGCGTTGAGTCGTGCAATATTTGCACCTTTCTATCCAACATCCGACTTCAGCAAACTTTTTTGGATACCGGTTTTTAGCCTTCCCTTTTCGACACCTTCTCCTTAGTCAGTTTGCTCTCCCTTCTCCTTAGTCATTCTGTCCTCCCTTCTCCTTAGTCGGCATACCCTCCCTTCTCATAAGCCCGTCTGCTCTGTTGCGGTCTGTTATCAAGGATCACCGAGTGGAGGTGTAGAAGGGTTTTGGCAGGTCTGGTTCTCTGGCCCTGATGCTAGCAGTCAGCTTTGGGTCGCTGACCACTGCAGCTCATGCACTGCTCAGTATCTTTATCCCAGAGCCTTGATCACTGCTTGCACTTCACAGTCAACATAATGTGTTCTACGAGGTGTTCTATGAAGATTTTCAAAGCTAGAAGTTTAAGCTATCGACGGAAATGGTCAGAGAATTAAAACAACATCATTATTTATAAATAGGTGCCATACGATTTCCGGCCAAATGTAAACATTGAAATGTGTATGGATAGGCGTTAAACAAGAAAGTTTATATTAATGTAATCTGTACTGACCGTCTAGTCAGGAAATTGGGGTCGGTGAAGGCAAATAAGGATCAATATAGTTAACAAAACCCATTGAGTGAGGACATGCCATGAATATCAGTCGGTTGGCATTATATAAACAGTTATCTCCTAAACAACATACTGACAGCAATCAGGGAAACAGAGCTGCAGGAAATGGCTGAAATCAAGTAGTAACAAGAATTATCAATGTACGGATCTGTACGAATGTTTTCTGACCTGGCTGAGACGAACTCTCTTAGCCAGGACGAGTATCAACTCACATCAGGAACTTCAAGTAGAAAGTGCAATAATAGTCATCAGAAATTGAAAAGGTCTGGGAAGATAACATCCCACTACAGGTAAGGGAGCTGCGCTAACACAGTTGTTAGTGCACTGGTTGGCAGGCGAGGATACATAGGTTCAATCAGTAAGTGGTGTGAGATTGATTTCTTTTAGATCTGAGAAGATTATAATGTTGAATCAGACTGGACAATGTGAGTAATAGAGCAAGTCTGGTCAATAACATCGGTCAGACTGAACAATGTGAGTACTAGAGCAAGTCTGGTAAATAACATCGGTCAGACTGAACAATGTGAGTACTAGAGCAAGTCTGGTCAATAACATCGGTCAGACTGAACAATGTGAGTACTAGAGCAAGTCTGGTCAATAACATCGGTCAGACTGAACAATGTGAGTACTAGAGCAAGTCTGGTAAATAAAATCGGTCAAAGTGAAACTGGCCACATCATTCCTAGTGTGTCATTGGGTGACTTTGACCACATCACTCCTAGTGTGTCATTTGTCATGATAGCATGGCCGTCACACCATATACCAATTTGCCCAATTTTTAGTGTAAACTTGATTTCACTAAAACAGAAAATGCAACCAGATGGACCGAGTCTTATGTCAAAAAACAAAATTTCAGGAAAATCGTAGAGATGTTGTTATCACCATTCCAAAGATAGAAGAAACAAAACATCGGTCAGCTGTGGAACCAGCATTTGCATTATACGTAACAAAAATTATATTGATTTGATAACTGTCTTCTTCTAATTGTTCCTCTTCTTCGTTCGTTCTCAATCTCCCGCTACCACGCCCTGAACGTTCTCAATCTCCCGCTACCACGCCCTGAACGTTCTCAATCTCCCGATAACAAGCCCTGAACGTTCTCAATCTCCCGCTACCACGCCCTGAACGTTCTCAATCTCCCGCTACCACGCCCTGAACGTTCTCAATCTCCCGCTACCACGCCCTGAACGTTCTCAATCTCCCGCTACCACGCCCTGAACGTTCTCAATCTCCCGCTACCACGCCCTGAACGTTCTCAATCTCCCGCTACCAAGCCCTGAACGTTCTCAATCGAACACTACCATACCCTGAATAAGGTTTTGCAAGTAGCAGGAAGTAGTCCATAGAAAAGAATGCGTTGTGTCACTAGTTTACAGCTTGACTGCGATAATTGCACCTTCCGGTCCGACACACCCATCTTCGACAGCGTTACAGTAAAACTGAGAAGCTAGTTCATTACAGAAGGAAAAGAAGGCTCTTCCAGGCGGCCTGAACAACACATCATCGACATCTGACTGCTGTCAGTTACTTTTCCTGAATACCAATAAAATATCTGCCACTTTCACTTGAAGCTCTCAACAGTATTACACATACACCACAACAGATTAGTATGGATTAACTAAAGCATTTATTATACACCACAACAGATTCTTATGGATTAACTAAAGCATTTATTATACACCCCAACAGATTAATATAGATTAACTAAACAAATTATTATACAAAATCCAATTAGCAGAGATTAACTAAACAAATGATTAAACAATACAACAAATTAGCAGTGTTTAACTAAATTTAATTAACCAGAGTTTATATTCAAGTAATTTAAGTTTAGTTTTACATAGCCATAATGGGACACATTTATAGAAGTAACATTTCTTTACTTAGATGTTTTAATCTTGCAAAATTTCACGCGGAAGGACATCTTTGCATGTTTGAATTTGAACCACAGAAACTAAAAACAGAGGGACTTGACCGTTTCACAAAATGGTCTTTACGTTTTCTCTGAAATAATGAATGATTATACTACATTGCCTTCGTCATCTATGTGTCGATGTGTTGTGAGCACTGACTGTGTTCCGGTGACAGACAGATCTGTACATTGACTGCTGACTTGCTAGGCACGTCCGTGAAAATTGGTATTACAGAGACTCTGCAGGGCCTTGGAAACAGACTCTGCAGGGCCTTCGAAACCAGCATACAGAAGTTAAGTTAAGAAGCAGATAAAGATGTTCCTAAGAGGAACCACCATCTGTAAATTGTCTTTGCTGTCCGCCGATATTTTATTAATAGGAACCCCTATCTGCACATTGTCTTTGCTGTCTGCCACTATTTGTTTCCTCCTAACTTCTAGAATGCACCTCAGCGTCACGAATCAGTTTGCTTGTTGCTACTTGGTCTGAATCAAAAGATGTAAACAACAACAATAACAGCAGACACGCGTCGGTACTTGAACTGGCTAACGGTCCATAGTTTCAACGGCTCTGGGATATATTAGGTTGGATGTGTTTACAAGGGTCAAGCCTGCTAGACTCTACCGAAGTAGCAATTATGTGAGTTGTGGAAAAAAAAATGGCGATGAAAATAGGCATAGAAAAGATGGTCGGCCCTAAACCTGCAAGGGTTTGCTATCCCGTTGTCACCTGTTTTGTTCAACAATCCTTGTTTCGTGTTTAGAAATACTGACACCCAGATTACACTCGTAGATGATCTCCAAATTCCAGACCAGATTAGACGCGACATCATCTCCAGCAGACGCCGCTCTATGTCTGTCATTGTCACGTTTAATGTCACTTTCCCGCCTTTCTATTCCTGTCAAATCCGTTTTTTTATTTTCTGATGCCGCTATAATTCTGGGATAGAAAAATGCACAAAGTTGGCTCTGGTATTCATACCCCGATATTGGCTAGATCTGCATTCATTCGTCACATAATTTAGATAGCAGCCCCACGTTGTATTCACTTATCCTTTTATTCGATAAATCTATTGCTCATCATTGTAATTTGACAGGGCTATTGAAGCCACTGAATCGTTACCAAATAATTTCATCTCAAGTTTGTTTATCTGAATCAGCGCACAGAAAAACCACGAGTAATCAGATTTCCTTAAACAAACTCTGAAAGACTAAAAAATATGAGACGGCTTGAGAAGCTATTGCCAGTTTTCACTCACGTCGTGGATCAAAATGGTCTTCTGATTTTCGTGTATTACCCATCAGTTATTGGACATTACTGCTTAAACTGAATAGAGATGAGTGTATTAAGAAATCCCGAAAAGGGCACGATAGCCCCAAAAGAGCATGAATCACATCCAAATTGAATTTGTCCGCGCGGAAAATGACCTGGTCTCGCGAGCGATCGAACTGCCTTAAATGGCCAGAGAATAGACTGGCGGCTGAAATGATTGTTTTCTCGAGCAATCCAAAAGTTCATGATGGTCGCAGCTCCAAGGAAGAGAAAGGAGACGACACAATAGCCGGGTGCCAGGATTCTCTGGTCGTAGTCTGGGCCAGGCAGAATAATCCCCAGACATTAAACGGTGTAAGTGTTAGCTCGCTTCTGATTGAGCATTTCTCAGCGCCGTGCAATTAGGGCCAATTTTAGTAATGGCCGATTGTGCCTGATCCAGGCTCCTTCATGAGTGTTTAGGTAGCTATCGGAACAGCGCTGATTGGGAGGTAATTGGGCCAAAATTGAGAGGCTATTAGACCTTGGATTATGAAGCCACGAAAAGCAGTAAATCACTAGAAACTGACATAGGATTATGCCAGCAATCAACGCAAGTCTGGCTCTGTTGGCAGGCCCAAGATAACGGGTCTTGTAGAAAATCCAGCACCAGAATAGATCCATTAAGTCTCTGATCTGCCCTCAATTTTTAAACTTCTCAAAAAGGGACATAATCTATTATCTCCTCCTCTCACCCTCTGTGTGTATCAAGCTGGTCCGGGTTTCCTGTGAGGAGCCTCTAATATGGTGTTCGTCTGTCGACAATGTAGAACTACATTCTATTCACGGAAAGGATAATGTACGGCTGTGTAGCTCTGACTAGGTTCTGGTATCAAACATGTGGGTATCTCAATGTAGTCCCACAGCAGCCACTGTCATCGGAGATGCAGTGTGAGGAAATTAATTTTACGAGGTCTCAGTTTTATTATTCAGCCGCAATTCCCACTTTCTTTGATTCGTCATAGTTCAGAAAGTTTTGTTCTCATTTACTGATGGGTAGGCTGGAACCCGTCACGAACCTAGTACTTTCACCGGTACTTTCTCCCATTCAGGCGCTCATTCCATACATAAAGTCCATCAACTTGTCACAATACAGACTCATTCCATACAAAAAGTCCATCAACTTGTCACAACAACAGACTCATTCCATTCATAAAGTCCATCAACTCGTTACAATAATAGACTCATTCCATACATAATGCCGATCAGCGTGTCACAACAATAGACTCACCCAACACATAAATTTCATCAGCTTGTCAAAACAATAGACTCATCAAACACGTATAGGCCTATTTAGGGACAGTGAACAATATCAGTGGTCGTTTGTTCTTATCGTTCAGGACGAGACTGTCAGCTGTCATGATTCATTTGTTCTTATCGTGCAGGGCGGGACTGTCAGCTGTCATGAGTCATTTGTTCTTATCGTGCAGGATAGGACTGTCAGCTGTCATGAGTCATGTGTTCTTGTCGTTCAGGACGGGACTGTCAGCTGTCATGAGTCATTTGTTCTTATCGTGCAGGCCGGGACTGTCAGCTGTCATGAGTCATTTGTTCTTATCGTTCAGGACGGGACTGTCAGCTGTCATGAGTCATTTGTTCTTATCGTGCAGGACAGGACTGTCAGCTGTCATGAGTCATTTGTTCTTATCGTTCCGGACGGGACTGTCAGCTGTCATGAGTCATTTGTTCTTATCGTTCCGGACGGGACTGTCAGCTGTCATGAGTCATTTGTTCTTATCGTGCAGGACGGGACTGTCAGCTGTCATGAGTCATGTGTTCTTATCGTTCAGGACGGGACTGTCAGCTGTCATGAGTCATGTGTTCTTATCGTTCAGGACGGGACTGTCAGCTGTCATGAGTCATGTGTTCTTATCGTTCAGGACGGGACTGTCAGCTGTCATGAATCATTTGTTCTTATCGTACAAGACGGGATGCCACTCTGTTATGTTACAAATCTATTTGTTATTTTGCGTGACAGACTTTTGACTCGTAACTACTTCAGAAACGTAAGTTGATTCTTTAGTTTCGTTTAAGATAAAAATGATTTAATGAAACAGTTTTTGTAGAAAAATTATTTTCTACCTGTTCAAGTCATTACATTCTATTATCGATAACGAATCTGCACGGATCTATCTGCTCTTTTTATGCACACATAAAAAAGTTGAGATTCTGTGAAACTATTTTTAAAAACGAAAATGTACACTTTAACTCGTGTAATAATTTGTATGGTATTTCTGACAGAGAAGTCAATTTTTCACAATCAGTGGGCTTTGTCTAATGAAGTAAACTTTTGAATTTGTGTGAACAGAGACAATAAACGTAGATTTTGTTTTGTTTTCATTGTTAGACGTTTTATACGACTCGGAAACGACAGTAAATATATCCTTCCAGTGCTTGCTTTTAAATATACTGGCTGTTGCAATCCGACATTTTCGTAAGGGGGTGAATGTTGCTGTTTAAAGTGATAAAGTGGGCATTTGGGCGACAGGTTACAATGATTCTCAAAATTGTAATGTACTAGACCATTGTCATGTCAGGTCTACGTTAGATAATTCCATAAATGGTTGTAGTTTCCGTACAAGTATGTCCAAAACGATTAAACATATGGAATAGCAGTTTTTATTTGGATAAATATTATTTTTTCCACCCTTTTGTTGTTGTTGTTGCATGTCTTTTACATCTTTCATATTTTAGAAATATAATTATATTTATATAATTTATATGTTTTTATTGCTCTTACAATTCCCTTTCATTCCATATACACATAACACGGACCCATGGTGTGATTTATAAAACATAATTGCACTTTGGTTGTACCACCATTTGAAGATGTTAGACGGAGGAAACATGTGCTGCATAGATCATCGGAATTACACATCGTCTTCAACAAGCTAACATTTCACAACAAAAGGCTCATTAAACATGTACACCTTTTAACATTTCACAACAAAAGGCTCATTAAACATGTACACCTTTTAACATTTCACAACAAAAGACTCATTAAACATGTACACCTTTTAACATTTCACAACAAAAGGCTCATTAAACATGTACACCTTTTAACATTTCACAACAAAAGGCTCATTAAACATGTACACCTTTAAACATTTCACAACAAAAGGCTCATTAAACATGTACACCTTTTAACATTTCACGACAAAAGACTCATTAAACATGTACACCTTTTAACATTTCACAACAAAAGACTCATTAAACATGTACACCTTTTAACATTTCACAACAAAAGACTCATTAAACATGTACACGTTTTAACATTTCACAACAAAAGGCTCATTAAACATGTACACCTTTTAACATTTCACAACAAAAGGCTCATTAAACATGTACACCTTTTAACATTTCACAACAAAAGGCTCATTAAACATGTAAACCTTTAAACATTTCACAACAAAAGGCTCAATAAACATGTACACCTTTTAACATTTCACAACAAAAGGCTCATTAAACATGTAAACCTTTAAACATTTCACAACAAAAGGCTCATTAAACATGTACACCTTTTAACATTTCACAACAAAAGGCTCATTAAACATGTACACCTTTTAACATTTCACAACAAAAGGCTCATTAAACATGTACACCTTTTAACATTTCACAACAAAAGGCTCATTAAACATGTACACCTTTTAACATTTCACAACAAAAGACTCATTAAACATGTACACCTTTTAACATTTCACAACAAAAGGCTCATTAAACATGTACACCTTTTAACATTTCACAACAAAAGACTCATTAAACATGTACACCTTTTAACATTTCACAACAAAAGACTCATTAAACATGTACACCTTTTAACATTTCACAACAAAAGACTCATTAAACATGTACACCTTTTAACATTTCACAACAAAAGGCTCATTAAACATGTACACCTTTAAACATTTCACAACAAAAGGCTCATTAAACATGTACACCTTTAAACATTTCACAACAAAAGACTCATTAAACATGTACACCTTTAAACTTTTTACAACAAAAGGCTCATTAAACATGTACACCTTTAAACTTTTTACAACAAAAGGCTCATTAAACATGTACACCTTTAAACATTTCACAACAAAAGGCTCATTAAACATGTACACCTTTAAACATTTCACAACAAAAGACTCATTAAACATGTACACCTTTTAACATTTCACAACAAAAGACTCATTTA
This sequence comes from Ariolimax columbianus, assembly GCA_036924085.1. Taxonomy (NCBI): domain Eukaryota; kingdom Metazoa; phylum Mollusca; class Gastropoda; order Stylommatophora; family Arionidae; genus Ariolimax; species Ariolimax columbianus. Next base: position 5,412,400 of record JAVGWX010000003.1, on the reverse strand, counting down.
ACATGTACACCTTTTAACATTTCACAACAAAAGACTCATTAAACATGTACACCTTTTAACATTTCACAACAAAAGACTCATTAAACATGTGCACCTTTTAACATTCACAACAAAAGGCTCATTAAACATGTACACCTTTTAACATTTCACAACAAAAGGCTCATTAAACCTGTACACCTTTTAACATTTCACAACAAAAGACTCATTAAACATGTACACCTTTTAACATTTCACAACAAAAGACTCATTAAACATGTACACCTTTTAATATTTCACAACAAAAGACTCATTAAACATGTACACCTTTTAACATTTCACAACAAAAGACTCATTAAACATGTACACCTTTTAACATTTCACAACAAAAGACTCATTAAACATGTACACCTTTTAACATTTCACAACAAAAGACTCATTAAACATGTACACCTTTTAACATTTCACAACAAAAGGCTCATTAAACATGTACACCTTTTAACATTTCACAACAAAAGGCTCATTAAACATGTACACCTTTAAACATTTCACAACAAAAGGCTCATTAAACATGTACACCTTTTAACATTTCACGACAAAAGACTCATTAAACATGTACACCTTTTAACATTTCACAACAAAAGACTCATTAAACATGTACACCTTTTAACATTTCACAACAAAAGACTCATTAAACATGTACACGTTTTAACATTTCACAACAAAAGGCTCATTAAACATGTACACCTTTTAACATTTCACAACAAAAGGCTCATTAAACATGTACACCTTTTAACATTTCACAACAAAAGGCTCATTAAACATGTACACCTTTTAACATTTCACAACAAAAGGCTCATTAAACATGTACACCTTTTAACATTTCACAACAAAAGGCTCATTAAACATGTACACCTTTTAACATTTCACAACAAAAGGCTCATTAAACATGTACACCTTTTAACATTTCACAACAAAAGGCTCATTAAACATGTAAACCTTTAAACATTTCACAACAAAAGACTCATTAAACATGTACACCTTTTAACATTTCACAACAAAAGGCTCATTAAACATGTACACCTTTTAACATTTCACAACAAAAGGCTCATTAAACATGTACACCTTTTAACATTTCACAACAAAAGGCTCATTAAACATGTAAACCTTTAAACATTTCACAACAAAAGGCTCAATAAACATGTACACGTTTTAACATTTCACAACAAAAGGCTCATTAAACATGTACACCTTTAAACATTTCACAACAAAAGGCTCATTAAACATGTACACCTTTAAACATTTCACAACAAAAGACTCATTAAACATGTACACCTTTAAACTTTTTACAACAAAAGGCTCATTAAACATGTACACCTTTAAACTTTTTACAACAAAAGGCTCATTAAACATGTACACCTTTAAACATTTCACAACAAAAGGCTCATTAAACATGTACACCTTTAAACATTTCACAACAAAAGACTCATTAAACATGTACACCTTTTAACATTTCACAACAAAAGACTCATTTAACATGTACACCTTTTAACATTTCACAACAAAAGAATCATTAAACATGTACACCTTTTAACATTTCACAACAAAAGACTCATTAAACATGTACACCTTTTAACATTCACAACAAAAGGCTCATTAAACATGTACACCTTTTAACATTTCACAACAAAAGGCTCATTAAACCTGTACACCTTTTAACATTTCACAACAAAAGACTCATTAAACATGTACACCTTTTAACATTTCACAACAAAAGACTCATTAAACATGTACACCTTTTAATATTTCACAACAAAAGACTCATTAAACATGTACACCTTTTAACATTTCACAACAAAAGACTCATTAAACATGTACACCTTTTAACATTTTACAACAAAAGACTCATTAAACATGTACACCTTTTAACATTTCACAACAAAAGACTCATTAAACATGTACACCTTTTAACATTTCACAACAAAAGGCTCATTAAACATGTACACCTTTTAACATTTCACAACAAAAGACTCATTAAAGATGTACACCTTTTAACATTTCACAACAAAAGACTCATTAAACATGTACACCTTTTAACATTTCACAACAAAAGACTCATTAAACATGTACACCTTTTAACGATTCACAACAAAAGGCTCATTAAACATGTTCACTTTTTAACATTTCACAACAAAAGGCTCATTAAACATGTACACCTTTAAACGTTTCACAACAAAAGGCTCATTAAACATGTACACCTTTAAACATTTCACAACAAAAGACTCATTAAACATGTACACCTTTTAACATTTCACGACAAAAGACTCATTAAACATGTACACCGTTTAACATTTCACATCAAAAGACTCATTAAACATGTACACCTTTAAACATTTCACAACAAAAGACTCATTAAACATGTACACCTTTAAACTTTTTACAACAAAAGGGTCATTAAACATGTACACCTTTAAACTTTTTACAACAAAAGGCTCATTAAACATGTACACCTTTTAACATTTCACAACAAAAGGCTCATTAAACATGTACACCTTTAAACATTTCACAACAAAAGACTCATTAAACATGTACACCTTTTAACATTTCACAACAAAAGGCTCATTAAACATGTAAACCTTTAAACATTTCACAACAAAAGGCTCATTAAACATGTACACCTTTTAACATTTCACAACAAAAGGCTCATTAAACATGTACACCTTTTAACATTTCACAACAAAATGCTCATTAAACATGTACACCTTTTAACATTTCACAACAAAAGGCTCATTAAACATGTACACCTTTTAACATTTCACAACAAAAGGCTCATTAAACATGTACACCTTTTAACATTTCACAACAAAAAGCTCATTAAACATGTAAACCTTTAAACATTTTACAACAAAAGGCTCATTAAACATGTACACCTTTTAACATTTCACAACAAAAGGCTCATTAAACATGTACACCTTTTAACATTTCACAACAAAAGGCTCATTAAACATGTAAACCTTTAAACATTTCACAACAAAAGGCTCATTAAACATGTACACCTTTTAACATTTCACAACAAAAGGCTCATTAAACATGTACACCTTTTAACATTTCACAACAAAAGACTAATTAAACATGTACACCTTTTAACATTTCACAACAAAAGGCTCATTAAACATGTACACCTTTTAACATTTCACAACAAAAGGCTCATTAAACATGTACACCTTTTAACATTTCACAACAAAAGGCTCATTAAACATGTAAACCTTTAAAAATTTCACAACAAAAGGCTCATTAAACATGTACACCTTTTAACATTTCACAACAAAAGGCTCATTAAACATGTACACCTTTTAACATTTCACAACAAAAAGCTCATTAAACATGTACACCTTTTAACATTTCACAACAAAAGACTCATTAAACATGTACACCTTTTAACATTTCACAACAAAAGACTCATTAAACATGTACACCTTTTAACATTTCACAAACAAAAGGCTCATTAAACATGTACACCTTTTAACATTTCACAACAAAAGGCTCATTAAACATGTACACCTTTAAACATTTCACAACAAAAGGCTCATTAAACATGTACACCTTTAAACATTTCACAACAAAAGACTCATTAAACATGTTAACCTTTAAACTTTTTACAACAAAAGGCTCATTAAACATGTACACCTTTTAACATTTCACAACAAAAGGCTCATTAAACATGTTCACTTTTTAACATTTCACAACAAAAGGCTCATTAAACATGTACACCTTTTAACATTTCACAACAAAAGACTCATTAAACATGTACAACTTTTAACATTTCACAACAAAAGACTCATTAAACATGTACACCTTTTAACATTTCACATCAAAAGACTCATTAAACATGTACACCTTTAAACATTTCACAACAAAAGACTCATAAAATATGTACACCTTTAAACTTTTTACAACAAAAGGGTCATTAAACATGTACACCTTTAAACTTTTTACAACAAAAGGCTCATTAAACATGTACACCTTTAAACATTTCACAACAAAAGGCTCATTAAACATGTACACCTTTAAACATTTCACAACAAAAGGCTCATTAAACATGTACACCTTTTAACATTTCACAACAAAAGGCTCATTAAACATGTACACCTTTTAACATTTCACAACAAAAGGCTCATTAAAGATGTACACCTTTTAACATTTCACAACAAAAGACTCATTAAACATGTACACCTTTTAACATTTCACAACAAAAGACTCATTAAACATGTACACCTTTTAACATTTCACAACAAAAGGCTCATTAAACATGTTCACTTTTTAACATTTCACAACAAAAGGCTCATTAAACATGTACACCTTTAAACGTTTCACAACAAAAGGCTCATTAAACATGTACACCTTTAAACATTTCACAACAAAAGACTCATTAAACATGTACACCTTTTAACATTTCACGACAAAAGACTCATTAAACATGTACACCGTTTAACATTTCACATCAAAAGACTCATTAAACATGTACACCTTTAAAAATTTCACAACAAAAGACTCATTAAACATGTACACCTTTAAACTTTTTACAACAAAAGGGTCATTAAACATGTACACCTTTAAACTTTTTACAACAAAAGGCTCATTAAACATGTACACCTTTTAACATTTCACAACAAAAGGCTCATTAAACATGTACACCTTTAAACATTTCACAACAAAAGACTCATTAAACATGTACACCTTTTAACATTTCACAACAAAAGGCTCATTAAACATGTAAACCTTTAAACATTTCACAACAAAAGGCTCATTAAACATGTACACCTTTTAACATTTCACAACAAAAGGCTCATTAAACATGTACACCTTTTAACATTTCACAACAAAATGCTCATTAAACATGTACACCTTTTAACATTTCACAACAAAAGGCTCATTAAACATGTACACCTTTTAACATTTCACAACAAAAGGCTCATTAAACATGTACACCTTTTAACATTTCACAACAAAAAGCTCATTAAACATGTAAACCTTTAAACATTTCACAACAAAAGGCTCATTAAACATGTACACCTTTTAACATTTCACAACAAAAGGCTCATTAAACATGTACACCTTTTAACATTTCACAACAAAAGACTCATTAAACATGTAAACCTTTAAACATTTCACAACAAAAGGCTCATTAAACATGTACACCTTTTAACATTTCACAACAAAAGGCTCATTAAACATGTACACCTTTTAACATTTCACAACAAAAGGCTCATTAAACATGTACACCTTTTAACATTTCACAACAAAAGACTCATTAAACATGTACACCTTTTAACATTTCACAACAAAAGGCTCATTAAACATGTACACCTTTTAACATTTCACAACAAAAGGCTCATTAAACATGTAAACCTTTAAAAATTTCACAACAAAAGGCTCATTAAACATGTACACCTTTTAACATTTCACAACAAAAGGCTCATTAAACATGTACACCTTTTAACATTTCACAACAAAAGGCTCATTAAACATGTACACCTTTTAACATTTCACAACAAAAGGCTCATTAAACATGTACACCTTTTAACATTTCACAACAAAAGGCTCATTAAACATGTACACCTTTTAACATTTCACAACAAAAGGCTCATTAAACATGTAAACCTTTTAACATTTCACAACAAAAGGCTCATTAAACATGTACACCTTTTAACATTTCACAACAAAAGACTCATTAAACATGTACACCTTTTAACATTTCACAACAAAAGACTCATTAAACATGTACACCTTTTAACATTTCACAACAAAAGACTCATTAAACATGTACACCTTTTAACATTTCACAACAAAAGGCTCATTAAACATGTACACCTTTAAACATTTCACAACAAAAGGCTCATTAAACATGTACACCTTTAAACATTTCACAACAAAAGACTCATTAAACATGTTAACCTTTAAACCTTTTACAACAAAAGGCTCATTAAACATGTACACCTTTAAACTTTTTACAACAAAAGGCTCATTAAACATGTACACCTTTAAACATTTCACAACAAAAGGCTCATTAAACATGTACACCTTTAAACATTTCACAACAAAAGACTCATTAAACATGTACACCTTTTAACATTTCACAACAAAAGACTCATTAAACATGTACACCTTTTAACATTTCACAACAAAAGACTCATTAAACATGTAAACCTTTAAACATTTCACAACAAAAGGCTCATTAAACATGTACACCTTTTAACATTTCACAACAAAAGGCTCATTAAACATGTAAACCTTTTAACATTTCACAACAAAATGCTCATTAAACATGTACACCTTTTAACATTTCACAACAAAAGGCTCATTAAACATGTACACCTTTTAACATTTCACAACAAAAGGCTCATTAAACATGTACACCTTTTAACATTTCACAACAAAAAGCTCATTAAACATGTAAACCTTTAAACATTTCACAACAAAAGGCTCATTAAACATGTACACCTTTTAACATTTCACAACAAAAGGCTCATTAAACATGTACACCTTTTAACATTTCACAACAAAAGACTCATTAAACATGTAAACCTTTAAACATTTCACAACAAAAGGCTCATTAAACATGTACACCTTTTAACATTTCACGACAAAAGACTCATTAAACATGTACACCTTTTAACATTTCACAACAAAAGACTCATTAAACATGTACACCTTTTAACATTTCACAACAAAAGGCTCATTAAACATGTAAACCTTTAAACTTTTTACAACAAAAGGGTCATTAAACATGTACACCTTTAAACTTTTTACAACAAAAGGCTCATTAAACATGTACACCTTTTAACATTTCACAACAAAAGGCTCATTAAACATGTACACCTTTAAACATTTCACAACAAAAGACTCATTAAACATGTACACCTTTTAACATTTCACAACAAAAGGCTCATTAAACATGTAAACCTTTAAACATTTCACAACAAAAGGCTCATTAAACATGTACACCTTTTAACATTTCACAACAAAAGGCTCATTAAACATGTACACCTTTTAACATTTCACAACAAAATGCTCATTAAACATGTACACCTTTTAACATTTCACAACAAAAGGCTCATTAAACATGTACACCTTTTAACATTTCACAACAAAAGGCTCATTAAACATGTACACCTTTTAACATTTCACAACAAAAAGCTCATTAAACATGTAAACCTTTAAACATTTCACAACAAAAGGCTCATTAAACATGTACACCTTTTAACATTTCACAACAAAAGGCTCATTAAACATGTACACCTTTTAACATTTCACAACAAAAGACTCATTAAACATGTAAACCTTTAAACATTTCACAACAAAAGGCTCATTAAACATGTACACCTTTTAACATTTCACAACAAAAGGCTCATTAAACATGTACACCTTTTAACATTTCACAACAAAAGGCTCATTAAACATGTACACCTTTTAACATTTCACAACAAAAGACTCATTAAACATGTACACCTTTTAACATTTCACAACAAAAGGCTCATTAAACATGTACACCTTTTAACATTTCACAACAAAAGGCTCATTAAACATGTAAACCTTTAAAAATTTCACAACAAAAGGCTCATTAAACATGTACACCTTTTAACATTTCACAACAAAAGGCTCATTAAACATGTACACCTTTTAACATTTCACAACAAAAGGCTCATTAAACATGTACACCTTTTAACATTTCACAACAAAAGGCTCATTAAACATGTACACCTTTTAACATTTCACAACAAAAGGCTCATTAAACATGTACACCTTTTAACATTTCACAACAAAAGGCTCATTAAACATGTAAACCTTTTAACATTTCACAACAAAAGGCTCATTAAACATGTACACCTTTTAACATTTCACAACAAAAGACTCATTAAACATGTACACCTTTTAACATTTCACAACAAAAGACTCATTAAACATGTACACCTTTTAACATTTCACAACAAAAGACTCATTAAACATGTACACCTTTTAACATTTCACAACAAAAGGCTCATTAAACATGTACACCTTTAAACATTTCACAACAAAAGGCTCATTAAACATGTACACCTTTAAACATTTCACAACAAAAGACTCATTAAACATGTTAACCTTTAAACCTTTTACAACAAAAGGCTCATTAAACATGTACACCTTTAAACTTTTTACAACAAAAGGCTCATTAAACATGTACACCTTTAAACATTTCACAACAAAAGGCTCATTAAACATGTACACCTTTAAACATTTCACAACAAAAGACTCATTAAACATGTACACCTTTTAACATTTCACAACAAAAGACTCATTAAACATGTACACCTTTTAACATTTCACAACAAAAGACTCATTAAACATGTACACCTTTTAACATTTCACAACAAAAGACTCATTAAACATGTACACATTTTAACATTTCACAACAAAAGACTCATTAAACATGTACACCTTTTAACATTTCACAACAAAAGGCTCATTAAACATGTACACCTTTTAACATTTCACAACAAAAGGCTCATTAAACATGTTCACTTTTTAACATTTCACAACAAAAGACTCATTAAACATGTACACCTTTTAACATTTCACAACAAAAGACTCATTAAACATGTACACCTTTTAACATTTCACAAAAAAGGCTCATTAAACCTGTTTAAAAAAGGAACCGTTTTACTACCCGAATAAACAAATAAAACGTGTGATCGAACCCCGAACGCACGACTGAGAGGTCAGTACACTCACCACTGCAATAGATGTATAGGCCACAACATTAACCCATATATTTGTGCTCCAGATTAACAAGAGGACTTTACTCTAGCCACATCTCGTACACATTAGATCGTTCCATTCATAGAACACACGAATGACAAAGTTTTCCTTTAGGTAAACTCTCAATCAGTCAGTGTCCTTTAGTCATTACCCAGTGTCCTTCAGTCATTACCCAGTGTCATTTAGTCATAACCCAGTGTCCTTCAGTCATTACCCAGTGTCATTTAGTCATAATCCAGTGTCATTCAGTCATTACCCAGTGTCTTTTAGTCATTTACCCATTACACAGTGCCCTTTAGCCATTATCCAGTGTCCTTTAGTCATTACCCAGTGTACTTTAGTCATTGCCCAGTGTCCTTCAGTCATTTCCCAGTGTCTTTTAGTCATTACCCAGTGTCCTTTAGCCATTACCCAATGTCTTTTGGTCATTACACAGTGCCCTTTAGCCATTATCCAGTGTCCTTTAGTCATTACCCAGTGTACTTTAGTCAATACCCAGTGTCCTTCAGTCATTTCCCAGTGTCTTTTAGTCATTACCCAGTGTCCTTTAGCCATTACCCAATGTCTTTTGGTCATTACCCAGTGTCCTTTAGCTATTATCTAGTGTCCTTTAGTCATTACCCAGTGTCCTTTAGTCATTACCCAGTGTCCTTTAATCATTACCCAATGTTCTTCAGTCCTCACCCAGTGTCTCTCGGTCCTTATCCAGTCTCCCCCAGTTCACATCCACTGTTCCTCAGTCTTCACCCAGTGTCCCTCGGTCCTCATCCAGTGTCCCTGTCCTCACCCAGTGTCCCTAACCCAGTGTCCTTCAGTCCTCACCCAGTGTCCCTCAGAACTCACCCAGTCCCTCACCCAGTGGCCCTCACCCAGTTTCCTTCAGTCCTCACCCAGTGTCCCTCAGTATTCACCCAGTGTCCTTCACCCAGTGTCCCCCAGTCCTCACCCAGTGTCCCTCGATCCTCACCCAGTGTCTCCCAGTCCTCATACAGTGTCCGTCGGTCCTCACCCAGTGTCCCCCAGTCTTCACCCAGTGTCCCTCGGTTCTCACTCAGTGTCCCTCAGTCCTCACACAGTGTCCCTCACCCAGTGTCCCTCGGTCCTCCCCCAGTGTCCCGCAGTCCTCACACATTGTCCCCCAGTCCTCACCCAGTGTCTCTAACCCAATGTCCCACATTCAGGAATTGAGTTAAAAGATGCACCAATGTAGATGCACTAATGTAGATGTACCAATGTAGATAGATCATTTCAATGCCTTACTCTTGACTAGACATCTGCCTGAAACTGAGAGAGACGCCTTTGTTTAGTTCTGCAGAAGCTACATAAGCGCACCATAGGCAGACTGATGTCCTCTGTCTCTATCTCTATCTCTATCTCTTTCACTCTTTCTGCAAAAGTCGAAGGGTGCAGGGGTTGAGGTGTCCGATAGCTCGCTGACAATACACACTCCTGCCGCGTTCTACTAGACTCTGCATCCTACACAAGGCACGTCAGACTAGAAACCGCTTGTGTGTGGCTGATTGTTTGATCACATTGCTATTGACTGCTGTTGCTGTTATGTTGTTGTTTTTAAAGACCCTTTTTTATTTTATTTCACAGAACATATCCCTACGGAACAAAATCATTTGATCTGTCACTAATATCAGCTAAGAAAAAACACGTCACGTGAACGGACGTAACATCAGTACACTGACCTCATTTCACAACCCAAGGTTTAAATCAAAATTCATGGGTTTAGCCGTGAGATGGTTCAGTCTCGTTGTATAGTTAGCAATACGGACAGTCAAGTGTTGGTTCTTTCATCGAGGACCAAATTGGAAGTGCCTTATCTTTGTCACTGGACTCAGCGAACCCTCTGTATAGCTCGCCCAGGATGCCTGCAATAGCGCGAGTAATCAGCCGTCCAGAACTTAATGAAACAGTCGTAGTTCAAACAAGCAAGACTCGCTGAACGTGGCCCGTAATGAAATCTGGATGACCTTCAAGACTGACACTGTGTCAACAATTCCGGTCTGCGCGTTACATCTGACAGTCATCGTCACCTGATACAGAGCGTGCCAGTGGGCTGAGACAGTGGTTCCAAACCTTCTCCACGTCATGTCCCCCACCCTCCCTCTAACCAACCTGGCTCTAATGATGACACGCTGCATCCTTCTCCAAAATCATATGACTATTTTTGCTATCCTCTCTCAAACCCTAAAAACTCACAGTTGCCGTTCACCCCAATGACAACTCGCTACGTCCATCTGCCAATCCTAAATTCAATGACAATTCTCTGTGTCTGCCGTACAATCCTGAATCCATCCGATGAGACATTATTGTGCCCTTCCCCCTGAATACAATCATAACTAGCAGCCACACACCCCAAAACCGTGAATCCAATATTAATTCGCTACGTCCCATCCAAAACCGTGAATCCAATATTTATTCGTTACGTCCCATCCAGAACTCTGAATCCTGTAATAATTAACTGCGCCCCATCCATAACCCTGAATCAAATATTAATTCGGTGTGCCCCTTCCAGACACCTTAATTCACGATTAATTCGCTGCGCCCATTCTAGAACCCTGAATCCAGTATTAATTTGCCTGCGCCCATTTCGGAACTCTAAATCCAGACAGACTTAATCTGTCAGAGACTATGGAACCAATCAGAGTACTAGACAAATAATCTGGCAAGAGAGTGGAACCAATCAGAGTACTAGACAAATAATATGTCAGAGAGTGTGGACCCAATCAGAGTACTAAACAAATAATATGTCAGAGAGAATGGAACCTTTACTTGCCCCTTTTAGCCATGACTTACTACAGAATGATCACTGGTCTCAATTGTCCTCATAAAGCAACACAGAATTCCATCTGATATTTGTATTTAGTTTCCTTAGCTCGCTGACACCAACAATAATGTGGTCTATAAACAGCATGCAGACGACATATCATCCACGCTATTGGAAGACAATGACAGTACAAAACAATGTTAACAAGAGAGGGAGACCGCTAGCAAAATAAATAAACCCAAGACAAACAACAGAAAAATAGGTAAATCAGAAATGCTAGAACTTGCTGCGTCTGTGTTGGATACGTTAAAGGCTAACGACGTGTGGAATCGACGTGACTCCTAGTGTGGTTAGCGGTACACACACGAAACCAAGCATAGCACAACTGCCTAGAGGAGGCCAGTCCACTCTCATCAGCACGCTCGGAATGTGAGAGAAACTACTGCAACCCGCGACTTAACGCCATTTTCAGGACGCACTAAATAGTCAAGTTACTCAACAGCAACAGGCCTAGGTTAGCCTGAAGGTGGCCTCATACCAGGTTCAGGCGTTCAGGCCTTGACCAACTCACTGGAGCACTAAGAACAGTTTGCTTCACCCCTAGGTCTGCACATTTCCCGAGTGAAGACCTCAGTTCACTGAAGAAGTACAGGTCAACTAAGACTTAGACCCCAGTTCACTGCAGAAGTACAGGTCGACTAAGACTAAGACCCCAGACCCCAGTTAGGACTTTTCTTCTTCTTCTTCTGCGTACACAGTCAGACAGTAACCATTATTTTTTCGAAAAAAGCAGCGGTCATCCTGAGACTCTCGCCACTACCATACAGCTTGTCTTGCAGTTCCACTGGCAATGGCCACATCTGCTCTCTCTGATCCTCGTATGTAGGGCAGTTCTGCAGCAGATGTTCAGTGGTCATTTTACCAGTACCGCACGGGCATTCGTCGGTACACCCTATCTTCAATTTGTTGAATAGGTGGTACCTCAGTCTGTTGTGGCCAGTGCGAAGTCTGAAGACAACGACCTGCTCTCTTCGGTTCAACTGGTAATAGGCATCGTTTTTGGTGTAACCAGTATGTTCGGTTTCCCATTTGGTCATGTATCTGGCTTTGATAAGCCGTTTTGACTCTTCGTACGTCATACTGGTATCTGTTTGTGGTAGCCTTGCACCTTCTTTTGCCAGTCTGTCTGCCTCCTCGTTGCCTTGGATGTTGCAGTGTGACGGAACCCACTGTACCACCACCCTTTTTGGTGCAGACTGCTGGCACAGTTTGCAGAGTGCTGCTCTTAAGTCATTAAGCTCAGTGTTCTTCTGGCTTTTTAGCGCTGTGACTACTTCGAGAGCATCTGTCAGCAAGACTATATGGCTCTCATTTTCACTGTGTGTTACCATTTCTTCCACTGCCGCCCTCAGTGCCTCTGCCTCCGCTCTGAAATTGCTTGTGTACTTACCAGTAGCGAATGGCAGTGTTATTTTTCTGCCATTTGGTAGGTTCAGGAATGCTCCTGCCCCTCCGTTCTGTGTAGTGTTTGTTACAGAACCGTCGGTGTATGCATGGGTCCAGTCCATGCTTGGGTAGCTTTTCGTTATGAAGCTTAGGGTAGTGTCTCTCCTTTCTTTCTCACTCTGGCAGTTTTTGTTTGCAATACCTGGTATATTTTCTACCACCTCTGGAAATATATCCTGCCTCCAAGTAGGTTTTCGTACAGTAGTGATGGGTTTTGGTGTTGTTAGTGCGTTTATGGGATCTTCGTGCATCTTTGCTTTGGCTATTTCTGCAAAGTTTCTCCGCTTCAGTTTCCCATTTCCCAGATTGTTTAGTCTCTGGTACATTGGATGGTCCGTCAGTCTTCGGAGTTTCTCTGACTGCAGCTGGGCTCTGCAGTCTCTTCTATCGGTCATGGATTGCAGTTTTGTAATCTTTTCAAGTTCTACAATTGGCGTTGACTTCATGCCACCTGTTATAATTCTCATGGCTTGGTTTTGAAGTTTGTTAACTTTATCGAAGTTCGCCTTCGCTGCTGTTGTCCATGCCGCAATGCCATACTCGAGAACTGGTCTCACTCTTCCAGTGTACAGTTTCTTTAGTATGCCTTCGTCTGCTCCCCAGCTTGTGCCAGCAAGTTTCCTCATGATCGCCATTCTTTCTCTGGCTTTCATTCGGTTTCTCTCAATCTGACTTTTCCATGTCATGCGCCGATCAAATGTGACTCCCAGATAGGTTGGGTTGTCGTTTGGCTGCAGGATTTTGCCATTTAGGCTTAATTTGGTACTTTGGGATTTTAATGAGAGCGAGAATATTGTGCACGTGGTTTTCTCCTCGTTTATTTTGACCAGCCATGAGTTCGCCCACTCTTCCAGCGATGTTAGGGCCGTTTGCATCCGATTTCTTGCTATGGTGAGATTCTTTTCAGAGGTCCACATAGCCAGATCGTCTGCAAACATTGAGCTATGGACTCTTCTTGGTATATTCTCTGTAATATCGTTTATATATACCAGAAAGAGTGTGGGTGACAGTACTCCCCCTTGGGGTACTCCCTGCTCGAGTGTCACCTTTTTGCTCATCTGCCCTTGTACTTGGACTCTGGCCGTTCTTTGTTTGAGGTAGTGGTTGATCCACTTGTACATCTTCCCACAGACATCACTTCTTCTCAGCTTGACTCTAAGTCCATCCTTCCAGACTTTGTCAAATGCCTTTTCCAGATCCACCCAAACAGCTACTGTGTGCTTCTGTGCCTGGTAGGCATCTTCTATCTCCTGGGCTATGAGGATGACCTGGTCCTCAGTGGATCTGTGCTGTCTAAAGCCGGCTTGCTGTGGAATTAGTATTCGTTTTTCTTCCAGATGCCACATCAGTCTGGTGTTTATCATCCGTTCCATCAGCTTGCCGACACAGCTCAGTAGGCTTATGGGCCTGTATCCATTCGGATCTGTTTTATCCTTTCCTGTTTTTGGTACTGGTACCAGTATTGCATCTTTCCATGCCTGGGGTACAATACCCCTTTTCCAGCTTTGGTTCAGGACTGATAGTAGTTTTTTCTTCGCTGTTTGGCCCAGCCCCATCAGCATTTCGTTTGTTATCCCGTCTTTTCCGGGAGATTTCCTTTTCTTTAGTGTTCTCATAGCCTCTTCCATTTCGCGCATGGTTAGTTTGGCCATCATGTGCTCTTCAGGAGCCGTATTCATGTTTTCGTGCCCCTTTAGCTCTTCGCTAATGTCTGTATGCTTATCTGCAGGGACCTCGATGTGGTTTGCTCTGGCATAGTGATCGACAAAGGCGTTTGCGGCTTTCTTACCTGTGATCAAGTTCTCGCCCTGCTTGATAGTAATTGTTTTATTTGACGGGGTTTCGTCATTCATGGCTCTGACTAGCTTCCATAGCTTGTTCCCTTCTTTGTCCAGGTTTAAACTTTCCGTTTTATTTTTCCAACTTTCTCTTGCTGTTTGCTTGAGAGTGTGTTTGTACTTCGCCGTGGCGGCTTTGAGGGCGATGTTTGCCTCCATGGATTTTTCTCGTTCTGCCACGTTCCTAGCATTTGTTACTGCATCTTCCACTTTCTGTAACTCATCATTCCAGTAGGGCTTATAGTTTTTCCTAGCTCCTCTTGGGATGGTTTCAGTGGCGGCTTGCATTATTGCCTTGCTTAGGCTCTCTACCATGGGCTTCATTTTGGTGTTTCGTGTGTTGATGGTTTCACACAGCCCATCTGTCAGGATTGCAAATCTGTCCCAGTCGGCTCGTTTGTAGTTCCAACGTGGGAGCGGTTTTGTTTCCTGTGGGCCTACTTCCATGTCAATGGTTAGCCTGATCGGCCTGTGGTCGCTACCTGCCAGTTGGTTTAGCACCTGGCGGTCTATTTTATAGTGTATGTCCTGTGTGGAGAAGGCCAAATCTGGAGTCGAGGTGGTATGCCATGTTCTTGAATAGAAGCTAGGGCTATCCTCCGGCCTATTGATTAGGGAGAGATTTGCATCTATCTCCCAATCTTCCACTTCGTCACCTCTGCTGTCTGTGTCAGAGTAGCCCCATCTCTCCGAGTGGCTGTTGAAATCTCCAACTACTATGCAGTTGGAGTCTCTGACCTCCATACTCGAGAGCGATAGGTCTCTGTTTGGTGGTCCGTACAGATTGAAAATGCGGAGCTTCGTCTCTTGAGCCATTATGTCAACTCCTACAATTTCTGCTTGTCCGGTGTGATTGACAGGTACCGCGCTACTCGGTATGCTGTTTCTGGTCAGTATCAGGACCCCTCCTTTGTGGCCTTCTCTATCTAGACGGAAGGTCTGGTATCCTCTGATTGAGAATTTATGGTTATTGTTGAGGTGCGTTTCCTGGATACATGCCACGTCAATCTTACCTTCATGCAGGTGGTGTGTTAGGGAAAGTTTTTTGTTAATGACTCCCTCCGCATTCCACTGTAATATTCTGAGGGTCTTGAGTTTTGGCCAATAGACGTTGCCCCATAGCCATGTGCCTTGACTCCACGACACATGGGTGGGTGACCACCAGTAGTCAAGGGTGGGCCCCTTCGAGGCGTGAGGCCCGGCGCTATCGCTGCCTGGCGGGTCTCCTCAGGATGAGCGCCATACGTTTTTCGAATAGGTTGTACTGCCATCATACTGTGATTTACGTTGCACTGTTTTGTTAGGCTTGCGGCCCCGTGCATCCGATTTCAACAGGCGTTTCTGTAGGGATGCCCTCCTTAGCCTTTGGCTGTCCCCAGCCTATCTGCAAGGCAGCAGTTGTTTACGATCAGAGTTTTCTCTCCTATGGAAGTTGTCTTACCAGACTATCGAGTCTTCACTACTCGTGTCTATAGGGTGCAATGATGATATGTGATAAATGAGATGGACTGGTTTTCCCGGAAGAGAGGCAGTCCAGTGTGTCTGTATCCCAGGATCGTCACGTCCTGCCAGAAACGTAGCATTTGCATTTGAGTGGGGTATCTCTTTTTCCCTTTATTTTCTTGGCTTCTATGCAGGGATGGTACGCCTAGCATTCCCCGCCACCTGGGGTGTTGACACAGTGAGGCAGGTGTGCAATGTCCGCTGGTCTGCATCTCTTCTGCGTCCAGTATGATAGTTATATGGCTGATAACGTACAGAGGTAGATATCGTAGCCGGAGTGCATTCAGCCAGAGGACAAGCCTGGTAATGTCACAGAGATGTTGTTCGCCTGGTATGCGGACAACTCTCATGGTCGGTGGTTGAGTCTTGACAGTTCACAGTGAGGTGGCTGCTCTACTGTTTTCGACACCCCGACCAGGTACTAAGTCTTTGGTTGGTGTTTTTTCGCACCCCATAGCCGTATAGGGTGAGTATCAAGCAGTTTGTCCGCCCGCTTTGACTTGCGGGCGGCAAGGGCCTCTTACAGTGGCTCTACCTGATAGGGCTGGGGCGCAAGCCCCAGGTCCCGAGCATGTAGGAGCCTCCCATTGCAGTGGTGCTGAGATTTTGGGCGGGATTGCGGCTTACAAGGGTTCGGCCGCAATCCCCCACATGGTAGCCTCGCGCCCTTTTTATTTATCAGCCTGGTACGTGAACCAAAGTGTCTGCGGCTATTCTCGATTTGAGCTGGTTTTCCGTAGCAACGCCCAGTCATTTGTAGGGTAAAACTGACCTGTCTTCAGATGATCTATTTCCAGCACCCGTTCACTATTTGGTCAGACGAATTTATTGAGGGCTTTTTGTTTGTCAATGACCAGGTATTTGAAATCTGCGGTTTCTGCAGAGTTAAAACACGATTTCCGTAGCGTTCTTTCATTTGAGTGTTTGAGAGCTGACTTGTCATCCGTGGGTCTAATACCAGCGTACGTTCATTATTAGACCCAAACGGCAGTGCTCTCGATTTGTCAGTTGTTCTACAGTATTGGCGTGTTCAGTCAAATTAAGCCGCAGATTCCACACCTGGTGGTGCCCTTCCGTCAATTCCCTTAGCGAGACAATCAAGTTTCTTAGAGGCTAGCCCCAAAATTTTCGAGGGTCTAATTCCAGCACATGTTCTCTATTAGACCCCGCGAGGGTGTACTTTTTGATAGTCATTCTGCAGTATTGGCGTGGTAGGTTAACTTAGGTCTCAGGCTCCACTCCTGATAGTGCTCTTCCGTCAATTCCTTTATCACACACTGGAAGCAGACAGAACCGAGCCACAGGGGCATAACCCCAGAATTCTGGGGGTCTAAGTCCAGCACCAGTTCCATATTAGACCCCAGAAGAGTGGTCTCGGCATGTCACTCATTTCAGTGTTGGCCGTGTTGAGTCAAATTAAGCCGCAGGCTCCACTCCTGGTGGTGCCCTTCCATCAATTCCTTTAAGTTTCAGCTTTGCAACCATACTTCCCCCGGAACCCAAACACTTTGGTTTCCCGGAAGCTGCCCGCAGAGTCATCGAAGCAACTCCTGCGGATCGCTAGTCGGCATCGTTTATGGTCAGAACTACGACGGTATCTGATCGTCTTCGCGCCTCTGACTTTCGTTCTTGATTAATGAAAACATTCTTGACAAATGCTTTCGCAGTAGCTCGTCTTGCGGCGATCCAAGAATTTCACTTCTAACGCCGAAATACGAATGCCCCCGTTTGTCCCTGTTAATCATTACCTCCAGTTCCGAAAACCAACAAAATAGAACCGAGGTCCTATTCCATTATTCCATGCACCATTATTCAGGCAGCCGAGGCCTGCTTTGAACACTCTAATTTTTTCAAAGTAAACGCGCCGGCCACCCAGGACGCTCAGCGAAGAGCACCCGTGGGAGAGAGCCGGCAGACGGTAGGGCAGGAGACAACGGGCAGTGAACCGGCGCGAGCCGGACCGCCCGCCTGCGCCTGAGATCCAACTACGAGCTTTTTAACTGCAACAACTTTAATATACGCTATTGGAGCTGGAATTACCGCGGCTGCTGGCACCAGACTTGCCCTCCAATAGATCCTCGTTAAAGGGTTTAAAGTGTACTCATTCCAATTACGGGGCCTCGAAAGAGTCCCGTATTGTTATTTTTCGTCACTACCTCCCCGTGCCGGGAGTGGGTAAGTTGCGCGTCTGCTGCCTTCCTTGGATGTGGTAGCCGTTTCTCATGCTCCCTCTCCGGAATCGAACCCTGATTCCCCGTTAGGACTTTTGAAGGTGGTCTGTCTGCCACAGAAATCACTGCCAATGTCTTTCATGATAATTGTAATTCTGGAATTCCGTTATCAGTTTTGTCGCTCTTCTGTGTATCTTAACTTAACGTCTTTATACTGGTTTAGAAGAACCTGCAGAGTCTGTATACAACCAGTTACATTTACATCACCTTGCTCTAAAAGCTATGCGCATCCAGTTT
Organism: Ariolimax columbianus; assembly: GCA_036924085.1. Classification (NCBI taxonomy): domain Eukaryota; kingdom Metazoa; phylum Mollusca; class Gastropoda; order Stylommatophora; family Arionidae; genus Ariolimax; species Ariolimax columbianus. Next base: position 5,393,537 of record JAVGWX010000003.1, on the reverse strand, counting down.
ATTCTTAAATGCATTAACTGTCCCTGCCTCCACTACCTCCCCTGGCAATGCATTCCAAGCAGACACCACTCTCTGACTAAAAAAATATTTCCTAATATCTAACCTGGACCTCTCTTTAGTCAGCTTGTAGCTATGCCCTCGTGTTATTGTAGGTGGCTGTATTTTAAAAAACTTGTTATAGTCTAATTTATCGATTCCTCTGATCATCTTATAAACCTGTATTAAGTCACCACGAATTCTTCTCTCTTCGAGACACTGTAAGCCGGTTTTTCTGAGTCGTTCCTCATAACTGTAATTCTGGAATCCCACTATCATCTTTGTCGCTCTTTTCTGTATTCTTTCTAGCATGTTTATGTCCCCTCTATGATAAGGACTCCACACCTGTACACAGTACTCCAATCTAGGTCTAACTAAAGCTTTATACAGTTTGACGATCACTTCCTTGCTCCTATGTTTAATATTTCTTTTTATCATACCTAACATTGCATTTGCCTTTTTCACTGCTACCTTAACTTGCTCACTCACCTTTCCTGTATGATCTATTATAACCCCTAGGTCCCTTTCCTTATCTATCTTTCTAATATTGTTTTCTCCCATTCTGTAATTAGGTTCCATATTGGATCTACCCATGTGGATGACTGTACATTTATCTACATTAAACTCCATTTGCCAGCTTACAGACCATTCTCGAATTTTATCTAAATCCGACATCAATATATCCACTTCCGCTTTAGATGAGACACTACTGCATAGTTTTGTGTCATCAGCAAATTTTGCAATCATGGATCTCATATCAATGTCCAAATCATTTATATATATCAAGAACAAAATTGGTCCCAAAACCGAGCCCTGTGGCACACCACTTTTCACTTCACACCACTCAGAGTACTCCTTATTTATACCCACCCTCTGCCTTCTTCCCGTTAACCAATTTTCAATCCATTTGGCAACTTCGCCACCTATTCCATGTGATTTGAACTTTCGAAATAATCTTTGATGAGGTACTCTATCAAAGGCCTTTGCAAAGTCTAGATAAATAACATCCACTGGCTCCCCTTTATCTATGATTTTAGTAACCTCCTCCGTGAATTCTAATAGATTTGTTAAGCATGATCTCCCTCTAGTAAACCCATGCTGACTATTTCTAATTAGATTAAATTTGTCTAAATGCATTACAATGTTTTCTTTGATTATTGACTCTAACAATTTACAGACTATGCTCGTTAAACTCACCGGTCTATAATTTGCCGGATCTGATTTTTTGCCTTTATTGAATAAGGGGATCACTCCTGCATCTTTCCAATCCCGTGGAACAATCCCTTTTGTAAGTGATTGAGAACATAATATAGCCAATGGTTTTGCTAGTTGGTCTCTAATTTCATACAGCAATTTTGGGGGAATAGAGCTTGTTTATATCTTCTCTACAATAAGGAATCTACATCTAAACACAGTACTCCAATCAAGGTTTAACATAGTATACAGATTGTCAATCACTTCCTTGCACCTATGTTTAATATTTCTTTTTTACATTGCATTTGCCTTTTTTACTGCTGCCTTGACTTGCTCCCTCACTTTACCTGTATGATCTATTAAAGCCCTATGTCCTCTTCCATTTCCATCTTTTTAATATTGTTATCTACTTTTCTGTAATTATGTTTCATACTGTATCTACTTATGTGGACGATTGCATATTTATCTACATTAAACTCCAATTGCCTGCTTGTAGACCTGGGGTAAGGCTGGAACCTTCACGTATAATTTGAATGAGGGTTTTCCATCAAAGCAAGAAACAGTCGATGTGGCACCCTGGAAGACGCACACAACCGTGTCGATTTTGGGGACTTTGATGACATGTCTGAAGCAGTTTGTTTAAACCAATGGCTGGTTAGTTGGACATCAGCTGCCCTGATGGAAGGAACACATGCGCTACGCGTGGGATCGTGGACATCAGAACCGAGACGAATATGTCCAGGACTGCCTCAAGGGTCTCCGCTATCACCGGTGCTGTTCAACATCTACACAGTAAAAGTGGCCGATATTCAACCCACAGGGACAGGGCGAACGTTGACATTTGCCGATGACATTCTAACGTATAGGACTGGCTTAGACTGGCAAGGGTTTGTTAAAGACATCCAGAAAACCTTGCAAGGAATCTCCCAGTGGTGCGGCAACTCAAGCTTCAAGATTAATCCGAAAAAGGCCTGCATGATCTTTGAATAATTCCATAGGAAAGGCTGAACTCCCGGCCATCACATTTGAGGGATGCACTATTGACAGGTGTGACAGGTTGGAATACCTGGAAGTGACATTTGATCGCAGCATTTCCTATAATTGCCATGATGTTGACCAGACCACACAACGATGTAAGCGAGGGCTAGAAGGACTCATGACTATGGCTGCAGACAACTTTGAACAATGCCTCCTGTCCATTCTATTTCGTCAGGTCGTGTTGTCTGTCATCGATTACAGACTGTGCATCATCACACTATCAAGAACACAGCGTGTAAGGTTGGACCGCATCCAGAATGAAGGTATGTGTCTGGTTCTGGGCTGCACTAGAGATACCCCGATTGTGATGATGCGGTACATGTCGGGATTGTTATCGGTGACATCCAGACATAAACTGGCACAAGTCAAAGCCTATATGCGTGTCGCCACAGACACTCGACACCCTCTGCACAGTAGTATCTCAGACATCAAGGGATCAAGAATCAAGAGGGTCGTCATAGATGGCACAGGCTGAGACAACAATCGGACACGTCACTCCAGCTGAGACGATAGCCAAAGGGGAAGAATGGATCCACAGTGGTGATATAATTATAGAGTACCAGAGAGTCATCATAACCTTAGCTCAACAAGACATCAGACGGGGGCTTCTCGGCTAGAGTGAGAGGACAGGTCCCTGCCGAGTGCAGTAAGACATACATGCCAACAACCTCCAGTTTGAGAATGGAGACAGAAGCAGTGACCTCAGCACTGAGATGGATATGATACTTCTATAACAAGGGCTGTCATCGTGACAGACGCGCAAGCCGTACTTCAGAAGGTAGAGAAGGGATGGCTTAGGTTCGAGTGACAAGCAGCTGTTGAGGCCTCAAACCTCTAGGGGTTGAGATGGATCTACTGTCCTGGTCATGCTGGGGTTCAGAGCTGACATCTTGGCTTCACAACCTTTCATAATGGGCAGGTTAGTTATGGATGGGAATGGCATTTTCAAATCAATCAATGACCGCCTGATGATGACGCCGCAATAGATGAAGCAGGAATCTACAGCCTGCAAAGTTTCGACATTAAACTAGGAGTACGACGAGGACGGAACAAGAGAGTGTACAACCAGCGAGCTACAAGGACCATCAGCATCCATACCCTACGTCATTTGCTGAGAGAGAAATTGAGCACCTCTGGGTATACCTGGAGTGCAATGATGTCGATTCTTAGAAACAGAAAACAGACCATTCTCGAATTGTATCTAAGTTCTACATTTTTTGACATCCGGGGTTGGGGTGGGGGAGGAGGTGTACATGGAAATGGTAAGTATAAAGCTGACTGTCACAATCTGCCCATACAAAAACTTGTCATATCATCTGTATACTGGTTTCCTTTTCTTCTTCTTTCTGGTCTTCGTCATTATCTTATTTGTTTTTTTTCTGTATGCTCTCGTCCCTTTCATCTTCGGTGATGATTTATCGAATGAAACGTGAACAACTGATATCAATATTCGTGTCCTAACCGCATGATTATTTGTTACTTCAGGGCCCGGAACATTCTCAAATAACGATCAGGCTCGCTGAGGATTGGAAAACTGTTTCGGTTATTCTTCAAAGTAATCAAGTGATTAATGAGTAATTTCACTTAATTTATCACAGCCAATTAGAGCTAGCTTAGCCCGCCATTTACACAAATTTCAAATTACTTCACGTTACAGAGAGCTCCCAATATCTTTCATTGGTATGCGCGCGCGAAGACGCCGCCATTTCCTCCAATGTGTGTCCAGTCCACCCATTAGGCACCATTACGGCTAAATTTCTCTTTAATGTGAATAGGGAAAAATATATCGGCCTTCTCTGTTCGGTTTTCCCGTCTTTAAGTTAAGTCACGCTCTGCGACCATCAAAAGCTCGACCAGAGAGGCAGGGGAGGGTTTAAAAAAAGCCCTCCGCCATCTTACATCAACAGTGGCTGAAAGAGAACAGGAAGTTAGCGTCACGTCTCCTGCGCAGGCGCACTATTCACGGCTGAACTAATGGCGATCTTAGATCGTGGCCAGTCGGAATGTGTTTTCTTTGTTGTGACCAATCTTCGGGCCCCGGGAACAGAGGACGGTCGGAAGAATTAACATTGATTAAGACAAATCACTGTTGACAGTGCCTGTGTCCTCCCAGAAATCCGAGCTTGCCGGAAATGAACGAATCGTCTCTCGCGCGTGCTCAAAAGCCCTACAGAAAGAGGAGGCGGGTGTGATATTTAAATATTCCCCTCGCTCCAGTTTCCCCTCCCTCCCCCACCTCCCCTAACCTAGTCTACCCTAGCCCACGTTTAAGACTTGTCTTCGCTTTACGAATAACATAAATAGCTCAAGCTGGCTGTAGTGACTGGGTGACTCTCACAGTGTATCAGGACTGACAATGCTAACCTTCCCACTTATTTAGCGTTGTTTCTGTTTCACTTTCTTGACATGTCATACCAACTGGCGTAGGTGGCCACGAACCTTCGCATCTGCTGACTGCAAGTGATGTGTATCTGTCATACGTGTCATCATTGTTAGCCTCTATTGGTTTTCCCTTAGCCGGTCTGCCCTGCTGCAGGCTGTTATTCTGGACCACCGAGTGGAAGTGTAGAAGAGTCTTGGCAGCCCTGATTCGCCGGCCCTGACGCTAGCAGTCAGATATGGGTTTCTGACCACAACTGCTCATGCGCTGCTTGATCCTAATGTGAAATCTTACATGTTTACCCAGTCCTGTAGATCTTTCTCTTGTAATCACACACACACACGCACACACATCCACACAAACACAATGCTTGTTTTTTCCTGATGTGTGTAATAGCTTCCATCTGTGTCTTCCCATGTAATAGCTTCCATCTGTGTCTTCCCATGTAATAGCTTCCATCTGTGTCTTCCCATGTAATAGCTTCCATCTGTGTCTTCCCATGTAATAGCTTCCATCTGTGTCTTCCCATGTAATAGCTTCCATCTGTGTCTTCCCATGTAATAGCTTCCATCTGTGTCTTCCCATGTAATAGCTTCCATCTGTGTCTTCCCATGTAATAGCTTCCATCTGTGTCTTCCCATGTAATAGCTTCCATCTGTGTCTTCCCATGTAATAGCTTCCATCTGTGTCTTCCCATGTAATAGCTTCCATCTGTGTCTTCCCATGTAATAGCTTCCATCTGTGTCTTCCCATGTAATAGCTTCCATCTGTGTCTTCCCATGTAATAGCTTCCATCTGTGTCTTCCCATGTAATAGCTTCCATCTGTGTCTTCCCATGTAATAGCTTCCATCTGTGTCTTCCCATGTAATAGCTTCCATCTGTGTCTTCCCATGTAATAGCTTCCATCTGTGTCTTCCCATGTAATAGCTTCCATCTGTGTCTTCCCATGTAATAGCTTCCATCTGTGTCTTCCCATGTAATAGCTTCCATCTGTGTCTTCCCATGTAATAGCTTCCATCTGTGTCTTCCCATGTAATAGCTTCCATCTGTGTCTTCCCATGTAATAGCTTCCATCTGTGTCTTCCCATGTAATAGCTTCCATCTGTGTCTTCCCATGTAATAGATTGCATCTGCGTTTTCCAAATGATTTTTCTCGTTAGTCTTTCTAAATGTGACTGGATAGGAATACATGGTGATAGGAATACATGGTGATAGGAATACATGGTGATAGGAATACATGGTGATAGGAATACATGGTGATCAGTTGACGAAACTTGCGGGGAGTCTAGAGTTTGCAAGAACAAGGGTCATGATACAATGATACAAGCCATAATACAAAGACAAGGATCATGGTACAATGATACAAGCCATCATACAAAGACAAGGATCATGGTACAATGATACAAGCCATCATACAAAGACAAGGATCATGGTACAATGATACAAGCCATCATACAAAGACAAGGATCATGGTACAATGACACGAGCCATCATACAAAGACAAGGATCTTGGTACAATGACACGAGCCATCATACAAAGACAAGGATCTTGGTACAATGACACGAGCCATCATACAAAGACAAGGATCTTGGTACAATGACACGAGCCATCATACATCATACAAGGATCATGGTACAATGACACGAGCCATCATACAATGACAAGGATCATGGTACAATGACACGAACCATTATACAAGGATCATAGTACAATGACACGAACCATCATACAAGGATCATGGTAAATGACACCAGCGATCATACAAGGATCATGGTACAATGATACGAGCCATCATACAAAGACAAGGGTCATGGTACAATGACACGAACCATCATACAAAGACAAGGCTAATGGTACAATGACACGAGTCATCATACAAGGATCATGGTATAAAAACAAGACTAGCCACACAGATGAAACAGATCTCTCCTACAGATAACAAATTATCGCTAACGAACCAATGGTCTAACAGAGCCTGTTGATCGCTGAGGCTCAGCCACTTGGGCCTGCAAAGACCAAATTGTGTCGCAGCAGCTTGCCATCATTCTTTAAGATAAATATCACGATCCTGCATGGTGGAGTCCGAGCACGACCACTTGGTGGGTAGCGTGCCGTGGAAGTTTGCTTACCCTGACCAGTACCTCGTTTCAAAATGAGGATATTTAACGATCCTAGTTACACGATGAAAGCCGTTAGTCAAGACTTTATATTCCTTCTTACGGTCATTCACGGGAATTGAAAACAACTCTAAGATCTGATACATTTGCGGGTTCTTGAACATATAAATACATACTGACACGTATTCTCCTGTTGTAGCAAAGTGTGGTTCTGCAGTTCGTTGAGTGTCTGACTGGCAACAATGAAATCATTTGTTCATGACACATGGTTAGTTCATAGACACATGGTTAGTACATAGACACATGGTTAGTACATAGACACATGGTTAGTACATAGACACTGCCAAAACATTTGTTGAACAAGTCTTAAGCCAATACTCCAAAATATGAAAACAACGACTGTAAAAGCACATAATTTCAATGTATGGTCACCCCAGCAAGGATTTACGGATGGGAGGTGTTAAACTTGCACAAAACAGAAACTGAGTCAGTTCTGAGTCACTCAGAGAGCAATGGAACGGCGCGTACTAAAAATGTCGATACGGGAGAAGATCCGAAACGAAGAAATTCGACACGAAGCTTTGTTTTGTGACGTTGTGGATGCAGCAGTATCACGTAGACATCGTTGGACTGGATATGTGGTACGCATATCTGACAACAGGTGGACACGCAGAAAAAAGTTTTGGTGACCCTTTGTCTGTACACGTTCACGGGGTCGCCGACCTGTGAGATGGCGAGATGGACTGACCAAAGACTAGATCCGCATTGGTACATCGTTGCAGAAGATCGGGACACGTACAGAATATTGTTGGCTTACTCGCATACGGCACATCTACCGGGCTGCCGGTGAGGGTAATGTGATAGTGGGATGTGAAAGGGCCAATAAGAGAAAGTGTTAGTGAGTCGAGAAAGAAATACAGAGAATGTGACATTCAGGTTTTCATAATTTTGTTTCGTATTTGTTTGTTGGAAGCAGTTAATACCGATCAGGCTGACTCGCGACCGAATACAACACACACCCAGAGGAGGGCCATCTGGATCTTGATGTGATGGTTGGTAGGATGTGACCTTGACATGTGGTTGGTAGGATGTGACCTTGACATGTGGTTGGTAGGATGTGACCTCGACACGTGTTTGGTAGGATGTGACTTCGACATGTGGTTGGTAGGATGTGACTTCGACATGTGGTTTGTAGGATGTGGCTTCGACATGTGGTTGGTAGGATGTGACTTCGACATGTGGTTTGTAGGATGTGGCTTCGACATGTGGTTGGTAGGATGTGACCTCGACACGTGTTTGGTAGGATGTGACTTCGACATGTGGTTGGTAGGATGTGACTTCGACATGTGGTTTGTAGGATGTGGCTTCGACATGTGGTTGGTAGGATGTGACCTAAATATGTGCTTGGTAGGATGTGACCTTGACATGGGATTGGTAGGATGTGCCCTTGTCATGGGGTTGGTAGGATGTGATCTTGTCATCGTGTTGGTATGCTGTGACCTTGACAACAGGTTGTAGGATATGACCTTGACATGTGGCTGGTAGGATGTGACCTTGACATTTTTGCTGGTACTCGTGACTGCAGTGTCTCTTCAAGAGTGAGGAAATCAAACCTGCTAGCTGTCAAGGGCATGAGAACACCTGTAAATGCGTCCTGTTCTATATGTGTTTCTACCCCCACTAGGATGTACAGCATTTGCGCAATTCAAGTTAACACAATCCCGTCAGAAAGCATCTGCGGTAACTTATTAGCTGTCACCACTGCTTAGACAATCGATCATTAGTTTGGCGACAATGCAACAGCTGATAAACAGTATATTTATGCCGAGTCTGTGCTACCAGCGCCAAACATGGCCTCTATCCAGAGCTCGTCATAGCAGAAGTTGGACGTGGGAGAATGTTTGAGGAAAGTCATCGGTGTTACCAGATAAGACAGAATGCAAAACGACGACATTCGCAGTATGGTCGGCACTACGGCTTGTGCAGAATACATTTCCAGGTAGAAAATACGTTGTTTGATCATCTCATGAGAATGCACCGTCATCATCTTACAACGCTGGTATCTATTGCTACAGTGCGGGGCCGACCGCAAATCAAATGAGTAGATGACATTAGAGTGATTGTGCAGCGACACGGGCTAACATCGACCGACGCAACGCACTTGGCGCAGGACAGACGACTTAAGTAACGGCACAAGTAGACAAAGAAACTAACTAGCCTCATTTTTGTATCTGTAAATTATCGATCCATTCAAAAGTGATCTTCGTGGAAACCAGCACAGAAGCGGACAGAATAGGAATGGGCATAACCTTACCGAATCAGACAGTCAGAATCTATAATACTTACTACCCGCCAACAATCTGGTCCAAGACGCCAAGAACATTATAGATCAAGCAAGGATAGTGGAAGGAGATTTGAGCAGACAATCTGAGAGACAAGTTACTCATCAAGAACATTATTTCCTGATCTTGCTCTTGCCCAGGTCAATTTTTGTCACAAATCCAATAGAATAGTTCTCGCACCTCTAGCAGAAAGTGGCTACATACCTATCAAACGTGTCATAAATCTGGGAGACAATGTATCAGACCACAAGAAATTGTGTAGATGGAACTATAAGACAGCAGACTGGCACAAGATTGCCACAGAAACAGATTTTTATTGTTATTCCACCAAAACGTGCCACAGGAACCTTGGTAAAATGCTGGAAACATCAAACCCGCGCTTCGTAAAGGCAACAATGGAGAACACCCCAAGAGTCGCCAGAAGAAACTACAAACCGTACTGGTCACCGGTCAAATATGGATCTTTAACTAACAGAGGCAAAAGAAAGAGCGGAAAATGGCCAACATCAAGAAAGTAATCTTGCACTCAAGGCAGCTGCAGCAAGATATAGGAAAACCATCAACCAAGCATGCAGGAAAAGCTGGAACGAGCATACAGAAACTCTCCTTTTATAGAGCGAACAAAGAGTTGTAGAAGCTAACAAAGGCCATGAGTGACAAAAACAGCTACAAATCAACAATTGCAATTGAAAATAAAGGAAAGGTACTAACTTGGAAAAACTGATGTTCTAATCCAAAACTATGCAGAAACTAGTAGAAATAAAATCCCAGCAGACATGAAAATGTATATTACAAAAGAAATAAAACAACTTGGAGCTCTTGAAGCCTAGAGTCAGCCATTAGTAAACTCAAAAAGAGAAAAGCCTCAGGAAAGGATGGCATCACTAATGAAATGCTCTCTAACGTGGGAGAAGTAGCAAAGAACAAACTGCTACACATCTTTAACACAAGCTGGAAACAAGGAACTGTCCCCACAGTGTGGAAGGAGGCAAGGACTATCCCCATCCTTAAACATGGGAGAAGTAGCAAAGAACAAACTGCTACACATCTTTAACACAAGCTGGAAACAAGGAACTGTCCCCACAGTGTGGAAGGAGGCAAGGACTATCCCCATCCTAATCATGAGAAGAACAACATGAAGCCAGGCAGTTACAGACCTTTTAGTCTGCTCAGCTGTGTGGGGAAACTAATGGAACAAATAGTTAACACTAGAATAACCTGGCAGATGGAATAAACCAATAAATGCAATGGAGAACATCACATGAATCGAAAGTATGGACACGCGCAGAGACCCAAGATACACTGCAACAGGGAGAGAAATTCAAACGAATGTCATATCACACAATATATGAAATTGCATGGAAAGATGGAGAATAAAAGGAAACTTCATATAAAATACAAATAGATCATACTGCAATAGAAAATTCTGCAAGAGCAGACCCAATCATAAGCAAGGCAGTGGCTAAAGATCTAAAACACTCATTCCAGATTCCAAAATGGGAAAATTAAAATTTCCATAAATGATAGCAGCCATAAAGGATATAGGGAAGAAATGAACCAAGGAAGATTTAGGAAGAAATTTATCACGGAAGTTTATCTTAGGACATACATTTCTTAGGAGAGTATACCCGCTAAAAACATGCCTACACGTACATGCAGATGGCTCAGCTAACAAAGTCCCATCTAATGGAGGTGGAGGGATCTATAACTAATAAGCGAGAGGTTTTACCAGGACAAGACTGAGAATGGACTGAGCAAGATCGCCATTTCCGAAAAGTATACAACTAAAATGATTTAACTAGAGAAGATCAAGGCATCTTCAGGATGAGGACAGATTGTATGTGTCCATGTGGGTAGCCTACCATAACCGTGGAAAACATCCTACAAAGCTGCATGCTCTCGCAGAAAGAGAGTACATTATTGATCTCTTGAGACAAATATGAGACTAAAGTTTTATAGAGATAAAACAGCATTTAAAACAATTTTTCTTTGTAAGAGAAACCGTCACCTTATCTGAGGATGAATGAAGAACTATGACGAGTGAGAGGAGGAGGAGAAGAAGAAGAAGAAGAAGAAGAAGAAGAAGAAGAAGAAGAAGAAGAAGAAGAAGAAAAAGAAGACGAAGTAGCAGGCGGGGTTTCCAACTTAATCGCTATCTTACATCTGCACGATGAAATGTTCCATGAAGACCTACTCTGCAAAGACTCATTTCTCTAACACTACTCTCGATGTGTGTGTATGCGTGTGCATGTGTATGTGTATGTATGTATGTGTGTGTGTATGTGTGTGTATGTGTGTGCATGTGTATGTGTGTGCATGTGTCTGTGTGTATATATGTGTGTGTATGTGTATGTATGTGTGTGCATGTGTCTGTATGCATGTGTATGTGTGTGTATGTGTGTGCATCTGTATGTGTGTGTATGTATGTGCATGTGTATGTGTGTGTATGTGTGTATGTATGTGTATGTGTGTGCGTCTGTGTATGTCTGTGTGTGCGAAAGACATAAATTCAAAATCGTGACAACGCTCAAGTAAAGGAGTAGATTTTATTTCATCCTGTACATGTTTGTTGTAGATGGGATATCGATCAATCCGTTGGTAGATTTTATTTCATCCTGTACATGTTTGTTGTAGATGGGATATCGATCAATCCGTTGGTAGATTTGATTTCATCCTGTACATGTTTGTTGTAGATAGGATATCGATCAATCCATTGGTAGATGCAAGCATATTCTGGACTCTGTAAAATTTGAGAAGAAACTTGTTTCCGTAGTGAGACCAGTGCTAGAATACGGGATAGCAGCATGGTCCACAGCAACAAAGCATAACTTTCACAAAATAAATACAACCCACAACCGAGGTATACGTATCATCACTGGAGCTATGAGAACAACACTAATAAATGCAATGGAGAACATCACACGAATCGAAAGTATGGAGACGCGCAGAGACCAAAAAACACTCCAGCAGGGGGAGAAGTTCAAACGAATGTCTGGTCACCCAATATATGACAGGATAAATCGCATGGGAAGAGGGAGATTAAAGAGAAACGACTTCATATCAAAAACAAAAGAACTTACAAGGCAGACCAAATCATTAGCCAGGCAGTGGTTAGAGATCTAAAACAAACATCCCAAATCCCACCATGGAAAAAAGCCAAGTCTCCTGAGATGGTAAAAACCATAGAGGGAATAGGGAAAAAGGGAACTAAGACACATTCAGAAAGGAAATTTATCACAGAAGAATATCTTAGGAGAGTATACTCACCAGAAACATGGACACACGTATATACTGATGGCTCATCTAACAAAGCCACATCCAATGGAGGTGAAGGGGTCTATTACAGACTAAGGAATGGAGAAGAAAGAAACTCGAGTTTTAACTACGGGAACATATTCCAGTAATTTCCGTGCAGATAAAGAGGCACTGAAGGCCGCAGCTGAGCTTCTAATCCAAGATAAAGATAAGCAACAAAAAAACTTAGTATTCCTGACTGATGCCGTGTCAGTATTAGCAGCGCTAAAACATCACAAAGATGAAGATCTGCAGCAATGTATGTTCTCCCTGACAGCTCTCAGTAGAACACCCAAGATTGGTCATACAGTGAATCCCATCCCACTGCAATATTGAAGGCAACGAAGCTGCAGACAAACTAGCAAAGAGTGGAGGAGCATCCTCACAAACAGACCTGGATGTCACATATAATGAGGCCAAGACCATAAATAAAGCCAACCAGGGTAAAATGGGCTGATCAACACACCGACTTCCGAAAAGAAGACAACTACTATTACTTAACTAGAGAAGGGCAAGTCATCATCTTCAAACTGAGAACTAGGCATAACAGACTAAAGAGTCATCTTTACAACAAAATGAGGATTGGGACAGATGACAGGTGTCCACGTGGGAAGCATTTCATGACGGTGGAACACATCCTACAAAGCTGCACGCTCACGCAGGAAAAGAGAGCACAATACTGGCCTAGTGAGACATATATGAGACAAAAGCTGTATGGAGAGGAAACAGCCTTGCAAACAACTGTGTCTTTTGTAAGAGAAACTGGGACTTTGATCTGAGGATGAACGAAGAAGAAGAAGAAGAAGATGTGTGAAATCAAACGCGAGAGAAAGGCGGAGAAGGGACAACCTGAGAGGGCGTTTCATAAGTGCGCATAACCAGCAAGCTAAAGAAACCATAAATATCCGTACCTTTTGCTATTTTTTTAAAGAGAGCATTAGTGAGTCTGCCAATAGCAAAGTAATGAGGTCTCTTGTAACATATTTATTCGCACAAAACGGGCTTATATATATTGAGGTTTTCTGTGTTTGTTCTGTATAGATTCCTCACTGGTACTGTGTTTTCTATTATGCGTTTATCAATTCTGCAATGCAACTTAATACAGATTTTCTTCTAAAGTCTACATTGTGTCGATTCTGTATGCCAAATTGTGGCTTGCCAATTTCCTTGTGTAATTAATGTAAGTAAAGCTTAATCGATCTTGACATTACAGCTTAATCGATCTTGATGTTACAGCTCAATCGATCTTGACATTTTTGTAAAGCGTTCTTAACAAGACCAATTTACACTCGGAGTTCTCCTATTACAAACATATGGCCACTTCCACAGCCGGTCCTTGCTGTTCTTATAACAGGTTTGTATTTACTTTCGTTGTTTTGCATTCGTTTTTTCCTAGGGTGGTGTGCATTGTACTGTGTTTTGCTCCTAATTGCAGTGTGTCAGACGTCAGCGTCATTTTTTGTATTTGTTCTGATAATCGGAGTACGACCTTCGTGTTTCAAGAATTCGAGCTCAGGAAGCTTGAGTTGTGCCCCTAACGGTTAGACATCCCTTCCGTTTTTGAGTTGTGTCCCTAACGGTTAGACATCCCTTCCGTGTTTGAGTTGTGCCCCTAACGGTTAGACATCCCTCCCGTGTTTGAGCTGTGTCCCTAACGGTTAGACATCCCTTCCGTGTTTGAGTTGTGCCCCTAACGGTTAGACATCACTCCCGTGTTTGAGCTGTGCCCCTAACGGTTAGACATCCCTTCCGTATTTGAGTTGTGCCCCTAACGGTTAGACATCCCTTCCGTGTTTGAGCTGTGTCCCTAACGGTTAGACATCCCTTCCGTGTTTGAGTTGTGCCCCTAACGGTTAGACATCCCTTCCGTGTTTGAGTTGTGCCCCTAACGGTTAGACATCACTCCCGTGTTTGAGCTGTGCCCTTAACGGTTAGACATCCCTTCCGTGTTTGAGTTGTGCCCCTAACGGTTAGACATCCCTTCCGTGTTTGAGCTGTGTCCCTAACGGTTAGACATCCCTTCCGTGTTTTAGTTGTGCCCCTAACGGTTAGACATCCCTTCCGTGTTTGAGTTGTGTCCCTAACGGTTAGACATCCCTTCCGTGTTTTAGCTGTGCCCCTAACGGTTAGACATCCCTTCCGTGTTTGAGTTGTGCCCCTAACGGTTAGACATCCTTCCGTGTTTGAGTTGTGCCCCTAACGGTTAGACATCCCTTCCGTATTTGAGTTGTGCCCCTAACGGTTAGACATCCCTTCCGTGTTTGAGATATGCCCCTAACGGTTAGACAACCCTAGGAGCCTGACACATAGACTGCTCTTGTGATAGAATTTAAATTGAAAGAAACTCAAGAATTTCAAAGCAGATGGCGACGACGAAATTACGGGAGAAGTGATACAAGCAACAGATGATGCTGTTCTCATACACTCGCCATCCATCATAAAGGAAGTGGCAAATGACGAAAAGTCACCCCGAAAACGGAAAGATGGAGTTATTGTTAAAATACTAGGAAAGGCGACAGCAGATTGCAACAAAAGGCAAAAGGCTAGGCATTACACTTTATTCCGTGATGGGACAATCCCTTTTGGGATCTGATGTTGGATAGACTCAGGGATAGGTTAGACATCAGATCGCGAGAACAATCTGATCTCATCGTCTAGAGATATTGTGTCAGCCACATTGTCACTTTGAGAACAGTTATTGATGAATCTGTAGACATGCAATCCCCACTTTATCATTAACTTAAATGATCTTCGAAAAACTGTTGATAGTTTACATCAACCGACACTTTGGACAATACGCTCTAGCTACGGCTTTCTCCCAAAGTACATTCACACTATTGCAGCTCGTGACCATGCTATGTTCGGACCACTGCGAGCAAAACTGATTGGGGGGAATTGAGACTGGAGTCAAACAATGCTGTATTAGGTCACCTCTGTTATTTGGCGTATCTATGGATTGGGTTATGAAAAATGATGCCCCAACCAAACATATTGACATTCAATGGATAAATAACACTATTCTAGAGGACGTTCATTTGGTAGATGACCTGGCACTCTTTAAGTTCCACTCCTGAAGAAGCGCAAAACAAGTTGGATCGACTATACCGCCTATCAGATGAGATAGGACAAGATCAAAGCTTCTAAGACGAAGGTCATGCATTTCACCAATAAGCCTGCTTGTATCCAGTTGCGTAGAGCAGTATTACAACCAGTTGATAGGTTCGCCTTTCTGGGAAGCAACACGATTAAAGATGGAGATGCATGTAAGGAAATACTCACTCGCATTGCTCTAGCCGCAGGTGCCTTTACCAAACTAACGACCGTCTGGAAATAAAATCATTGAGCGCGCACACACAACTGGTTAACTCCATCGTATTACCAATACTGACTTATGGTTGTGAATGCTGGAAAAAAACAAAGGCATTGGAAAATCGGTTAAATGCATTTGAGAATAAGTGTCTTAGAAAACTGTTGAACATTGGCTGACAGGAATTCATAACCAACAAAATAATTAGAGAAGTTACCATTCAACAATATGTGTCATCACTCATCAGAAAAAAAGGTGGCCATACATCGGACATGTTCTTAGAATGGACAGCCACAGATCCTCTAGCAAACGTTTATGTGGTCATCATCTGGCAGCAGGAACAAATGAGAACCGCAAGAAACTCTCCACCTAACAATCGTCAGAGAGGGCTCTACTATGGGCTTGAACAGCATCCATGAACTACACAGAGTGGCGTCGCTAACATCAAACTGGAGAGCACTTTTTTCTGCCTTATGTGCCGTGTATGACACTTCAAGATCATTGACTAATTGATTTATTGATTGATTGATTGATTGATTGATTGTGAAAGAGGTCTCGGAACTTTCTAAGAGCTGAGGTCACTGACTCTATCTCCATTCTTTTGTCCCGTACTCCCCATTCGGTTCAGCATCAACCTAACCTCTTCCTCTAGCAGACAAGTCAAACCTAACATCTTCTTCTAGCAGAGAGGCCCCAACCTAACCTCTTCCTCTAGCCGAGAGGCCCCAACCTAACCTCTTCCTCTAGCCGAGAGGCCCCAACCTAACCTCTCCCTCTAGTAGAGAGGCCGTAACCTAACCTCTTCCTCTAGCAGACAAGTCAAACCTAACATCTTCTTCTAGCAGAGAGGCTTCAACCTAACCTCTCCCTCTAGCAGAGAGGCTTCAACCTAACCTCTCCCTCGAGCAGAGAGGCCCCAACCTAACCTCTTCCTCTGGTAGAGAGGACCCAACCTAACGTTTTCCTCTAGCAGAGAGGCCCCAACATAACCTCTCCCTCTAGCAGAGAGGCCCCAACCTAACCTAATTTTTGCCAGATTTCGTGTAGTCTGTCAAACCTAAGTTAATTGTTGCCAGATTTCATTTAGTCTGTCAAACCCAAGTTAATTTTTGCCAGAATTCGTGTCTTCTGTCCAACCCAAGTTAATTTTTGCCAGAATTCGTGTCCTCTGTCCAACCCAAGTTAATGTTTGCCAGAATTCGTGTCCTCTGTCAAACTCAAGTTAATTTTTGCCAGAATTCGTGTCCTCTGTCAAACTCAAGTTAATATTTGCCAGAATTCGTGTCCTCTGTCAAACCCAAGTTAATTTTTACCAGAATTCGTGTCCTCTGTCAAACCCAAGTTAATTTTTGTCAGATTTCGTGTAGTCTGTCAAACCTAAGTTAATTGTTGCCAGATTTCAGGTAATCTGTAAAACCCAAGTTAATTTTTGCCAGAATTCGTGTCCTCTGTCAAACCAAGTTAATTTTTGCCAGAATTCGTGTCTTCTGTCAAACCCAAGTTAATTTTTGCCAGATTTCGTGTGCTCTGTCAAACAGAAGTTAATTTTTGCCAGAATTCATGTCTACTGTCAAACCCAAGTTAATTGTTGTTGTCAGATTTCAATCACGTTTCGTGAACAAGGTCACATTATTATGTTCACGTCGGTCCACCAACATCACGATCAAGGTCACGTTGTTATGATCCCGTCGGTCCACCAACATCATGATCAAGGTCACGTTGCTGTGCGAATGTTTGTCTCGCGATAACAAAGGAAAAGGTAGGTGTGTCAAACTGGCGACACACCTGTAACCAGAAATGCAAGTTCTGGTGGGGCACTTAATACCTCGGGTTCACAACCCGCAGGTCGGTATCAATTATTTGATGAAGCCATATTTCCCATTGATCTTGGGAGGGAACATTCGCTTCAGAGCAATTTGCCTGGAATCGCTTTGAATGGTACATCAAACCTCACTCTAACACAGGTCATTAAGCTTCCAAAGTTTGTGAATTAATCGCTTAAGTGTCTCCTCTTCTACCTGTCAGGTGAGCCGACGTGGTCTCAGTGAGGCCTTAACTTGTGCACCTGACAGGCATCAATAGCGAGGGCTGCATGCCTGAGTAGGCCACGGGATGTTTCGCAGGCAGGCGGTGCTGGCGAGAACACGCGGCTAGTGAAGCGCTGATCAGACCACGGATATCAGAGTAATTATGAGTAAATGACATAAATTAAGAGCAAGTCCTGAGTAGGCCATACACGCCCCAACATGATATGTGCATTTAGATTCAAATATAACTGCTAACATATCGTTCCAGGCGATCGGTGATCTTTTCTTTCCACGTACTCACTGACAGCGAGGTTTCACTTCCGATCGAGCACGTACTCCATCGATCAGTCATACTGGACAATATCGTGTGGCCCCTTTTTCATAATTCTCTTAATCACCTTTGTAGAGAGGATAGGTCCTTTGGTATGACGACTTGGTTAGGGGAGAGGGTAGGCGAGAGATGGGAAGTGCAATGGGGGGGGGGGGAGAGGGATGCAGGGTATGGGCGATTGGGTGATAAAAATGAAAGCCAAAGTTTTGTGACTGTTTGATGGTTGGCACGCGTTAGATGATAGGTTTTTATATTTTACTGTCTCATCAATTATGTTGTGTTATAATTCTTGTACACAGTTATAGATTATCCTGGCTACCACACAGTGCTCTAGCTGGCTGATATAAAATGGTCTAGTAAACTCTCACAAAATTAAATGTTATCCAAAAGACGATAATAGACCTGCCTTACGAACTCCTAAGATCGAGTTCGTGTTCGCCTCTGCCCCTACTAGAGATTGGCTCACCTTTACCACTACCAGACATCGGTTCGATCTGCCCCTACTAGAGATTGGCTCGATTTTACCACTACCAGACATGGGTTTGCTCTGCCCCTACTAGAGATTGGCACGCCTCTGCCACTACCAGACATGGGTTCGATCTGCCCCTACTAGAGGTTGGCACGCCTCTGCCCCTACTAGAGACATGAAACGCTTCCGCCGCCATCAACGACTCAGTTGAAAATGTCCTGAGTGGCGCATGGATCGTCAGATTGTGCTGGAAGGTCCATGGATCGCCAGATTGTCCAGGAAGGTCCATGGATCGTCAGATTGTGCTGGAAGGTCCATGGATCGTCAGATTGTGCTGGAAGGTCCATGGATCGTCAGATTGTGCTGGAAGGTCCATGGATCGTCAGATTTTGCTGGAAGGTCTGTGGATCGTCAAATTGTGCTGGACAGTCCATGGATCGCCAGAACAGCTTCACGGACCAATTCATGGTATCAAGAACCTACTAATATCATCCATGATATGCTTACAAAATGCCGATCATTCGTGAAATATTGCAGACAAATTTTTCCCATGATCCATTGATGGTATTGTTGCCTTGCCTTGATCGTCACTCCTCCCCATTAGAGACACGCTCCAGTATGCCCAGGCGTAATTTGATAACTGACTTAATGTTAAGAGAATAAAAACGGCGAGGAAAGGGACTGGCAACCGTACATCCAAACAGCTGGGATCTAGTAATAATAATAATAGTTGCCAATCGCAAGCAAAGATAGTGACATCTCAGACATAAGTATTCAGATGTCGCTGTAATGCAATAGAAAGGAAGTAATAGACAGTAGACAGTTTATAGCGGCATGCAGTCATTGGTCATGTTTACAACGGTAGACAGTTTATAGCGGCATGCAGTCATTAGTCATATTTACAACAGTAGCCAGTAGACAGTTTATAGCCGCGTGCAGTCATTGGTCATATTTACAACAACGAAAACACGATGGGGATACATTTATATATTTATTAAGTCGCAATCCAGAATCCAGCATTAAGGTGAATGTCCTGCAAGACTCATCCAATGATTCTGGATTGTCTGAAATCGCAAAAGTAATTTGATCTATATAAATGATGCATGGGCAGGCATCCCGGGGGTTTCCCACAGAACAGACATCACCTTATTATGACACTAATGTTTAAATAGTGTGAGAAAAATACATCCCAACAAGAAATGGTAACAATTCTTACACCAAGCTGCACATTAAAAGCTACAACGAACACGTGGATTGAACTGCGTGAAATGTGACCCCAGTTCGGGATCTGATCGCGTGCGGAGCTGCTCCGTTGCTCAGTTGTGGTGAGACAGACAGGCATTCTCATCTCCGGTAATCAGATCTTCTAAGGTCGACAATCAAGGCCAGCAATAACTCACTACTGTAATTGCACCCATAACACACGCCACCAGAGCCTGTAAGCTGGGTCCAGAGTTTTCAAGTCACTACTCGACGGCATTTTTCAGTGTCCATATGGCTGTTGGTAGACTATCTTGACCATGTGTGCATGCACTCATACATACAGACACCAACCTCTCATGTAAACTCCCACATATACATAAAGACACCAACCGCTCATATAAACTCCCACTCATGCATAAAGACACCAACCTCTCATATAAACTCTCTCACACATACACACATATGCATATACACATATCACCGTAAATGTGAACTCACGTTCACAAACACACTGTCAACGATATACACAGGCACATATGTCCTAAAATATACATAAATGCACTCTTATACTCATATTAGCATCGTTTCATATGTGTAAATACGTTACGTACATATATTGCCAATCTGCTACAGCTATTTAGTTATAGGTAAGCACGCTCTACCACACACATACGTCCCCCCCCCCTCACACACACACATATATATATATATATATATATATACAGTCTTACACATATACACCTCACACACATGCCACCCCCCCCCCCCACGCACATACACATACACACCCAATCAAAAACATGTTGCTGTTGTTAGGGATCCAGCAGCATCCGGGCTCTCGTCTTGCAGCCCAATGCCATGTAATGGTATCTGTACGTATTTATCAGCTGTTGTCTAGTGCCATACAAAGTGCTCCATGTATCTGGCTGCGGAGGAAGAAGTATTTTCCTAAAATCATTGAGCGCTGAGCACTCAAAGAGATGATGATCAACGGTTTCATATGGGTGTGTACACAGCTGGCACTCAGGAGTATGTTGTGGTTGGGTTCTGTTCAGGTGTTTGTTTAGTGGGATGTGTTGGGTTCTCAGTCGGAAGAAGGTGCTCTGATCTTTCCTTGTGAGTTATTTACACTGTCAGTTGTACTGGGGCTTGCCATATGTCTGTAGACCTCCCTTCCAATGTTTCCCATGGCTCATCTGTTCAGCCAAGTTTATTTGTTTGCTGATCTTATGAGCTGTTTGGCCGTTTGATGCTGAGCAGTGCATCAGCTGTAGCGGTCAGCGACCAATAGCTGACTACTAGCGTCAGGACCAGCGACCAATAGCTGACTACTAGCGTCAGGACCAGTGACCAATAGCTGACTACTAGCGTCAGGACCAGCGACCAATAGCTGACTACTAGCGTCAGGACCAGCGACCAATAGCTGACTACTAGCGTCAGGACCAGCGACCAATAGCTGACTACTAGCGTCAGGACCAGCGACCAATAGCTGACTACTAGTGTCAGGACCAGCGACCAATAGCTGACTACTAGCGTCAGGACCAGCGACCAATAGCTGACTACTAGCGTCAGGACCAGCGACCTATAGCTGCCTACTAGCGTCAGGACCGGCGACCCATACTTGACTGCTAGTGTAGGACCCAGAGATCCAGAGCTGACTGCTAGGGTCACAACCAGCGACCCATATCTGACTGCTAGTGTAAGATCCAGCGACCCAAAGCTGCCGAGACCCAAAGCTGCCAAGACCCTTAGACGCCTCCAAGCGGTGATCTTAGATAACAGGCTGCAACAGAGCAGACTGCCTAAGGAGAAAGGCATGAAGAGGGAAGGCTAGCCCGGTACTCAAACATGCCTGCTGAAGTCGTGTTTGTCAGTCTCAAAGTGGCAAATATCGCAGTCAAGCTGTAAACTACGACACAACGCATCCTTTATCCAGACAACAAACTGCTTTTTGCAAAGTTCTTTTTAGGGTTTAGTAGCGGGAGTTGGAGGATGAACAACAAAGAAGAAGTTATGTATACATTCACACATACATACATAGATTCTATGGCAGACATACATTCTATGGCAGACATACATTGTATGACAGACATAGATTCTATGACAGACATACATTCTATGACAGACATACATTCTATGACAGACATACATTCTATGGAACACATACATACTCCGGCACACATACATACCCTGTCACACATACATATTCTTCAGACACAGTCCGTCCGATTCAACACTGACCTCGCGCAAACTTGCTTCTTTGATCAGTAGGTGAACAAAAGTCGCTAGGATGACACTGTTCCTTTTTATTTGTCTACTTTGAATGCAGACAGCTCTTGCATTTAACATGTAAGGGTTATAATCCCGTTAAGAATTTATGGCCCCAGTCCACTAAGATGGTATGGACCTCAGCCCACTAACATGTGACAGCCACCAGCCCACTACCATGTGATGGCCCACCAGCCCATTAAGATGTGATGGCCCACCAGCCCACTAAGATGTGATGGCCCACCAGCCCACTAAGTTGTGATGGCCCACCAGCCCACTAAGATGTGATGGCCCACCAGCCCACTAAGGTGTGATAGATGCCAGCCCACTAAGATGTGATGGCCCACCAGCCCACTAAGATGTAATGGCTCACCAGCCCACTAAGATGTGATGGCCCCCAGCCCACTAAGATGTGACAGCCACCAGCCCACTAAGATGAGACAGCCACAAGCCCACTAAGGTGTGATAGACGCCAGCCCACTAAGATGTGATGGCCCGCCAGCTCACTAAGATGAGACAGCCACAAGCCAACTAAGGCGTGATAGACGCCAGCCCACTAACATGTGATGGCCCACCAGCCCACTAAGATGAGACAGCCAAAAGCCCACTAAGGTGTGATAGACGTCAGTCCACTAAGATGTGATGGCCCACCAGCACACTAAGATGCGATGGCCCACCAGCCCACTAACATGTGACAGCCACAAGCCCACTAAGATGTGATGGCCCACCAGCCCACTAAGATGTGATGGCTCACCATCCCACTAAGATGTGATGGCCCCCAGACCACTAAGATGTGATGGCCCACCAGGCCAGGTTAAATGCAGATCAAAGGCATGCCAAGATCAAATTTTATTTAGAACATCTACATTTTATAATATCACTTAGGGGAGACGAGCTGCTACTAAGTAAGCTAGTAAGTTGTAAGTAAATAAGTAAGTCAGTTAGCAGGTTAGTAACTTAGTAGAATAGTTAGTAGGTCAGTAGGTTAGTAGGCAAGCAGGTTAGTAGGTTAGTAAGGTAGTAAGTTAGTAGGTTAGTAGGTTAGTAAGTTAGTAACTTAGTATGTTAGTATGTTTGTTTCTTAGTCAGTTAGAAGGTTAGTAAGTTAGTAGGTAAGTAGGTTAGTAGGTTTGTAAGTTAGTTGTTTAGTAGGTTAGTAGGTTAGTAAGCTAGTAGGTTAGGATAGTTTGTAACTTAGATATGTAGGATAGTATGTGAGTAAATAAGTTAGTAAGTAAGCAAATTAGTAAGTGAGTTAGTAAGTGAGTTAGTAACTGAATAAATAAGTAAGTTAATAAGTGAGTAAGTAAGTGAATAAATAAGTAAGTTAGTAAGTGAGTTAGTAAGTAAGTAAATTAGTAAGTGAGTTAGTAAGTAAGTTAGTAAGTGAGTTAGTAAATTAGATAGTAAGTAAGTTAGTAAGAAAGTTAGTAAGTGAGTTAGAAAGTAAGTAAATTAGTAAGTGAGTTTGTAAGTAAGTTATTAAGTGAGATAGTAAGTAAGTAAATTAGTAAGTGAATTAGTAAGTGAGTTAGTAAGTGAGTTAGTACGTAAGCTGAAAAGTTGACAAGCATACTTATCTGAAATACAGGTAAGCGTGTTTTTTGTAAGGTTTATGTCAGCATATTTCTGTAAGGTACAGTTGAGTATGCAGGTGAGTCAATTTGAAGGTAGTCCATAATTAATATTGCCGTCGGGGATGGAGTATCATTTACTTTTTTGTACCAAACGTCAACTATCTTATAACGTGCGAAACCAGTTCCATATGGAGCTGTCTTTCCCCTTCTACAAGTAAGGTACCCATTTGCAGCTGGAGCGTTTCGATAACGAGAATCGAACTCGGTATATTTGCCGTGAGAATCACGCGCTCTACCACTGTACCACCGAGACTGTGTTTATGAACGTGTATTGTTGCTAATCACACAAGACCAATGTTACCAGTCTTCAATCGTCTTCTGTACAAATTCCAATATTATATCCTCAATCCATTTGGCCATTCAAGTGACCTCCCTTTCCGTGTTTACTCCCCTTGCCCCCAGACCCTGGAACCTCTAATTGTATTGACGAGTTTCCACGCGGAACAGAAAACCGGAAATTTTCCCGCTGATATTTTGCCTTTGTTCGTTCTATGCCAGGAATTAGGGTTTGATTGTGGGTGAAATATGCCATTAGTCGGGACCTGTTCTGAGAAGGATCAAATGAGGCGATATTATGGCTGGTCCAAACAAGCGGGACACTCCGGAACTGAACTGAGTGGATGTAATGAAAAATGGGGACGTCAATAGGCTTACGGTAGAGAGGGACGGCAACTACTGCAGCAAAATGGTTGTAGTTTTTGTCACGTGAGAACAGACATTGGCCGATACTGTGCAGCCCTGTCACAGGTTGAGGGAGGCTGTGAACCGGAACACAATGAGCGACCGACAGAACATTAGAATGCCATCATGGTGTCTGATAGACCAGTTCGGGTCGACAATTAAACGAGATGAAAATGAGCTGTCGATCATCCTGGGTTTGTGGAGCAGCTATTCAAAGTCTGCCGGCAATATTCTGCCAGGCTGAGAAGCACTGCAAAATAGACATAAGGTTTCCCGACCTCGACCCAGTTGTAAACGGGTACTTGACATATTGCCAGGACAAGAAAGACAGCGAGGAAGGGAACGGTACACACCACATCAAATAAGCCGAGAGAATGATATCAAGATACACTTCATCTTCTACGGCAATGTATGAAATACCTTTGTCAGGCAATCTGACCATAATTATTCTCATGCATCGTTTCCATCCATATTAAGCTTCAGCAAATACTGCAGTTTGTCACCTTACAGGTAGCATGGGGACTTATGCGGTGGTGTTTTAGAATTTACTACACCAGGAATAGGCAACATTCGGCCGTAGGGCTGCATTTGGCTACCGCTTGATTTTGTCCGGCCCACAAAGACTTTTTTACATTTCATTGTATCTGGACCGCCAGCCACCTACGGAATGTCACGCTTTTCTGTTAATCAAAGAGAAAACTAAACCTTCGAGAGCCTACTCACAAAATTCTAGAAATGCATTTTTTTTTTTTAAATAAGTACTATTGAGTTGATTTGTTTAGGCACGTGTACTCAATCTTCTCGCTATGTCTGACATCTTTGAGGTGTAAGCTTGTGAACCTTACAAGGTAAACCAGGTTGCGGTTTGTTGAGGTGAATTAACGCGGAAAAAAGCAGCCAATCAAAACCCTTAAGCAACAACTTTAGCGTGCATGCAAGCTGTACCATTGCCAACAGTAAAAAGCTTAATAACGTTGAAATAAGTTTATTTAGTTTCTATAATTATATGGTCATTCTGTAGCATATGATGATTTATTATTTCTATTGTGTTTGTGTCGGCATTCTATTCGATTAAACGAACACCATTAGATAGGGTGACAGTAGACAGCGAGTTTCGTCTATTTCAAGGACATGGAACGATGCTTAGTCGTCATTGTGAACAAAATGCGTTTTTTGAAACAATTTCCGTTGTAAAATCATACAGTCTACAAAAGCCTAATAATGCAAAAGCAAACCAATCACTGCGATCGAGAAGATCATCTGAGAACAGCATGAAGTACACATTTGAAAATAACAAGATTATATCTGCACAACAGATACTTTTTCACAAACGGAAAGATGAAGTTGACGACATTGCTCGGGCAAGAATTAATGTCAATGACACAATCATTTTAAAGCTCTCGAAGCCACATTATGAAGGCGACTGTCACGGAATGTCTTAGTGATGATATTAAAGTACTTTGTTCTGATAACAGCAAGGACATTGAACAAATAAGTCGTTCTCGATTGTCTGACCTGACGTATCAACAAAGTGGACATGACGTAGGAGAAAGCTTCAATAAACTGCCGCCACAAGATGAAACGTTTTCTGTTGCATAGTCTAGAGTACAGGCGCGACCACGCCCGATCATCAGCTGAATGCTTTTAATTGTTTTCACCTGGGCTATTCCACTATTACTTGTTAATGAACTGCCCCTTCTATCTGGTCTCATTACAGCGCATGATGCCCGTATTTTAAAGTTATTGTCAGTTAGGTCTGCACAAGTCCTCAAGACACGACAAGAACTCACAGTCACGCCAAACAAACCAAGCTCCTAACAGAATGATAGGCAACAGTCCTTACCAAGACCTACATAATACTCAAACTAATACAATCCCTACATTAACTTTAGTTTGGTAAACAAATTATTGCTGCAAATATTATTTTAAAATGTCAAAGCCACTTACCAGATCTCGCCATGATTAAATATGGAGTCCTATGAATATTTACATCATTTTTTTTTTTCGCAGAGAAACTGAAAAATGAGCGTGAAATTTGTACTATTTTGAATAGGTCATAACAGGAATTGACCAAGACACAATATCAACAGGACTTGACCAAGACACAATATCAACAGGACTTGACCAAGACACAATATCAACAGGACTTGACCAAGACACAATATAAACAGGACTTGACCAAGACACAATATCAAGAACAACTCCACGACCAACAACATTATGTAACAGAACTTGTTAAAAACAAAAGAAAAGGCAATTATGACATAATATAACCCCAGTTGAACCATGGTTTTTTTTTGTTTAGATAGAATCTATCTATGGTTGAACACGGTGTATGATTACCAGAAATATGATAATTACCCCAAACAAAAATAGACCACAATTGATTAAGGTATCGACTTTCTATTTAACAGCGCCCGGTTAGCAATCATAGATGTTAAAAGAACATTATAGCTGTGTCCGGTGTTGGCTGTATCATTTGAAAGACCCACTTTCAAAGGTTCATACAATCTGTTTGTTCTTTCTTATTAGAAATAGCTATATCCCACCTGCACAAGGTAAATAGGACAGTAAGCGAGATCCCCAGGTGTAAACAGCAATTGTTGCTCTGTGTTAGAAGTCTTCTTGACAGGAAACAGCAATTTTTGCTCCAGGTTAGCAGTTTTCCTAACAGAAAGCCCATTTTAACACATCCCTAAACCTAGCACACATCAAAGATACGTGGCGACCAATGTCGGAACACTTAGCAACCGATATCGGAAACCCTTGCGGTCACCCGTGAACATCTACCAGTCGCTCTCGTAACCACTAGCCACATTATGAGGAACCACTCGGGACACCCACTCAACCCCTGGAGACACCACGAGGAACCACTCGCGACCACCCACTCAACCCCTGGAGACACCACAAGGAACCACTCGCGACCACCCACTCAACCCCTGGAGACACCACGAGGAACCACTTGCAACCACCCACTCAACCCCTGGAGACACCACGACGAACCACTCGCGACCACTCACTCAACCCCTGGAGATACCACAAGGAACCACTCGCGACCACCCACTCAACCCCTGGAGACACCACGAGGAACCACTTGCAACCACCCACTCAACCCCTGGAGACACCACGAGGAACCACTTGCGACCACCCACTCACCCCTGAAGACACCACGAGGAACCACTCCCGACCACCCACTCAACCCCTGGAGACACCACGAGGAACCACTTGCGACAACCCACTCAACCCCTGAAGACACCACGAGGAACAACTTGCGACCACACACTCAACCCCTGAAGATACCACGAGGAACCACTCCCGACCACCCACTCAAACCCTGGAGACACCACGAGGAACCATTTGCGACCACCCACTCAACTCCTGGAGACACCACGAGGAACCATTTGCGACCACCCACTCAACCCCTGAAAACACCACGAGGAACCACTTGCGACCACCTACTCAACCCCTGTCGATGACTAGTCAAGAAAGAATGTCAATGGGTAGAGGTCTCTGTCAGTTAGAATGTCATATTGGACACGTCACATATAACGATAGAATTAATTCACCGCCACCGTAATCATCTGCAACACCACCATCAACATCACGAATACCACCACGATAATCATCATTACCATCACCATTACCAACATCACCATCACCACCATCACATTACAATAATCATCATCACCATTACCAACATCATCATCAACATCACCATCACCAATGACCTGTCACTGCCGACGCTGGAGCACGGGCCAGCACGGCATGTTTGGTTATCGTAGTCAGTCTTTGTGAAATCCTGAATCCATTTGTTTTCAGTGCAGATTGAAAGAAATGAGTGTTACATTATGATGTTGCCAGATCCAGGAACAACTCCGTCAGCATGTCTCGACCTGCTTTGAAGGAAACAGTGACCCTATTTATCATTAATATTTGACCATACTGGCGTCTCTCTGAGTTTGGTGACAAACGTTCTGTATCGATAACGGATGGCCGAAATGTTGATCGTCTCACTTGATAACATATCCCACATTCCAGACATAGTGTCAACAGCTGGCAAGTATCGTTCGATGATGAGGAATGTACTACTACCAACAGGAACTGCGCCCGATTATTGTCGCTTGGAACAAACTAATCTTGACATTAAGGCATTCCTGTGCGGCACTAATTAGATGTCGTGAAACGTATCCACCTTAAGAAGCCGTCGTTACTCCGGCTGTATACCCGCCCCTAGTTGTATGTCTTCAATTGGACATTTAGAGCACTTGGCAGGAAATCATATTACGTCAACACCGGGTGACTGCCTGTCTTATAGCTTTGTTAGGGGACGGCTTGGGTTAGTGGTTAAGTGACACTGCTCACAACTCGAAGGTGCTGGGTTCGATCCCCATCGCAGCACCGGCCGTTACCTCGGGGAAGCAAATCCTTAGAAAATGCAGGAGGATGCAGACCTTTACATAAAATGATTGCTGAAGTCGGATGCACTGGGCCGACAGGTGCAAAATAAAAACCACAGTGCAACGCACACAGCCTTCGGGATTAGAAAATTAGGGCAAACGCAAAAACAAAACCAAAAAAACAGCTCTGTTGTAGTAGACAATCAGATTTCCGTGACCCAGACACCTTTTGATTTGGATATTGAATGTCAGCTGAGGTGGACGACGCCAGTGAATGCGCCGCCGCATAGTTGGAGCGATTCCCGGTAAAGTTGGAGACACGTTCGGTTTAATTAGGTGGAAAAATAAACTGGTGACCTTATTGGAATCTTTGGTTATAGCAGCTTAATGCCAGTTAGTTATAGGTATGGCTAGTTTGTTATACCATGCAGAAAGTTGTAGGTGTGGGTCCTGTGCTATACTTGCCCCCAAGTTGTAGGTGTTGTTGCTGTGTTATACTTGACCCAAATTTGTAGATGTTGTTGCTGTGCTATACTTGGCCCAAAGTTGTAGATGTTGTTTCTGTGATATACTTGACCCCAAGCTGTAGATGTTGTTTCTGTGATATACTTCTCCCACGTTGTAGGTGTTGTTCCTGTGGTATACTTGACCGTAAGTTGCAGATATGGGTCCCGTATGCCTTAGCTAAGGGTGCCGTGTTACATATTACCAACAGTTGTTGTTATTGATCGCAATATGGCACCTTATATTGTGTTATATAAACATTTGAGGACGTAGGGGTGTCACAATAACTGGTGGATTTAGTTTACTGCTTTTCTTTTCTGACAGACAGTTGAACAGAATGTCATATGGATCAAATCCAATGTCAAAAATGTGTATGTTCTCATTCTCGTAACCAAACAGTTTTCTCATCTCTCAGGTAATGCATGTACGTGTGCATTCAATACCTTTTCCGGTGTGACTGAGATGCAAGCTGGGTTAAGACAGAAACAAAATATTAAAAAATGAACTCACGTTTCTTGTCGTTGCTACATAAATAAAATGCTTTCTAATCAATTGTGTGGTTTAGTTCTTTCATAATTTTGTTCAATAAGTTATCCGACTTATCAAACAATTGATGACGACACTCAACTAATCAATTAAATTCCACGCATAATGGCTCATCCGACTTGATCATGTATCCAGCTGATTACCTGTGTAACCTAGAGGTTGTGTGTAACGTTCTAATCACGTTAAGCACACTCTAACAGATCGCACATGCCCTTCTTTCATGGTATGACCAATTTTTTTCTGTTCACCCTGCTATAGATTGGGTACCTGACGAAGTAAGAGGGACATTTCGTAGCCGCTAGCGAGAGCTACGGAGTTCCGGGCTTCCGTTGGCACTTTCAGCGATGAATGGCGCCCAACCACATGTGGGGGGCAGCAGTTGTATCAAAGCCGGTTCTCTGAGCAATGTTCACATCTCTTTCATCTCACCAACATGCACAGATCATAAACACACATACACACACACACACACACACACACATGTAAACATCTACACCTGTTATAACGACATGAGTAAGATGGCATTCGGTAGAGCAGAGAATCACAGCTTGAGGACAGCTCCAAGTGGGATCACAGTGTCCGAGTGTGAGGTCATGTGTAGGTGGTGTATGAATGTGGTGATGTGTGTGTGTGTGTTGGTGTGAAGATGAGTGTGGAGTTACTCGCAAGTGGTGGATGGATGTGGTGATGTGTGTGTGTGTGTGTGTGTGTGTGTGTGTGTATGTGTGTGCGTGCGCTGCGTATGTTGGAGTAAGGCTGAGCGTGAGGTATAATTTCAGAACGACGTGCATCAATGAAACAATTAGACCGCATTAACTTGTGACCCAAACTTGATTTCACGAAACAGGTATGCAGGACCTCTACAGTAGCGGTGCTCCCACGCGCCCACCGTTTTTTCTCTGATATTATATACACGATCATCCATTGATGGCTTCCCATTAACCGTTTCAGTTCAAAGTCACGTGGTGAAATATGGCGTCATTTTCTCATAGCCGAAGACAATCGTTCATCACAGCAACAGTATTGATGGCGCTGGGTTACCGAGGAGGCGAACAGCGAGTAATTTATCGGTAACCGGCAACCAGCAGACCCAATTTCCTGTCTACAAGAAGGATTTTCATGTTCGCAATCCGTCCATAAAGCAGGTTTTTAAACCCCTCTCACAAGGTGAAAGGTTGCATCCTGATAATCGATTACTTTTGTTAATTGGCGAGTCGCTTCCACAGTTCGCTTGTCCACACTTGAAGCTCAACAAACATATTTCCACAACTGCGTTCTCACGACTATATTATTTAATTTGTACAAGCCATTAGAACATCACGGCAAATGTGACCTGTTATTGTCACAACCTATCTGCACATCTCCATGATGAATGATTTTATACCTCGTCTGACAATCAGTAACACACGTGACATGGCCTATGGCCTGACATCAGGCAGCGGTTACATAGAAGCAGTTACAACAGGGGTGTGGATGCAATGGCTTCCCTGCACACCAGGTAGAGGCCAGAAGAAATATGGAGTAGCCCTCGGATAAAGCGATTTCTCTCTGCAGCTACTTGACGGATGTAGCCAGGATTGATATCAAGGTCATCATGCTTGCTCACACATAGCCTGTTACTGCAATGTGTGGTCTCCATTGTTGCCTCTCAATGGTTTACCGCCGTTTGGCGGAAGTACTGGCCTTTCAACCACAGAGCTGGTCTATCTGATTATACCACGTCACGGACAGGAGGTCTATGCTGAATACTAACTTTCCTCTGAAAAGAACAGTTTTATGTTACGCGCGGTTTAGCGGCCTTAGCAATAGGTCAAGTAGCCTCTGTATACACCAGGGCTTCATGGTTTCAACAAGGGCTCAAGTAGCCTCTGTACACATCAGGGCTTCATGACTTCAGCAAGGGCTCAAGTAGCCTCTGTACACATCAGGGCTTCATGACTTCAGCAAGGGCTCAAGTAGCCTATGTGCACATCAGGGCTACATGGCTTCCCCAAGAGGTCAAGTGGCGTCTGTACACATCAGGGCTTCATGGCTTCAGCAAGGGTTCAAGTAGTAGCTTCTGTACACATCAGACCTTCACGGCTTCAGTAATAGGCCAAGTACCCTCTCTACACATCCGACCTTTACGGCTTCAGCAATAGGTCAAGTACCTTTTCTACACATCAGAGCTTTAGATGACAATACCCCCCCCCCCTGCACCAAATGGGGGAATAGTGATAGAGACAGTGTGAGCAGCCCTCGCGCAGTGGACCTGGTAGTTATCCTGCCAAACTGCCCTAGTCCAGACCTTGGAAGGTCCAGACCGGATTGCTAGTTCATGAGTAGAGAGCATGTACTCAAATGGAGAGGTATTGCAGAGTGGTTTAAATGTGGGGTGGTTTTAATGTAGGGTGGCTTAACTGTGGGGTGGTTTGACTGTGGGGTAGTTTGTAGGGTGGTTTAACAGTGGTATGTTTTAACTGTGGGGCGGATTAACTGTGGGGG